>JAPFRF010000003.1:29992932-31192932 GCA_029282475.1 Phrynocephalus forsythii | reverse complement strand
ATAATGACTGAAACCCATGCATCACGATGTGTAACAAATATTACATATACTTTTTTCTTTGTTATAGTTTTTTAAAAAAAAAAAAAAGTTATGAATCAGTGTCTGAATGCCATGTTTTGTGTATCCGATCTCCACATATTCATAACTCTTACAAATTGTTTTTATTTCCTCTTATATCATTTTACTAACTTAGGAATTTTTGACAATGAGAATTCGTGTTTGCAGTCCCTTTAAATCTCTGTTGATTTTGGCCCTTCTCAAGTTTGTTATATTGGCAAGGATTTGTTTATTCAAGGACTTTGCTCTTACCAGTGAAAATGAACTTACTGCAGCTGAGTGTATTAAAAGGTCTATGAAAAGAAGAAGTGTGGTGTTACTTTTTTTTAAAACAGGCAATGATCACCTGGGAACATATGTCTGTAAGAAAAGGTTAGGGGTGAAATATGGCCTATACATCATGGGAAAAGGGAACAGGAAAGGGCAGCTTCTGTGCCACCTCTCATTGAAGTGATATTAAGTTGCAAATATCCATAAATACTTTTAAAAAAGTGAAATGCTGTTTCACAATAGGATGGGGTTTTTAATCTGATGTTTTATCTCCATATAGCTCAATGCATGATCATTGAGGGCTGAATTTTTAGAAAATCACCACTTTTCAAAAATGCAAATTGTTGTCATAAAGTTGTATTCCTATGACTTTAATTTCATGAACCATTTGCATAGGTCTACAGGTGTGGGAGTTTGCTGTGAGAGGTCCAAGCAAACTGATCTTAGTTACAGAAAGAAAAATACAGAGACAAGGTGCTTTTCCACCAGGCAGCTGGGGACAGCTCTGTGCAGATTGAAGGACAAAGAAAACCTGCTCAGCACCCCCCAGAGGCTTGTTTATTGCATCTTCTGTTCAATAAGCAGAGATTGGAGCATTTTATGAAAACACTGCTTCTAATAGGGGGAAAGTGCCCTTTAGCCTTTTAGTCCTGCCTCAAAGCAAAGGGGAAGAGGAAATAGAAGGTCACTTCCCCTCAGGGATTCAACACGGTGAAGTCAAGATGGTGTGCCTTCAATGAACCTCCTCCAGGAAACATACCCCTTGAAGAAAGGTTCCCACACAGGTTCATGCAGATAGTGTGATAGCAATACAAAGCACCATCCACAGGAGCAGCAACAAACTTTCTGTAGAGAGTCCATGTTGCCTCAACAAAAAATTAATGGAGGACATCTTCACATAATTCCAGGGGAAATAAAAAATGAACTTAAGTAATCAGTATCTTGGTTATTTCAATGGCACGTCGCTGATGAAGCTCTGCCTCCTAAGGTGCTCTGCTTTACCAGATTTAGGTATCAAGTTAACAATATTTCCATACAGTAGGGCAGTGGTGGTGAATCTTCAGCACTCCAGATGTTTTGGACCACAACTCCCACAGTCCTTTATCATTGGCAATACAGGCTTGGAATTCTGGGAGCTGTGGTCCAAAACATCTGGAGTGTTGAAGGTTCGCCAACACTGCACTAGGGCCTCTCTATCCATGGGATCGCCACACACTCATTGACTTATTTGCTACCTGATAATACTAAATAACCCCCAAACCCAGAGATATGTATTTATACATATTCCCAGTGTGTATTTACCAGACCTGGCCACTAGAGGATGCCAGAGACCAGGCAAAGTATAGCATTCTATACATCTATCTGCATTTTTCAGCTTCCTCAGGGGAGGGTCTTGGAACTGATTCCCCACAGATACCGCAGTCCTACTGTCCATACATAGTATCTTTAACACTATTCAAATTTCTTAAGGTGGTTTGCACAGTGAAATCATCATGGAAGAATAGGCAGAAATACAAAAGCATCCATAATACCCACTAGTGTAAACCAATGCTGGATAAATTAATATAATATTAAACAATACCATCTTGAAATGGAACAAACCAAGCTATCAGCAGCAATCTCTTGCTCCACACACAGTGAAAAACTTGGCCAATTTTGAAATTGATCTGGTAGGTCTAGATGCAGAGAAGTAAAAAATCCCCATTAGCCTTTGCTTGTAGACCCAATAGCAAGAACGACTATGAGCTATCACCCAACCACATCCACAGGGATGCATTTGCCATCTGTAATTTTGATGTTCCAATTTTGGTTGCTCTATGAGGTCATTTGACTGTAGAGATAAGTTAGAATTAAGGGGGCACTTGCAATTATCCAGAATTTCCATACTTCTATTATCACAAAAGGGCCTCTTAATTAAGACACACGGCCTAATGGTCATGAATGTCAATGACAATATGGATGGGTGCAGTAAATAACCTGGACAAAGTAACATCAAGATCCTGTTGATTCATTTTGTTGCACTCAACTTTCCCAGAACAAAGGACCAATTTCAGACATTCATCTGATATTCTCAAATGCAAGATGTGAACAGCAGAGCATATATGGGTAAGTTATCATGGCTAACAAACACCTAGTCTCTTGCCAGCCTGTCACTTATTTATTATGGAAACACCAGGAAAAATAAAATGCTCAGGTAAGGGTCTGTGCAAATGCCAGAATAAGTACATGAAGAAATGGACAGATAAACAACCAAAGGTGAAGAAAAATATGGGGTTTGTTATTGGAGGGGAGCTGCCTAGATGCCCTAAGCCAGGCTTACCCAAACTTAGGCCCTCCTGATGTTTTGGACCACAACTCCCAGAATTCCAAGCCTGTATTTCCAGTAGCAAAGGACTGTGGGAGTTGTGGTCCAAAGCATCTGGAGGGCTGAAGTTTGGGCATGCCTGCCCTAAGCACATCCGATCTCGCCTGGTTTCGGAAGCTAAGTAAGGTTGGCCCTGGTTAGTACTTGGATGGGAGACCACTAGGGAATACTAGGGGCTGTAGGTGCCTGGAGTAGGAACTGGAAAGCCACTCTAGTATTCCTGCCAAGAAAAAACTCCATGGACATGGAGTCATGAAGTGTCGGTCACAACTGTAAACACACACACACACACACACACACACACACACACACACACACACACACACACACACACACACACACACACACACACACACACACACACATTGGAAGGGAGTATTTTAGGGAAACCAAATCTCTGGTCAGTTGTTATTTTAAAAGGTAAAGGTTCCCCCTGATAGTCAAATCCATTCATTTCTAACTCTCATCTTCATTTGTAAGTTGAAGAGCTGGCATTTGTCTGTAGACATTTGCCGAGCCAGGTTGAAAGAAAGAGGCGACACACGTTCCGCTTGGATTAAATAAGGGCCACAACTTTATTAACTACAGTAACGGATTTTAAATTACTTATCAATGAGCAATAACTTTAGGAGGGCCTGAGCCGTAGCGCATCATCAAAATGGTAACAACAAATTGATTAGGTCCCGCTACTCCACCAATTTCCTGTGGCCCGTTGAACTGCCGCAGTGAGGATGCCGATGAGATCTTTTGGCATCAACGCTTGATTAAAGGTTGGCAGCCCTCCTAGGGTTTGGGGTTATTATTATTATTTGCTCCCTAACTAAATCCTATTGGGTAATTAATGGAAGGCTGCCGAAGATGTGAAGATGTAATTAGATTCGGGACCTAAATGGATAACTTTTTATGCGCTACCCGCCAGTCGTGACCAGGGTTGTTGCCTACAACACCCACCGCCAATATGTGAATGGTGGGATGGGCGAAAAAACACCACCGCTCAAGGCCAATAAGAGAAATGGTCAAAAATTCCCATCCGGCCCCGAAGCGACCAGTAAAGCATCACCAGCACATAATAAACCGTGGCGGGAGGGTGGGGAAACCGGCAATTGAAGAGGCAGGCTGAGGGGAGCGCGCCGAGGACTTATAAAGGGGCGCGCTCCCCTGGCGTAGGCTACACCAATAGCGGAGCCAATAGCCGCCTCCCTCAACCAGCCGGCAAAGGTGCCCCTGCTCGGCACGAGGCCGGGCGGAGCATCCAATATCCATGGTCAAGTAGTCATCATGACTAAACTTGCAAGCACAAGGCAGGCCATTACCTTCCCAGCAAAGTGGTACCTATTTATCTACTTGCTTTTTAAAGTGTTTTCAAACTGCTGGGTTGGCAGGAGCTGGGGCAAGCTATGGGAGCTCACCCTGTTGTCTGGAATTAAGTAGACACATTTACTATACAGACAGCAGAATGCTACAGACTGGCCCCCTCTGCTTTTGGTGAAGCTCATGAAAAGTGAATATTCTCTGCACTCGATTTCCACCTGAGACAGGGTGCTGATTTTCCAATGCACAGGGATATTGGTGTTCTCCATGTTCCAACTTACATAGAAAGTCCCTACAGAAAGCCATGGAGGGTGTTGGTGCGTGATGAGATACTCACCACCTGATGCTCCACAAGCTTCCCCTTGAAGATCAGTCAAAACATTAGAGATATTTTGGCTTAAACCTCAACTACCAAAGCCAGGTGTAGGAAATAGTTGGCCCTGCTAATGTTCTAGATGTCAACTCTGGGCATCAAATTAAATGGATAATGGCTAAAACTATGAAGTCTAGAAGAAAACCAACAACCTAAAGCCATTTTTTTTAATATTCTGAGGGAAAATGAAGCGATACTCCATCCTTTTCTTCCAAATTGGCCTAAAATCTGAAGGGAAGGAGATGGTCATGCTTTTTTAAAAGACGAATCACACAGATAACAGATACAGTAGTTGGCAACCCCCTTTTTGTAATGCGTGCTGAGCACACACACCTCCCACCGCTCCCAAAGCTTGCCACTGCTCTCATTGGCACTTCAAATACAAATGTATGAGACCAATCCAGCTGAGGCTTTAAGGAGACAGGCAGCCTTGCTGTAGAACATGAAGAATACCTTATTCTAACTAGGCCCTGTGAGATGTTGGGGACAAACATCACAAGCTGGAAAAACTGCAGAGCTCAAATGGATGTCCATGAGGAGGCTGAAAAGCCAAGCAGTTGTTGCTAAACTGTCCACTGTTACTGTTGGCGCTTCTGCGGCAATTGCTCCTCCTGTTCAACAGCCCCTAAGGGCAGTAGTGATCAGGCTTCTTTTTGTCTGTCTCTCATTACAGAAAGACAAAGCCAATTTTTATAAAGAGGAAAATTATTTTTTTTTAAAAAAGCAGAAGATCATGCCTTTCCAGCTGCCTCTATTTTCCTTTGTTTTAGCATCATGTCAATGCCTGGCATAAGAAGTCTGTTCTGAGTCTGAACATTTTTTCTTTATCAAACACATCACAACAGGGGACCTTTGCTAAAGCGTGCCAGGAAGTTGTGCCTCAACAGTATTTTGGAATAGAAGGCCATTTGGTTCCTAATATGAATTGCCTCTGTTGAGAAACCATAGCAAAAGTGGCCAGATGTTTCCATTTTAGTGATCTTCTCTCTTAATAAAATGGCCTGCTGTTTGTGTGACTGTTGATGAAATGTCCTTTTCTACTCATTTGCCCTGATGGTCACCATTTCCTTAAAACTCTTGAACTACAGGAAACAATCTGAGCAGTGTATATCATCCTCTGTTTAAAAAAGTGCTCTCTTTATGTCCACTATCTGCTGCCATGCTGAAGAGTATTGTCCTAAAAATCAATTCAAAAACCTCCAAATTATGAATGTGGGGTATTATGATTCTATATTCATGATTCATCTGTCAAAATTGTTCAGTGATTTAGCTATCTTGCTGCAGAGTTTGATTTCCCACTGTACCTCCTGCGAGGACATGCAGTATATGTAGCCATAGGAAAAGATGTAAAGTGCTAGGACACCACTAGAAGAATGAAATGGCAACCTACTTCTCAGTGTTCTCTATTTAAAAAACCTGGAAAAGGCCACCACAATGCAGAATTGACTTGATGGCATATATTTATTATTATTTATCCATGGTTCTAAATGCCAGGAAATGGCCCAATACTGCTGCACAGTAGGTTGCTTATGTTGCCAAGCAGGAGAAAGGATGCCAAGTTTCACAAAACAAAGGGCATCCTATGTGTTGGCAACACCCATTTCAGCAGACAAAATGGTCTACAGGACATTGCCCTTTGCTCACATTACTATTCGCAAAGAGACACCAAGCGAGGGGACATCCCTGAACTGGACTCCATTTTTCATCAGTTTATGACTTCTCACCCAAAAACAAACCAATTGTCAGAGCTGTCATTAGAAATGTGGTGTAGGAAGACAGCCTTAAAGGTGGACAGAAAAGCAGGTGCTCAAACAAGTTAAATCTGAACTCCCAAGTGAACAAAAGTATGTACACTGATGTCTTCTACCATGTAGAAATAACTAGAATAGACTGTGGGTTTTAAGAATTGCCCTTCAGTTCTCCAAACATCTCCTTCCCTACCCACACAACAAAGTATCTACTTTGCAAAGCTCTTGATGACAAGTCTCTTTCACACATGCTGTCTTTTAATGAAGTGACTGTTTTTTCCTTTATGAAAGGTCTTTTTTGAGGATCAGTACTTCAACCACTGCAACCTAGATTCCTTCCAAATAATAAGTGTATGTGTTGGAGGAGGGGAAAACAATCATTCTCTTTCAAAATAAGCTAGATTAGTTGTCTCATTTTATATGAGCTATTTGAAATCTGGGGATGTTTGGGGTTGTCTGTTTCGATAATGGGTGAGGAAATGGCTTTACTTTCAAAAAATAACTCACAAAAATTTTCACCAAAACTGCCACACAGCAAGTGCCAACAGTCCGATATAACTGTACCAAATTTAATGCTAATAAGAAGCCCAGTTTCAAATTTATACTTTTGATTTAGTCTCTCCCCATTTTTAGAATTGCATTATAGAATGTTGATGTGATATGCCAGCATAAATTCTTTACTGCATTCTTGTGAAGCTGATTATTTTCAGAATTATTGCTTCACAAGGGTTCAGCAATGATCTTGGGCTGGAACATCACATCAACATTTGATTAGTATTCCCTGCACTCACTCACCTAAGAGTACCAGGCCCAGGATAGAGCCTTGGGATTTCCCACTTGTTACTTCCTTCCAGTTTGAGGAGCCATTGATAAGCATTCCTTGGGTAAGATCCTTTAACCTACTGTGTATCCATCTAACAGTTGTTAGAACTGATAGATGTTGTGCGTTTTTGAGCTGTTTGGCAGTGTTCTGGAAGTTTTTCTTCCTTTTTTATTATAATTTTATTATTTTATTAAAAAAGTAGGATTGTTTTACATTGATAACAATCACAGAACACAAACATCATTTATAAGGTTTTTAACACAATTATTAACTCTTGCCATCTTCTTGACAAAACATCTTCATCTTCTCCTTTCAGGTGGCCGGAAAGTCTGTCCATTTCAATAGCCGAGTATAATTTCCCTTTCAGAGCGTGGTTTGAGGGTATTTCAGAATTATTCCAAAGTTGAGCATACAAAATTCTGGCTGTTACAATAATGTGGTTAATTACATATTTTTGGTCATATGTTACCTCAGTATCTATAATATTTAACAAAAATAATTCTGGTGTGTATTTTAACTTGACCTCCAACACAGTGTCTAGTAAATTCTTTACCATATTCCAGAATAATTAGGCTTTTTTACAAGTCCACCACATATGGTAGAAAGAACCGATTTCTTGCTCACACTTCCAACATTTAGCTGAATTATACATTTTAGATAGTCTATGGGGGCTAAGATGCCATCTGTAAAACATTTTGTAATAGTTTTATTTATAAGAGGTGGATCTGAACATCTTGATCGTTTGCCATAGCATATTCCATTTTTCTAAGTGGATAAAGTGCCCACAGTTTTCCGCCCATCTTACCATACATTCTTTAACCTGTGAGTCACTTGTTCTTTCAACTAACAGCATAGTGTAAAATTTACTCAACAGTTTTTTCTCACCTGCAGTCAATATTTTATCAAAAACATTATCATTTACCATAAAGCCACTTTCCTTCTGCACAGACTTATAATGCGAATATATTTGTTGATAAGACCACCAGTCTATATTTACCCCTTCGAGGGATAACTGATTTGGTAGTTTTAGAGACTGGTCCTCATACAGAAGTTGTTTATATGTTAAGATATTACTGAATGACTTTGGACCTGGTCCTCTAATTGCTTCCATTGGAGATAACCATTTGGGAGACTTAGGATAGAATAAATCTTTAACAGACAGCCAATTTTAATTAGGGCATTCCTTATCCAATGTCTTTTGAACAAGGATGGAATATTTCCTTTGTACCATAAATAATGGTGCCACCCTTTGTCTAAGTCATGACCTTCTAAGCCTAAAACTCTTTTGTTCGTCATAGAGATCCAATCCCGTATCCATGTCAATGCTGCTGCTCTATAATACAAAAACAGATTAGGTAATGCAAAGCCTCCAAAATTAGTCCTATCTTGCAAATAAGCATTTTTAATTCTAGCTTTTTTCTTTTGCCAAATAAATATATGAATATGTTTCTCTAAGTCGGACAAAATGCTTGAAGTTGGATAAGACAGTTAAGCATTGAAATAAAAAGAGCAGCTTTGGTAAAACAGACATCTTGATGAGAGCTAGCCTACCCATTAATGACAACTGAAGTCTAGACCAAGTAGCTAAGTCTGCCTTTACGGATTTAATCAAGGGAGTATAATTGTTATCAATAAGGGTGGAACATTTATTTGATACCGTTATGCCTAAATATTTCGCTT
Source organism: Phrynocephalus forsythii (assembly GCA_029282475.1). Taxonomy (NCBI): domain Eukaryota; kingdom Metazoa; phylum Chordata; class Lepidosauria; order Squamata; family Agamidae; genus Phrynocephalus; species Phrynocephalus forsythii. The sequence continues at coordinate 31,184,305 of JAPFRF010000003.1, read as the reverse complement.
TATTCACGTGCGTGAATCCTGATAGATCCACTAATTCTTGAATATTAGACAGAAATATTTTTGGTCAACAATACAGTTTTTGTTTTATTGATCAAAAAGCCAGATATTTCTGAATATTCCTTTAGGGTTCTTAGAAGCTCTGGCAAAGACTGTGTGGGTTCTTCCAAAATTAATAGTAAATCATCAGCAAAGGCTTGTATTTTATAACCCCCCCCCCCGGTTGTTCAAACCTTATATCAACACTGAGTTTCTAATCACATGCAATAAGATCTCTAAAGATAAAATAAAAAGCACGACGAAAGGGGGCAGCCTTGCCTTGTGCTCTTCTGTATAGTAATCTTGTCAGAAGAAAGCCCATTCACAATAATCTTAGCATTTTGAGAAGAATATATCTGTTCTACCGCTCTAAGCATTCTATGACCACATTGTAGGTAGTCCAATTGAGATTTCAGTAAGGACCAGGAAACATTGTCAAAGGCTTTTTCAGCATCCAAAAAGATAAAGGCTGCCTGCTTTTGGGAATGTATTTCATAGTACTCAAAAGAGTTAAGTAAAGTTCTAATGTTTGACTGGAGATGTCGATTTGGCAAGAACCCTCTCTGATCTGAGTGAATTAATGTAGTAAGAATTTTCCTCCATCTATTAGCCAAAATAGTTGCAAAGATTTTATAATCCCCATTTAAAAGGGCCATAGGCCTATAATTCTCAATAGCATCTTTTGGTTTTCCATCCTTGGGGATCAGAACTATGTTGGCAGATTTCCATGTGTCTGGAATATCTTCTCCTTCCAGAATTGAATTAAAAAGGTGATGCAATCTCGGGGCTAAGATATCTGAAAATTTCTGATAATATTGTGCTTGGCAAAGCATCCGGGCCAGGTGTTTTATTAGGTTTTTGTCTTTGAATTGTATCAACCACCTCTGCTAAAGAAATTGTGGCATTAGTTAGATTCCTTTGTTCTTCATTAAGTTGTGGGAAATTATGTTTCTCTAAATAATTATATATTAAGTTTGGGTCTATCTGTTTAACTTTAAATAAGTTTTGATAATATGCTTCAATAATTTTCATAATTGAAGCTTGGTCAGTTTGGTTAATTCCCTGACTGTCTTTTAAATTTATAATTGTTCTTTGGGTTTGTTGTTTCTCAAGTCTATAAGCCAACCATTTTCCTCATTTATTGGCATTTTCAAAATGGTTTAGCCTTGCTAATCTGAGTTTATCTGCAATGTCTGCAGATAGAATCAAATTCAATTGGTGTCTAGCTTGTGATAGCTCATTGAGATATTGTTTATTTCCAGGGTCTAATATCAGTTTGTTCTCTAGTTCTCCCATTTTACTCAGAATCTCTGCGGTCTTTGTTTTTCTTTCTCTATTCTTCTTAGCCATATATTGTATCACTGTGCCTCTAAAGTAAGGCTTAGGGGCATCCCAAATGGTTTTAGATTGCATTCACTGCATGCAGTTTATCTCAAAATATGTCTTCAGGGTCCTTACTAAGAAATGTTTTGTCAGACCAGAGCATATGGTTGATTTTCAAATGGCTGACTTTATTAGTACACTTTAGAGACCATAAAATGGGGTTGTGATCAGAACATGATCTTACCAATGTTTCAATGTCCTGTGTTTGGAGTAACAAATCTGTACTGGCCCAGATCATGTCTATTCGGGAGAAAGAGGCATGGCAGGCAGAATACAATGTAAATCCATTAGTAATCGGACGTTTTCTCCTCCATATGTCCTGAATCTGCAAAATGCTAGTTAAATGTAAGAAAGGTTTAGGTAGAGTATCTACCCAGCCCCCCTTTTTCCCAGCTGGTGATTTTTTTGTCCATGTTTGGGTTGTAAACAGCATTGAGATCTCCTAAAATGACTATTGGGGTATATTCGTATTGTAATAGCTCCTGCAGCAACTCTTCAAAAAAAAGTTCTTGCAACTTTTTGTCATTTGGGCTGTATATACCCACAATCGTCTTTTTCTTAGATTGAAGAGTTGCTTGGATAATAATCCATCTACCTTCCTCATCTTTCTTAATCAAAATTGGTTGCAACTCAGGCTTAGCATATATTACTACCCCTTTTTTCTTGGTTTTCTGACTTGAAGAAGAAAAGACAATTCCTAACTTCCGGTTTTCTAGGAGCTTCTCATGCATATTTAATATGTGTGTTTCTTGGAGGCAGATTAAGTCACATTTTTGTTTTAGCAGAAGTGCTGAGACCCTGCTCCATTTGATTGGTGAGTTTAATCCATTCACATTCCAAGTTATTATCTTCTGAAACATCTCTTATTTCCAGCATATATTTTTGTCCCCTTTCGGCCTCAATTGTCTCTTGGGTTTGGTACCATCCTCCGCTCTTGAGTCTGGGGGATGCAAAGACCTAACTTTACCTTGTTTTGTCGATTGTGCTTTCATCTCCCTATTAGGTTGAGAGTTGTCCTCATCTTCTTCCTCATTGTCTTCCTCCGCAGATGAGGGGGTATAGCCTATTTTATCTGCATTGACTTCAGCAAATCTGTATGCTTTTTTCACAGAGTCAAGTTGGATATTCTTCATCTCCCAGCGAAAGAACAAACTGACCGGAAAGGTCCATCTATATGGTACATCATTTTTTTGCAACAGTTTAGTTAAAAAGATAAAGTCTTTCCTGAGCTGACGGATCCTCCAGGGTAGATCTTTAAGAAGTCGAATTTTTGTATCTTTGATCTTAATATCCTGGACCTGAGCCTTTTTCAGAAAGGAATCTCGGTCTGTCTCCTCACCAACTTGATTATTATTTCTGAAGGTAGGGAGTTCTTCCTGGTATAAGCATTTGGCTGCCTACGAATATGCTTGGCCTTTTGGCTAAGATCAAGTGTGGAAGTTTTTCTTCCTGATGTTTTGCCAGACTCTGTGGCCGGCATCTTTGAAGGCAAGGAGGTCAGGGAACTCGGAGTTCTCTCTGTGCTCTGGGGTATAGAGTGAGTGAGACTGTGTAGTTTTAAAGTTGTGGGAAAGAGGATGGTTGTCCTATGCAGGAGAATAGGTGTTAGTCATTGTATTGTGATGGAGGGATTAAGAAGTTTCACTGCAATCAGGGGTGGCAGCAATCCTTCTCTGTAGTTGATGGGTGTTGTTAGCTGTTCTGTTATGTGAACTGATCACCGGTGTTTGTGGCTGGGTGGGAATCATTGAACTTTGATCTTTTGCAGACTGTAGTTTTCAGTTCTGGTAGCCATGTTTTGTTGATTTTTATACTTTCTTCTCTTTTTTTGAACAACCATTTAGCCCACATCTAGTGAGTTTCCTAATCAGAATATCATGGGGCACTTTATCAAAGGGTTGCTGAAGTAAAAATATATTACATTTGCAGCATTCCCACTGTCTATCTTGGAAGTTAGCTGATCAAAACATGTGATAAGATTATCTGGGCACAATTTATTCTTAACACATCTATGTTGGCTTCTAATTATTACTGCAAGTAGAACTTGGTTGCTTTCCCCTTGAGTCTCTGTTGCTGCCACTTCTTCAAACAATTCATCTTTATTGGTTAGAATCTACTCTAGCTCCTCTAGATATCAGAATAATTGAAACCACCCATTACTACTACATTAAGTTGCTTTGAAATTCTCGCAGTTTGTTTTTCAAAGGTTCCATCCACACACCTTCTTTTTGCTTGAGTTGTTTGCAATAGACTCCAAAAACCATGTCCATTTGTTTTATCACCCCAATTATATTAATCCAGACACTCTCAATGGGACCGCTTAGCTCATCTTCTCATATTTCTATGCAGGAATATGTGTTTTTGACATATACTGCTACTCTATCTCCATTTCTGTCCTTTCTGTTCTGTTGGACAATCTATATCCTCCAATTGATATATGCCAGTCATGTGAGTCATCCCACCAAGTTTCAGTAATCCCTATCAAGTCATGTTTGCCGTCCTGAATTAAGACTTCCAGTTCTTACCTCTGTCTTCTGCAGATATGACACTGCTTCCTTCTCATGTTCCTCAACAACTTCTCTCTTTGTCCTTCCCTGTTGGCAGTGGAAAAGTCCAATCTTCTTGTGGAGTGGAAGGCTGGGATAGAAGAGCCAAGACTGTTCCTTGTCCACTAAAATGGACCAGAAGGGGAGGATGCACAGATGTGGCAATTAACCTGCAACCATCCCTATTAAATCAAAGGTCTTCTTTACCAGTGTCTTGCAATTTGTGAGCCAATATTAAGCATTCTTAAAAACTACTATCACTGTTGCACATTGATACAGTATATTGAAGCATGTTATCACTGCCTGAAATACACAATATACTTGTTATTTTTTTCAGAATGCCCCTGGGCTCTCATCTACCTACCCCACCATCCTGTTGCTGAATGGAAGTGGGAAATAAAACCTGCAAAATATGTTTTACTTCCAGTGGGGATCATTTCAACATATCTATGTAATTTTTTATTTTAGTTTAGCAGAGTTATTGTTGCTATAGGGCCCTGGAAATGCTATTATTAAAACATCCTATGCTCCTAAGGGAAAGTAAGCAAGCTGGTGTTACAGATGGGAACAGTGTGGATGGAATGAGCTATCAGCATATCATCAGCACAAAAGGAGGCTTAAGTTTAAGAAAAGGTATGCAACCCCATTCCCTTTCTTCTATTGATACATTTGTGCAAATTCCTATTTTCTCCTACACACCATAACTCATAATTGTACCTTAACGCCTCCACATAACTGGTTTAAATAGTCTGCTTTCCAATTAATTTTATTGTATTTTACTCAAGATGACAATACCCTCCCATGTATATTTTCTGTTGTTTGGGGGTGGTATTTACAGCATATTTATTTTGCCTTTCTGAGATTTTTTGGGGGGAGGGGGAAAGTAAGAAATAAAAGGTGAGACTACAAAACCATTATTAAAATGTCAGCAGCACAAAAATGACTAGCAGCAGCAGAAGATGCAATTAGATGGTGTTTAATTACATCAGTCAGCCATTAATCCAAACTCTTGCAGAGTAAGGAGATCGACACTTGTTTCCAAAAGCAACGTGCATGTCCTCTGGGAGGTGGTTTCCTAACCTTAGTGTTCCAAAAGCAAGGAGTTTTATGTGCCATTTTAGTAGTGGGTGGAATGTAGATGAGCTGGGGTATTTTGCAAGTGCAAGGACATTCAACCCATGTGTCCTTCCACAAATCCTCCTCCACTTAATCCTCCCACTCAAGGCTGCACAAGATTGAAGCTTCCACCTTACAAATAATGGTTGGGTAATGTCCACCTTCTCAGGCTTCTGCTGGAGAGAGCAGAAGGCTTTGACTTCATCTCAACCAGTGGTCATGGATTCCATACTGCCAATGGTGCCATCTCTGGCCCCTACTGATCCATGCAGTGAGGGTGAATGTTAAATTCTTCTGCATTGACCTCAAAGTATCCATGATGGTTACTTCTGCACTGCTAAATGTGGCACAGAAAAAGCTATCTCAACCACTACTGCTGAATAATGGAAGGTTTAAAGCTCTGTCTCCCTGAATCAGCTTCCCAAATCATTTTAATAAGCTCATGAAAGGTTGCAGAAATAAATGGTTTGAGGTTAAGTATATGGACATATTTGTGTGTTTATACAGAGGTGTAATGATTAGCTAAAGGCTTAACCCCACTAACAACATTGGACACAATGAAGTTGCAGAGAGTTCATTGGTTTATGCAGGCAGACGCAAAATCAAAGGAAGGGCGAACATAGGTCTTCCAAGAGAAGTTGAAGCTTATAATAATAAGCTTAGAACTGCAAAGTTGGAAGGGACTCTATGCATCATTAAGTCCATACCCTGTCAAGAAGGTAGAGTGGGGAACTGAATTCCCAGATACCTAAACCACGGAGCTACCTTGTGTTAAGGAAATGACACTACTGGATATGATTATAGTAATAGAATGGTTGCCTATAGAGAAGGGCACAAAACGATTTTTCTGTTTCATTGTTCGTTATTTGGTTCATTACGTAACAATACAAATAATGACCCTAGGGGCAAATTTAACATGAAATGAAATGAACTGAGAAAAATTGGTTCGGTTAGGTTGATTTCATTAATGGGAGGTGGACATGTCTCCTACCTGGTGCTGGTCTGGAGGTCCCATCTTGCTGGCTTCTGGGATGGTGACCGGGGGGGAGCTGATGACGGCCACACTAGAGCTGTAGCGTGGCCATGTGGTCAGCACCGTTTTTAAAAAAGGAGTATTGACCAGGCCCCAAGAGTGGCTTGGTCAGCACCCTAAAATAATAATAAAAAAATGCCAGTGCTGACCGGGCCCCAGGGGCTTCACAATCGGCACTGAAAGGAAAACAAAAAACAAAAAAAAAGCCCCGTACTACAGCTGTAGCATGGTGCCTGAATCCAGAAGTGGGGGGAAGCCTGCTGCCATGGCACCTGCCTCCAGCCTCCCTGCACAGGAAGCCCAAACCCCAGCTTGGGGTAAAATTAGGTGTTTGGATGGCTTAGGGATGGTTTTGGAGGGCAAGTCCTGATCCGGTGAGTGATAGAGTTGCCCATATGATTCCAAAGAGAAGGTTTACAGGCACCCCCTTTGGAGCTTCATAACTCAGCCCCCTTACCCTATAATGTTTCCAAATTTCAGGGGATTCCCTAAAATCACTTTCTCAAAGTACCTCTGCTACTTTGGTGCCCACAAGGTAAGTAATTTTGAGTGCTTTATTTTAAAAAATATGCAATCAAAATTACCTACCTTGGGACTCCAAAGTAGCAGGGGTACCTTCAGAAAGCGATTTTAGGGGACCCCTGAAATTTGGAAACATGTGGCAGTAAGGGGGCTGAGTTTTGAAGCTCCAAAGGGGGTGCCCCTAGGAAAAAACCTTCTACTCCAAAGCTGATGGCATGGGAGATAAGGCCGATGGTGGTTCCCATATGATTCCAATTAGAAGATTTTTCCCTAGATGCACTCCTTTTGGAGATCCAAAACTCAACCCTCTTACCCCCAAATGCTTCCAAATTTCAAGGGGTTCCCTAAAATCACTTTCTGAAAGTACCCATGCTACTTTGGTACCCTGAAAGTAAGTAGTTTTGAGTGCATGTACTCTAAAATTATTTTAAAAATATGAAATCAAAATTTGCTTACCTTGGGTGTCCAAAGCTGCAGGGGCAGCTTCCCGAAGCAATTTTAGGGAACCCCCTGAAATCTGGAAATATTGAGGGGTAAAGGGACTTAGTTATGAAGCTCTAAAGGGGCTGGGGGTAGTATTGGTAACTGTGGAGCCAATCAGCGAGTTTACTCTATGGTATTAATTCCTTGATTGCTGCCACACTCCCAGCACAGATTGCCAATTACTTCCTCCCAGCCCCTTTATTGCTCAAGTATAACAGAAAAAAATGTCCTTGGCTTATACTCGAGTCAATAAATTTTCCCAGTTTTGGGGGGGGGGTAAAATTAGGCCCTCAGCTTATACTCAAATATATATGCTGCCTGTCTGAGTGAGAACACACACAAAAAGTGGAGGTTACATAGACTGCTCCTGCAAGTAGAACAGCCTCTCTTTCTTCTGACAGTTGTCACTTTCATGTGATGAGTGGAGGACAGGGCAAGCAAGCCCCCTACCTCGCCTGTGCCCTTCACCCATTGAAATAAGCACAGGTGGGGCCTTAGGTTTCATGATACATAAATCTTTACCCTTCCTTTCTCATCAGTTCTCAATTATGCACCCCGAGGGCAGGGGAAGTTAAATAGGAGATCATGCTAAGGCTGCCCCTGTGTCACTGTGGCAATTAATGAGCCTCAAATTAAATGCAATCATCGAAACGGAGCAGCTGCCTGCTTCTCTGTAGAACAAGCAGGAGCTTCTGATGCAAAGGGAAAGACATGCCACTTTATCAAGGTGCACTGGATTTTATTTCATTTATCAAAGCAATAATCTAAGGATTAAGTCACAGCATGGGAAATACCACTCCCATAGTCTTTCACGACCCATCTCAGAACTGAAATCTGCCAACATCTGTTGAGCCACAGGTTCCCCAGTTTTTGTTTGCATTGCTTCCCCAGCTGGTAATGTGGGACACATTGTAGCAGTGGTTCCAATGTTGGGCGTCCAGATATTCTTAAACTAAAACTTCCAGAAGCCTTCATCACTAGTAGTGCTAGCCAAGATTTCTGGGAGTTGTAGTCCAAGAATACCTGCCTTCTCGAAAACTTGCAAATGGATAACCTTCCCAAAAATACACCACAATATACTCTTAAATACTCCTGTGGGAACAGAGATGGTTAACACCTCTCCTGGAATTGAACTTCTCCTCTATTCCTAGGTGAGTAATCCTTCCTATAGACATTGTAAACTTGAAAATGTATGGCTTTTTATCCACCGCCAGCATTTCCAAGTGGATTGGGTAAATTCTCCTTTTGAAAACTGACCAATGACCCCCTTACTCTTGGTGACTGAATATAGTCAAACCTACTTTACTCATATTAAATATATGCCAATTTTCAGTTCATTTGTGCATGAAGACATTTGTGTATAAAGACATACTTTTTCACCTCACTCTGTCCATACAGAAAAGAAATTGCGAAGAAGAAATTTTGTGATAGACTGGTTAAAATAGCTTAGCATAGCACGTCATGTTAAGCCTACTGAATTGGTGGAAGTTTGAGTCAATGGGGATTTGGTGAGCCAACTTCTCCATGTCCAGGTTACATTCCGCTTGGGTTGAAAAGAACTTTATTGTGAATTTTCAATTACTTATCAATGAAGAATCATCAAGATGGTAACAACAAATTGATTAGACTGCGGCCCGTTGAAAAATAGATCTTTTGGCATAGCTGATTAAAGGTTGGCAGCCCTCCAGGGTTTTGTTATTATTATTTGCTCTGTAACTAAATCCTATTGGGTTATTAATGGAAGGCTGCCGAAGACGTGAAGATGAAATTAGATTCGGGACCTAAATGGTTAACCTTTTATGCGCTACCCGCCAGTTGTGACCGTGGTTATTACCTAAAACACCCACCGCCAATATGTGAATGGTGGGATGGGCGAAAAAACACCACCGCTCAAGGCCAATCAGAGAAGTGGATTCCCAAATGGACCAGCAAAGCATCACCAGCACATTAAACAGTGGCGGGAGGGCGGGAAAAAGGAGGCAGACTGGGGAGTGCGCCAAGGACTTATAAACAAGCCTCCCTAGAGGTGCCCCTATTTGAATGATTCAAATGGACCCACTTTAGTCTATGCTAAAGTCACAAACAAGGTAGACCTATTTGAATTATTAGAACTTACTTAGTAGACTCACCAAATTCCCCACTGGGGGTTCAGCGGCCCTGCATTGCTCTCACTTACTATGCTATTTAATGTGTTTTCAGCTACTATACATCTTGAAAATCAAACTACAGTGGTCCCCTGCCCATTCGCAGTTCATACGGAACCACAGTATATGAAAAAAGGCTCCCTCGGGTAAGGGGGGAAAGGACTGGAGCTGCCCCAAATGGGCCTGCAAGGGCCTTCCCAAGCCTTCTGGATGTTCCCAAAGGCCCAGGAAGGCCCTCACAGGCCTGTTTGAGGGAGTACCAGGCTGATGGTAAGTACAAGAGCCCCAGCTAGGAATCCCAGGCCCAACGGAACCTGCATCCGCATATCACGGATTTTCAATTATCACAGGTCGGGTTGGGTCCCTAATCCCCAAAATAGGTGGGGGATCACTGTATCAAAATGCACATATTCAAGTTAAGGATGAATTTGATTCTTTTTCAGTTACCCTTTTGATATGATCTTGCCAGGATGTGCACATTTCTTTGCAAACCTGATAGCTCAGTGGGTTGGGTATCCGCCTACAGAGCCAGGGGTTAGGAGTTCAATTCTCCACTGTGCGTCCTTGACAAAGGCTGGACTCAATGATCCACAGGGTCCTTTCCAGCTCTGCAGTTCTAAGATTATAATTATTATTATTCAACAAATCTGAACTGTGGGAAGAAGAAAAATTGGTATCTGCCTACCTCTACTTCAGTTCTGCCTCAGTGCCTGCCCCGTATTATTATTGGGATCATGGGGGGGGGGTGTCAGCAGAACAATAAATAAACACTAAGAAATCTGATGTCTCTGTTCAGTAATGTGTAATGAAACCAGAATGTATGTTTATAGCATTATTCTCCATCTGAAGTTTGAAAATCATCTCAATCTTCCCACCAGGGCTTAATGGGCAGGTGTAGAAAGATAAAATACACCAAAAAGTAATAGTTCCTTTGTAGAGTTGGGTGTCAGAAAGAAAGCTAGAATGTAAAACATGATTTTATACCATTCACACCGATTCTTAAGGTGCATAGAAAATGATATGGTGCTTACAGCACAACATCTGTCTTACTTTAGCCATAGAGTGTGATTCACACCTGGGGGCAGGGGATGTCCAGCCCTGGCCCCAAAGTCAGGCTGCCAAAGACTCAGTTTCTCTGTAATGTGTATAAAATATAACTAGCATCCTTCGAGGAGCAAAGCACAGAGACACACGAGTTGCACATCACCCATAAGAACTGCAGAAGGTCTTGATGACTGTCGAGAAAAATGCTCACAGTGCACTCACTGGTTCAGAATCTTCAGCAGAGCAACACCCTCTCTGGTCTAGGGTGATTTTGATTAGTCCATGCAATTGAGAGAGCTGTAGAATTTCATGCCAAGCTGAAAATTGTGCACAAAATTTGGTAGTTTCATGCAAAATGGGGGTGGGGTGCTTTGAAAAAGAAATTTCTACAGCAGAAGAACTGTATTGAGAGCACCTGGAACTTCCCCATTTTTGCCAGTAGGAAGAAGAAAGTTGCCATTCCTCCTCCTTGCCCAGGAGAATGAGACAAGTGAGGGGGTATCTTTCCTACTCAGCAACTATTTCCTACTCACCAACCAATCCTGATTGCAGCTTTAGTTAGGATGTATTGTACATGGCTACATATATACCTAAGCTGTTGTCTTCAATTCCTTTGGAAGCCATCCAATCAATTTTGTGACAAACATGGAACTAGGAATTTCCTGTGTCTTTTCCCCAGATTAAGCTCTATGGGACAAAAAGTGTCCCTGCACTGTCATATTTTGTGCCAACATGGACTGCTGGATAGCTCAGTGGTTTAGGTATCTAAACCACTGTGTTCACCACTGTGCCTCTTTGACAGAGGGTGGGATCAATGAACCATAGCAGCAGTTACTTCATGTCCATTTTGTCTCTGTTAGTGTTGTGCTTAGGAGCGGTACAAAAAAGTTACTTCACATCCATCGCACAACTACTGAAATTTGTCTGAAATTTGTTCCACGCCCTGGAACGCTAAGCATGACAATACTGTACCTGGTGCTGGGGTAGGGTTTTCCCTTGTCACTCTTTGTTCGTGCTTCCTGTTACGAGATAAGACACTGTAGTAACAACTGTCACGCAACAAAACATTCATTTCTCTCAGAAAACTGTGTCCGTTTTTTTAAATTTTGACTTTTCAGAAGTGAAATATCGAAGAAGAATTTTAAACCCCCAAAGGAAAATAGAAGCTAGACAAATTCAGTGTTTGTCATGGTACAAGACCGTGAGGTAACACATTTCATGAGGCAAATTATCACGACCATGGGAACACTGAAACAGGGACAAAACCATGTGATCACGACCAAGGCTGTCATGGTACAAAACTAGTTGTGGAACAAAGTAGGACATGAAGTAACCATCAGTGTTTCTTCCAGCACTGGAGTTCTAAGATTATCATTATTAATTATCAGCAGCCAAGATGGGGCTGTCATGATGATGCATGTTGCCTGCCTTGCCCTCAAGTAGGTCTTAGCAAGGGGGAGATGGAGAAGAGATACAGGGCCTTTTTACACAACCCCTAAGATCCACTGGCCACTTAAATTCGGACCAGAGATTTTAGGGGTTCGTCGCTCTTCCTCTGTCCCCACCCCCCTCCACACTTCCTGGTTGCTGGCTGCGTGAGGGAGGGAGAAAAAGAGAAAGAAAAGCATGCCGTTCACCTCATTCTGCCTCTCGTCTCTGTAAGGCCATCAAGTCCAACCCCCTCGTCTCTGTAAAATAGCTCTTAAAGGGGCGGGAGCCCAAAAGCAGCAAACAGAAGCGAGAAGAGCCCCACACTCATTATCGTTGCACTGCATCAAAGATTTTTCACCTCCAAAGAGAAGGTACAAGAAAAGTGCATTGGGTCGCGCTAACATGGGTGGGGTCGCACTTAATTGTCTGCAAACTCCAGAGCTGGTGGGGAAACATTTTTAAGCTCCGGAGCTTACAGCCATTTGCAGCGGAGCTTAGGGATCGTGTATAAACGCCCACAGAGGATCTAGTTGCAGTCTGCCTAGAGACAATCAACACCTTGAAGGTGTAGTCTGCAATTCTTTTGATCTCTGGCTAACATTTTGGAGGCTGTCATGCAACTTTTCCCTTTCAAAAGCCCATTAATCTTCATTGAAGTGTTGACCCCGGCAGTTCCTTTAGATCTTCCTCATTAGGTAAGGAGGTTGCAAAGGCTTTTATTTCCCCTATTTAACTTAATGACTGGACCCTGATACAATCACTGCTAAGATATGGACACATCTGAAGTTGTAGCTTATCAGCACACCTTGTTTCCATTGCTGAAAATATCCATCTTGAGGTTAGCTTGGAAATAGAGTGTGAGGAGTCTACCTAAACACGTATCTTCTGAAGATCTCATTAATTCACAGGGTGACACATTATGCCAAATCTTCCTACAGAAATTTACTAAATATAAAGGAAATTAGAAGACTAAATTTCAGATTGCATTCACTGTATATTTTGTAAAGTGAACATTACTTAAAAAGACGGAAAAGTTGTTTTCTCTAAGAACACATATTCTTCAGTGTTCTCAATATTGGGCACAGGGCCATGCTCATCTGATCCTTACTGTCCTAATTTTCTCCCTATTTTCCTTGGTGAGGGGTCAAAAAGTAGGTATTATATTTTCATAGAATCATAGAATACTGAAGTTGGAAGGAGTGTCTAAGTCCAACCCTCTGCTCCATACAGGATTACAAGTCAAAGGATATCTTCCAGGTTGTGCAAATTTCTTTAGAATTCCTCCCGTGTTGGAGCACTCACCACCTCTTGAAGCAATTGGTTCAATTGGCATACTGATCTAACACTTAGGAAGTTTTCCCAAAAGCTGATTTCTCTTAACTTTCAGACCACTGTTGTGTGTCCTGCCCGTTCTCTGTATGACAGCCTGTCAAATATTTGAAAAGTTCCATCACATCACCCCCCGTCTTCTTTTATTTAGGCTAAACATGCCCAGTTCTTTCAGTCTTTCCTCACACTGCCTGGTTTCTAGCCCCCTGATCATCCTTGTCACCCTCCTCTGAACTTGCTCAAATTTATCAGTACTTTTCTTGAAAATGGGTGTTCAGACTTGGACACAATGCTAAATTTGATGCCTAACCAGTGCAGAATAGATGGGGTGGACACCTCATGGGATTTAGAAATTATACCTCTTATAATGCAGCCTAAAATAGCATTTGGTTTTTTGTGTTCCCCATCACACTGTTTCTTCATATTCAGCTTATGATTTACCAGGATTCCAAGATCCTTCTCACATGTAGCATTGCTGAGCCAGGTGTTCCTCATCTTATAACTTTGCATTAGGTTTCTTCTTCCTGTAGTCCTTTGCATTTATCCCTGTAAAATTTCATTCTGTTGGTTAATCCCAGTGCTCCAGCCTATCAAGATAATTTTGTTTGGATTTTGTTTCTGTCTTCCAGGGTATTAGTTTTTCCATCCAATTTCCTGTCATCAGCAAATTTGGCAAGAATTCCATGCACTCCCTTGTCTAAGTCATTAATAAAAAAATGTTGAAGAGCACAGGACCCAGGACTGATAACACCCACCCTTCTTGGACTCCTTTTCTTGTTAGGATCTTCTGCCATGGGACTTTGCTCATCTCTGTTTTGAGGTTAAAATTGGAATTTTTAGAAATCCAGCATGTGTGTGGCTATACTCTGAATTGGGCAGTCAGTAGAAAATTCAAACTGCCATGTTCCTTTTGTTTATTGTGTGAACTAGAATGATCCAGATGTTTTATATGGGAGAACCAATATCCTCCTCCTGTATTTTTGTGCAGGAATGCATATATTTGACATATCCTGCGATTCCACATCCATTTTCTTTCTCTCTGTTGTTTTTGAACAATATATATCCTTCAATCTCTATATTCCATTCATGGGAGTCATCCCACTAGGTTTCAGTTATTCATATCAAGTTGTATTTGAATTAAAATTTCCAGTTCTTGTTTCTTCCCCGTACTCCTGGCATTCGTATACAGGCACCAGAGATTGTGCGATTTGTAGTTTGTACATTTTTATGACTATTATTTTTTATCCTAATGTTATGATTTAGCCCTATTAGAAGAATTTGGTCCATTCCTCTTAGTGTGCGTAAGGCTTCATCTACCTTTTACTCAGTGCTTCCTTCTCTCTCCCCCTTCCAATTCAGTTTAAAGGTGTCCTGATGAAGTTCTTCATGCAGAGGCCACACATATTCTTTCCAGTCCTTGTTAGATGCAAACCATCTCTTGCTAGCAGTCACTCCAGGAAGCTTATTCTATGGTCCCAAATACCAAATCTCTCAAGATGACATTACCTTTGTAGCCAGTCATTCTCCCAGAGTATTTCCTTTTCCTTCAATTCCTCTTTCTAGTACTGGTAGGATGGATGAAAAATCTATCTGGGCCCCAAGATCCTTGAGGTTCCTCAACAGAACTTTGAAGTCTGCTGTCATTTCTTCATAGCTCTTCTTGACTGTGTCATTTTTCCCCCATGTGGGTTTTATAAGTGATGGCAGTCCTTCTCTCACATTCCTTATCTCAAGTCCTTTCCCTCCAGGAAAACACCATGCTTGGTAAGTCCATGGACCTTCTCTGCATTCCACTCTTTCATTCCAATCTTTATCCAAGGAGTCAGCATGAGGTACATATTCCCTTTCCCCGCATTTTATCCTCATAATAAGCCATATATGTGTGAACCTTTTCAAAAACACCCAATAGGAATTTAAGCTGGGATCTACTTAGTTCTACTTAACCATCTAATCACGGCCCCATGGTTCCTCACAATTTCCTAGAATTAGTATCAGCAATCTGATAATTTTATAGGTTTGGAACTGTGAAGCTTGAATGAATCCTGTGGATCATCAAGTTCAGTGTCTTTTGTCATGGGGAATTGGTCTTCTAGCCTCTGGCTTTGTAGCCAGAATCCTAAACCACTGAGTGATCCAGCCTAGTGACCTTCAGACATTTTGAGCTACAGCTTTGAGAAGACCAATCCGAAGGTCAAGCATTATGGGAAGTCCAAATTTTTAAAACCTCTGGTCCAGAATTTTCTTTTTTTTTCACTGAACAGAAGATTCTTATTTCTGGCAGACATGTAAACAAATGTATGGGTCTTAATGCTAAAGTACAGTATAATACAGAAACTGCCAACATGGAAGCTGCAGCTGGTTAAGCTTCTATTGAAGTTGTAAAGGAGGTAAAGGCCGTTACTTCATGAAGTGCCTCGCTTCGAACCGACCTTGCCTTCGCTGTGAATTCGGAGGCGGTCACATGGCGCTCACGTGTTCTCGCTTCGCTCCCGCCCCTGTTTCTCAGTACTCACGAGCTGCAGTTTTAGGACCGATTCGAGCACAACCTCACGTGCTCCCTTCGCATTCGCATGCCACTTTTCAACATTCCTTATTTCCCATCCATCCTTTAAAAAAATACCTACCGACGGCGTATCGATGCACTGATGCTGGACTGTCAGTTGCAATGGCTCTACTGATTTCAACTGTTTCCTGGCATCATTGGCAGCCCCCCCGCCGCCGCCGCTACTCGGGGGGAGCCCCGCATGGCACAGCCGCCCGCCCTCCGCCGCTTGCACGCTGCCTGCCCCGGGTGCCCTGCTCTGGCCGGGCGAGGCGGCAGCGGCTCCTCCTGCTCCCGCCGCCGCCGCCGCCGCTGCCGCCACCGCTACTCGAGCGAGGAAGTAAGAGCGCAAAGCGATGAAACGATATAGTGATGCATCGATATCCCTGTTTGAATATTTTTTAAAAAAACTTGAAATAAAAGCCAAAAACCGAGACCACACGTCACGTTGGGAGCGAAGTGAGATGCGAAGCGAAAAGATTCCCGGCCGCTGGCAGGGGAACCACTCACCCCGCTTGGAGCACGGTAAAGGGGGCGTGGTCGGGGTGGCATCGCAGCCAAAAAGGAGGAGCGTGCGGTCTGAAACGATCGATTCGCACAGAAATGAGGGCTTGCCGCGAAGCGAGCGGTTTGTGAAGTAACGGCCAAAGGTGAATCCTAACAAAAGTTTTGTGACACACTAAAAATGGATGGGTGACTTGAGGCTCTGCAGATGTTATCAGACTGCAGCTCTTATAGTTCCTCAGTAGCATAAACAATGATGGGGCTAGAGTCAAGGAATGCCTGGAGGTTACCCACCTCTGCTTTAAAAAAAAATCACTTTATTTATAATGGCAGAAGCATTCTGTAGCCTACAGCTCACTACTTGGGATTCATAGAGATTGCACAGGTTTTGTTGTTACGCACTGCCATGTCATCTCTGCCTTATGGTGGCCTTATGAAATAGTGGCATATGAAAGGTCTTATCAAAGGACCTTTGCCCCTAGTTGGTCTCATCCATTTAGGCAGCACTGGGACTGAACTGGAAATAGTTAGCCAAGTGGGAATGGAAATGTAGAAAAATACAGGGATGGTTCCTTTAATGGCAGTTGTTCACATCTTAGTTGTTTGTAATACCACAGCCATTCTATATTGATGAACTGGTTTTTACACATAGTGGGGTGGTGGATGGGAGTCACCTCTGTCCTGGTTCAAACCACAGGAGACAGGAGCTGATTCTCTTGATGAGTTATACCTCAGTGGTTTTGTATGGAAATCTGCCTTTGAAGTTCTATAATTAACTGAAACAAAACACAAAACAATTAGTGCAACCACTTGATGTTTTAATCAGTGCAGGACTGGCAAATGTGGGGAAGCAGGAGGCTGCGTCTTGCCGACTCCAACTATTAGTCCAGCTAATTCAGAAGTGCCAGAAAGCAAAGCATGTGCCATGTTCTAGCTGTCAGACTGAAGTCTTTTCAAGTTTCAGGCAAGTCTTTGGGTCCAAATCCCAAATCCGAACCTGAGTTGTTGATATGGAGTCCTCAGCCCTGAACCCCAAGTCTGAGCCCCTCACCCCAAGTCCACATACCTATTTTTTTAAAAATCACCACCCCCACCCCCCAAAAGAGGAAGAGTTGGTGGGTTCCAAGTCATGAATTAAGTCCAAGTCAATGGAGGGAAACACAAAACTTGAGTCAAGTCCGAGTTGAGTCACTGGTGTAACTAAAGTCTGACTTGACAGCAAGTCCCACAACTGAAGTCTCCATTCATAGAATCATAGAATCATGGGATCAAAGAATCATAGAGTTGGAAGAGACCTCAAAGGCCATCTGGTCCAACCTCCTGCCATGCAGGAACTCCCATCAAAGTAATCCCAACAGATGGCCATCTGCTTAAAAACTCCCAAAGAAGGAAACTCCACCACCCTCTGTGGCAGCATATTCCACTGCCGAACAAGCTCTTCCTGACTGCCAGATACTGAACACAGGATCTTCTGCTTTGTCTCAAGACATTTGAAATGCCTGATGGGTCCTTATTCAGAATGTGAAGATTAGAATGTGTGCATCAGAAAAATGCATGCTTTCTATTAGGTGGCCTGACAGATCCCTTCATTTATTCTCAATAAAGAAAGCAAACAGGTAATATCCACTTGAAATAACAGATGCTTCCATGTGCATTACAAACTAGGCCATGAACACCTCTGGGAGCAATGGTTTATTACAACATGCTATTCCCAATCAAATACATTGTATAAAATTGGTCTGGGTAGGCACACAGGCACACTGTTTCATTCTTTTTTGTTGTTGTTTCTGCTTTGTTTTAAAACAATAGAATAGTCTATTGTGGATTGTGAGGAAATGGAATGGTTTATGTAGCATTTTCCTAGGCTTCTCTCAAGACTTCAGGTGGTGTTTATCTGTAGAAGAAAGATGATTTATTTTTCTCCTTCAAGGATGTACCAGGAGGACACTACTATGCACCATACTTCATTCCCGATATCTCAGGTTATTTATTTTATTTTATTTATTTTGGGAGAAAACAAACAATGGACCTGTCTAGCAGACCCCACCACCAAGTGGGACAAACACTAAAGAAAAAGAAGATTTTATTTATTTTGAATATTTTTACCCTACCTTTCTCCTTGGAAAAGGACCCAAGGCAGCTTCCAATACTGAAGGACAATACACATTCCAGAACATTTAAGACTTATTCAAGTTTAAGAACAGTGAATTTGGAGAGGCATCTTTACAACAATAAAAGGCAGTATTAAAGCTCATGAAAATTGAAAGGCAAGAAGTTATATTTTGAGTGTGAAGTTACTAGACAAAGGACTTGAATCTAATTGGTGAACAGCATGGCTGTGGAAATGGATTTAGGACTTGACCAAGGGCTAGTTAGATAGAGGTAGGATTTAAGTGCTTATCTACAGTATCTGCTTGTCTTCATGCCTGCCTACCTACCTGGTGATGGATTAGGGCTGGAGACACAGAGGAGGCACAGCTATGATTACTTAGAGTAAAATAGTTTTAGGTAGAATCAGCCAGCTTTTTATTGTTTGACGGAAATGCTTTCACATGGCTCACTTATTGCTATGGTGTTGGGCTGAACCTGTACAAACTCCTTTTCGATTTTTGGCATGTTTTAAAATGATTTTGGTGAGATCCTTGGGGGAAAAGGTTGTGTGTGCGTAAAGAAGGTTTCTTGGCCTGGAGACCACATTCACTGATTTTGTTACTTTGGGTGATTTACCTTGATTGGTTAGTGTGCTACTACACACTCAGATTCATTTTCTGTGTTGAGTGAGAGAAAGGTTGAAACCTAAGTTCAGAAACTTGTCCATAATGGCCTGTATCCCACAAATGCTAAAATCTGCTTCTTACTTCAAGATAAACAGCCTCCAAAATTGTTCCCCCACAGGCAGCCGGCTTAAAAAAATGTGACCATGCCCCCTTTAGCAAGTTTTCCAAGTACCAGCCCCAGAGGTGGGAATAATTTGCCTCAGTTCAGATTCAGCTTTTTAGCTGAAGCAAATGTCAGTGGGGACTGTAAAATCCACTTACGCTTTAAGTAGTCTGGCTCTGCAGCAGCAGCAAACTTTTTGCAAGGAGGGCCAGATTTAGTGAGGTGAAAATGCGTGGGGGCCGACCATTCAGCCGCATTTGGTACCAGGCTGGACTTTGGACAAGTCTCTATAACATGGAAGGAGGTGGGGAGGACGCTGCAGCAAGGGAGCCAGGGGTGGGTAGGTTGGGCAGGTGGCTGGGGGGGGGGATAGACAGAGGCAGGGAGGGCAGGCAAACCATAAAACTGCAAGCTGACATCTCCATCCGGTATGGGGAGGGGCCAGCTGGTAGGGATGCGTGAAAGGCTGAACTGGCAAGGAGAAGAGGCTGCAGGCTGCTCAAAATTTGAAAATGGGCCACATTTGGCCCCTGGGCCTGACTTTGGACATGCCTGATGTAAGTCCTTGATTTCAGCCTCATGATGCTGTGTGAATCTGCAAATTTACCAAAATAGAATCCAGGTAGCTTTGGTAATTAAAATAACTATTTATTAAAGTTTAATGAAGGTTCCAGAAGACATATGCCCCTAACTAATAACAACAAAGCTAAGGTTCTCTACACTATTTCCAGTACTAAGGCCTTAACATGAAAGGCCTGTATAAGCTGACCTAAGCTTCATTTTTACTGCTGGTCTCTCTCTCTCTCTTCAGGTGAAGGAAAACTCCAAAAAAGGCTCTTTCTCTCAGCTCTGTTCACTTTTTTGCTGGCATGGGAAAATGCAGTCACATGTTGCATAGTGTGCAATCAGGTCTTTCTCTCTTCCTCACTGAGCCTTGTTAACATCTTCAGCAAGCTCATGTTTACACAGACTACAGATAAGTGAAAGACTACTGAAATGAAGCTGCATCTTAATATTCAGTGCTTACAAATGGCCTAGGTAAAATGCCAAACTACTTCTAATTCAGTTACACCTCTTTTCTCTGTCGAGCACAGAGAGAAAGAGAGAGAGAGAGAGAGAGAGAGAGAGAGAGAGAAGGGAGTGAGGGGAGAGCTAGACACCCCACTAGCTACCATCAGAATTAGCTCATTGTTTCTTCTGATACCCACCTTGGTTCTTTTCTCTCTCCCCCTCCCCTCTTCCCGAACCCCCTTCCCAGCAGCTTTGATGTGGCTTCCAGTTGTGGGGACACATCTGAGGCGGTTAAGAAAACAGAAACCACCTTTAATACCAGGTGACCGTTTCCACAGTGAAACCACCTTTTATTTTAAGCCATTTCTTCCGGACGTGGAATAGGGGCCAATGTTGCTTCACACACTCTCTGGGTAACTCCCAACCTGGGAAAAAGGGTGATGAAAGCTGACTACTAGATTGGCTCCTTTGCCAATCTAGTGGGAATATCTTTAGGGGGTTCCTTTGCATGAATTTTGGAAAGAATATGCCCATTAACAAGCAACCTTGCAGAAAGATAGTTTGGACAACATTGTTGTTGTTACATATCATCAAATTGCTTGTGAGGTACAACAGCCCTATGAATTAGTGAATTCCCAAAGTTCCTATCCATTTATATCCCTGGTCAGGTCTTCCAAATTCAAGGCTGTGGCTGCTCTTATTGCATCAATTCATTTTACATTTGCTATTTCTCTTTACTTGTATTGATCAGAGACAATGCTAATATTTAGAAGGCAATGATCAATGAAAAACAAACACATAAACAAAACAAACAAACAACTAATACATTTAAACCCCCACCCCAGATTTTTTAAGATGCACTCTTGCTAGGTGATCAGAACTGATTATATTGGATTGCAAGGCAAAGCAAGGCCCGTGTTTTATCACAAGAGTAGAGATAGGCAGGCAAGGTTGGGTGAGATTGACAAAAAAATTCTGGATGAGCTGATTGTGGAAAAATGTCATCACTTCTGGTCTGCTCAGAGAGCAAGTATGAGAAATGCCTATTTACTGCCCAATATCCTCTTGTCATTTTACTGGTGCCGTAACGTCTGCAGTAAATTTCTGCAAGCTACAAGGGTAGGCATAGGCATTATTTATTGCACCCTGAAATCACACAACTCATCACAGATAGCATCTATTCCAGCTTTGCAGCCTGCAGCAGTTCATTTCGCAATGTTATGCCATAGGTGTTACATGTTTAACTCATAGGATTTTCACCATTATATATTTATCCATACCCCCATCTTTCAGCCAGCCATATTCTATGATACAGTTATCTACATCCTCTGCATTTTAATGTTTTAGGGTTAGGGAAGCATTCAGAGTGGCTTTAGGTAAAATAGGGCAGCTGAAAGTTATTTTCCTCATCAGATATCCAAAAACACTACTGGAAATTACTGTTCTATAACCATTTGGTGGGTCCTACAGCAGGTTTCAGCGTATTACCTTTACCACTATGGCTCACCATGGCTCAACAAAAGCCGAGAGTAGTGAAATCTGTGGCCAGCATCTTCAGAGGGCAGGAGCTCAGAGACCTAGAATTCCCTCTACACAGTTGGACCCCTGTATCCACTGATTCATTATGCACTGATTCAGTTATCCACAGTTGGCAGATGGGAAAAAATAAATAATTCAGCAGCCACAAAGTAAGCTACTGTCACAAAGAGACACTGTAAAGCAAGCTACTGTCATGAAACAGCAGCTGTAAAGCAAGCTACCATCACAAACAGCACCTGTAAAACAAGCTACTCTTGCAAAACAGCAGCTTTATAAAGCAAGTTACTATCACAAAACAGCAGTTTGGGGAACATTTTGGTGTTCTCTCTTATCCACGGTTTTCATTATCCACAGGAAGGCTTCGAACCAATCCCCAACAGATACTGGCATCCTACTGTATTCTGGTGTAGAGTGTGAGTTTGTTGAGACCACAGGGACTATCAAAACATTAGAAAGAAGAAAAGCCTCCAGAACATGGTTAAACAGTCTTTAAAACCCACAACAGCCTTCAGATCCCAACCATGAAAGCCTTCGAGAATAGACATGGGCACGACTTGGCGAAATTCTTGTTTCCGTTTCCGTTCCTCATTTCCGTTACGTAACGGAAACGGTAACGACAATTACTCCGCCAGAACTCGAACTCGAACCGAAAAAAGAAAAATTGGGTCTGATTTGTTGTTGTCGTTCCTGGCAGCACAGCAATCGCGATGCCAAGCGGCACAGAAAAAAAGTTTTAAAAATAAAAAACCCGATTCCCAGCCAAAAAAGCAGGCGAAAATATGCCTGCCTGAGTGAGGGCACCTACCAGAGGGGTGGTTTCTGGGGGGGGGGTCCCCGGCCTCCCCCCTCTCCTGTCCTGGGCTGCTCTGGTGGGGGGCATCCTCGTCGTCTCGCCAACTCGCCATGCCATGCGGTGCGGCGGGGGATCCAAAATGGGGCGACCACAATATTTATTTTGAAATTGTGGTCGAAAAACACACCAAAGCACCACAGAAACATGCGAAAATAGCTATTTTAAAACTGCCTGAATTTTTACAGTAGCAGCAGTGGGTTTTTCTTGCAACAAAACATCTCCATTGATTTTATTTTATTTTATTTTATTTTATTTTTTTACACCTGCGCAATGATGGGCTGGCCATGGGAGTGGACCATGCAAATTTTTGGAGCCATTCCACCAATTGCATGGCCACTTGGCCAGGTTTTGACCGAGACTTCTGGGATGTGCCAGTCGGGCATAAAAAGCCCACTAACTCTAGCCCAAACCCGAACCCGAACCCGAACACTAACCCTAACCCATACGACAGTACACTGTCCTTCTTAGTGGGTCAGAGAGGCACCCAGAGTTGCACCCCAGTAACTCACCCTAACCTTACCCGTAACCCTAAGCCTAGCCCTTGCACTAACCCTAACCCTAAGCCAGATCTGTGTACTTGCATTGCACTACACGCAAGTTCACTTCCCTTCTTAGTGAGCCAGAGGGCGCACATAGGGGTCCTCTCTCACTTTGTTCCTCCCCATCCCCAGCCCAAGTGCACCGTATGCCAGTAGTGAGTCACAGTAGAGGCACCCAAAAGAAAGATAGGTGCCTCTGCCTGCCACTGCAACTTGGTATGCATATCCAATTGGCTATGTGTACCCTTTTGTAGCGGGTCAGAGGAGGCACCCACCCCAGAGAGGTGCCTCTCGGAGCCCGCTTTCCCTTCATAACGGGCCAGAGGAGGCACCCACCCAAGAGAGGTGCCTCCAGGAGCCCACTTTCCCTTCATAGCGGGCCAGAGGAGGCACCCACCCCAGGTGCCTCCAGGTGCAGGCCAGAGGAGGCACCCACCCCAGAGAGGTGCCTCCAGGAGCCCGCTACCCCCCCAAACCAGTACTAACGACAGACAAAAAAACAACAAACGAAACAACAAATTTTTGAGAAATTTTGCGACAAACGGAAACGAGCCGAAACAGGCCGGCTCCGACACACGACAACTCGAAATGTCATTTTTCCTGGTTGTGCCCATCTCTATTCGAGAATACACCAGTAGTGAAATTATTTATGTCAGCACCAAATGTGTGTGTTTACATGAACTTCTGAGTACAAATTGTGGTAGGATATGACATTTGTATGCCTCTTGTAGGCCTTATGTACAGCAGTAAAAGGGAAATGTCTTTTTTCTCTATGAAGTCTTAAAATTATTATTCATTTTGTTATTTTCCAAAATATAGACAGTAACACAATAATACACACATTGTGAAATCATTATCTGACTGCAACAAGGCATATACTGTCTGTAAGAAAGTTGAAATACTGTATTGTCCATTACCACGTGTATATTTATTTTTTTCATTTTTTGGATGACCTGCTGTGCGAATGCATTTTGTGGGTTTCTTATGGGATGCTATGGACACAGTCTGTGTGTAATTGGCTTTAGGTGACCATGAGGCCAACAGAATTAGGGCAGCTGTTTATATTCTGTGGAATAAAGATAAGGTGGAAAAAAGTGACATACCTTTGTGTACCTTCTGTGAGATTTTATTTTGGGTCTGTCAGAGGAGTAAAGTTAAGGCAGATATCTTGAGTCCTTTCTAACTAGGCACTATAGCTGTTGCTGCTATCAGTGCCAGCCTGCTAGCATTTAAGAGGGAAGGGAAGGGTATTTTTGAGCTGGCAGTGAGAGTTGGCATTGAGAACTGGCAGGGAAGCCCAGACATTATTCTCTGGCTCAGATCCTAACCTGAACTGACGAAGAATGCTTTTGGAGGTCAAGCATTTTACCTCTTCTTCCAGAAGAGATTTATAAGCCTGCAACACACATATTTGAGCTCAAATTTACTCAGCTGGCTGCATTCTCTGGCTCCTAACCTACTTGCTACCACAATGTGCTTAAAGAAGACATACTGTAGATTCTCGGTGCTTTTCACCAGCATTTTTCACTCCATTCTGCCTCAGACTGTGGGTGAGTGACACTATGCCTCTTTAGGAGAGGACATACGATGTCTGGCACAAGTTTGGTACTCTCAGTGCCTAGAAGCATTAGTTCTTTTTTGGATTAACAAGCCATTCGTGCCAAACTGGTCCATCTGAGCCATAAACAGTCTAACTGCACCCTAGAGTCAGATATGTTACATTCATGGAACATATATGCCATTATGCAGTACTAAATGATTCAGAGGAGACTGACTTTATGAACTTCCCCAGGATCCAGACTGCAGGGGATAAAAGGAAGTGCCTTTATCAAAAAAACATGTATTTAAATAAATAAACAAATAAATAAAAGGCTTTGCTGATAAAGAGAGCAAAGGTGTTGGACCAAGGAGGGGTTACTTGCAGAAAAATAGGTCTACCACCATGGGTTTTGTGCCTTTAACAGCTTCCCAACAGCCAAAACATTAATATTGCCACATCTTTTCAGCTTCAGGGTGAAAGACGTTAAACTGGATGAATATGATTTATGTCAAAATGTCATAGCTCTTAAAGGCCAAGGATGCGGAAAATAGCCATCCCCCAGGCCATCCAAGCATGTTGCTCCTGGTGGATCAAGGAAGGAAGGAACTCGATTAGAAAAAGCAAAAACAAAACAAAACAAAAACAGTGGCGGATAACTGCTGCTGGTGGCACTTGGGTGAAAACAAACCTCTACTGGACCTCAAGTGTGTATTTTTTATTTTCTTGCTTATTTGCTACTTTTATGCTTGGTTTTTCTTAATGCCACCTTGAGTTGTCTTTGTGCAAGCTGGCAGTCTATAAATGCTAAATAAAGTAAAAGTAAAGTAAAGCAAAGCAGGCTGGATAGTTCAGCACTTTACGTATCTGACAGCAGAGCTATGTGCTAGGCGTTCAATTGCCCACTGTGTCTCCTTTGAGTAGAACAAGCCTATGCAGCCCTTGGCAAGCTGCACACTCCCGGAGGATTCCCAGAAGGAAGGACTGATCAACCATTTCTGAGTGTTCTCTACCAAGAAAACCCTGAAAATGGTCTCTGTAAGTCAGAATTGCCAGCATCTTATTATATAATACAGTCATACCTTGTAAGATGAATTTAATTCGTTTGATGGGTCAATTCGTCCTATGAAAAATTCATCCTACAAAACATGGTTTAATGTGGTTTCCCATAGGAATGCATTGACTTCGTCTTGCAAAGCATCCCATAGGAAAATTTGTCTTACGAAGTTCTCCTGTTCCTGAACATTTTATTCATCTTATGAATTTTTTGTCTTAAGGGGTATTTAACTTACGAGGTATTACTGTACATAAATGAATACATTTGTGAAGATTCTCAGCCATCCAGGCAAGGTTATCTGGATATTGTGCCGTGACCACTGGTCTTCTTTTCTTGTGAGATCAAAATGTTTTGCTGCTCATCCAAGCAGGAAGCTCCAACTGCTGGCTAGCTTAGTGGTTTAGGCATCTGGCTTTCTGTTCCCCATTCCGCCTCCTTGACAGGAGCTGGATTCAGTGATCCAGAGGGTCCCTTCCTGCTCTGCAGTGTCAAGACGATGATAATGGTAGCAATTTACTGGGAAAGCCCATTCAGAACAAAATGGATGGAATGAAAGAAGCGGGGTTAATAGGTCATCATTCAAGATCTCCTGTTTGTGAGTTTGGAAGCAGGCTCAAAGAGTTTCAGCAATATGTCTTTCCTGTTTTCCAAGGTTTTTCCTTCAAAATCACTTCATGTGGAAAGAATTCGAGGCAACTTTTGTTTCCATACACAGTGGACCCTCATATAACAAACGGTTTGTGTAACATAAAATCTGTACAACATAAACAACTCCGGAGATAGGGGAAATTTGCTTAACATAATTGCCTATGGGATGAATCCATACAACATAAAAATGATCGTGATTAGGGATTACTCCGTTTTCAATCCATTCCTATGGGTAAATTTGTATAAAGGGAAATTTCATTTAGAACAAATTCATTCCAAATTTCATTTGGAACAAATTCAATACAAGGTACCAGTGTAATTATTGTGGCTCTTGGGTAGTTTTAACTAGGGCTTCACAAGTTTCTACATGGGCTTACCTTTTCTTAATTCTTCCCCCCCCATCCTTTTCCCCATCCTTGTCTCCTATGAATGGAAGTGTCCTCCTTAAATCAGAGGCTCTGTTCACAGCAGGAGTTGTTGAGAAATGTAGCCCCTTGACTCTCTTGTCCTACAACAATCACTCCAGGACGTTGAGATGTTAGAAAACTAGATTTCTAAAAACATATTCTACTTGAATAAATTAATATAGTTTCATCATTATCAGTCAAAGTCATACTGTATTTAATGAATCCAGAGAGGATGTCAGACCCTATACACAGGATCTGATTAATTCATGCAATATGTTCCAGCTAAAGCTTGCATGCTTATAAGCCCCATTGATTGCTAAATCTCTCTGTCTGAAATCAACAGGACCTGAAGGCATTTAACTAAGGCTGGATGGAACCCATAATCATTAGGACTGATTTGCACATGAAATCTTCTCTTTCATATTTGTGCCTATATAAATGGAAGTGGAGGGAATCTTTCCATGGGCATTTCATTTGAGTTTACTATGACAGATGTTGGCTCTTGCAGAGCTGTTAAAAAAATCTGTATACACATATTTGTTTTTCCTAACGTATGGTTCAGAACTTCATTCTATCTAAATTCCATTAACACTTCTGGAAATCTGAGCATTTCCCCCCATCTGGTAGAAAGATTATAAAATTCATTGCGTTGATTTAGCCAATCTGGAAACAGCTGGAAAGTTGTATTTTTTATTAAAATTCTCTGGATTCATATTTGCAAAGAATGAGGCTCTAGCGATCTTTCTTAGGGGCTATGATATCCTCTACATTTCTCAATTGCACACTTTCTTTCTAAATGCTAATAAACCAGGTGGTGTAATGTTTGTTTAGTTATCATTCTCTCCATTAACCTCTCTTGGTTCAAATAGTTATAGCCTGATGATACAAAAGACCCTTTTCAACATTATGGAACTGGATTCATTTTAAAAAAAATATATTGTTTTCCCCAAGCCTACTCATTCTTCATGAACTACTCCCCAAATCAAATGGCCCAATACTAAGAGCCTTTTCACACGACCCCTAAGATCCTCTGGCCACTTAAATTCGGACCAGAGATCTTAGGGGTTTGTTGCTGTTCCTGTGCTCCCACCCCCTCCACACTCCTGGCTGCTGTCTGCGTGAGGGGAGGGAGAAAAAAAAGGAAGAATGCCGGCTCACCTCCGTTCTGCACTCTGTTCCCAGCAGCATTCCAGTCTCTTAGTATCTCTTAAAGGAGCGGGGGGCAAAACAACAACAGAAGCAAGGAGAGCCCGGCACTCACTACGTTACATCTGCATCAGCAATTTTTCACCCCCGGAAAGCAGATACTTGAAAAGTGTGCTGGGATGCGCTTAGGTGGGCGTGGTCACACTTAATTTTTTGTAAACTCCGGAGCTGGTGGGGAAACAATTGTAAGCTCCGGATCTGGGAGCCATTTGCCGTGGATTTTAGGGGTCGTGTGAAAAGGCCCTAAGAATCTGGCAATCATGAAAATCAAGCACAACATAGCATGTAATTGTGTTTGTATTGTAAACCAGAGATTTATTGTAGCTGGTCTTCCAAACATCCCGATTATGACTAAACACTCTCCAGGTGCCAAAACAAAAGATGCTTCACTTTGGTTTCTTCCCACTGTCTTGGTAATATCAGGCTTGCAGGATCAATTCTATGGAACTCACTACTTACCTGTAATCGTCACTTGGGCACAAGCATGATTAGATGCAGGTAGAATCTGTATGACTGCTTCCATGTGATTGCACTCATGCTTGTGAAAAATTGTGTATTTTAACTCAAATAAATATGTGGACATATCAAAATTATAGAGATTATTGCCATCATTTAAGAGGAAATGCACTAATGCTCACCACTGAGAGAAACATCAGACATAAATCAAATGCACAAATAAATAAGGCCTAATGGGCAAAACAGTTAGCTGGTCAAAATTGGATCTAAGCAAAATTGGATCTAGCTTACTTAAATGGACATATAGAGGAAGAAAATAAATAGTGTTCACAGTAGTTTTGTTGAAACATCGAGCTAGGCAATATTCAATTGTTTCAGTGGAAAAGTCTCAGATGTTCTTTCAGAATATCCTCTCCTGGGACTGAGCTCACATCTGACCTTCAGACAGAATTGACATGCCACATCATGTCATATATTCTTCTTACAATTTAGCAGTACAGTGGTACCTTCTGTAAAGGAATTAATTCGTTCCAAATGAAATTATGTTAAGCAAAATTTCCTTTATACAAATTTCCCACAGGAATGCATTGAAAACAAAGCAATCCCTGATTATGTTGTACAGATTCACCCCACAGACGATTCTGTTAAGCAAATTTTCCCTATCTCCAGAATTTTTTATGTTGTACATATTTTATGTTATACAAACCGTTTGTTACACGAGGGTCCACTGTAGTTAAATCAGTGGATGTGGTTTCCATGTTTTCTTGCCAGGTGACCTCCCCCAAACCATTTTACTTTAAAAATGAGAGGAGGTCAATTAGATACACTAATGAGAAGTCAAGAACTCAAAAGGTAGCTTTTTTCAAACTTTGTATTAGTCTAACAAGGCTGTGACCTGATCACCTATGTGGTGTAGTGCCTTAAGAGTGCCAAAGACACACTCAAGGGAGTTAGATTCAAATGTTTCCTTGTTCAGGGGAACTCACTAACTCTCTTGCACATATGAAAAAGAAAGGCAGTGCTTTGCAGTCAAGACTATCCTTACTAACAGCGGACATATGGTCATGCCAGGCAGGCTGTGACACTTCAGCATTGCTGTAGCACTCAGGCTTTAAGGTTCCTTTCTGTCAAGGCAGCTAAAATCAAGCTTTATGCCTACAGAGTGTGGCACAGATGGCCAACTATCAAAACACTATCAATTCTTCTTCCTCTATACATAACCAGTGCAGCTCAGTGCTTGTGTTAAGACAGGGTGCGTAATTCACAGCCCTTTGAGAGTCACTTTAAAAAAATAAAATAAAAACTTTACTTACTCAAAATGGCTGCAGCAGTTATCTTAGGGGTGTATTTCAACTCGATGGTGTCTTTTAAACCATCACATTAATCCCCACTTCGCCCTCTTCTCATCCTACAATGAACTCTGATTTTACACTGTGGTTTGCACTGGAACCATTAATTTGCTATTTTTTAATTCCTATATTCTTTCTTTGTCCATCTGCTTTACTTTAACCTCAACTTTTCCTTCCATTTTTGAAGGGCTGAAGGCCGTGTGAATTGGCCATTCCGCCACCATTTTATTGTCACAACATGCACCCACATCCCTACAGGCCTGCCCACTGGACTCATGGTTGGGCCCTCTTTCTATTTCTCTGTCACAGACATCTCCCTGTACTTATGTTGCTTAATTGATCCTTGTCTTCTTTCTTTCCCAGCTTGAGGGTACTAAGAATGCAGATCTTTGCTTATCTTATAGGTAGGATAAGTGTGTGTGGGAGAGATCTATCCCTTTTACTTGGTGAATTCATTAGTGTTTTTGCAGTTCTGGACATTTTTGTCCTGAACATACACAAGCATGGGTGCTGGGTAGGTGGGTTGTGAAAAAACTTTGCACTATACACAGGAACTCTAGTGTTTTTCACAGAGTTGTTGTTGTTGTTGTTGTTGTTGTTGTTGTTGTTGAGAGTTATTGAGAGGGAACAACTTTGTAAGTTAAAGTTTTGATTAAATAAAAAGAATTGGTCTTTTAATTGTCATGAGGCTCAAAATATCTTATAGAGGCTACTTTTTTAAAGTGGGTGTATCTCAATGTTTGTTTTTCACTGAGGGTGACAGAATTTCATGCCCAGCCTTCTTCTTCTTCTTCTTCTTCTTCTTCTTCTTCTTCTTCTTCTTCTTCTTCTTCTTCTTCTTCTTCTTCTTCTTCTTCTTCTTCTTCTTCTTCTTCTTCTTCTTCTTCTTCCCCACTTGATGGTGAAGTCTGCTTTTCTGGTTTTTGCCTTTCACTTGGCACGGTCATGCACTAGTTCTGGGTGAACTCTGGAGAACTTCATGTCATTGTCAAGGGTGTACATTCAGAACTGTTTTGATTGTCCCTTTGGTTGGGATCAGATGACCTCCAGAGTGTTGTCCTTTTCTGCTGGAACTTCCTCATTGGCACACATGACCTGTCATTACCAACACAGTTGGGGTTCAAAAATCTTATAGACAATTGGTGCAATGTTGTATTTAGATTAGATGTCATAATTGCCCACATGATTGTTTCACATGAGGCTGGAGGTCCATTGCAGCATCTTTGTCTCCATATCTACATTCACCTGTTTTTGTTGCCAGCCAGCATTCTACACCATAAGAGTGCAACAGGTTGTACAATGGTGCAATAGATTTTTGACTTAAAACAGTTGCTGATCTTTTTGTTGCACATGACACTTGATCCTGTTGATCCTTGATGTAACTTTGTAATTCAGATTCATGGTATAATGACTATTCCATCCTGCTGTGACCATGGAACCAAGGAATTTAAACTTCTCAGTTCTTGGTAGGTCAATACCATCAATTTAGAATGTACCACATTCATTTGGGTTGGTCATCAGATATTCCATCTTCCTCACATTCAGGCACCAGCCAAACCTCACCAGACGGTCACTCCTTGCTTGGGCTTGGCACTCAAGATCTGCTTTACTCTATGATGCAGTCATGACATTGTCAGCATAAAGGAGCATCCAGGGCACTGGATTCTGCAGATCATGAGTGACTTTGTCCATAACCAGAATGAAAAGAAGCAAGAAGAGTGTCAATCCTTGGTGGACTCCTACTGTGATATGAAAATCACAAAAAAGTATTGTGCATATATTCTTGAGCACCAGCAGCTCATGGTCTGAATGGGAGGTGTTGATGTGAAATTTTGAACAGGACGCCCCATCTCAAAAGAGGTTGCATGTGGAGTCCACAGATCAAATGGTATGAGTTTGTGATTCTTGCAACCCTCAGAGCCATAACTAGTAATCCAGTCATCGAAGGCAAAAATACCTGGAAACACACAATCCAAGAAGACTAGGTAACCCTCTGGACACCATCATTTCCTGATCCTCAACGGCCAAGACAGAAGACTAGTCTATTGGTTCTCAGGTAGACCTAGGAAGTTGTGATGTCCCAAGCCCCAGGAAGACATTCCTTTCACTGGTTCACCAAGGCATGGTATAATGACTCTATTCCATCTAGATTAGATAAACCAATGCTTCAGCTGTGGAAAATGTCATATGCTGTACTTTTTCTGAACATTTTTTTGAAACACACAATTTCATCAGGTGTACCTTCTTCTCTCGCCCATTCACTTAATAGTCCCACTGAGAGAAGCTAATAAATAAGATAAAATTGTGTTGCGTTAGTACTTTTTTTGTCTTTACTGCATGCAAAAATTGAATTTATACTGGTCATAGGTAATTAACATAAGGACACAGACTGCAAATTTTGCCCAGTTTTCACTGATGATGTCTGTCAACTGAAATCTTTATCATTTCAAAGCAGTTTGTTAGATAGGGAGGTAGGGAGATGTAGCAATTAAAATTTAATCTTTCGAAGCTCTACATAATAAAAAATGTAATACCATTTTGTATTATCATTTTTATTGATTCAGAGTGCCACAAGTACAAGTATTAGAAGGGATAAGTTTAGGTCATTTGGAGAATTATTCAAAACATCTCATTTCCATGAGCTTGCTTCACATTTGTATGCCTATAAAGTGTTTTTGGCATGGCAAATCCATGTAATCTTGCAGGAGAATGTGTGAAATATGTCACTGTTGGAGAAATACTGAAGGTTCCCCATGTAATGTTCTTTTGGCAGTGGGCTGTTCCTACATACAAGTCATGCCTTGAAGGTGCAATGATGAACATATTTATGCGAACCGTATGATAGAAAGGTATTGTTCTGAGGATGTTACATGAGCTGATTGAAGTGGGTTTTAAAAAAAATCTGTTGATTCATGTGGAATTTACCATGTATAATACTAATACTGGGATTAGCAACCGTGTGGCAATGTCAACGTATTAAGTGTTCATTTCAGGGGCAGGAGTGTAACTAGAACTATAATGCAATGAGCACTTTCTGCATTTCCTGATCCTAAATAAGAATTAAAGTGCCCCACCAATGGAAAAAATGTCAATTATTTTATTCACTCCAAAATGGCAAGAGACCCTCTTCTTCTCAGTATGTTATACCAGCTAGGGGCAAAAAAAAAAAAAAGCCAAAGACAACAGGTTTTTGGGACTATGGGCCTTTTTACACGACCCCTAAACTCCGCTGCAAATGGCTCCCAGCTCCGGAGCTTAAATTTGTTTACCCACCAGCTCCGGAGTTTACTGAAAATTAAGTGCAAACACGCCCACCTAAGCGGGTCCCAGCGCACTTTTCATGTACCTGCTCTCCAAGCGTGAAAAATCTTGATGCGGATGTGCCAGGATCTCCTCGCTTCTTTTTGTTGTTGTTTTTTGCCTCCCACCCCTTTAAGAGAAGGAACCAGGAAGTGACAGGGCTCCCGGCAGCTTCCACCGCCACCAGGAGGTAAGCCTTTATTCTTTTGTCCCTTTTTTTCTCCCTCCCCTCATGCAGCCAGCAGCCAGGAAGTGCGGAGGGGTGGGGATGCACGAAGAGCGACAAAACCCTAAGATCTCTGGTCTGAATTTAAGTGACCAGCAGATCTTAGGGGTCGTGTAAAAGCGCCCTATGTTGTGTCTGTTTAGTGCCATCAGCCCTGCTTTCAAACACAAATAACCATTGCTCTGAAGAAGTTTGAATTATATGTTGGTGTAAGGCCCCCAAAGGTCATGTGTTCATATAGAGGAGGGCTGGTCAAGTTTGGAAGATCCAGGACCCAATGCGGAGACACATACAAGCTGTGTCCATGTTCAGGATCACATTCTACATTTGGATGATAAGACACCACTTCAGTCTTCATACTGAGTTTTTTTCAAGGAGTCCGTCACAGTTATCTCTTGAAAATGGGCTCACTTAAATAAAAACGGGTTATGGATGAACCCTAGCTTGAACTACGGACATCGTTTTAAGGGAGCCAGGATATAATGCAATGTAACTGCCATGGAAAACTAAGAAGTAGCTGTGAATGCTGCTGTGAAACTTCCAAAAGATCTAAAACATTTCAAGCTTGGAGCTCCTCTGAGCACAATCCATTTTCAGATGAGAGGAAAATTGAACCACACATACACCAAAAACCTACCCAACGAATCTAAGTCAACCTATTAATTTTGCTCCACAGTTTACATAACCTGGTGGGAAAGAGCTCATATGAGAAAAAAGAAGACTACCAGAAGAATATAATATGCAATCAAAGTAACTTTAATACTCCTTCTGCTGGAATATAATTATGATCTCCATTGTAGAAATATTGTGTGATCTCCAGCTAAAGTCTTCATGTCAGGTGTTTTATAATTATCCTCTAGAGAGGAATAGATGAAATACTACTTCCCATGGAAAGTTTTCTTAATTTTTTAAAAATACATACATACGTTGAAGTAGGTTTAATACAGTTCATGCTATAAAATCTAACTTCATCAAGGTACGTTATGTAAATCTTTCATTTTCTTTCCCTTTTTTTAAAAAAATGGAAAACTGTGGAC
This sequence comes from Phrynocephalus forsythii, assembly GCA_029282475.1. Classification (NCBI taxonomy): domain Eukaryota; kingdom Metazoa; phylum Chordata; class Lepidosauria; order Squamata; family Agamidae; genus Phrynocephalus; species Phrynocephalus forsythii. Next base: position 31,150,147 of record JAPFRF010000003.1, on the reverse strand, counting down.
AAGTTTCATTTGTAATTTATATTATCAATCCCAAAGGCTCATAAGGACACGGAAATGGGAGATAAATTCATGATACAGTTTTAGGAGTTCTACACATGAAATGATAAATGAGGCCATTGTTGCCTCTGCAGCAGCAGTAACAAACCTATATTGCAGTTTTACAGCTAGTTTTGTCTCTAGTCAAGGAGGATATTCCATTTCAAAGGGGCAGGAACAAGTATTCAATTGAAGGTATTCAGTTTCTTCCCACAGTCCGTTGCTTATGTAATGGATAGCAAACTGTTCATCAGGGGATCCATATACCAAGTTAGCATCATTCACTGGATATGAAACTGCTGTTACAATCTGCAACATATGAATTACAACTATACACAGCTCTTTAATTCACTTTGGCTAGGGATAAACAACTTCTCTTCTAGACATGATAACATAGAAATCTATTTTCAGTCTGGTTTGAAAAAGTACTACAGAACATATTTCTTGTGCATATGTACAAGGAACCCAATAATTTCTCTCCATTTCCATGAAAGGGTGAGGTATTTTCTGCTTTAAGACAGCAACTATATCAACTCTGTTTCACTGTCAAAGGCCTATCATGTAGCCACTAGCTGAATAAATACTCCTGGCTATTTGCAGTAAAACACTAGGGATCACTAGCCTGCCAGTTTCCAAAATGTGGGTGACTTAATTTGTCACATCTAATGAGTCACATCATGTAACTCACATCTTTGGTTTAAGAATGTGGGGTCTTGGGCTTCACTATCTATGATTCAAACTACCAGGAAACTGAAATTGCTGCACAGTATTGTACCCACATTGCAAGTAGGAAAAAAAGATGCAAAGTTTTATACAGCAAAGTGCAGCTTAAACATTGACAGTAGCAATGACAGCAATGAAGATGGTCTACAGCAGTGATGGTGAACCTTTTAGAGACCAAGTGCCCAAACTGCAATTCAACCCCCTTTTTTTTTTTGCAAAGTGCCAATACAGTAATTTAACCTGTATGCAGGTGGCTATGAAGGGGCGATGTTGGGTGTCCACAGAAAGGGCTTCGATTGTCACCTTTGGCATCCATGCCATAGGTTTGCCAACACTGGGCTACAGGATAACTGCTTGTGCTCACTCGGATTCAGGCCGTGGTCACACCTGGGTTTCGATCCTGATCTTCTGAAGGTCCGGCTTTTCCTCTTAGTCCCATCATGTGATTGAATAAGTGGGACAGGAGTTCACATGTCAAAAGCTGTTTTTTTATTTTATTTTAAAGTGCAGTTCAGCCCCCTTGACCAGCAGGTGGTGCTAGCATTTGACAAAAACGGACCACTTGGCTGGGGGAAATGAAAATTTGTAGGACTGGATAGAGCTTCCTGTTTCTCTGAAGGTGAAAAGCACTTAAAAAAACATAGCCCATCTGCCCCAGGAACAGCCGGTCAGTGCTGTGAAAAAAGAAAGAAAAAGAAACCCGGATCATCTGCGTGGTCCCACGGTGTCTGCCTCCTTAAAAGCTGGATTTTCAAAGCGAGGCAAAATTTTCCCTACCTCTTCAGTGAGTCACAGAAACCTCGCTTCAAGGGGCATTACCGGGTTTTCTTTTTTCTTTTTCTTTTCAAAAAGCCCGGAGGCCGTGGGGACGGCATTTTTAGACACAGTTTATCTGGTAATTTAAACTGCTTTTAAAGGGACGTGGGACTGGGGCCAAAGTCACACTAATCAAGGGAAAATGCCAGAAACTGGCTCTATCAACTAACCACTTCTCAACCAAAAAGGAAAGCAATTATCAGGCTGTTTTTGACACGTGTGAAAGGTAGCAAGGAACACCATGGTGTGGCTGACAAAGCTATTGCACTGGTGAAAATGCTTGGCTGACATTTTTGATATTTTGGGTTAGAACAGTGCAATTCTTGTATTATGCAAATGACTCCTTACTCAGCTGCACTTCTCTTTAAGATTGTGAAGCCCTAGATGAGTTGCTTGTGTTTTTGTTAACAATAAATAAATTTTTCTGTGCTTCCTGGCCATATATATATGTGTGTGTGTGTCCTTTGCTTCTCAAAATGCATTAGCAAGAATTATCTTTGGATATGAATGGTGATCTTTTTGGGTGGAAGTGGTTGCACGAAACTGCTCATTTATTATTCCCAGGCTCAAAACTTTGCAGCAATTCCTCCAAATTAGAGTAACTCTAGCCTTCTCCAAGAATTTAAAGCATTAGATGAGTTAACATTCTTTCCAATCAGCCAGCCCTTTGGCATTTGCTATGTGTGCAGTTGGCTTCTCAAGAGAAAGAACAATAGAGACATCTTGTGTAAGATACAGATACTTTGAGAGAAAAAGAAAAATCAAAGTTCTTCTCTCACTCTCACCTGGTGGTTAGAAATCTGTGAGCTTTTGAAATTCATCATCAAACTGTCTCAATGGATCAAGACAGCCTATTTTTTTCCTGCCACTTATTCAGTGCACATGATTGCAGAGAGTGGAAATGAAGTCAAGAGGAAATCAATGAGTTGAGCCACAGTTGGAAAATGCTTACTGTGTTAATTACATACTTCTGTGAATATCAACTCCGAAAGTTTCTATAGCAGATCCTCCTAATGAAGTGTAACTCAACCATCTCTGACCAAGGGACAGGAAAGTTATAGCACACTAGCAAAGCCCCACAGAACTCATCTGTTACTAAGAGATGAAACTCCTTTACTGCAAGTGCTGTTACAGAAGGTTTTTACACATTCCTTAGGACCCTATCCCACATCCCTTTACATGTAGATTAAATTTGTAGATAAACTGTGTCCAAACTTTTTGGAAAAGAAAGAAAGAAAAAGTAAATCCCCGTAAGTGAGGTTTCCAAGACTTACTGGAGAGGTAGGAATTTTTTTGCCTCACTTAAAAAATCCACCTTTTAAAGAGGCAGACATTGTGGGACCCCATAGACAATCCAGTTTTCTTTCTTTCTTCCCCCTCATAGCGCGACCAGCTGTTCCTTATTTATTTTAATTTTTCCTCACCCTTGGGGCACCAGGAAGTTGGATCCCATGCTCTTCCTTTTAATTTCCACCAGCCAGCTGGTCCTTTTTAAAATCCTAGCGCCACCTGCTGGCCATGGGGCTGAACTGCACTTTTTAAAAAAACATCTTAGAATGTGGGAACTGCTATCCCACATATTCAGTCACATTACGGGAGGAAGAGGAAAAGCCAGACCTTCAGAGGATCAGGATCTTCCCCAGGTGAGCTAGCAGCCTAAGTTTGCAAATTGGCCAGCTTTGTTTTTTCATTGGCCTTCTGCAGTGGTTCCCAAATATTTTCAACCCTCGTCTCCCATGATTTACCACTGCCATTGCTTTCCCATATAGGATACTTTTGGGGTAGGGAGAAGGGAGGTGGCATCCCTGGCCTGGGTTGTTCTTCCATGGATCCTACAATGCCCCTGGCTGGGTGTGGTTGCAACCTGGGATACTGCAGTGCACAGTGTCATAGAATCATAGAACCATAGAGTTAGAAGAGAACTCAAAGGCCATCTAGTCCAACCCCCTACCATGCAGGAACCTCCGTCACAGTACTCCTGACATATGCCCATCCAGCTTCTGCTTAAAAACCTCCAAAGAAGGAGACGATGCCACCCTCCTTTGTGGCAGCATATTCCACTGCCGGACAGCTCTGACTGCCATCAAGTTCTTCCTAATGTTTAAATTGAATCTCTTTTCCTGTAGTTTGAACCCATTGCCCCATGTCCTGGTCTCTGAAGCCTAGTTTGGAAACCACTGGCCTTCTGGATGTAAATGCAAGTTTCAGTTTTGTAGTGTAGTTTTTCAAAGAACTTCTGCAATCACACCTGATGTGATTTCTCTATCATCATGGACTTGCCTTGGCATTCTGCAGCTCCTTTCCTCAAGCATTGCTCATCAAACTCAGGGAGAGACAAAGTTTCACCATTCAAAGTGGCAGCAGGCATGTCACTGCTCCATGGTGCTGTGATGGCTCTTCCCACTGATGTTTTACAGAGAGAGAGAGAGAGAGAGAGAGAGAGAGAGAGAGAGAGAGAGAGAGAATTTCTACTCTTATTCTGCTGGAGGTACCAAAACAGACAAACAAAACAAAACAAAAAAACAAACCCTACACCGAAATCAAATATTTCCTTTTATTTTTCTCCATATAAGGTAAAGTTGTGCCTGTTCAATACTATGTGCATATTCACTGATGGAAAAGGTGCAGGATGTAAAAATGCCCCTGGCAATGCAACCTACAGATCTCAAAGAAGAAAGTTCCTAATATTTCCTAATTTCTTTCTGTTTTATTATTTGATTCCCAAGAACAGTTCTCTGATCATATCCATCTCCCTTATCTCATTAAAACAGTCTGATTGAAATGGCTTCCCCTGTGGCTTGGCTCAGTCCATATATTTACTTTGCCTGCAGGGATCTGTGGTTCAAGGCTCCTTACTTTCCTGCTTCCGCTGCTGACTAGAATTAGTTTATAAGAGGGATTTAAAAGTTGGTGATTCTCTTATCTTTCAGGAACTGGCATTGGCTTTATTATACCCCTCGCTGAGGCTGCACCCGCACAAGCAGCACCTTTTGCCGACAACAGCTAGTGTAAATATAATTTAAGCAAACCCAGCTCTCTGGCATGCCAAGTAGGAGGAAACTTGAGGGAGTGCACCCACTGTATATGCATCAATTAAATGACAGCACAGAATGCATACCACATCTGTAAACGTGGAGGCAAATCAGACTAGTAGATGGATTTAGTGCCTGATCTGATGCATATTTACTCAGGAGTAGGTTCACCAGGTTTGAATTTGAGTGCCAGCCATTTTGCTTCAAAACAGAGGTTTCAAAATGTAATAAAGTTCTTGGTAAAACTTATTTGGGGGTAGAGTGGGGAGCAGAGTTATCACTGCCATTAGAATTTGGCCAACTTGAGATCTGAGGCATTGATTTGAGGGATAGTGAGAATAATTTGCTCCAGGCTAAGAGAGAGAGAGAGAGAGAGAGAGAGAGAGAGAGAGAGAGAGAGAGAGAGAGAGAAGAAGAAGAAGAAGAAGAAGAAGAAGAAGAAGAAGAAGAAGAAGAAGAAGAAGAAGAAGAAGAAGAAGAAGAAGAAGAAGAAGAAGAAGAAGAAGAAGAATTCTAAAGGAAGATAAGAACTGATAAGAATGACAAATTTACCTCAAGTGAAAATGGAAGCGTATTTGAAAGCTTCTGTTCTGCTTTCTGAGATTATTATTATTATTATTATTATTGTGATTATTGTTTCCTTAAATCCCTAGAAAAAAGTACTCTATATTAGGAAACCCTGGACAGGGCAGTCATAAACTGAACTTGATGGCAGATTCATTAAATTAGATGTAAATTATAGAAATATGGAGGGGAAAGAGAAAGTGATTTTCTTGATGCTCTTGAAAGGCAGGAATCATGGAGAAATTCAACATTCTTCATTTTTTTTTCAGTGTCCAGGTATACCTATGTGATGAAGACAAGGAATTTAATGAATGTTCCTTCAATTCCTAATGCATAATTGCATCTCCGGACCACCTCTAGTGTTGTAATTCATCATAGAGTAGAGTAGTTCTACCAGAATAGCATAAAATAAGTTGCCCAATAAACATGGCCAATGATAAGGAACTATGGAGCCATTCTTGCGTATTTAATTGATTTATTCAAAATATTTTACCCACCCTTTGTCATTTAAAAGGACCCCAAGTGGCTTGCATCATTAAAAGATAAAGCTTTAAAAAATCCCAATAAATATTTAAAAGCTTTTTTAAAAACCCAGTAAGTTTATAAATATTAAAAAGACTCAAGGAAATGCCATACTAAAATGGCAAATGAGCACCTATTCAAAGCAACACTTCTGGGTGGTGTTAGGGCAGGCATGTCCAAAGTCTGGCCTGGGGGTCAAATGCAGCCCACTTTAAAATTTCGAGCAGCCCTCTGCTTCTTCTCCCTGCTGGCTCAGCCTGTCACTCATCCCCATCAGACGGCTCCTCCCTGTGTTGGCTGGAGATGTCAGCTTGCAGTTTTTTGGTTTGCTTGCCCTCCCTGCCTCCGTCCATCCCCTCAGCCACCTGCCCTGCCTACCCTCCCCTGGCTCCATTGCTGCAGCATCCTTCACACCTCCTTGCAAGGGAAGGCAGCATATTCGAGCAGTGTTGCATCTTGGGTGCACATGGGCAGATCCCAGGCCATCCAACAGCTGCCAGGCCCTTGGGCACCTGGAAACCAGAGCATTTGTGGCTCTTGTAAATGCATGTGGGCCACACACTTTCTCCCCCTTCAGGCTGAATAGTTAGCCCCCACACATTTTCACCTCACCAAATCTGGCCCTCCTTGCATAAAGTTTGGACACCCCTGTGTTAGGGTCTGTATTCCAACATCAGAGAACAAAACACTTGAGACTTCTTGGAATGATCCCTCACTCAAGAATCCTAATGGAGGGCAGGTATTTATTTTTCAGTCAGTATGTGTTAGGATTTCACTTTTAGTGCTGGAAAACCAAGATGGCTCTCTTAAGTCTAAGTAAAGAGAGCCAAGCATGGAAATGTGGAAATGTCCATAAATATCATACCAAGTTGCTTCCCACTTATAATGTCCCTAATAGTGCTTTTGGAGTATGTAAGATGTCCAGGAAGCAGTTTCATGATTGCCACCACCACTTGTTCAGTTTTAATAGATGAATAGTAAATTGAACTCAAAACCTCTGAGTCCTAGTCTACACTTATTCCACTACATGACAGCAGCTCCATAATGCTAAAATACCTCACCACTAACAAGTTAAAATTGCTGCCTGAAAATATAACCAGAACCTTAAGATAGGTTCGCTCCCTCCCATCTATTTTCTTCTTTTGCAGTTAGAAAATAAAACTCAACAACACACACACACACACACACACACACACACACACACACACACACACACACACACACACACACACACACACACACACACACACATGCAGTATATATGGTTGGAGATCTCTCCTGTGCATCACTCCAAGATGTGATAAACAGGCGTTGCAGTGCAATTAATAAGTAAAAGTCAATTTTCCTCGGCACATCTGCTAGGAAAGAATTGATGCTGCAGTCCACGTTTCATCTCTGCATTACTTTTGAACACATATCATTGCCTGTAGCAATTCATGACAGATGGAATAACAGCAGCAACAAAAAGCCAAACATGGCCGTGACATAAGAAGTCGACTCGAACTATTGTTCCCAGAGCTGAGGCTTTGGATAATGCATACCACCTAACACAGAGATGTGGATGGTATAATAAGCTATTCATTGTGCACCTCAAATGTCAAAGATTGTGGCATTTCATCAAGTGAGAATGTGGGAGGCAGAGGAATTTAGGTGTATCTTGACGGCATTATGTCTTTTCAACAGGAGATAAGACAGAAGAGTGTTGCTTATCCATACACAGTGTGTGCCTATTCAAAACTGCCATTTTTAAAATAATAATAATAATAATAATAATAATAATAATAATAATAATAATTCAAAACTGCCATTTTTAAAACAACAACAACAACAACAACAACAACAACCTTCAGAAAGAAGCAGAAACAGCTTGTTACAAGCTTGTTTTATCCTGGTCATGAAAATGTAGATATGATGTATTTGTGAACGAAAATGATCCAATCTGAAAATAAATGGACTGCTTGTGCTGGAGAGAAAAGGTTCTGGCCCCATAAAGTACAAGGCTCCTCAGCAACCATGGCCAACTATTGACCTCTGAATGCTTCATCCCAGTGGACTTATTCTATATAGCCAATACTAGAAGGTTATGAAAACTGCAGTGCAAAAGCATGCAGACAGACATTGCTTTCATTTAGCTCTCTCTGACTGTGGAGCCAGAGATTAAGAGTTTGATTCCCCACTGTGCCTCCTTGATATGGACTCGACTCAAGGGTTCATGGGGCCCCTTCCAACTTGGAAGTTCTAAGATATTATATTATTATATTTTCACCCTTTCTCTCTCAGAAATCATATGTAAATTTTCTTGAGATCTTGGGAGCAGTATTATTAAGAAAGTGCTCATCCAACAAATGCACTGAATGAGGCTGTGGAGGGGTTGTGTGCAGGCTAACTTTAACCCGTCCTGAGAAGCCCATGATAGCTCTGCTCATCTCAATGTCTAGAACATGTCAGAACACATCACAAAGAAGTTCTGTGTGTGTTCTGTTGTGCATGTGCACAAAACTCAACACCAGCAAGGACCCTGTGTTCCAAGTGCTTGGAAAAGTGGGAGGTTCATTTATTTATTTATTTACTTATTTTTATTTATTTATTTATTTATTTATGTTCTGTTTGTGTTCTGTGTGTGTTCTGTTTGTCTCTCTGTGTGTGTTCTGTTGTGCATGTGCACAAAACTCAACACCAGCAAGGATGTTCCAAGTTTATTTATTTATTTATTTATTTATTTATTTATTTATTTATTTATTTATTTATTTATTTATTATAGAATTTCTATCCCACCCATCTTCCCGTAGGAACTCTGGGCGGCTAACAGTGGGCCGATCAATTCGGCCAGAAATAACAACAAACAACATACATGCACACAACAAACAATTTTAAAACATCATGTACACCCTTGGCGTAAGACTTCTAACTAAATAAAATAAACAGATGGCAATGGGGGGAAGGATGCAGTCGTGTGTCAAGATAGTAGGATGGAAGTGGAGTGGACTCAGGATGAGGGTTTTTGTTTTTGGTCGTAGCGCCTGAATGATTGTTGTTAGCGCTGTCATGGTTGGTTGGTCTGACGATGGAAGGACCCTGATGCATTAGATGGAGTGAAGTGGGTCTGGAACCATGGTTGGTAGGATAAGTAGGAACAGCATCATTGAGTTTGATGTTGGGGCATGGAGGGAGGGGAATAGGGAAGGGGGAAATGAAAATACAAACAGAAAATAAACTGTTACGTACGGAGGAGGAGGTTAGGAATATACTAAGTAGGGGAAAAGAACTTGTAGAAATGGGAGAAAAAAATGAAAATGATAACTTTCCTTTTTATTCTCAGGAGCTCAGGAAGAAGTGACCGAACACGGCAGCAGTAAAAAGGAACTGAGAACTGAAGAGCAGGAATGAAGGAGCATGCACAGTACAAGGAGGGGGTCATATCTCCGCAACAGCTTTGAAGGACCAGTGATCTTCATGCAGGTGCAAAGAAACCCTATGTGTGCATTCACACATGCATTCAGGTACAGGTGCAAGGAAACCCTATGTGTGCATTCACACATGCCACAAAGAAGAAAGTAAATATAGCCTACAATTCTTCTTCTTTAAAAGGTTAGACAAATGTTCATGGAAGGCTTATAAATAGACTTCAAAAGATAACAGTCCTCTCCTACTGTTTGTCTCCAGCATCTGGCATGTGGTGCATAATGTATCTTTAAGACAAAGGTTTTATTTATCTAATATCTATTATAACTAGAAACCTTCTTATGTTCCTTCAGGTGTTTAAATGATGTCCAACAAACTCTCACTGAAGAAGACCAGCAGATACCATGGAGAGGTGACTATCCCAAGAAGCAGGTGGAAGCAGACAGAAGGAGCAATCTGTCAGTCATTCTTGTGAACAGTCTGGCTGTTCTTCTCTGTTGGAGGACACAACAGCTCCTGGGCCTCCTAAAGTAGCTCACTGCATCAAATGTGGTAGATGATACTATCCCATCACCAGTGCTGGCCATCCATTATGGTTCTGCTCATGGAGTGGGTTGATGGATCTGTACCATCTTGTCCTATTCCTTGGGCCATGTTGGGAAAAATAATCAGCATGTCCTTTCATGCAGAAAAAAATGCTCATTTTTTTCAGAGTCAATAGAGTCCAGAACAGGTTGCACCACTGATGCTGTTTGTCTCTTGCTTCTTTGATTTCAATGCACACCATGTCCTCTGGTGCTCAACTCTTACAACCATCCAGGGGCTCTGCTCAGAAGGAAACAACTTTTTCACTCATGTATGGTGCCACATTAATCACTGTCCTCTGAGTGAAGGCTGAGAGGATCAAAATGTATCCTTCTGAAAGTGGTGGCTGAAGAAATATAATTGATATGCCTCACTCGTTCAAATCTCAGTGCCATGCATAACGTCCTTGGCATAATTACACACATTGGTGCTGCAGATTTATCAACGAACTGAAAATGCAAAAAGCAATTAAAAAAATTCAATTCCCTTGCTCCATTCCATATGCTAATTCACTGTGTGCTTTCATTCCTTTCTGATGGCTTATTCACTATATTGAGTTTCCAGTAATGTATCTATTTTTTTCCTTGTCACCAACTGGAATTATGTTTCGTTTGTCAACTTTTACTAGATCATTAAATACAGACCCCATTTGTCCTCCCTTATCTTTGGGTCTTTCATGAGAGATCAAGCTATTTACTTGTGACATGATCCGAAAAACCAACAATGCTGTGCAATGCTGGTTCTAGATTTAAGAAATTCTTGGACAAAGTCCCTCATTTCCTTTTCTGGACCTCTTTTCTGTAAACCTCTTCCTGATGGAACTAATTTGAAAACAGAAGTGACACCACAAATTCTTCTTCCAATTTCTAGTGTTCAAATAAAATACCACCTCGTTTGTGGGATAGAGAAGGGAAGAGACTTCTCCAATAATTTCTTGTGGTGAGGACTCACTATTCACACTGGAGTAACACAGGTCTGTTTTCCCCATAGCCTTTGAAATTTGGCCACCATGTTGGGGTCAGATACCATGATGGGCATTCCCCAGCACATTATGAGGAAAGAATAATGGAATGGTTGCTAGCAAAACAAAATGGTAGAGAAAAATCTCTCAAAAATCTGCAAAAATCCCTTCTATTTCTAGAGAAGGAGTGCAAACAGAAAAATCTTAGACATTTTTATAGGAATACATTCTTATACATTTCATGATAGCTATACATATATCCTACTGCTTCAGCAATCACCATCAGCACTACGCTATTGGGTGCTTAGTGTACTGATATGCTTGAAGCTTGGAATTTGAATCAAAAGTCACATAATAATTCTTCCAGTAGATGCCTAAAGAAACATCGGTGGCTGTTAATATTATTTTTCAGGACATCACTAATTTTATCCTTGTTTAAGTTTTACTGTGCCAAGAAGATATACTAAGAAAGCATGACCTAGATTCCACACTGGAGGGGGGAAATCCTCACAAGGGACACTTTGATGTTGGCATGCTAATTAGACAATGAAACAGTTAAGGGGATATATGTGGCTTCCCCCATTCCTGATGATACAGGCGCTGTAGCATCATTAATCACAGATTATTTTAAGAGGACGAAATGGTAATGGCATATTTTCTGATTGAGTTGCTGCAACAACAACTTTTCCTACATATTTTTCCTAAGACACTTCACAGGTTGACTGAACATAACAAGGAAGCCAGAGCTGCAGAGGAAGATCAAAGCCGTGTGATGGCAATGGCAACCAAAAAACAGACAGTGACTATGGCTATTTATCACAATAATTATGGGTAGGTACAGACTAATCTAAAACTACTTCTTAAAACAAAATATTGAGCAAATTCTACAACCCCCCAAAAAATACAAAAATCATTTCTGACACTTGTTTCACTGAGCAACTTTCCCCTTACATTATATGATTTGCTCTAGCGTTGTCAGTGCTTTTCATCGTAGAATACAGTATTGCTTTTCATGGAAAGACAGCGAATGTGATCTAGTGGCTAGCAGTTAGAGCTTTGACTTGGGAAGCTCTTGGGACTAGTCTCCACTGAACCATGATGCTTACAAGGTCACCTTGGGCCACTAACTCTTTTTTTCTTTCTGACTCATCTACCTCTCAGGGTTATCAGGACAACAGGTGATGGAGGACAGCTGTATACATTTCCCTGAGGCCATTAGAGGAAAGGTATGAAATAGTTTGAACATATAATAGTTGAAGTCTGTGACAACTAAACATCTACAAAATAAATGGCTTCTGATTTCAGCTGGAAAGACCTATTCAATTACCAATAGCTTCAGAATAATAGGGATTAGAAATTAGAGCTGGGATTGGGCACAAAATGGAAATATAGTGTTTTGTTTCATTTTATTTCTTTCAGATTTCATTTTTTCTTTGTTTCGTTAATAAGGGATTTTTTAAAAAGAATTTTTGTCACAAAATGAAATGAAACAAAACACTTTGTAAGGCTATACATAATGGAGAGTTTTCCTTTCTTAATTTAAGTGGGAGCTGCTAACAGGGAGTGGTTATTTCAGCTTCTGCCATCTTGTTTTTATTAACTGCATTCTATGTTGCCTTTTCTTCTTAGGTTTAAGAGATTTATATATATATATCTATTCTGACTTTTATATTCATGTTTATGTGGATACTATTTAATGTGCTCTTCCTGTTCATTTTGTTAAGAACCACCCAGAGTAGCCTTGGTAACCAGACTGGTGGTATATAAATTGGATAAATAAATAAATTCTCAGAAAGCTGCTTTGTACAGCAAATTCTGCAGGGTTGTTCCCTTCCGCATCCTCTGCAAAATGGCAATTTGTTCTGTGAGCTTAGTACAGTGCTTCTCAACCTGTGGGTCCCCAGATGTTCCTGGACTGCAACTCCCAGAAATCCTGGCCAGATCAGCTAGTGATGAAGGCTTCTGGGATTTGCAGTCCAGGAACATCCGGGGACCCACAGATTGAGAACCACTGGCTTAGTATGAAAGGAGATCAAGTCCTACAGTTTATGAACTGTAGCCCCCTTCCTCACTTGCAGGGAGAATCCAAGAAAGTGAACACCAAATAAAAGCCTTTAGTCTCTTAACAATCACAAAAACCCTTTGATCATTTGATTGTAAGAGGTGAACACCACTACAGCCTTGAAAATAATTAAAACACTGACTTATATAAGACACTAGAAATACAATGGAAAGGAAACAAATGGGTAGAAAATAGAGATGGGCACAAAACAGAAATACAGTGGTACCTTGTATAAATGAATTAATTCATTCCAAATGAAATTATGTTAAGCAAATTTTCCTTTATACAAATTTCCCATAGGAATGCATTGAAAACAGAGTAATCCCTAATTGCAACCATTTTTATGTTGTATGGATTCGCCCCATAGACTATTCTGTTAAGCAAATTTCCCCTCTCTCTGGAATTTTTTATGTTGTATAGATTTTGTTATACAATCCTTTTGTTATACAAGGATCCACTGTACAGCATTTTGTTTCATTTCATTTTAGTCTTCATTTCATTAATAACAAAAAAGTTTTAAAAATTGTTACAAAATGAAACAATTTGTAATGCTATATGAGTATGCTTCCCTGGGTCCTAGAGGCACCCAATTTTCAGGACAGCAGGCTGCAAAACACAATCGATGTGCAGAGATGGGGCCGCCTTGGATGATGATGTATAAGTGAGATATTGTAGTCAGAGATGGGGCCAGGTAGATCAGTGTGGAGGATGATTTGATGGTGATTTGGGAAAGCTCCTCTCATACAAAAATCATATATGAAATCAATAGGATCCAGTAAGATCTGACTTTTATCCGTACATCCCTTTTATTTAAATTTAAAGAGAGATGATTGGCTGCTGGTGGTGGTGGGTGGTTTCTTCATGCCTCGTCCCCCCTTGGGGATCATTGAGTCCAGGAGGCACAGTGAGGAATCAAATTCCCTTCCAGTTACCTAAACCATTGAACTATCCACCAGCATAAACCAGCCTGTTTGCTTTGTTTTCTCCCACATTCTTTATAAATTGCAACTTGTGTCCTTTAAATTGATGAAGAAATATTGCAAACACCGGAATTCCACCCCTGCAAAAAATACAATGAAATTCTCACTTGTTCCCCTTTGCTGTCCACCACCACTACCACCCCCACACCCGTGCAGGGAGGAGGGCAATATGTGAACCTAATTCACCTTTTCTAACTCAGTGGGGATTTTTATCTTTTTTTTTTTCATCCTCTGCCCTGGCAAGGCATTGCAATTGCTACACCAAAGTGGCTTTCAAGCAGCACTAGGGATTTCCTATCTAATCAAGACCTGGGAATTGGCAGGCAGTCATCAGAGTCAGCTCAGCTTTTCTTTTCTTTTTTTCTTTTTGCTAGTAAAGTACAGAGCCTGCAAAGGTTTGCATGATTACCAGAATGATTATGGATTATATTTGAAAATAGCATCATTCCGTGGATGGTAAAAAAGCAAAGTCTTCTGCAGAGCTTTTACACAGCAATCTGCTTATGATTATACAAGGGGTGAAATGCAGTAGCAAGTCACAACTAAAGTAGGCTCATTGAATCAATGGAACTTACAGAGGAATTGACTCACCAAATCCCTGTTGATTAAATGGGTGTATTCTAGCTGCGACTTACTATAGAATTTCAGTCACTTCATCTGAGTGATTCTTTGCACATGCCCATATGCTTTCTACTAATATTCCTGGTTTGAGCCTCCAGAGTTGAAACTGATGCTTGTGCTGTCTTTATTGGCTTATTTGGATATGCAGAGTGTTGGAAGCAATACTCAGTTCTCACACAATCTCACTATGCTTTTCTGAAATATTCCTCCCCCCCCAACCCCCCAAAAAGAGATTGAGGAATAAATTGTCCTTTAAAATTGCATTAAGATAGACATAAAAGACCAAACACTTGGTCTTTTTTTTTTTTTTTGTAAAATAAAATCCCAGAATCCCAGAAAACTATTGTTTCTTCAACAAGCCGGAGTTTGTGCTATCTTTAAAAAAGTCAACCAGAGCACAGAAAACAAAGAGAAAGGATTTCCCAACTTCTCCTTCAAAGGGATAAAGCTAGGACACATGCAGAGCCTTTCTCGATAGCAATTTATTTTGAGAGAGAATGAGAGAGAGATTACTGTGTCGTGTTACAGTAGACAGGGAACTATTCCACAATCAACTGTGACCGACTAAAACCATGAATAGTAGTGGATCTGGACTACTTGCAATGTACAAGGAGATGATGGAAAAGGCAATAAAGGGGGCGGGCAGGAAAAAGACTACAAAGCCCGCCCCTTGTATATACAGCTGTGGTAAACTGTGGATATGCAAACCTTTTATTTATTTATTTATTTATTTATTTATTTATTTATTTATTTATTTATTTATTAGGTTTATGTACCATGCCATCTAGCAATGAGGTCGCTCTGGGCAGTTTACAAAGACTCATGATTAGAGATGGGCACGAAATGAACAATTTTTCGTTTCTGTTTTCATTTTTTCATTTCGCTATGCAACAAAATGACAAATGAATTTTGTCTCTAAAATGAAACGAAACGAACAGAAACACCAGAAATTTTGTCGTCCGTTTCGTTTTCATTAGGGCAATACATTGAACTGCTTTAAATGCTAAAAAAAATCACAAAAAATGAAATAAATGGTAATGAAATGGTAATGAAACGAACGAAAACAAAAATGAATTTTTTGCAAAAATTCATGAAAAATGGAAACAAACCAAAACGGACCCCCTAAATGACAAACGACAAACGAAATGCCATTTTTTTATTCGGGCCCATCTCTACTCGTGATATACTATACTATAAGCAAATAGAGAGAGAGAGTGGCATGAGATAAACTATGAAGGAAAATACCCAATGAATAGTCCCCTTTTGTGGGATTTTTCTTGGGGGCAGTTCAGGGAAACTGCACCTGCCCAGAATGAAATGAAACACAGAGCTAGAATCAGCAATGGATATTTGTATGTTTCATTTTGGGGCATAGTGTCTTTGCTCAGATAGCCCAAAGCACGCTTCAATCCTGTGGCATCACTAGGATAGAGTGAGGGAAAACGTTGTGTAGAATTGATTGCCAATGTTTGGTAGCCAACCACAGAGCTGCAAATCTGCTCTATAGTTGATTTTAGAAGCCATACTCTGTGCAGCTCAGCGGTTTGTTTCACTTTTGCAGCAGGCAGTGTGATAAGAAGATGCTTAGCTAGTTAGCTTTCCTGCCCCACATCCTCTTGGCACTGCCTCTAAGTGGGCACCAGCCAGAGTGGGTGGAGTGCTGAACCACCAAATATCTGTTGCAGTGATAAATGAATTATGATGTACCACCAGACTGGTGGTTCATGCCCAGCTCTACTTGGCATGACTCAGGCAGACAGCTCTATCACATTCAATCCCATATTTTTTTCAAGCATTGTATTCAGTATTCTAATCAACAAAGTCTAAAATAATTCATTTGCAGATATAATTAATGTGGGAACCATAAATTGTTGCTTGGTCTGTTGAAAATCAAGAAACATCTAACTGCAAGTACAAATCTAGTCATCTCTGAAGCATTTATAAAGGACTGGAGATCTTCTGCCTTGTTCTAGCTCTTCCTTTGAGCCATATCACAGTAGAGCTCCTCCTGTTTTCCTTTTTCAATATAAGGGCTTAACACAGGATCAGCGAAAATGCAAAAAAGAATACATGAAAGCCTCCCTGAATAGGGATCATTCTCATAATCAGTAATGTTCAAACTAGAAGATACAGCATAGGATTAGAAGTTAAGCTTGGTCAAAAAGGTCAATCTTGTCTCACACCATGTCTTGCAACTTAATTTGCTTGTTTTGTGATTGATCACTGGGAGTTAATGTGGATATGGACTTCGTGTACTGTACAAGTCTAATTGGCAGGCACAGACTTCTAAAGGAATTGCATACTTGGTGGAAAACATTATCAAAATAGGAAAGACATATTTTTCTTTATGTGTAATTTGACAGTAAGTAAAGAACACCTATATATATTAGGGATGAAGGGATAACATCTTGAATAGCAATCACTGTTGGGTCCATGTTGAATTGAGTTCTTCCATTTCTTTTTCTAAAAGCAGTGTTTGAGCTTAACTTGAACATGGAGACAAAATGGACAATACTTTGCCCTGCCATTACAAAAAATTGCTACAAAGATTTCGACTTGGGTGATTTCAAAGCATGCCTACCATAGATTAGTTGTTTTTTTTTAAATACCCTCACCTTGATGCTGTTGGGAAAAAAAATCTTCATTTATTCCAAGCAAGCACAGTCCTGGAGATATTGTTTTCCCTAATCACATAGTTTTCCTGATCACATTCATTGCTGTGTTGATGAAATAGAATATTTAATCAAGAACGTGGGGTGCCTGTGCTGATGATCAAAGGTTTTCAGGCTCTTTTTTTTTTTTTTTTGGAAAGATTGTGCCCTCTTCCCGAATCCTTGGAGCCAGAGACTCTCCAAGGCACTCTTTTCAAGGGGCCCGGCTTTCTTCAGGCCCATGTCCCTGTAGGACCTGATAAGGAATGCATGTTTTTTCCCAGCTAAGTTGCAGACGGTTGCTGCTTTAAGGCTTGCTAGAGGAAGCAGTGGTCCTCTCAAAATTTAATGAACACTTCTAGAGGCATGCTGATGGAATGAGAGAGAGAGAGAGAGAGAGAGAGAGAGAGAGAGAGAGAGAGAGAGAGAGAGAGAGAGAGAGAGAGAGAGAGAGAGAGATTGTGATGATGATGTTCACTCTGCATAGAACTGGAACTGGAACTTGATTGGTCTTGAATATTTTCACTAACTTTTTAATTAGGACCCTACATACAACAAATCCCTTAAAAACAAATCTCAACAAGCTTCAATGACTTAGTTCTGCATAAGAGATATAAACTTGAAGGGTCTGCACTCAAGAGCAGAAACTGGTGGAAGAGGTTTGCTGAAAGGTTTGTGTCTGAAATTAGTATTTAAAATTTTTAAAAATTAACATTGAGTTCACAGCTTTAAAAAGATAGTTTGAGTGTGTGTTTTTCATAAAAATTGCTTCACACCCATACCCCTCTCTCTTTTTAAAGAACACAGAGGTGATACAATGTCAAAGATATAGGCATAGATCTCTTGCATAGCTGTCAAATGTTCCCCATGGCCGCCCAGGACTGGGAGCTCCAGGGAGGTGGGGCACTGGCAGCTGGGCCCTTCAGCTAGGGGGTGGAGCCTCATTTGCATACAGGGTTCCCAGAATCCCTTGTGGTGGCTTCAAAATGCTCACTGTGACCTAGGTGTGTCAGCTTTCTAGGGAATATATATACAAATCCGAACATCTGGTGGGGCGTGGGTTTGGGGTTGCACAGAGAGAAGTGTTCTCTGGTGGGCCACCTGGAGGTCAGCCACCCAGCCACCCAGCAGCACCTGGAGCTCAAGAGTGATTGATCCATGAATGTCCCACCCAAAATGTGACACTTGACAGGTCTGCTCTTGTGCTGGTTCAGAATCAGACCCCAGATCTACTTCTACAGATGGATCTGCTGGTATAATCACTACTCTGGCTGAGACCAGCTGGCAGAGAAAGGGAAAATGGGACAGAAAAAGCAATGCATTGAGTTATGCCCAACCTAACCTTACTCAGCCCAGAATCACAAAGATTGCAATTGCATAAAATCAGATGATGGTTAGAATAGGTGAATATTATAGATTGAACAATGGTCAACACTAGTGTCAGAAATCATATGGAACCCAAAAGGAAATAGTTTGTTTCTAAAACCATCCAAAACAAGCAAAGAAAGAAAGCACAAATCTGAAATACATATAGGTTGAAAACCAACCAAAGCAGATGGCACTCACATACTGCCAGGTATAACAACTCTGGAACTTCACAGCAGGGGCCACTTTTAGATAGGAAAATTAAAAAAATCTTAACATTGACCAAGATACTTGTGAAATCTCTACACCTATTTTGTACCTCTGACTAAGTATTGTAAATTTTGTATACAGTGGCATTATTGGGAATGTCATGGTGTTGTCGTGCCAACATCTAACACTGCTACTGAAGTCCTGATTTCTCTTCTACCCAAATCGCTTCAGCTGGAGGGGAAGTGGACATTACTGGCTTCAGTCTATGGCAGATAATGTTTGCAAAATATTACATTGAAGATGCTGATTTTTTGGGTTTATTTCCATGACCTTTCCTATCTGGTCCTTTCTAGGTAAAAGCCCAATTCAATTGGTGGGTGGTTGCTGTTTCAATGAAACAAAGATAAAATAAAACAATTAAAAGAATATGCAATAGAAACAATGCAACACAAAATAAACTTCTAATGCTACAAGTTGAAACTGTACAGGCAAACCTCCCATTAAGCTGGCAGAACCCAGAATTTTTTTACCTGACCCACTACTGAAAAACGTGTGCACCTTTTCCACAATATGTAACCAAAAATATACAGTAACTATGGGAGACAGCTCTTTATATAATGGGGTTTACTAGGCTTCTGACATTAAAGAAAGTAATTTGCTTTGAACATGTCCTGAGCTCTAACTTAAAGAACAGGCTTGTTAAATTGCTAGGACTGAGTTTGATATGTACCAGCCACTGGATCTCTTGAATAGAGATGGAGACAAAATGAACCATAAAGCAAACCTTCAAGTTGAGCAGATATTATTTATTTTGATTTTATTTATTTTAAGTGTATTCTTACCCCACCTTTCTCCTTGGAAAAGGATCCAAGGTGGGACTGGATTTGAGACATTTGGGTTATAAATGTGTTGTGCTTATACACCGCTCCATACCACTTCAAGTAGTTTCTGGACAGTTTACAGTATGCAGGCTGGGTACTCATTTTACTGACCTCAGAAGGATGGAAGGCTGAATCAACCATGAGCATGCTACCTGGGATTGAACCCCAGGTCGTGAGTGCAGTTTTAGCTGCAGTACAGGTATTTAGTCACTGTGCCACGAGGCTCCTAGCTCCAGATGGCTTTAGTCCATCTCTAAAGCCTAGTAGCCCTGCATAGCGCCCCCACTCTTCCAGAAAGTGCTCTTTATCAGCTGGCTAAAGTTCCAAAAGTTCATAGAAGATTGATTTTGACAGGCTTTTGGGAAAAAAATACTAAACTGGGGTTGTGGTTTTAAAGTTACTGCAAAGAAAGGTGTTGATTGGATATCACACCTCAGTTCATCAGATGAAGAAGTTTACACACCTTCCCATTTGGTCTTCCTTTGAAACTACATGCTTCCATTCAACTGGGAAACATTGTGACAAAAAAGGAGTCTTCCCTCTGGGAACTGGAGTGAATTTTTTAGTAAACTCACTAGAGATAGCTAATTGCTGTCAAATTGAATTTAAACTCCATTGCAGCCTGCATCCTTTTAAATTTACATCTAAGGATAATCCATCTCCCATGAACTTTTTTGACTGTAAATTATTTGCACTAATAACAATACATGAATGGAAGCCTGATGAAGGGAGCACTGGTACACTAACACAAGCAAACTATCATTTATATAGTGGTCTATAAAAGTATCACCTACTTTTGCATTTGTATGGTGTTATATTCATAGAGCTGTTTGTTTGTTTCAGTTTAATTGTATAGAAAACAAGTTGTCTATGACAATGAATGTTGACTAGAGGATAGAGATGGGCATTAACCTTGGTTTGGAGATTTATCCTGCTTTGAACATGCAGCAATACAGCTAACATATTTTCCCTTCCCCTACCTCTCCGGATGGATCCCCCACTCACCAGCCAGAATGTGCCCCTCTCCACCTCCTCCTTTTTGGCTGTTTGACCAGTCCCCAGAAAGAACACAGACTTCCCTGCCCTATCTCCTTAAGTGTTCACCCACTCAGATAAGGGGGTGGGGCAAACAATCCAGTGCTCCTGCCAGGACTGGTTGAACGGCAAAAGAGGAGAAGGCAGAGAGGAGAATGTTCCAGCTGGTGAGTGGGTCATAGGCCAGGGAGTTAGGGATGTGACTATTTTTTTTTCTTTCTCTTTTACACCTCTTGCTGAAGTCTCCCTTTTATTATTTGTATTGTTTTTCTTCTGGTTGTTTTATTGTTCTTTTAATCTATTGTTAACCGACCAGAGTTCCTTTGGAAGACAGGCAGTATAAAAATATAATAAATAAATAAATAAATAAATAAACAAATTCACACCTTGTCTGAAACCCTGTTTTATAAATTATTATGACTGAAGTCATTATCTGCAGCCATGGCACAGCCATCTGGGAGGAATTATAAGCTCAGTTCATCAAATCAAAAATTATTATACGGACATTGACCTGAATATTTGAAAATAGACAATATAGTATGTAAAACATAAGATAAATATTAAAATATATCAGACAGGGTAACTCCCAATCATATGGCTATCTAATGGAATTTTATGCATTTGGATTCTCATAGCTGTGAATAAAAACTTGGCCACTGACTGTGTTATTGTTTGATTTTCTCCCGATAGCAGAAACTTCAAAAAGCCTGTGGGGACAAACTGGTATATTTGCTCATAATTGGTTGGAGACAATAGAGACATTCAGTATTATAAAGTCTACATTCTAATAATGTGTCCCAGGGTGTTAATTACTTCTTTCCCACAAAGCTTTTTCCTCCCATCTCTCCAAGTTCCAGGGATCCATAGGACTCTCCCTTGACCTGGGAAGCATATAGGACAAACAGAATGAGGAAAGGAACTTTACAGTGCCAGTCTTCTTATGCAGAATAAATATATTTAGAGAGGTGCTTTGAATGCAATGGCCCCCAAATGTGTATTTTAAATGCATTTTGAAAGAAGATTTTGATACTTTTTGGAGCTGACAAGTGCAATGGCATTCCACTTTTGGAAAGCATGGAATCCGATGGATGAATATTTTTTCAACCTACACTTTTGTTCATATCAACATCTTATTACACATGAATCGCTATACGTGACCCAGCAAGCACAACTAGGGACGGATGAGACCTGTAGTCTGGTTTTACTTTTAATATGAATTATCCAAAGTCATTCAGAAATGTCTTCATCTATTGAGTAGAAATAATATAAGATTTTAAGAAAATAAAACCTGTTAGACCTAATCCGGGCAGCCGACAGGGGTTCCTCTACCCTGTTGGTTCTCCTGGATTTGTCAGGGGCCTTCAATACCGTCGACCACGGTATCCTGCTGGATCAGCTCTGCAAGGTGGGAATCGGAGGCACTGCTTGCAGTTGGCTCCAGTCTTTCCTGGAGGGCCGTCCCCAGTATGTGCAACATGGTGGAGAGTTGTTGGCCCCATGGATACTCCTGTGTGGGGTTCCATAGGGCTCGTCTCCCCCATGTTGTTCAACATCTATGTGAGGCCACTGGCTGGGGTCATAAGGAGATTTGGAGTCTGCTGTCATCAGTACGCTGATGACACACAGCTCTATCTCTCCTTTTCCACCTCTGCAGTGGAAGCTGTCCGGACTCTCGACCAGTGCCTGGATGCGGTCCTGACATGGACCAGGGCCAACAGGCTCAGGCTCAACCCTGAGAAGACTGAGGTGATGTTCTTTGGGAGTTCCCCATCTGGAAATGGAGGCCCTCTCCCCAGTTTGGACTGGCTTTCCCTCCAGCTGGTGGATAGGGCTTGGAACCTGGGCATGGTTCTGGACCCGGCACTCACCTTGGAAGCCCAGGTGGCCGCCGTGGCCAGATCCGCCTTTTACCATCATCAAATTGCCCAGATCCGCCATATCTAGATGGCAACTCTCTAAGAACAGTGGTGCAAGCACTGGTGATCTCGAGGTTGGACTACTGTAATGTTCTCTACATGGGGTTGCCCTTGACTCTCCTCCGGCATTTGCAGCGGGTACAAAATGTGGCAGCCAGGCTGGTGGCAGGTGTGTGTCGTCATGACCACATCACCCCGGTCCTGGCTCACCTGCACTGGTTGCCCATTGCATCCCGGATCAGATTCAAGGTCCTGGTTTTAGTTTATAAAACCCTCCATGGCTTGGGCCTGGACTACCTGTCAGAGTGTATCGTCCAGCGATCAACCTTGGCAGTCCACTTCGGCAGTCGTGAGCACACTCGCTGCGGGTCACCACCCCTAGAGAGGCCCGAAAATCCTCCACCTCTAATCAGTGGCTGGACCCTTTCTCTGGAACAGCTTACCAAGCGAAGTGCACTCTGCAGAGTCCCTGCTGGCCTTTCGCTGAGCATTAAAAACTCTGCTCTTTCGCGAGGCCTTTGGCAGTTCTGTTTAGTTTTATTTATTGATTTTGCTCGCCACCTACATGATGCCCTAGATATTTTACTATGCTGTTTTTATACTGTTGTTGTTGTTCCCTACCTATTGTTTCTAATTTGTTTTTTGCCCTTATTGTATTGTTCGCTGATTCGTTCAGCTTTGTAAGCCGCCCAGAGTTCCGTTTCGGAAGAAGATGGGGTAAAAATCTAATAAATAAATAAAATAAATAAATAGAAAGGGAAACAGGAAGATTCATCCAAAGAAGGAAAGGGTTTTCAGTCCTATGTTATGGAAAATGTGATTTTGAAACACTTATGTATTCAGCCATGATAGTGGGGCTGGATTAGGGTCGCCACCTCTTTTTTCTTTAGTTTCAGAGAGCTCATTTTCTGGCTCTCCTCATATTAAACACATATGACAGTTAGGTACAACAAAGTCCTCTCTGTGCTAAAAATACAGATAGCTACTGAATCTGACCATTGCAGAAGGATGATTTTTGTTTGTTTGTTTCAAAATATTACTAAGATTCACAAATCACACACCATGATGTGGAGGAATGGAAACAACTTTTGTTTTGGAAAAAAAATAAAGCAACAGAAACTGTTCTCCCCATGTAAAGTGGGCTGTGTGTGCCAAGTCACAGATTATATAATCCTGCTTTAGATTCTCAGTGAGATTTTGACCATAGGTGATGAAGACACAAGTAGTTCATTTCATGGTAATTCCCCCTGTCTCCACAAATGTGCTGTGACCTATGTATCTCTTTTGTCATATTTCATGTGTTATTTGTGTAGGATGGCCATCAAAAAGCAGACAGAGTTTACTGTCTCTTTGATACTCTTGCAATATTACTGCTGCAATGGATTAATAATTCCTTGTCCATATGCTGGTTCCACTTTCCCTCCATGGAACTTGAGAAGCATTAACATTATTTTGCATTCCTCTCCTCCTTCCATCACCACCACTGCCTTGGTGTTTAAACTGAGTATCCAGCGGATCTCTTAATTAAGCAGGTTGGAGGTGAGGATCTGTCCTCGTATACCTGAAGAGAAGATGTTGCAACTTTTCCCCAATGACTAGGTATGGTTTGAAGAAATGAATTGCAAGGCAATGGAAACTAGAGCTCCCTTCAAGGAGCATGGAAACTGTCAATTTCCAGGCAAGAGATTTCTTGTTAATATGTGTTTAGCACTCTTGTTGAAAATTGTGCCACCTGACAAATAGCATGAGAACTTGAATGCAGTACAGCAACCAATTTGCATCCAAGCACTTCCTGGTGGCAGAATTATTGAAATCTTGACACTTCTTTGGTGCCTGTGAGTCTACAGTATAAAATGCCAGCACTGGAAAATGCCTCATTATTTTCAGAGGAGAGGGTACTATGTATTTTGGAAACAACATTATCTAGGGCTGTTTTGGGGGTGGGTTCAGTTCTGATGCCAACTTATGACATTTTTCAGAGAAGAGAAAGGGAGAGAATTCTGTAAACATCTTAACATATTTATTTATTTATTTATCTATCTATTCATTCATTCATTTATTCATTCATTTTTACAGCTTATATGCTGCCCACTACCCAAAGGTCTCTGGGTGGTTTACAATCAAAAAAAGAATTGAAACAGTTAAAAAATTTAGACAGTAAAAAAGTAACAACACAGCAAAACACATTCAGAACACTATTGCCAACACATTTTTGTCTAAGGAGAATTTTAAAAAAACTGTTACTGTTGTTTCCTCCTTAAACAGCATAGTATATATTCAAGGAATGTTTCTACAAATCTATAAATCCCCAAATTCTACTGATACTTTCTTCATCTGTGCACTGATGCTGATTTGATATTTTTGTTGTTGTTTTGGTTGTTGTTTAAAACAATGCTAAAACTTAGGATTCCATATTAGAAATATACCATATATTCTCAAGTATGAGTTGACCTGAGTATAAGTTGAGGCCCCTAATTTAACCCCCCAAAACTGGGAAAATGTATTGACTCCAATATACGTCTAAGGTGGAAAATGCAGCAAGGCCTGGCAGCTCCTCCTTTGTAAGCTGGGGGAGTGGTTTGTGATGTTTAAAATGACTTTTAGCCACTGACCCAAGCACTTGCCAGGCCCTGCTGCATTTCCCACCCTAGACTCCCCTGTGATGCAGAGGGGGGTCATGAGAAGCGGCATGCAATGTTTAAAATGAATTTTAGCCACCGACCCAAGTACTTTTCTCAGTGGCTAAAAGTATTGACCCGCATATAAGTCGAGGGCCTCTTTTTTTCAGCCCAAAATTAGGGCCAAAAAACTAGGCTTATATTTCAGTATATACAGTAGCTCTGCTGGCTACCAATGAGCTATCGGGCACAATTCAAGGTGCTGACCTTAACTACATAGCACAAAATGGTCTAGGTCCAAGCTACCTCAAAGATCGAATCTCACAGTATGAACTGACTTGGGTACAAAAGTCATCAGGAAGGGTCTTTCTCTCCATCCCAACACCTTCACAGGTGCGTCCTATAAGAACACATGAAAGGGTGTTCTCTGTTGCTGCCCCCAGATTTTGGAACTCCCTCCCAGTGGAGGTCAGGAATGCCCCATCTCTGCTGTCTTTCTTGAAGCAGGCAAAGACCTTCCTTTTCAGGCAAACTTTCCCTGAATGAGGGACTTCCTACTATGTGACTTTATTTGGATTACCATGCATGATTGCATTGACTGATTTCATAAGAACACAAGTGTTTTCCATGTTGCTTTTCATCCCTAATAATGGAGTTTTCTTTTCTTCTTGCATGCTCTTTATAGCTCTAATGTTACCTTTCAATGTTCTAAAAGGCCTCCTCAAACTCCCTGTTCTTAACTTGAATATATCTTAAAATTATTTATTTATTATTTATTTATTTATACAGCTTATATACCGCCCGTCTTCCCAAGGGAACTCCGGGCGGTTTACAACGACTATGCAACACAGCAACATTACAAGGACAGCAAAGTAAATAGTAACTTAATGTTCTGGGCTGTATATTGTCCCTCATTATTGCAAACCACCTTGGGACCTTTTCCAAGGAGAAAGGTGAAGTAAAATATTCATTAAAAACAATAAATAAATAAATAAATAAATAAATAAATAAATAAATAAATAAATAAATAAATAAATAAATATTTTAAAATCCCTTGCCACCACCAGCAGCAAAAACAATAGTGAAATAAATCGAGGAGGGGGTGTCCGACAATAAAAAGTGTATAAAATGAATGCAAATTTAATGAATGATTAATGAACTGAGTGTGATTTTAATGAACATAACATGCTGAAGCCCTTACTAATGAAATGAAAAGATATTATTAAATAAACAATCAAATAAAATCTTGCACAGCTATACAATTTCATGCAGTGCATCCTTGCCAGCAACCAAGCTGCAGCATTTCCCAACTGCTTCAAGCTCCTGAATGGTCTTCAGTGACAGCCTCATTTACAGCACAGTGCTAGTAGTCAATGCCTCACATCACCAAAATTTGTGAGTCCCTGCCAGATCTAAATAACAGTAGTCTGCTCACCAAGCCAGATTCAGCAGAAATTTCAGAGAGGGTAGCCGTGTTAGTCTTTCCAAGAATTGCAGGCAAAAAAACAAAGAAAAACAAAACAAAACAAAAGACACAAAACATGTGGCACCTTAAAGACTAACTTTCATATTTTAATGTAACATTTCGTGGACACGTCCACTTTTTCTGCTGGTATATGTCTGAAGAAGTCAACGTGTCCATGAAATGTTACATTAAAATAACAAAGTTTGTCTTTAAGATGCCACATGTTTTGTGTTTTGTTTTTCTTTGATTTTTGCCTGCAGTTCAGCAGAAAAGATTTGTTGTCTCCTTCCTCTTCAAGGAAAACAACTCCTCCCTTTTCTCAGTTTAATCCTGAATATACCCAAGATTCAAACATTTCACCTTCAAATCAATCAGTCAATTTCTTGATTACAGCTGATTTCACATTTCTGTGAATTTTAATCTACTGCCATCCCTTAAAAGATATATTCCAATCTGGTGCTCTGTCTAAACATGGATCCTTGAAGAGCAAAGGGCTTTGAAAGGAGCCATGTGTCACAGTGATTAAACTGCAGTGAAGACTCTCTGCTCATGTCCTGATTCAACCTTCCTTCTTTATGAGGTCAGTAATTTGATTACCTAACTTGTTGGATGTATGTGTGTTGGGTGTGTGTGTAACCTGCATAATAAAATGGTAAAACTTCCCAGAGACTGCTGCTGAGAAAAGTGCTATGGGGCAGTAAATAAGTCACACATTTTGCTCTGCCTTTGCTTTGACACCAGAGCTCAGAAAAGTCCATGGCATTGGTCCCCAACTTTTTCAAGCTTGGATTCAAATTCTGATCTGCTGTTCCTGAGATCTCCATTTGACAGCTCTAAGGCTTGAGAGAAGCCTCAAAGCTTAGAGGAAAAAGCAGAAAAAAAGAGATTGATTCTCCTCTATTTAATTTATCCTCATTCTCACACTAAGAGAATAATTTGAGTGGTTAATACATCTGCAAGCTCATGTTGCTTTAAGCCTCCATGCTTTTGCAAGGCATTGAATAATTCACTCTTAATAGCACACCTGCTTGACAGGCATTCACGCTCATGCACAGCAAGGATCCCACTTGAACAAGTGAAGTGATTCTGAAGCACCATTTAGACGAAGGAGATGGCCATAAGAAATAATTGTGTTAAAATTGCTTCTTTACTAATTGTTCCTCTGGAGTTCTCTCACCTTCCCACATCCCTCACCCTTTAAAAGTAAAATTTACATGCCATCAAGGTTTTAGGTCTTTATAAAATAATTTACTTTTTAAGCAATTTCATCCTTTTGCATTAGCTCTGGCACAATCTCAAGATGAGTGTAAGATAAAAAGAGGTAATTCAGAATAGGACAAATCATAGATTTTTCTCCATCCTTTGAATGCTTTCACTCACCCTCTTGAGGGTTCTTTCCTGAGGATTAGTGCCATAAGCCTGGCATGTGACCCTCCCCCCATATGCATGCTCTATAGTGGCTAGTAAGCTCAAAAATATCAGAAATTGAGGGTGATAGTGCCATTTTTCCATGGGATATATTATGGTTTTGGTAGGGACTGGAAATATCTAGCACAGAGCTACAAAACTTGATCAGCTCCTATCCTATCCCACAGCATTAGAGATGGGCACAAAATGGGAAAAGGGTGTTTTGTTTCATTTCGTTTCTTAAGTAGTTTCATTTCATTTTGTTACTAACGAATTTTTAAAGTAGTTTTGTAACAAAATGAATCAAAACACTATGCTCCCCTGGGTCTTAGAGGCACCAAAATCACTGGGGAGCTGCTTTGGACTATTTCCTATAAGCCCCCCAAATTTGGAGAGGTTTGGGGGTCGGGGACTGATTTATTTAGCTCCAAAGGAGGCCCCAGTAGTTAACTGGAAGAGTGTGTACATCACGAACCAGAAATTTAGGGGTTAATTTATCCAGCTTAACCCTTATTAACCCCTAAATTGCTGGCATTCACTACACACACTCTTTCAATTAACTACCAGTACCCACTTGAAAGCTTGATAACTCAGCCCACTGACCCCCAACCTTTCCAAATTCTGAGGGCTTACAGGGAAGAGCTTGAGGAAGCTCCTCAGCATTTTTGGTGCTTGCAATCACTATTTTAGAGTAAATATTTTTATGTACTCAAAAATGGTGATCACAGCCATATATAGATTTAGCATCAGCACCAAAACATAATGTGTTTATGTTTATGTACTCGAATATAGTTGTCACAGCCATGTATTGACACGGAAATTGCAGGCTAGCTGCTTTGGGCTCTTTCCTGAAAGCCCCTGAAATTTAGAAAGGTTTGGGGGGGGGGTCAAAAAATCTTTCTAATTGATTGAATTAGTATTCAGGAGCCAATCAATTGCCAGTGGATGCTCAATGACATGCCAGAGTTGGATTTCTGACAAAATTCCCTTTTGCTATGCAATAGAAATACAAAGAGCCACAGTGAACAGCGACATTTGACAGCATGCCCACCCCCAAATGACCACAGCAGCAGTGTACACATTAAAATTAAAATAAGAAAAAATATTCAACAAACTACCAGCAGTAATCAAGATAATTTTTTCCCTGTTCCTGTCCCGCCATCTTGCCATCTCGCTATTGATTTTCTTATTGTTTTTATTATGATGCTATACCTAATTTGCTCATTGTCATGCTCTCCTTTGTTGTAAACTGCCCAGAGTTCCTTCTGGAAGACGGGCGGTATATAAGCACTAAAATAAATAAATAAATAAATAAATAAATAAATAAATAAATAAATAAATAAATAAGGGAATGCAGCAAAATGATTCATCTTCCACCTAGGTTTTAAACAGCTGTTGAATCCCCGAGTAAATAGTAGCCAAATATGGACAACCTAGAGCAGAACTAATGAAATGAAGGGGGCATGTGAAATGTAACCAAAACTTATTTCCTTGATTCCACTCTAGGGTAACTATCACTGGATTTAGCCAAAGCCCGACATCTATGTAACTAGAGATGGGCACAAAATGTTAAAATAGTATTTCATTTTGTTTTTCTCTAGTTCCCTTCTGTTTCCTTTTGTTTCATTTGAAATGATTTTTATTTTGTTTTTCATTTTGTTTCATTTTACATTTGTTTACTCTGTGTGTGTTGGAGAAGGAGATGAGTATCATTTCAATTAGGATGAGAATTAAACAGATTGCCACCTAATGAGCCCATGCAGGCCATTGTCCATCTAACAAGCCTATTCAGACCAGAGTGGTACGAAACCAAGGTGAACTATAAATTGGGAGCCTTGCACCAACTTCCTTCGGACTGATGAAGCTATTTGGATGAGTAATGAAACATTTCAATCTCACAAGGAAAGAAGTCCAGTTGCCGTGACTCAACTTGTGGGTAAGGTTTGGGGTTTCTTTACTGGTTCATTTTTAGAGGGTCTCATGCAATTCAGAAAAATTGACAGCCATGGTTGGGAGTACCACCATGCTGTCTTCTTCAGACCATTGCTATCTACTAGGGAGAAGCTTTAGTTGCAGAAATTATTTGGAATCCAAAGAGAAGTGGGGATATTTATTAATTTCTGAACCAACCCAGAATAAAGAGAGAAAGCCTGAAGTGGTATTTGGATTAAATTGGGGCTCTCTGAGGTATCACATATTACTTTGGAAGCTGGATTTAAAAAGCTGTGGAGCAGAGGGGATACTTGGTGCCAGAAAGCCTCACCAAGAATACAAAAGTAAACCTTTGACAGGAAACCAAAACCAAAAGGGGATTGAGAGCTCAAGAGCCAATGGACATCCCAGGCACTCTTGGATATAAATTGGACTGAAGCATCATTCCTTGAAATCCCACACACCTCAGAAGCCCTATTAAGGATTAGGGAAGGGACCTGAGAGCACAAAATAGCAATGGAGATAAAAAGTATAAAATCAAACTTAAACAACCCATGTTCTACACTGCAAAGAAAATCAAGCCTAGACAAGCTGTCTCTCCAGAACTTTCAACCTGTGTCAAGGGCAATGGAGGCTTGTGCAGTTTTGCATCCTGGAACAACCAGATAAGACAAACCAGATGGACAGAAACACAGAGATACTTATTTTGCATTCAGCAAAAGCTTAAAAGAATACCACCCAAGGTTTTTGCATAAATCCAATGCTTACTGCTTGATAGGTTTGTGAGTTGGGGCACCTGAGCCTGGGGACGATTGTTAGATTCTCCAAGGTGCCTCCCACCAAAGGATCCAGTCAGAAGAGCCGTAGGCAAGCTGCACAGTCCCCAAGTGACACCAAAAGGAAGAAAAACATATGTGCGTATTTTAGCTCTAGCAAACTCTGGGAGGGTTGCCATACATCACTCTCCTTGACAGTGCCTAATTAGTGGTAATTAATAATTCAGTGTCTGCTTTATGATGATATTACAAATTAGGAGTAAACGTGAAATGCCTCCAACTTCTGCAGCCCCATCCTCCAGACATGGTAGGGGAGAAACCTTCTCCATCAATATGGGGAGGTGGGGAGGATAAACATTAAGACATTTGCAGGGGACTTGACCGATAAAAGACGCAGTCAGCTCCATAGTAAAAACTGTTGGAGGCTTTTTCATTAATCTGTTTGAAACCTCACATTCTGCTTTTACTAGATGTGGTTGGGAGGGAACCGTCTGGGCTGCAGTGGCTATCAATTTTATCCAGCACTAACCAATTTTTACTTCCCTGGCTCTGATTCAAAGAGACTGCCACTGCTCTGTTCTGTTTGCGCCCTCTCAAGTATAAACTGGGAGTCTGTAATCTGTTGAGGCCCATTGCCAAGAGCAGTTATGTTTGTTAGTTTTGCTGAAGATCTGTTAAACTTTAAGTAAAGAAGCACATTTTATTCTTTTCACTATTAATATCTCAAAGTCAGTTACTGAAACTGTAAATGTCAGTTGATTGGGGGGAAAGGGTAGGTTACTCTGGAGTGGTTGAAGCCATTCTGTTTTGTGAATCTCTCCATTTTTGCTACACAGCTAGAACATTTGAAAGGCATTACAATACTCTAGATGGGAAGGAGGGTTCCTGTCTCCACAGAGTGAAGAGATTCTGAGAGGGGAAAGCAGGGAACAAACAAGAAGATTCAGTAATGTACCATCGGGGAATTGAACTCACAACTTCTGGCTTCACAGCCGGATTCCTAAACCACTGAGCCTCATTCTGTTACTGGTGAGCAACTTCTCACTCCCAGCCCTTGAATATTTTAAAGATTTCAGCTAATCCTTAAAAGGGGAGCGAGAGGGAAATATGTGAATGAGTGAGCTCTAATAATTTATCTCACTGCAATGTGGAACAACTTCTGGAAAACCACAAGACCAAAAAGTCAATGACCTCATTAGTGGTATATGACCAGACAGAAAATAATAAGGAAAAACACACTTTCTGGGAGGCTGTAGTGAATCAAATACATAATGACACAGAAAGAGTAAGATTTGCATTGTGGATCACCAAAGCATGTGGGCATTTAAATGGCCTCTTGCTATGTACTTCTCTCATCACCAGTAGTCACTGCATTCAATTCCATTTCTAGCTTTATTTGCAATCTTGACTGTTGTCTGTATTTTTGTTTCTTTCCATCCCTTTCCTTGACTGATGCCAGTTGTTTGTTTCCTGTTGATCTGTTCAACTGATGGCTAAGTATGAATGTACTGAGGAAAACAGCATACACAAGCTTGCAATTTCAAGAAGCTGTAATTAATTTTATTTTATTTTCTACTATAGAGGTCTCAGAGTGACTTCCTGAGCCTGTAAGTGCCATCTAAGGAGAAAAAGACTCTGGTGAACTGAGTCTGTTCTTCTCTGTGGATCTCTGTACTTCTACTTTGTAGCAGAAGGAATATTATCAGAAATTCAAAACTTTGGAACAGTTTCCCCTGCCTGGTATCCACACACCCAGATGGAGAACAAGGAAGACATTACTCTATTAATCTATTACTTGTTTACTTCACTCTGTTTCTCTAATTCTTCCCTGATACTTGGAATATATAATCTTTGGCAAAGGGAAAAACAGGACCATCAACTTAGGTTGGTGTAAAACAAGATGTCAGGATTTCAGATTTGGCCTGTGGGCTGCAACGTACTGACTGGAAGATTAAAGGGAAGGATCTCTAATTACTTAAATCAGATTAAGAGGGAGTAAGAGTATGCCTCTAAGATCATTATAAAATAGCAAGTTTTGCTTTCTCAAACATTGAAGTTAAAAACACGATCACTGAAGTTGTTTCTAACCCAAATATGAAGACATCCACAAATGATGGTAATTTGAATAAATGAATAAATAAATAAATAAATAAATAAATAAATAAATAAATAAATAACCCTGAAACACTTCTTCCCATCTGTGCTAAGATCTTCAAGAACCACAGGTATTCCAAGCACAGGGAAGTCAAACTATCTGCTGTGTGGCTGTTAAAAGTAACAAGCCTCTCCATTAAAAGAGGCAACAATTTCAGCAATAGCATATTGTAATATAGTGGGATTCAGAATGGCAAACATTAATTATTCAAAGTGGTTGGTCTGAGTGAATGAACTGGTTTATTGTCATTTCTCCTATGTGAATTTAGTTATTTTCATTCTGAATATGGAATAAATTGTTACTTGCCAAATTTGTACACAAACAGATGAAATTAAATTATCATCCATTTCTAATATGAAACCAGTCAGAAGTCACCCTGCAGAAAAGAGTAACGTTTGCACTGTGGATCAGCAATGAAGGTGAGCATTTAAATAGCCTCCTGCTATGCATTCTTTCATGACCACTAGTTACTCCCTTCTTTTCCTCTTTGAGTTTTATTTCCAACCTCACCTGTAGTCTGTAATCTGTGCAACTGGGTGGGACTTTTTTTCTGGCTTTGATGATTATCTAACTTGCACTAACCAATTATTCTGTCTAGCCTTTGAATTCAGAGACCTACATCTTTGCTGAACGTTTCTTTCCCTCTCTTCCATTGATTGATATCACTTGCTTGTTTCCTGTTCAGTTCATTGCCAAGTATGAGTGCAGTGAGGGAACCAGAATTAGAGATGGGCACGAAACGAACAATTTTTCATTTCCGTTTTTGTTTTTTCATTTCATTACGCAATGAAATGACAAATGGATTTTATCTCCAAAATGAAACAAAATGAACAGAAATACCAGAAATTTTGTTGTGCGTTTCATTTCTGTTACTGAAATACAGTGAACTGCTTTAAATGCTAAAAAAAAATCATAAAAAAGTGAAACAAATGGTAATGAAACGGTAACAAAATGAACAAAACAAAATGATTTTTTGCAAAAATTCATGAAAAACGGAAATGAACCAAAACAGACCCTCCAAATGACAAACGACAAATGAAACGTCATTTTTTTATTCGTGCCCATCTCTAACCAGAATACATACATTTGTAATTTCAAAAATCTGTGAATATTTTTTTAGTTCTTTCTCCTACAAATGTCTCAAAGTGAGCTACTGAGACTGCAAGTGCCAATTAAAGAGAAAGAGGAGTACAGAGACTTGTAATTTCAAGTAATTGTAAATATTTGTTATTCTTTCTACTATTTCTAATTGTGAATATAAAATAAACTGTTAATTGGTGGATTTGTAGACAAAGTAAGGTGAAAATAAATCCTCATCCATTCTAGCCCAGAGGTTAACTTGGACCCCATTACCAGGGGCCACCCATGCATCACATACCTGGCAATGACAGCCATGGATTGCCCCCTCATAAAATGAGAGGTGGACTGATGGGAAAACCCAGGCCCTTAATGGGACAGCCACAAGGACCCTTGATGGATGGCTGAGGTGAGAGAGGGAGTCAGCCAAAGTTGACAAGAGACATAAGTTTTTTTATGTGGGCAGTGTCAGTAGTTCTTAAATGTGCTGAGTAGAGATGGGCACGGAACGAACATTTTTTCGTTTTCGTTACCGTTTGTCATTTCCGTTACGTAATGAAACGACAAATGAAAATTGTGATGAAAATGAAACGAAATGAACAGAACCACGAAAATTGTGGTCATTATGTTTCGTTTCCGTTAATGGTGACGCACAATGAAATGACTTGTTTTAAATGTTAAATAACGCCCTGGACATCTGTAAAAACACAGCGATAATTATTTATATTGTCTGATAATACCTACCAGGGGGTTGGGGTCCTTAAAACATTTGTTTTTGACTTCTCCCATTGCGATGTATTTTTCTTTTCCCTTTAAAATGGATGTCGCCACCAGCCACAAAATGGAGGCAAGCCATGTGATGTGGGATCATGTTCAACCAATAGCATGTCCAGGTTGCAGACTGGGCGGGCAGGTCTAGCAGCCACAGAGGGCATAAAAAGGTCTGGCAGCCCCCATCCTCCTTGCAGTCTCTGGTGGGAGTTAAGGTGGGATTGCTGTCTCTGCAACTCTAGCTTCAGTCCTGCAGCCTCCCTGTGTGCGTGTGTGCTGCATACCTTTCAGTGAGTACCTCCCCTGCCCTGCAGTGCAGTCAATCTGCGGCTGCCTTGCACCCTGGGCAAAGCCCGCCACTGCCTTTGCAGCCTCCCTGCAAACCTAGTCTATACTGTGTCTCTGCCAGCATCCATTTTTTAAAGTGTTTTCCCTCTGGTCTGGGGCATTGGGGGACGCCCACACACACAAATGCTTTAAAAATCGCGCAAAAAGCAGGTAGAAATGACAAACGAAAAAACGAAAAATGGTAATGAAATTTTTCAAAAAAATTCCCGACAAACGGAAATGAACCGAAACAGACCTCTCAAAAGAAACAAAAAACCAAAACACAATTTTTCTGTTTTGTGCCCATCTCTAGTGCTGAGCTCTATAGTGTCCCTCAATATTGTAAATGACCTTGGGTCTTTTTCCAAGGAGAAAGATGGGATAATATTCAAAATAAATATTCAACTAAATAGGGCCCACTGACCGAAAGTATGTTTTTCTCCATTGTGAATCTTTGAGATATATTTGAGATTAGCAGGCTAACATTAACTCTTAACATTTAACTTGTGGTTTTGTTCAGTACCAATAACCCAACCAGAGTTATTTGATGTAATTATCCCTCAATTTAAAGAAAAAATATTTGTTTAAAAAAATGAAGTAGAGCCTTCTAAGGAAGAAACAATTGCCCTGTGATGAGCCTTGACTGTTGCTAAGAACCAGGATGTTAAGGGCTCTCAAAATTCAAATCCTGCTGCTTCCCCATGTTTTTTAAAACACATGAACAAATTTCTTGGCTCCCCCCCCTCGTAATCCCTCACCACTATGGCCTCTTTGAATTGGGGCATCGTGAGTGAGACGTAATTCAGTAGCTTTAGCTGAACTCTTTGAGATTCTGTGTTGAAAAGTACTCTACCAGGCCAACACATTTATTATTAATTATCATTAGAGCTAGATGGATTTAATTCATGTTTGATGCATCGCCACAGGGATTTATATTTCACAGGAAAGAGAATCAGGAATGTGGATTACAAGGAGATTTGCTTTATTTCTATGCTCCTCAAGCTTTGCAGATGTGAAGCTTAGAATAAGTTTGCTCTTTAGTAAGATATACAAATCTTTTTTTGGTGGATAATTCTGTTGCCTTGTGGATCCATAACTAGAAATATATGCCCCCCCATCTATAGCGTTTTATCTGACTTTTCCTGTTTACCAGGAACCATTTTCATTTTCTAGTGCTTTCCCCTGGTAAATAACCGGCTGCTTGTTTGTTTGTTTTCCTTATCAAAGTGCCTTGGTAATAATGTGTTTCCAGTAAATTATTCTTCAGGATTTAGCTCCTTCATCCCTCTGTTTTCAAATCTGTTTGACAGCCAGGCATAGCAGCGATCCAGCAAGTGCAGTGCTGTCCCCAGTCAACCCTCTCTTGCTGTTTACCTACCACAGATAAAACATTAGGTCCACTTCTGTTCTCTTGTTGATGTGCCTCCCTCAAATTCTATTCCCCCCCTCTGTGTGTGTGTGTGTGTGTGTGTGTGTGCATGCATGTGTGTGAAGGAGAGAGAGAGAGAGAGAGAGAGAGAGAGAGAGAGAGTAAAGAGCAGGAAGTAGACACATGTCTAATTCGGGGCAAAGTATATTTTTTTTCTCTTCAGTTGCATTGTAGAGTAAATGTAGAATGGGCAGGAGGGAGATGACTGAGGAAATTCCAACTGTCCACCTGCCTTTACCTGCACTCTCTCTCTCTCTCTCTCTCTCTCTCTCTCTCTCTCTCTCTCTCTCTCTCTCTCACACACACACACACACACACACACACACACACACACACACACAGGGGGGGGGGGAGGGAGGGAGGGAGGGAGGGAGAGAGAGAGAATGTTAGTGTCCTGGCTTGTATTATTATGCCTTTATATGTGCGTATGAAGGTCCACATCTGGTTCTACTCACTATTGATTGTGTCTGTCCTCACAGCTATAGTGGGCATTAATCACTACTGGTCTAGAATCGGCAGAATTTTCAGGGCTGCAAGTGGGGGTGGGGTGGGGAGAGATCAGGCAGGGCATATGTCCTGGCTGCAACGATGGGGAGGATGACAAAATGACAAAATAGCATTTGTACTTTGCACTCTTCCATGGTATCCATATTTGCCCTGGGTGACACAGACCCTAGCTGTGGGCATGAAAACTGTGTCCAGTCTCCCGCTTATGATCTAAGATTGTCCATCACAGGTGTAGCAAGGGAACAGATACAAAAGAGTTCTGATAAATCTAATCATATTTCGGAGAAAGGACTGTGGAAACATTTCAAAGCATGGCAAGTAAAAATAGCTTATGACAATTCAAATGAAACAATTCTGACTGTCAATCAGGGAAAGAGGAAGCAGCCAGATGAGGATGGATTCTGTCATCATTTATCATGATCAAAAGAAAACTACACACCTTTCAAGAGATGCTGAAAAGTTCAATTGATTTGAAGTTGATATAGGTATTTTATTGGGCTATATTCTTATTCTGAGCCAGGAATGTTACATTCTAAACAAAATAATGTGGATATTGTGTAATAGATGTATTTTTTTTTTAACTTTGGTGATTAGAGTATAAAGTGAATCAAAGTGTTCATTGACATTAAGATCTTCTCCCTATGTTGTGGAGTGTTTCCTTTTTGTAAGAGCAGAGTGTACTTTCCCCTGCAACACCAATTTGTCATAATTGGATGCTCTCAAAGAGAGCAGAGTTCTTTGAGGATGCTTTAAGTGGTAAGTTATATTATTTTTAAAAAGTTAATCTATTTGGAAAGCTCATTCCAAATGCACTCTTTTAACTGAGGGGAAGAAGGAACAAGAGGCCATCTAAAATTCTAGCTTCTGAAGAATTGAATAGACGCAGAAACCGACAGTTTGATGGCAAGCTGGCAAAGTTTTGATTCATTACTTCAAGCTGGTAATAGGTCAGATTACACAATTTTTTTGCACTTGGCATGCACACTATCTTCAAACAAATATGCAAAAACAAACCAAGTCAGGACCATTTGTCCAATTCTGAGGCTGTATGGTATGGTAAGGAGTTGATGTTCATCCCTTAGGCTGGAGCAGCAGCATACCAAATGTTTCATGATATACTCAGCATTGGTAGAATTAAAAGTAGATCAGCAATGTGGATTGTGGGAGGAGAAATAGAAAGCAGTGCAGTAGATTGATCTGCTTGTGCGGGAGGAGAAAACAAACAAGAGCTGAGCCCTCCAATTGAAACCAGGATATTCCCTGGATGCCCCAACAGTTGAATCACTGGACAGTGGACATGGCTCAGACTGAGGCCACCATGTGATGTGTATATATCCGCTTGTCTTCACCCACTTCTGTCCCTAGGTTTGCCCTCTATTAGTTGCTTCTGACCCATAAAACACCATGATCACCAGCCATCACTCCATGTTGTGAAGCTGTAGGACAAAGAGAAGGACATATGTTGCTGTTTAGATACCTTTTTCTTTGGACTTTCAAATGGACAAAGTTATTAAACTTTACAGAAGGACATATGTTGCTGAATTTAGATACCTCTTCCCAAGTTTTTTATGACTTTCAAATGTGTCATTCTAAGAAACTTCAGTTCAGTTTGTCTGGAGTATTTATAACCATCTACAGAAAGGTTACCTTAATTAGATTTTCATGGGACTAAAAGAGTTTTTTTCTGGGACAGATTTTCTGGTGAAGGTGGGGCAAGCAAGCTGAGATGCTGCCCATCTCTACTCCTGAGTAGACCAGTGCCCATCTCATTGAAAACAAAACATCAGTCAAAAACAGATGGGGAGTCAAAATATGGCAGAATTGCTCCTTGTGTCTGTTAGAGGGGAACATTTAGATCTTCTTCTTTTTTTGTAAAGAAAAGAGGGCCACAGGGTGCAAAGAAGCCACAGATAAATCCCTGGGGGAAAATGCAACTCATGGGCCCCACTCTGCCCTTCTCTGTGAGACAGTAAACAAATAGCTAACATTATACTGTAAAGTGTGATTTGGGAGGAATCCCACTCATCTGGACTGACATTATTTTCCTATGAAATCTATTACTATAGTTGTTGACTGCAAAATTCAGTATCTCACTGCTTAGACTTCTGAATTTGAGCCCATCCTTCTCCAGAATACCATGTTTGATTCCTTTTCTGGACATATGCTTTGTACCTGACTTTTGCCTCAGTGGTTGTTAGATACTCTAGAGATAGCTGAAATGAGTTTGCTTCAGTCCAAAACTTTTATCACAATAAAGTCCCTATCACACATTTGTTAAATGTGTGTGGTAGTTTGATGCATTCATTACCCTTTGATTACTGGCATGCCAGGTTCCTCTTGCTACTACAGGAGGGCACATTTTTTTTTGTTTTCCTGTGTATAATGTGTCTACTAGTTAATGTACAAAAAACAAACATGTGTTCCATGCAAGATTACCGGTACCCCAGTAATCCACTTGTTATTTAAAGGAGGTGAATATATATCTATCTCTATCTATCTATCTATCTATCTATCTATCTATCTATCTATCTATCTATCTATCTATCTATCTATCTATCATTAGAGATGGGCATGGAATGAACAATTTTTGTTTCTGTTACGTTTGTTGTTTCCGTTACGTAACGAAAAGACAAATGAAAAATGTGATGAAAATGAAACGAAACAAACAGAACCACAAAAATTGTGTTTGTTACATTTCGTTTCAGTTACTGGCGACACACAATGAAATGAGAGCTGTTTTGAATGTTAAAAAATGTCCTGGACATCCATAAAAATGCAGCGATAATTATTTATACTGTCTGATAATACCTACCGTGGGGGTTGGGGTCCTTAAAAGGTGCATTTACGTCTTTTTTAAGATAGCTGTATTTTTTTCCTTTAAGGGGAGTTAGAGGACATTGACCCAAAATGGCTTCCAGATGCCTAATATTGATTTCTTGGGTATTAAAACGCCCTGGACATCCATAAAAAAATGCAGCGATAATGTGATAATTATTTGAAATTATTACCTACCAGAGGGTTGGGGTCCTTAAAACGTTTGTTTTTGTCTTCTCCCATCGCGATGTATTTTTCTTTTCCCTTTAAGGATGACAAAATGGATGTCACCACACTCCAGCCACAACATGGAGGCAAGCCATGGGATCACATAAATTCTTGGACAACTTCAACCAATAGCATGCCCAGGTGACAGACTGGGCAGGTCTGGCAATCACAGAGGGCATAAAAAGCTCTGGCAGCCCCCGTCCTCCTTGCAGTCTCCAGTGGGAGTTAGGGAAATGCTTTAAAAATTGCACAAAAGTGGCTGGAAATGACAAATGAATAAATGAAAAACAGAAACGAAATGTTTTCAAAATTTCACAACAAACGACAAATGAAACACCATTTTTTATTCATGCCCATCTCTAAGATGCTCAATTCTATTCTACAAAAATGCAGATCCAAATAATACAACCGGTGGTGCAAAGTTCAGAAAAATGCTGTAGGTCGCGCTTCAGGAGGTGTGGCCAAGGCATCTACTTTTTAAAAATGCATCAGGGTGGGGACCAGTAATTCCAATGTGGTTTTAAAATTAAAAAAAAAAAAACATGTGTTTTTAAAGTGCAGTGTGATAGAGGCCTAAGATTCTACTTCCTCCTGTCCTGCTCCTTGCTTTACTATGCAGAACTCTAGCATTGTCTAACTAGGCCCTTGTATCCTGCATTTTACTTCCTTGTTTATGTCTGCAGTGTTATAGAAATGTAGTTTCTTCACGCTGTAACACTTTGTACACCTATTCTTACCTAACCAAGTACATTTTGATAAAAATTCTGAAACAACACTTTTAAAAACACTCCCCAGGAGGTAGAATTTGCTGAAAGGAACTAGGGTTCTACTTTGATCCAGATTAGAACCACATGCTGGATAAGAAATTTACAGCTGCTTTTCCTACAAAACATAACATATCATTTAAAACATGCCTTCCTTAACTTCACAGTTCCTGACAGGACCATGTCTTAATTTCACCCATCCTTTCTGCTTCCAGAACACTTTTTTACACTTCTCTTTGTCTATTTCTTCATGATTTCTTCCACATCATGCCATCAGTGTTTGGACCATGATGGACCTGATTAACATCTGTCCCCCTTTCTTATGGATTTTGGAATAATTTTGTTCATACCTCATTTTCAATCAAACAACCTGATAAGTTAACTGTTATATTCTTGGTATCTTTCCCTCTGTTTTATATTCTGCCAGTTGGACAGTGGTAACCACACAGTATCTGCTAACCAAATATATTTCTTCATTTCTTTTCATTCCTATGCAGAATCAGGGCAAAGCAGGTTAAACCATGACTACAACAGTTTCCTTGGTATCCCACAAGATGGGATAGCGCACTCTGGTTATTCCCCATGCACCAGATTTTTTTTAATATGCCAAATGCTTTCTGGGACATATTCTGACCACATGAGAATTCCCATGTACCAAAAGTTAGTGTTGCAGATTTGTGAGTTTTGGTTAAATTCCCCTGGCTGCACAGCATGAGTGCAGGGATTCACAGAGTAGAATTAGCTTAAAGTTCCCTGAGTAGTCCACTCATTTTCTCTCTCCTCAACTGACAATTACAATCTCAAACATTCACTCTGATATAATAATAGTAAAAATAATAGAGCATGATATACAGTAGGACCTCTGTATCCACTGATTCATTAACCACTGATTCAGTTATCCACGGTTGGCAGAGGAAAAATAAATAAATAATTAACAGCCACAAAGTAAGCTATTGTAACAAACAACACCTGTAAAGCAAGCTATTGTCACAAATATCATCTGTAAAGCAAGCTAGTGTCACAAACAGCAGCCATAAAGCAAGCTACTGTCTCTAAACAGCAGTCATAAAGCAAGCTACTCTTAGGAAACAGCAGTTTGGGGGTGGGTGGGCAGGTGTTCTTTCTCATCCACTGATTTCATTATTCACGGGAAGGTCTGGAACCAATCCCCAGCAGATACCAGGGTCCTACTGTATACAGTTGAATGGATCTCCAGCAAAACTAAAAAAAATAAAAAAATTGACAGCTGGAAGCAGCAGACTTCACCAGATTACATGATTGCCAACAAACAACACAGAGAGAAAATACAGTGCAGAGGTATGTGTCTTTCTTTGAATCAGATATAGGGAATGGACAAATGGTTAGTCCTGGACAGATCAACAGTCACCCCAGCCCAGAAAGCCTCCTCCCTGCTATACCTACTGAGGTGGGGGACCAGAAGCAATAGGGTTAACACATCACATTATTTTCTGAGTAAAGCTTTCATATATTTCTTCCCAAACAGATCCACACTGTGTGGTAGTTTTTGTGTGAATTTCTACCACTACTGTCCTTGTTTTCATTGAAATGCCTCAGTTATTTCACACGGAACATGTTTCAACCTTGCTTTAGCTTAAAATTTTACTTAATGCCAAATGTTTGTTGAAATTCTACTCTGGGGGAAAAAAAGATTCTTTAAACAAAAACCTGGCATTCTTCATCAATTATTATTTTGGCATTACTGCTAATAAACCAGAAACATATTTGTCCTTGGAAGCATGCCACCAACTGCAACTGACGTGAATATTCACAAAGCAGCACTGAGTTGTAACTCAGAAGCAAAACATTTACAAATACTGGTGCAGTTCCATGGGGGAAATCTGCATAGATTTGTCACTGTTTTGACATTAAACAGTTTTGAAATGTTGAGCAGTTTGGGTACCTTTTAAAGCATTCAGTTGTAAACTGCAGTAGATTAATCTGAGGTACTTATGTAATTTGTTAGAAGTTTTGTAAATTACAGGCTTCAAGAAATTTATACTTTATGTTCTCTCAGTAGTTTTGTCAGATACATTATTGGAGCTCTTCTCCTTTGCCTTATATAAGCTTCTCTTTGGTATAGATACTGAAATGCTCAAGTGCCTTCCTACAGCTATCTCCCGAAGCAAATAATATATTTACATTTTCATTCCAGTAAATAATGTCATGGATTTGTGTAAGCAAACTCACTTCCAGGGCACCTTATCTCTATGACAAGAAATGAAAATGGATCACACATTTGCTTCTGAATGTATTTAAGCACATTTTTAACCCTAAGTAAGCACATTCAAAAGAACAGCCACAAGAAAGAAAGGATTATTGTTAGTTTTGAACTGAAGAAAATATAAAATTTGGTACTGTATGTTCTGATATTCAAAATTATCGTCCTATACTTTGAACATTGTCACACTTGAAAGAGTGCATAAAGTCCCTGGCTATTTCTTAGTGAGGTCCCTGTCCAAAATCCCTAATATAAAAAAAATATTTTCTTCCTTTCCTTGCTCTTAATTCTTTCATTCTTTTTTTCCCAGTGGAGAAAAAGATATAGTATATCAAATCCACACATAGTCATTTGGTTGTACA
Source organism: Phrynocephalus forsythii (assembly GCA_029282475.1). NCBI lineage: Eukaryota > Metazoa > Chordata > Lepidosauria > Squamata > Agamidae > Phrynocephalus > Phrynocephalus forsythii. The sequence continues at coordinate 31,106,914 of JAPFRF010000003.1, read as the reverse complement.
TGCCTCTTGTAAACAAATAATGAAGACTCTAGCTAGCCTATTCTGCTCTTGATCTCAAACCTATACTATGGCCCTTTTGGACTGGTAAAACCATGGAATTATGAAAATATCAAGAATGTCATCACAAAGTGGGAATCGTTCACTCATAGATGCAGCAAGTCAAAAAAATTCCTTTCCATGTAAAAACAAGTTGTTTCTCTGTGCCATCAAGTCCTTGGCAACTTAGGCTGCGGTCTCACCTGGTTTTGATCCTGATATTCTGAAGGTCCAGCTTTTCCTCTTCATCCCGTCACGTGATTTATTATGTGGGTCTGGAGTTCCCATGTCCAAAGCTGGTTAATTTTGTTTTAAAGTGCAGTTCAGCCTCCTTGGCCAGCAGGTGGCACTAGCATTTAAAAAACAGACCACTTTCTGTGGGAAATTAAATCAAAGGATGCCGGAAGGAGCTTCCTCTTGCTCTGAGGAAGTTGCCTGGAAATGTTAAAAACCAGCGCCAATCAGCCAGTCGGTGCTCTGAGAAAAAAGAAGAAGAAAAAAACCTGGATCCTCTGCGTGGTCCCACAATGTCTGCCTTCTTAAAAGGTGGATTTTTAAGCGAGGCAGAAAATTCCCTACTTCTCCGGTAAGTCAAAGAAACCTCGCTTAAAGGGGCATTACCAGGTTTTCGTTTCTTTCTTTTTTCAAAAAGCCCGGTGGCCGTGCGGATGGCATTTTGGGGCACAATTTATTTAAGAATTTAAACTGCTTTTAAAGGGATGTGGGACAGGGCCTTAGGTGATTCTAGTAGTTTTTTCATTGCATGCTAAGTTGTTCTTTAAATAGATTACCATTGCCACTAAACATGGGCAGGACTCGGCGAAATTGTCATTTCCGTTTTCGGTTATCGTTTCCGTTATGTAACGGAAACGGTAATGATAATTAAGCCGTCAGAACTCGAACTCGAACCAAAAAAAGAAAAATTTGGTCGGGTTTTTCATTTCCGTTTGTGCCATTGCGGCGATCACGCAATGTGAAGCACAGAAAAAGTTTTTAAAATTTTTTTTTTTTTAAAAAAACGACTCCCAGCCAAAAAAGCAGGCAAAATTATGCCTGCCTGAGGCTTTGCCACCTACCAGAGGGGTGGTTTCTTGGGGGTCCCTGGCCTTTCCCCCCCTCTTCTCCTGTCCTGGGCTGCTTGCACCAGGCTGGGGGGGTCATCCTCGTCGTCTCGCCATGCCATGCGGTGGGGGTTTCCAAAATGGCAACCACAATTTTTCTTTTGAAATCGTGGTCAAAAAGCACACCAAATCACCACAGAAACATGTGAAATTTATTTATTTTAAATGCCTGAATTTTAATAATAGCAGCAGTGGGTTTTTTTATAGCAATAAAATGTCGTATTGATTTTATTTTATTTTGTTTTGTTTTTTTATTTTTTTAGACCTGCCCATTTGGGCAGGGCATGGGATGGGACCATGCAATTTTTTTGAACCATTCAACCAATGGCATCGCCAGGTTTTTGACTGACACTTCTGGAAGTCTCGGAGGGCATAAAAAGCCAAGGCACCTTCCAGAAATCGCAGTCGGGTGTATGGATGTGGTTGAGGGAGGAGGGCTGGCTGCTGGTGCTGGTGTGATCTGATCGAGATTGAGGAGGGAGGCTGGAGGCTTTAGGATTTAAGTTAGGCAGGCAGGGAGGGAATTGAATTTAGAAAATAATTTCTTTGATTCCCTGCAGCTTTGTCTGCTGAAGGGAATAGCAATTTATTCTTTATTTCTTTTCTGGCAGTTTGTGAGGATTTTTTTTCTGATATTGGATAAAGGGGGAGGTTCGATTGGGAGTGGGAGGTGTGGATTTATTTTAAAAATATATTATATACTACCATTTATTTTCTATTTTTCCAACTTCAATTTGCTTACACACACACAGAAGCCAAGAACAGAACCTCTCTTCTAAGTGATATCCTAACTGCCCACTCACCCATCTGCCTGTGCCACCACCCGCCTGCGGCCTGCGGCCGCCGCCCACCCACTCACCTGCCCCCCCGCTCGCCTGCCCCCCCGCCCCACCTGCCACCTAGGGCGTGAAAACACCTAGTGCCAGCCCTGATTGCGGGACGCCCCTATGCTCTGGGAAGTCAAATCGTGCTAAATTGCGGTGGAAACAACAAATGACAAATGACAAATGGAAACGACAATTTTTTGAAAAATTTCGCGACAAACGGAAACGACCCGAAACGGACCTGTTCTGACAAATGAAAACATTTTTTCTGGTCGTGCCCATGTCTAATTGCCACCATGCTTATATTGAGTTACCATGGCAGGTCTTAGGGAACCCTTATCTAATACTCTATATATAGAATGGAATGGAATAGCATCTTTATTGTTATTGTCCCCTTGCAGGAACAACAAAATTGAACCAAACTGGTTTTCATAAATGCAAACTGATGAGCCTTAAAGCACAATCACTTGCTCAAGTATGAATATAACACAGCACTATAGTTTGAGCCCCAAAACCATTCCTTTGATCTACTGCAGTCTCAAAACAAAAGCCTATTTCACATGAAGGCAAATGAAGAAGAAGAAGAAGATAGATAGATAGATAGATAGATAGATAGATAGATAGATAGATAGATAGATAGATAGATAGATAGATAGATAGATAGATAGAGATGGTTATGCAAACCATGGGTGGGATCAACAACCCCCCTCCCCCCCAAAAAAATCCTCATCACAGTTGTCTTTCTTAGCTCCAAACCAGGGACAGGCATTTCATTTCAGAACCAGTAGGCTACAAAACAAACCACACGAGCCTAGGTGGTGCTCGGAACCATCTGATATACTAGAACCAATTACTTTACCTTTCTCTCTGCTGGCACAGAACTTAGCTGCAATGAGGAAGCACGCTGCAACATCATCTTTCCTCCTCTGTGATGCTGGCTAATCAGGAACTGTGCAGGGACAGGCATCATCCCACCTCCCTGTCTGATTGGCCAGCATCACAAAAGAGGAAAGATGACATCACAGTGTGCTTCCTCATTGCAGTTTAACCCCACGCAAGCCCAGAGAAAGGTAAAGCAATTGGCTCTGCATGTATCAGATGGTTCCGAGCACCATCTGGACTCATGTGATTCATTTCATAACCTACTGGTTCCAAAATGAAAGGGCACAGCATTGGCTTTTAGGCCTGACAATATTGCCTATTCTAAGTGTACAGTCAACAAGAATGGTTCCCCAGTTCACCTAATGGGATTGTGTCTGGAAAAAGTCAGGTTACATTGAGTAATAGATCACTTCTCTCATGTTCTGCCTCTGATGTAGAAGGTCACAACTGACTGTTGATTGATCAGCACAATACCATGATTATTACAATCTGTTAAACTGAACAATTGGGCAAGGGACAAGTGATACGCCTTTGTAGGCATTTGCTTGTTCAAATTTGTCTTGTACTTGCAATGCAAGTGTTTATGGCATCGACAAGGCATATGCATGTGGTTTCAACGCAGGGACAGCACACCATTAATTCAATTTCAATAGCGAAAAAATGCATCCTTGGCATTACATAATGCCAGGATATTTAATGGGCATTTCAGGATGCATTTGGTTTGCATTGGGGCTGCATCAACAGCAGCAGTTATGGGTATTGATTCTTCTGATATCCAGGAAATAGGGAAAAGTATTGTACAGATCCGATGGGGGGTCACTTGTCTCATTTGGGCCTGGATATATTCCTTAGGGACCTACAAGAGGACTTTTTAGCCAAACTGTTCAGCTACGTATGTGGGGTAAAGGGGGAAACTCTGCTTAGAACAGATACAGATTGATGATAATGGCAGGAAAGAAATGAGGGCTGCTTTAGGCTTATGAGATGTTGGGACGGTGAAGGGTGCCTAATAATTTGGTGGCACCCTTGCCATCCATTTAGGAATCTTGTTAAGCCATTGAGGGGTGTTTATTATAACAATAAGTTTCAGAACCTTATGCTACATTACAGGTCCTCTTGTTGGTCAACTAGTAATAGAGTTAAATTTGTTATTGATAAATTGTGCCCCAAATTTAAACCCAAAAACTTGTGTCTCGTCTCTTTATTTCATGCTGGGTGGGCAATGATGGGAGTTGCATTACCATAACCAAAAGGCCACTCACATCCCCCCATCTCTGTGGGAGATCCAAGGTTTCCTGCCCATCCATCTGAGAAGTGCTCCAGAAGACTTCCTTTAGCTGACAGAGAAGTGATAATGGGACTGCCAGTGTGATGGAGCATTCCATTACTCTTGTGACTGGTAGGATCCTGGGACTCAGAAACATGATCCCCCCATCTCTTTTCATTCCAAATGTTATTTACCAGAATAAGCATGTCCTTCAGTAATTGAATATACTTGCCTTTGTGCTCAACTAACTACTAGAGATGGGCACGAAATGAACAAATGTTTGTTTCTGTTTTTGTTTTTTCATTTCATTATATAACAAAATGACAAACGAATTTTGTCTCTAAAATGAAACGAAACGAACAAAAACACCGGAAATTTTGTCGTGTGTTTCGTTTCTGTTAATGCAATATGAGTGAATTGCTTAAAATCCTAAAAAATCACAAAAAATGAAATAAATGGTAATGAAATGGTAATGAAATGAATGAAAACAAAAACAATATTTTGCAAAAATTCACGAAAAATGGAAACGAACCGAAATGGACCCTCCAAACAACAAATGACAAACGAAATGCCATTTTTTTATTCGTGCCCATCTCTACTAACTACCTATTTTAATTCTCACATTCCTAAACAGTAATGCATAGATTATCCCATTTTATCCCAATTAGGGAACACAGAACCTCTTTTTTTTTTTTAAAAAAAAAATCTAAATTTCTCCCTGCTCCTCCCTCTGAAGATTGATAGTCTGCCTTTATTCATTAACTGGGGTCCTCATTTACATATGAAAAGTACATTTCTTTCCTTAGGAAAATGTAATCATTAAAAAAGAATACCTCATTAGCTACACTGATTGATTTCTTTTGACAATAACTCATCACAAATTAACCAAAATATAAGGGGGGGATAATGCTTTAAAGTGTGTATTAATTTCACTTATCTTCTCTGACTAGCCATGGTCTTTCAAATGCAAATATCCAGCTACATGCAATTTTTGACATTAAGCTGTATCCCGTATGCATAGTAACATTCTCCTAGCAAATGGGCCCTTGCCAAATGAAATTATTTCATTAGCGTATGCCATGAAATGCTAGAGTGAAAGGAACATCCCAGTGACAGGGTGTGTCTTAGGAATGAGGTCACAGCATTGTGCCACCAACAGTTCAGTGAAAAGTGCATAATAGTTAACAGTAAGTTTCAGAATTAGAAAGATATAAAGTAGAAGAACATAAGAACACGAACATGAGAAGAGCCCTTAGAGAGTTCTACCTGAGACTTGCTTTGATGATTTTTTTCTTTTGTCCCCAACCAGAGCTTTCTATTATTATTTTCTTTGCTTTTTTTGCAGTGCAATGATCCTGTGCATTAAGTTGCATTGTCTTTGAACTAAGGGCACAGCTGTTAGCAATTGATTTTCCAGTTCTTCTGGACCTCCCAATGGCTATGTGACCAGACTTCAGGTAGCTGAAGTCTGGAAGGCAAAAAACTAAGAACTATCAGGGTAAAAGACAGGTGATTGACTATTTTGAGCACAAGTAGTTTCTGCTGAAGTCAAAAACTGGTAAACACAAGAAAAACAATATTTAGTTATGCAAAAGACAATACAGTAGGACCCCCATATACACTGATTCATTAACCACTGATTCAGTTATCTACGGTTGGCAGAGGGAAAAAATAATTCAGCAGCTGCAAAGCAAGCTACTGTCACAAAGAGCAGCCATAAAGCAAGTTACTTTCACAAAACAGCAGCTGTAAAGCAACCTACTGTCACAAAACCCAAGTTTTTTGGGGGGTTGGCATTCTCTCTTATACATGGTTTTTGTTATCCACAGGAAGCCCTAGAACCAATCCCCAGCAAATACTGGCATCCTGCTGTACAGAATTCTGACTTAACAATATGTATAAGGATTGTGAGCTTTAAAAACCCCATTTCTTTTTCTTTTTTCCTCTGTGAGTTGATTCTGTTTTGAAAAATTGACTAAAAATCACTCACATGTAAGAGAAAATACTTGTAGTTTAAAAGATATTTATGGTGCTCCTGACAACACAGACTGATTTTTTCCATCTGTATATTTTGTATCTACTTAGAAAACTATAATCCCCCACTCCTAGATGATATCCCATGGGATAACCCATTCCACCTCCATTGGCTATTTGTATCTGGAAAGAATATTGAAATATTAGAAAATAAAAACTCAGTGGAATATAGTACTAACATGAGCAGAGTGCTAACTTTGGGAAACTGAATCTGATCAGCTTGGCGGGCTTTGCCCTTTGGTGAGGTAAGGCAGCTAATTTGGGGTGCCAAAATGGAAATCTAGCTGTTAGTTACTAACTTCAGTATAATGGCATAGTTACTGACAGGGATGCTGTGAGTTGCTTGTGGGATTTATCTGCTTCACTTGCCAGAATAATTTACTTGACTTTGAGTACTGTGCACCTTGACCTGGGATGTACGTGTCAGTTACTAATTCTGCCTCAGGTACCAAAATGGTCTGGACAGGCCCTCCTACTAATCATGTTTGGCAGCCCAGTAGGTTCTCAGTAAATACTATGTTTATCCTGCTAACCCCAACTGCAACTGCTTGGCACCTCGTAGCCAGCACAGATGGCTTGCTACATCTAAATCTGTGCAGGCTAAGATCAAAGCTGTAGATATTCTATTTGCTTGCTTGCTTTATTTATTTATTTATTTATTTGTTTGTTTGTTTGTTTGTTACCTCACCTTTCTCCTTTAAAAGGACCCAAATCAGCTTATATCATTAAAAGATGATATTGAAAGCTAGAAAGTATACAAATACATAAAGAGGGAGGGAGGGAGAGAGAGAGAGAAAGAATTGCAGGGAATCATAAGCAGGTGAAGATATCTGCTTGGGAATGCCCTGAAGCAAATGGTGAGCCGCTGTGTGAGACAGAATGCTGGACTGGATGGGCTGTGGCCTGTTCCAGCAAGGCTGTTCTTACGTTATTGAGAGAGAGAGAGAGAGAGAGAGAGAGAGAGAGAGAGAGAGAGAGAGAGAGAGAGTTGTGCCATTCCTACTTTAGGCGGCTGCAGCAGTAAGGCACAACAATTCATTTAACAACCCCACTCAGGCAGGAAGTCACTGTGGGAAAGCTTGCCTGAAGAGAAAGGTCTTTGATAGTTGTTGTGATTTCCATCCATCCATCCAGATCATTACCTACCTACATAAAAATTCCAACCACCACCCATGACATAAAAGACTCATAATAAAAACACTTGTGGACCATGCAAACCAAAACTGTGAAGCTGAATTCCTCAACACTGAACTCAGCCACCTGAATTGAGCCCTACAGGCAAATAGCTATTCCAAGAATGAAATCAAAAGAGCCATCAAACTGAAAAAACAACACCAAACTGAAGAAGAGAAACTGCCTCCAACAAAGTATTTCTGCCATACATAAAAGGAGTCATAGACCACATGGACAAAGTACTGAAAAAACACAACCTACAAATAGTATTTAGACCCCAACAAAAATACAACAGACACTACGGTCAGCAAAGGACAAAAGGAACCCACTCACCACTGCAGGAGTATACCTTGTTATTGTGGCCGGGTATATATTGGGACCACAAAGCGCAGCATCCAGACCAGTATCAAAGAACATGAAAAGTACTGCAGACCAGAAAAATCAGCAGTAGCGGAACACACCCAGAAACAAACAGGACATGAAGTCCTCTTCTAGAACACAGAGGTACTGGTCAACACTACCAATCACTATGTCAGACTACATAGGGAAGCCATTGAAATCCACAAACATATGCACAGTTTCAACAAAAAAGAAAAAAGTCTAAAAATCAACAAATCCTGGCTTCTAGTACTAAAGGCTGCAGAGTGCAAAAAGGTCAAAGCTCAATTATTCCAACCAGCTACAAGCAACAGTGATCAGTTCACACAATAGAACAGCTAATGACGCCCATCAACTACCCAGAAGGATCACTGCTGCCCCTGATTGCACTGAAACTTCTTAATCCCTTCATCACAATACAATGACTAGCACCTATTCTCCTTCATAGGACAAGCTTCCTCTTTCCCACAATTTAAAAAAACCCATAGTCTCACACACTTTATAATCCAGAGCACAGAGAGAACTCCTAGTTCCCTGAGCTCCTTGCCCTCTGAAGATGCCAGCCACAGAGTCTATCAGATCCTGACTGTGAAAGGCTTCGAGAATACACAAAAAGGTCTTTGCCTGCTTGTGGAAGGACAGCAAAGATGGGGCCAGTCTGAACCTCCTGCAGGATGGAGGGCCAAAGCCTGGAAGAAGCAAAAGAGAAGAACCTCTCCTGTATCCCCATCAAAAGCATATGTAACTGCAATGGGACTGAAATAAAGGCTTCTCCTGATGTTATTAACACACAAACAGGCCCATAAGTGTTTGAAAACATGTTTGCTTCCGTTAAGCTGTCTGTAACACAATAGTCTCACAAAGCTGTTTCTTTCCTTCACTATAAAAATAGGGAAATGCCTAAATCATGTTTACAGTACACTGTGGCTTGAAGCTGATGAGAAGAAATTGAACATTGCATTAACTTACTGGGGAAATGATCACATAAATTAGACCTCAATCAGGTCCTCTTGTGATTGGGTGATTAATACAACCTTCTGTGTATGAATGTTGATCTGTTGCATGATTGCAAGAATCATCATAATGCCTCTTCATATCAGGTTGGTAAAATAAGCTAGAAAATGGAGGTAGGAGGTTTTTTTAGCCCTTCCTAAAAAGTTTTGGTAGTATCACACATAATGTCTGACCCCCTCAATACATCACCACAGTCTGCTGTTGTGTGTATGACTGAATGAATCCATTCACTATATGCATGTGTGAATTCTCCAGTCATCTCAATTGCTGAGGATGACACAACATTTCAACTAAAAAGTCAGACAGAAATTGTCAGCCTGATCATATAAATCAAGTATTTATTATGTTATGGTGGCTACCAAATAAAATGATATCACCCCAAATAAAACAAATAAAAAGAGTGCAGATAGACAGGGACAGACCCATACACAGGAACAATCTTGTACAAATTGAGAAGAGATAACAATTGAACACATCACCACATCCTATGGGATACCTGGATGCTGGCTCTGTTACTTCTCTATTTTAAAAACTGCTAAAGGATACAGAAATAAATGTTAATGGGTATGACAGTACAATAAAACATTTCATACATATATATGTGTGAATCTGTTTATCTTTGCTAGAGCATCCCTACAACAACTTCTAACAACTGTTAAATGACCACTTTTCAGTCTTTTGCATGTCCATTCCTTCACATCATCCACTCACTAAAGTATACTTATAACGATCTCCCTATTTTGATACCCTTCAATGCATCTGATAAAGTGGACCACACGCCATAAAAGCTCATGCCAAACAAAACATTTTCAATTTTAACTTGCTGTTAGACTCTAGTCTTCATGCTCTATCAACCTTGTTTCTTGCTTCTGTTTTCACATTAGATCACGATACTTCATTCTTTTACATTCCTGCACTGAGGTTCATATGCAGTTTTACACAAATTACTTCCCTAACACAATTGTGTCATTCAAGTTAAACATTCCTCATGATCACCACTGACTGAAAAGTATTTTATGCATATTTCCCTCTATTATATCCATTTTAGCTATTCACATTTCAAAGTGTTCTCAGCATGCCCTTTCGTAATGTATGGGCTCTTTAATCTAGGAGTATGTCTTCTCAAATGTCTTAGGAGGTGCATAAACATGGCTTGCAATTATCAAATTCAGCCTCCCCATTTCTATCTTTGCTTCAGTCCAGACTTTAGGCATATTTAGAATAAAGGAACTGAAGCCTTCTGAGGCTTACGTTACTCACGACTACTGGATCCCATTGACTCCAATGGCTGTATTCAACTAAAACTATAATACAATCCAGCTCAAACCTGCAAAAAGGCATGCACCTACCTTGCAGAACTGCACATATTCTGTTTCAGCCATAAACAATCTTTCCTTTCAGGCAGACATTAACATTTGGTGCAGACTTAAGCTCCATTCAGTCATTGTGTGCTGAATTATCACATTAGGAGGGACAGAACACAAGCCAGGAGGTAACCATTAGAGATGGGCATGGAATGAAAAAATGAAACACTATTTTGTTGTTTCATTTTGTTTCATCACAAAACACCAGTTTTTCCTCTAGAACGAAATTATTCTTCCTAGAAGAATCAATGGCAGGGGAGCTCAAGCTCTTTCCCGAAAGCCCCCCAAATTTGGAAAGGTTTGGGTGTCAGGGAGTTGAGTTAAGAAGCTTGAAATGGGGGTGCCCCAAGGAAAAAAAAAATCCCAGGAGAACATTTCATTTTATTTCATAACAAAAATACTTTAAAAATTCATTACAAACAGAACAAAATGAAACTACTACAGAAACAAAATGAAGCAAAATGAAACAATATTTTTCCGTTCCGTGCCCATCTCTAGTGACCATCCTTCTTTCAGGTGAAGGGGTATTTTTTGAAGCAGAGAGACTGTGCTATCCTTGGGAACTCTCCATGTGAGCTACAATAAAAGATATAAAGTTTTCCTTCTCTCATCTTTGGCTGTCAAGTCAAGGAACTGCAGAATTATTTTCTGAGCCCTGCAACACAAGAAAGCCCTCGGTGGAACTTTCAGCAAGAGACAAGAATGAAATTAAGAAATGTAATCAAGATTATTAGATTTTTGCACAAATTGAGCAAAACTGGGAACATAATGTGAATGACACTGCAGCTTGAATTGTGCAGAAAGGGGATGCTGGATTACAGCTGCTTAAAAGCAAATAAGATTACGGAGATCTGGTGGTACCGCCTGTTATTTTTTTACTGGTGGTGTGGAATCTCAGGTATGCTTGAAAAATCCTCAAGGACACCCATTGTCAATTTGAGAGAGCCTAGATAAATGACAATGCTGGATTTACAATTTAGACCATCTGTAGTTAGAACTTGGAGTGTCCCAGGTTCTACCACAAACAGAGAGTGGAAGGTCTCCTCTTAAAACTTAATCCACTTTATGCTGGAAGGAATGAGAGATAGAGGGGGCAGAGCTAGTATGTCCCATGTCTCAAGTGTTTGAATATCCAATTCAAAATTACGATTGAATAGCACTTTAGTTGTTCCTGCTCAATGTAAGAAGTCTAGCCAAAATTATCTATTTAAACAAAGGGCTAGCGTAGATCAGGCCAGTGTGAGAGTTGGCACTTGGCAGCCCTCTGTTTATGTGCAGCTTCTGAGGTAGGACAAAGTGTTTTTGTGCCTACAGAAGCTTCTATATAAATGGACTCTAGAAATGAATGCAAAGACTCATGCTGCTCTCAGTACCTCTTCCCACAGTCCGGAAGCTTTGTAAGACTTCCAAGGAGTGTCACTCAGGTTTGTACACCAATTGACCTGAGGAACCTCTCCTTTCAAGCATTTCAGGAAAGACAGTACACCATAAACCAAAGGAAAACTGCGCAATAAGCTGTTGGCTGAAGAAATGAAAAACCATTAGGAGCAATTTAAAATTCTCCTTTGAATATGCCCATCTGTTCTTTACAAGAAATTTGTGGAGTGTGGAGCTATATTTCTTCCACATACATATAAATAGTCTCCAGCTTCCAACTGAAGAGCCATTGTGGGTCCTTATGATTGACACCTTGACTCATTCCCAGCAAGGGTCCTCTAATTAACATGACCTTTTGATAAGGTGGGAGATGCGGGCTGAGACAAGTGCTCTCAGGAGAGCTATTAATAACTTCTGAGCAAGTGCTAATGTTAAAGAAGTTCCTTCTGGGTGGTTTTATTTTTTTTGTTAAGAAATAAAGTTTGGAACTCATTAAGGAGCCTTGCTTTCAAACAGACAGCCATACTGTATCTACATATCTCTCTTCTCTATATATGAATTGAAAAAGAACATTAAGGCAAATAGATATTTTAATTAATTCCCTAAAAGGTGAACATTCCATGTCAGGTAAATTGTACATTCTGGGTCACCATTAATCACCCTATGTATATGCAAAGAAAGCATCATAAGTCCTTCATGGACTTCAAAAACAACCAAGATGTAGCTTTGTCTGTCTTAAGATATCTTTGTTTTGCACATCATAACAGGTGGCTGTATTTCCTCATGTCAGATGGCATTTGTACCATGGGAATTTTCATTTCCCTCACCATCTGGTCCTTCCTCCATTATAACTCTTAAAGAAAATTTAGAGATGACAGTATTCTGTTAATAGAACTTGACACTTACTTTGCTAACTGGGCAGTCAGCTTGCTGTGGTACAGTGTAGGGATGGAAGGAATGCCTACAATTAAATATCCCCAACCTCAATGGAAAAAAAGAGGTGTCTTAACATACCAAGTCAACTTGTTGGGAAAAAAATATGACTCCTACATGGGAACAAAAGGACTAGGAATTTTTGGGTTACATTGTTGTTTCTTTTATCATATTTTTACAAAAATGTAGTTTTTGCCCCAGAACCTCATATATTGTAGAAAAATAGACATTTCCTGCAAAATATGAAATCAGTCCCAGAGTGCCCCCACAAGAAAGGAATGATAAACCGCCTCTGAGTACTCTGTACCTGGAAAACCTTGAAAAGCAGTGGTTCCCAACTGTGGGTCCCAAGATGTTCTTGAACTACAACCCCCAGAAGTCCTAGCCAGCACAACTAGTGGCAAAGGATTCTGAGAGTTCGAGTTCATGAATATCTGAGGACTCAAGGTTGACAATGACTGTTGAAAAGAGTCAACATACCAATAAGTCAGAACTGACTTGCTGGCGTATTCTGATTATTATTATAGTTAAATAAATTACGTATTGATGCCAATAAGGAACTATCCATAGAACATTTTGCAGACTTATGTAGTCATTAGAAAATCCTCTTTGAGAGATATTAATTTTTTACATTCTCAGAATAGCCGTTATTATCTCCTGCCAGTTCAGGATCTTCCAGTGAATGGCTTTGGTTTCAAGTGATTTGGTAGAGAGTACTGTATGTGTCATGCTGATGAAAAACCGTAAAATAAGTCTCATTCTTGCACCTTGAAAAGGCAGCATAAAATAGCAATGACATTTCAATATAAGGTATCATTTTCCTTCCTCACCAGCTGTTTAAATCCCTATGTATCAGTTCTAGGTGTGATTTAATACACCTAGTTATACTGCTAGGTAAATTTAAAAGATGCAGACCAATTTTAGTAAATGTCACAGGAGAGGGAAGGTCAAAGTTGACAGAGGAAGTCCAAAAGCAAAACATGTGCATGAAAATCCTTTTAAATGTTTTATGAATGCTTAAAAACCATGTCCTTTCTGGGAAAATGTTCAATTATCCTGTTCCCCATGAAAATAAAAATATATTCAATGGAAATAAAAACAAGTATATCCTTCTTTTTGGTTAGAGATACTCTCACATAAGTAGGTTCCTATATCCCAGTAGTCCATATCAAGTTTACATGAAAAACAGCAAACGAATGTCTCCTTATGTTCTTGGCCTATGACAAAATCTAGTTCTTGAGTCTCACTTGAAAGGTCTTTTCAGTCATTTAAGAGGCCAAGCCCAAACCCAGATATTGAGTTGATGATGAAGAACAAAAAGGTGAAATCAAGGCTAAACAGACTGTTAAGGAAGTATTCTAAGAGAATAAAGATTGCTGCACATTTTAAAATGAAAATTGGAAACATCTCGTTGAAGAGTGCAAGTCATGATTGTATGAAACAGAGTAACAAAAGCAAAATGCTGAGGAAAATATACAGTATCAAGATTTGTACTGTGGCAAAATATATCCCCCAAATTTCTTTAAAAGAGTTCTTCCTCTGAACACCAGATTTCAGTTCTACAAATGGGCATGTATAGAGGTTCAGCTTTTCCAAAATGCTAATACACCAAATTTGCATAGCATGAATCTACAAGGAGGTAAAATTCAGAGATGTTCCCATTTCCTGTTCTGTTTTCCAAGCTCATTTTCATGTTGTTTTTTAATTTCTTGGTGGAATTTGTGAGCTTACGACATCATTGTGAGGGTGTTGCATATTTTTCCTCCTTCCAGTACACATAACTCTCACACTCCGCAGCCTTTGAAACGTTTATACTTCTTGATCTAAACAAGCAGAATAGGATGAATTATCTTATTACATCTTCCTTTGGGCTCTAATTGTACACTGAGAACCTGCCAAATGTAGAATTCACTGAAGAGAAAGCTGTACAATGAAACATACCCTTCAGCTAAGGGTGCTTTTACACGACCTCTAAAATCCGCTGACAACTTAAATTTAGACCAGAGATCATGGGGGTTTATTCTGCTTCCTGTGTTCCCACTATTCTGCACTCCATTGCTCCTGTCTGCAGTGAGGGCAGGGAGAAAAAAGGGAGAAAAGAATGCAGGCTCACCTACACTCACCCCCGTCTGCTGTCCAGAGCAGCCCCGTAGGGATTCCTGTCTCTTAAAGGGGTGGCAGGGACAAAAAAACAAACAGAAGGTGAGGGAAGCCTGGCATCCACAGCTTTACAATCTGCATCAGAATTTTTTTACCTCCGGAGACCAGGTACTTCTAAAGTGTGCTGGGCACGCTTAGGTGGGTGTCATCGTACTTTATTTTGTTTAAAGTCTGCAGCTGGTGGGAAAACAATTTTAAGCACCTCATCTGGGAGCCCTTTGCCTTGGATTTTAGGTGTCATGTAAAAGCAGCCTAAGAATGCCATGGGTAAATCCAAGAATCTCCTACCACCCTAATTTTTTTGTGTGTGAACAAAAGTATATGAATACTTCTTGGAAATCAGCTCCTGGAAATCTAATTCCATGTAATGATTTTTTAAATGTTAGAACATGTGAGGATAAGGAATTAGGTTGTTTTTATTTTCATTGGTTACCAGTTGCTGCTCGAGCCCAATTCAAAGTGTTTGTTTTGACATATAAAGCCCTAAATGGCTTAGGACCTAGATACCTGAAGGACCACCTCCTTCCATATGAACCTACCCGGCAATTAAGATTGAGCCAGGGGGGCCTCTTGAAAGAGCCATCCCTCAAGGAGGTGTGAGGGATGGCTTGTGGGAACAGGGCCTTCTCGGCAGCTGCCCCCAAGCTATGGAATGCTCTCCCAAGTGAAATCCGCCTGGCGCCAACATTGATGACATTTCGGCGCCAGGTAAAAACCTTCCTGTTCCAGAAGTTTTTTAATTCATACAACATAGACTGTGGATCCTCTGATGGCAATTATAGTGTGATGATTTTAGTGTAAGGTTTTTATAATTGTTTTAATTATTTATTGACATTTGATGTTTTAACTGTTTTAATTCTTTATTGTAAGCCGTCCAGAGACCTTTGGGTAGTGGGCGGCATATAAGTTGTAAAAATAAATAAATAAATAAATAAAAATAAATAAATATTTTGTTTTCATGTGTTTAACATTGTTTTTACAGGCACTTTTAATGTGAATATTCTTTTACTTCTTCCAATAAGTATATTAATGTTTTTTGAAGGTTGTTGTTTCAACATGGAGGAAATATTCTCTTTTACCATGATAGTGGGATCAAGAATAATATATGCAAAATACTGGGAGGAAATGGGTTAATCAAATTTACCATCTTCAATCAAAATAGCAGTGCATTAACAGTGTCTACTGAAAAGAAAGTTCTATTAATTTCTGTGGGACTTATGTTGAGGTAGTGAGTATTTGAAGCCTAGGGCATAAGATTTACCATGAACAAGGGGAAATGGTTTATATAAGTGAGGAAAGGTAAAATAACTAAATATTGATTTAAGGAAGAATGGAAGCCTTTTACTATGCCTATTAATTTCAGCAAGTCTACTTTATGTCCTGTTGGATCTGGATCTTTCCAAAGAAGCTTTAATATTGCTTATTTTACTGCTTTATGTTTTGAAAATCGCTGATGATGTTACTATGGATTTGGAAAACATGATCATGCATAATTATGTGTTTTAATTGACAATTTGATTTAATCAGGCTTTAATTAATATTTAATTGTTTAATGGCAGTTGGATTTTATAAGGATGGCTGTATGTACAAATACTACAGATGTTTTTGTTACATTGTGAAATATATATATTCACAACAGTATTTAAACATGCAGTGTTTATATTATTAATAATTTCATTTAGTGAAGGGGACAAATTAAAAATGGTGATTTGTCATGCTTCATGCTTCATCAGGACTGATGAATCAACACATTGGTAAACTTCCAGCATTTCATCTAAAATGTTCTAAAAATAACCTCCTAGCACCCAGAGGTCCCAAATCTGCAGACATAATTCCTCTGACTTGCCTGTACAGGCCCTTTGGGGAGGCTTGGAGGTCAAAAGTCTGAGCTATGCACCCCAAAGAGGGACACCCCCAGGAAAGTCCTCCCCCCAAGCATGTAGAGACACCAAAATTTCACAGATGCTTCTCTCAAGTCTTCTATACAAGCCCTTGAAGTGTGGTAAAGATCCATATACCTGAGTTATACACCCACAAAGTTGCCTCCCTGAGAAAGTTCACTTTGGAAACTGGATTGGGAAATCCAATATTCACCTAACATGGAGGGATTGTAGATGAGAGGCAGTTCAATGGCAACAATGAGAAATAACATGAAAGAACAGAACAGAAGAGGATTAAATTATCAATAAACTAGATCAGCAACAGTAATAATCTGTAACCAAGGAAAGCCATTCTAAACAGCCAGGTATTCAGTTATCTTTTAAAGACCCGCAGAATAGAGGCCTGGCAGACCACTGAGGGCAGCTGGTTCCATAGTCATGGTACTGCCACAGAAAAAGCCCAATTAGCTGTTTTCCGAGCTTCTTTTGGGGTTGGCCCCCTCAGATGACCTGCCTGGGAAGAATGAATGTTACAGACACTACTCTGAGGTATGAGCTGTTATGACAGATAGTGAAGTCCTAAACTGTTTATGGCTTGTATGTCAACCAGAGATGGGCATTTCCGAAATGAAACACGCCAGCACAGCTGGTGCTTGGAACCCAGTCCCACCCTCCAGAACAAAATCAGCCACTCTCTTACCTTGCTGTAGTTAGCATTGGGCAAAATTCCAGCCAGGAAGCAGCTTCCGATGCATCATCTTTCCCTCTCCCTGGCACTGGCCAATCACAAGCTGGGCAAGGACACGCATCATCCCGCCTCCCTGTCTGATTGGCCAAACAACCAGGGGGCTGCTTCCTGGTTGGAATTTTGCCCAGCGCTAACTACAGCAAGGTAAGACATTGGTTGATTTTGTTCCGGAGGGTGGGACTGGGTTCCAAGCACCAGTTTTGCTGGTGTGTTTCATTTTGGAACCAGTCCCCTTCCAAAATGAAACACCCATCTCTAATGTCAACATTAAAACTTTGAAGTCAATGAGGAACTGGATTGGCAGTGAGTGTGGTGTGGCCAGTGTTGGGGTAGTATGCTGGTGTCTTTTTCTACCTGTTACTAATCTGGCCACAGTGTTTTGCACTAGCTGGAGCCTCCACATTAAACTCAAAGGCAGTCCCATGTAGAGGACACTACAGTAGTCTAATCTTCAGACTACAAGTGCATGAACCAGCTTGGTTACAGGTATCTTCCATTCCCTTTCTGTCAGGAGAAAATGAATGGATTGTCTTTCTTCCAAGGGTTCAGCCCTCCTTCTCTGTATCATAATGCCACAAGCATGCAGCCAAATTTCTTCCTACTGCATGGGAAAATAAGTTCTCTGAAGTCCAAAATCAAAATATATTTGGATAGCATTTTTAAAAGCTATACATGGCAAATGGTTGTTTACAGATAGGCAGGTGGCTGTATTGTAAAATGTCTGCCTTCTAAGGTCTTGCATTGTGTGAATTGTTCAACAAATCATGATTTGTGGTGACTTACATTTGTGTCCTATTATATAAGGGTTAAACAAAAAAAAGTATTAGCACAACTTTTCTTCAAAACTTTCCAGATGTTCTATGTTGGTAATTCAGAAAAAATAAAGGTGGTGCTGTGGCCATGTGTGATTGTAACAAGAGTCTTGAACATATTTCTTCTTAAGCAGGAACTATCTAGGTTTCTCCTGATGCTTTTCCATATAAGCACCCATTCAGACAAGAACTACTGGAGGCACTTCAAACCATTTCTCATTTAAAGTAAAAACCAATCCACCTCTTATTCAAGTATCTAAATCAAAAGGCAAGGAATTAAAGATCATTGAAACCTTTATTCCACTTTTGGGGAGAAGCACTACCTAATCTAAATTGCCATTGCCTGGCAACACTCAAAGAAAGGAAATTAAATCTACCCATGTTTGGTTAGTGAAGTTCCCTTTCCACTTAGTCAAATGAGAAATAATGCTAGTTAAAGAACTGCAGCCAGAAAACAGGTTGTGATTTCAATAGAAACATACTTGTAGATTAGAATTTTTCATCAATTAGAATCAATGGCAACCCCACGGAAACAGATGAAAAGTGGACACTTCTTAAAAACCTACAGTCGGATTTTGCTTCAGGTGAAAGAATTAAAAAAAACTATATGTTTTATATTATTATGCTGACATAAGATGATAGGGAAGGATGTTTTAGGCCATCTAATAAAACATGTTGCCTAAGAATCAATTAAACCTCCTCATCGAAGGCATTCCATTAAATGAGGACAATCAAGAAGACCCTCTTTTATGTTGCTGTCCATCTCCCAGCATTTGGTGGGAGCACTTGGATGGGGCATTTTGGGGAGAACCTTAGGATCACGGCAGGTAACAGCAGTATATGAGCTATGTTTCAGTTAAGATACCATTTCCTCCCAGTACCACAAGGGCAGTGATTACAGCAAGGCCCATACCTAACATGAATAACATGTAATGTTTATTATATCTCTGCCTCTACTCCACCCAGTTGCTTATGAAAATTATACACCTCATTGTCTGCTGTTGCACACCAATTTACCATTTTCAACAAGGCTGTTTGCTTTGAATGGCCAAACCTCTATCGAATGCAGCTGCTGTTTCATGTTGTACTTTTTGCACTTTTTTGCCAATGGATGGGAGGAAATTGGAAAGAAGTGATGTTTAAGCCAGCTGTTACTAAGTTGCCAACCGATCAGCAGTAATAGGGAGGTGTGGACATCACCCTCAAGGGTATGCTGTTTTCATTTGCTGCCACCTTGTCATAAATCAAGTACCCTATTAATTAGCCAGCACAGACTATGTCCTGTCATTAATCCAAAATTCTTCAAAGTGACTGATCATGAACTGACTTGAATTGTCTGATACAACCTCGGAATTTCAGGGCTCTGTGCAGATTCCCAAGCATTTGAACCTCCTTGTAGTTCACTGAATTCAGTATATTAGTCAATATCTAGGTGTACAAGGAAGTTTATATGAATATGTACAACTAGTTATACCATGTTATACTTCCAAACTGGGGGAATGGGCTGCAAAATGGCAAATGTGTTTCAATGTAGGAAAATGTAAAGTAATGCCTGTTGGGGCAAAAAAATCAAAACTTTATCTATCAACTCATGGGCTTTGACCTATCCGTGATGGATCAGGAAAGAGAACTTGGTGTGTTGGTGGACAGCTCAATGAAGGTGACTACCCAATGTGTGGCAGCAGTGAAGAAGGCCAATTCCATGCTAGGGATTATCAAAAAGGGGATTGAAAATAAAACAGCCAACATTATAATGTCATTGTACAAAATGACAGTATGGCTGCCCCTGGAGTATTGTGTACAATTTTGGTCACCACATCTCAAAAAGGACATAGTGGAACTGGAAATGGTGCAGAAGAGAGCCACTAAAATGATTACTGGGCTGGGGAATCTCCCTTATGAGGAAAGGCTAAAACATTTGGGGCTCTTTAGTCTGGAAAAAAGGTGCCTGAGGGGGATATGATTGAGATGTACAAAAGAATGCAGGGCATGAGTCAGGTGGATAAAGGGACACTCTTCTCCCTCTCACAAAATACCATAACTAGGGACATACACTCAAATTGAGGGCTGGGAGAATAAGAACAGACAAAAGAAAATATTTTTTTTACCCAGCGTGGTGTTAGTCCGTGTAACTCCCTGCCACAAGATGTGGTGATGGCATCTAGCCCAGAAGCCTTCAAAAGGGGATTGGACAAATTCCTGGAGGAAAAGTCCATCACAGGTTACAAACCATGATGGAGATGTGTAACCTCCAGGCTTAAAACCAGGGTACTTCAAGGCCAGATGCAGGGGAGTGGTATCAGGAGACAGATATCTAGCCTCATGCACTCCCAGATGCATTTGGTGGGGCCACTGAGATACAGGAAGCTGGACTAGATAGGCCTTTGGCCTGATCCAGCATGGCTCTTATGCTCTTATGTTCTTATGTTCATGTACATGTTAAAGTTGGACAAATGTTGCCTTAACAGGAGGTGGATTTTGCACATCACAGCTGTCACTCAATACAGGAGAGAGATATTTACATTGTTGCCCAGAATGGGATGTCCCCATCAAGGATGCCAGAGGGTTCCTCTCATAGTCTTGCACCTGGGATGTACCCAATTAAGACTGCTATTCCTTCTTTACCCTGAAAGGTCTAGACAGGTTTATATCAGTTGACAGGCAGCGCCCAAAGCAGGACTGGTTCTTTATGCTCCAGCAATACTATTTCTGTGTACAGTGGTCCCACGCCCTTTCATGGTTCTGGTACTGCGGTCCCACTATATTGTGGGACCATGGTACCAGGAAAGGGCTTGAGGGAGGGGGGATCGCACACCTCCCGCCCACGCCTCCTAGGAGGTCCGGGCAAGTGGTGTGCAATTGCAAAGGCGCTTCCGGCTGCGGAGCCCCAGTGCTGCACTCCATTGCAGGAAGCACCTTTGTCCAATCGCGTGCCGCCCACCCTGACCTCCCAGGAGGTCGGAGCAAGCAGCACACAATTGCAAAGGCGCTTCTGACCGCGGAGCCCCACCGCTGGGCTCCACAGCGGGAAGCACCTTTGTCTGATCGTGCGCCACCGCCCTGACCTCCCAGGAGGTCAGAGCAAGTGGCATGCGTGATTGCCCCCCTGCCCCCAGGCCCCCCACCTGCTTCCGCATATCACAGATTTTCATGCATCGTGGGTGGGATGGGTCCCTAACCCCCGCGATCGGTGGGGGTGTTACTGTATTCAACTGAGAGAACATGAGGTGTTCCCACGTGAATGTGAGGAATGTCATCTGGTTTTAAAATTCATTGTAAGGCATCTATTGTCAGGACTACCTAAACATATAAGATTCAACAGTTTTTCAAATATTCATTCCATTCATACTATTGCCTGAATACCAGATGGAGTATGCCTCTGAAATTCATTCATTCGTGACATGAACAAGAGGATGCCTATGGTGGCCTCCTCTGCTTAGCCATCACAGGAACAAAATGGTGGACAAGATAGGCTTTGGATTTGATTCATTAGAACTGCTCTTATATTAATCACAAACGCACTATCTAAGCCACTCAAAATAAAGATACACTCAAAACAAGGGCAGTGCACCATTCCTTCAGGTAACCACAAGGTTTCATCACAATGTGCAAATAGTGATGAGCGATTTGTCAGGATGGAAGGGGGAACATCACTTTGCCTTCTGTTCAGTGTTGTCTATATTATACAGCTTTGGATCACTGAGACCATTTCCACAGAATGCTATATTTCTATTGGCCAGGTCTTACATCATTCTGAACCAGCAAATTAGAACATAATAGTACATATCACTGCAATATTAAACCTCATGACTTAATCTTGCATATGCTTTTGCATACAGATAATGCTGGCACACAGACTGCCAATCAAACTTCATGACAACAACTGTCATGCACAGAAAATGATTTGTTTTAATGTAATTTCTCTCAGGGGAAAATAGGTTCAAGGAATCAGGATGAGGCTGCTCTTGTGCCTGTTTAATTCAATTTAAGAAAAACCTCTCTGAAGCATATATCTTTAGGTTTACAGTTTGTTACAATATACTTTTTCCCATGAATTAATTTAGACAAATATTTGATTAAAGCTCTCCAGCAAATGAAATTGTGCATGAAAACCAGTACACTATTATTTTATCTTGAAACACAGTTTCTTAAATTCAGTAAATAAAATAGATTAGGTGGAGAAAGAAAGAGATTAAATGCTCAGTATTGGAACATTTGAGAAAACTTTGAAAAAAGCAGATAGCACAATTTGCTGTTTTTCTTAGGGGAAAAACCATTGGCTCCAAAGAATGTACATGATCATCTGTTATACTCCAGATTAGCTTTCTATATTCTAATGTGCTCCAGATTGAAACAGCAACTCACAGTAATCTGAATTAACATATTCAACTGATGGGGGGGTACAGGAGCTGTGGTACAAAATACATTGAAGGTGCAAGGCTAGGAATCACTGTTCCATGTACAGTAGGAGATAAAATCACAGAAAGTCAGAAAAGATCTCATGAACCAGCCAGCCCAGTTACTATAAATGCAGGAAAACCAGGGCTAAAGCATCCCTGATAGGTCACCATTTTGCCTGGGTTTTAAAGCTTCTAATGAAAGAGAATCCACTTTGCCCACCCAGACCGTAATAAACAGGAGAGGCAAGATTGGTGGGTTTAAATTGGGCCACAATTTTATTAAATCAATATTGTTGTCTTAAAATTCCTCCTCGTTGCAAGGGGGCCTGCATGTCATGCAAACAGGTGATTGGTTGGCATCATGGTGATTGCCAACCCTCCTCTGAATTAAATGCTTCCTGATTCAAGCAGGTGCTGTCCACCTGTTCAGCACCCTCTCAAACACTCACACTCAATTAACACACACCCCGACAGCCCTCCTTTCAACTTCATTTACAGCATTTTCTAACTTCTTATCTTATTATTTCTAATTCCTAATCCTACCATTGTTTTTACCACAGGGCTACCTGGAACATTAAGGGTGTCTTATTATGGGGCATACTATGAATTTCCTTACCGCTTGCACTACTCGCCAATTGTGAACAAGGTACAAGTGGCTTAAAGGGAATCCTATATCACAACCACCGCACCCCTGAGGTATAATGGGATGTGTGGAAACACACCACCATTCCTGGCCAATCAGAATGACAGTCCAAAATTCCCATCCAGCCCTTACACAACCAGCTAATCCCATTCTCCCTGACCTAAAGGGCTGGAGGGTAGGGAGAAAGCCTCCAAAAGGAAAGAGGCCGAGCACAGCAGGGGGAGTCCTTCTATAGGCTGCCCTGGCTCCTGCCATGCCAAGCTCCTTAGCTGGCGTGCTTTTTGCACCAGAATACGGGTGGGGGTGCAAAGCTGCCCCATCTGAAACAAGTCCAGTCGGAGCCTCCAATCTTCTAAAATAGTCTGTTCCACTGCTAAGCACCCACCTCTTATTCCCAGAAAGCTCCTCCTAATGTTAAGGGGAAATCTCCCTTCTTGCAACTTGTATCATTGTTTCAGGCTCTGCTTTCTGATTCAAAAGGAAACAAGCTTGCTCTGTTTGCCACATGACATCCACCTTCCATCCAGACACTTGAAAATGTACCACTCTTAGCCTTCTCTAAACACACTCAACTTCTCAACAGCTCCTCTTAATTTTCACCTCATTTTCCATCCAGTTTGATTTCCTTTGGACACATTCCAGCTAATAAATAGTCTTCTTTGACTGGAATACCCAGAACTGAACACAGAACTCCAGGAAAGGACTGATTATAACAGAAAACTACAGAGCCATCCAGCAGTACAGCTTTTGACTAGGTTGAGGTCTTTATCTGGCTGGGGACCATAGAGCTGTGAATGAAACAATGGGACTAACCCCCATTTTGTCACATCTCAGACAGTTCCTTCCCCTTATTAGCAATAGGGCAGGCCCCCACCTCTCTATGACCCCCCCCCACCAAGTATCAGAATTCCACACAGGAGTCATTCAAGATGGTCCTAAACCACACCTTTTGCAGCTGTTGTAAATAGGTCTCCACATCTTATTCCATGCCCATCTTTCTTTAATGCAGCAGCTGGATATTAACTAGGAAGATTTTAAAGACCTTCATGGGGGTGGGGGAGGGGGACAATCCACAGTTTTCAGCTTTGCAGAAATTGACATGAGACCATCTCTAGGTCAAGCGGCACTTGCGTTAACGGTGCCTGACAAGTTGCTCTTGCTGGAGCTAACTTTGCATGCATAATTAATCAATCAATCAGCGCACTCCCACTCACCACCCCTTCAGGATTGTACTTATTTGCCAAAAGGGAGAATTTATTCATGTGTCCTGGTTAACATCCGGGGAATTTATAAAGCTAAGATTACATTAACCAGCTACAAATCCTCTAAACCTTCACGATTGTCACTTACATGCTCTGCATCCGGAAAGACTTGCTGTGACACTTAATATTTTCCTTAAGGCGAGAAAGCATTAAATCTTTACAGAAGGTCCATTACTACTTCTTAAACCAAATCTGACAGGAAGGGTAAAGCTGAGACCATTTCCCCACCCGTAGACAAGTAATCTCCTTGGAACGTCTGTTGCCCTGGAATATGGACAAACTCTTAGAAGGAAAGCAGCATAAAAGCCATTCCATGTGCAGAGGAAACCATTTCATTTATATATGTTGATTGGTTGTTCATCCTCTGTCCAAGTTTCTCTGCAGCCCAACAAACATCTCTTTCTAGAAGGAGTTCTAACCATCCCAGTGGCTTTCAGGATGTAGTCCTTTACCTGCTTGCCTACAAGTTAGCCCAACTGAACTCAATGAATGGAGTCCTGGTTCACAAATTGTGCAGCAGACCCAGCAATACGAAGACTGGCAATGGTGATTTTCAGGCATTACAGAGTCCCCCTCCAGTTCCATGGAACCCAAGGTCAATGGGAATCCTGAGATCCCCTGAGTGTGTGTGTGTGTGTGTGTGTGGGAGTTTTTAAGTCCCTGAAACAGCCCCCAGCATGAGCACAACTGATGAAATCATGTAAGGTGCACCATTTAACTTGCAAAAGGCAGTTCTGGCTAATGAAAGATATACACCAGTAAACATGTGTAGGATTGTTATCAAGAGTCTCTCTCTCTCTCTCTCTCTCTCTCTCTCTCTCTCTCTCTCTCTCCTATATCCACTTTCTGAAAAGTCAAATAAGACTTTTATTTGACTTTGTATAAACAAAACAAAACAAAATTGTGGGACCTAGGAATGGATGATGTACCAGTAAAATATAGTGATCCATCTAGGAAGAGATTGGGCTGTCAGATATATCAGCGTGGAGGATGGTTTTATGATGATTGGGAAAGATCCTCTGCAAAAATAATATGAAATCAAGAGGATATGGTAAGATCTGGCTTCTTTTACCCATAAAGCTTATTTTATTTTATTTTATTTTATTTTAAAGAGAGGGGATTGGCTGGTTTCAAAGGGCTAGAACCATTACAGTTGTCTCTAGCCCTTTGAATCCCAGTCCCCACCACCACTGTGAGGGGTTTGCGGTGGAGAGTGTGTGAGTTTCAAAAGGGCTAGAGATGAGCTGTCACGGCTCTAGCCCTTTTAAACCCACTCCCCTGCCACCACATTCCCCTTATGGGGGTAGGAGGAGCGGGTCTCAAAAGGCTAGAGCCATGACAGCTCTCTCTAGTCCTTTGAAAGTCGCACACTCGCCATGCAAGCGAAGCTGGGCTGGGGAAGAGCTGGGGAGGGGAGCCGGTGTGGCAGCAGGACAATCCATCTCCCCCACCCTGCCTGCTGCCCAGCTGGCTGGTGCTGAGCTGAGCACTGAATGCAAGGCTGGGGAAGAGCTGGGGTGTGAGTCAGTGAGGCAGCATGAGTTAATGAGACAGCAAGTGACAGTAAATGAGAAAATATGGGGTGGTCTACTCTTCAAAAATGACACTAATTCCACTTCTGCTGAGCAGCTAGAGGCTTTTAGTAAAAATTCAAAACTCTGCAACAGTTTTGAAGTATTCTTCTGCTAATTATTGTATATCAAATAGCTATCAATTGCTTGGTATTGAGAAGCTACTTGATAGATCAGCAATACAGTGATGTACACATATGGTGCCTAAAGTCTACTGCAGAGAATGGGAGAGTAATATTTTAGGGCCATCATGTTCAGAAGCCCCCAGCCTGCTTGGCCACTGGCCATACTACTTGGAGGAGGGCAAGGGGGTGGTGATTGTACATCTTTTTCCACCAAAACATTTAATCCCACTTTCTCCCTTGGGGTTGAAATGGGTACAAACCATTGAGCAAGAACTCGTGCTCAATGGAGCCAGGGCTTCAGGAGTTGAGGTGCTCCCATCACTTTCCATTTCTTTATTTCCATTAAACTGAGCAGCAGTCTCCACATTTGCTGAGGCAGTGGGATAGATTTTTCCCAATGACATCATATTGGGAAAAGCTATCTCTGTTGAAACGTGAAGCGTTTGGGGATGGGGTGACATCAAGTCGACCATTAGCACTCACTAGGTTTGCAAAACTTTCTGCTCTTATTAGCCACAAAAACGTCTAGACAAGTTTGTTGCTGTAGCTCAGTCCAGTGGTCTGCACTTTTGGATGCTCCTGGGGGTGTAGATGAGGGGAGGACAGGAATGACAATAGTAGTACCTGTGCTTCAGAATTTCCCAGCATGCCATTGCTTGGATGTAAGACTAAGTGAACACAGGGAGACGTCTGTGAGAAATGATGAAGTATTGTGCCCTTTGATGTTATCATGTAAATTCACATACTGTTCTCTGATTGCTTTCCAACCAACTGAAAACACAACATGGTAAATGTATTCCATAAACACCCACCCTCTGAGAAATGGCAAGTGTGAATTCTCTATAGCTTAACCAAAAAATAGGAAAGTTTCATTGCTGTGAATGTGTGATGAGGGTATTCTGAAAGGAGAGCATCCTAAGTTATGAATAGGACAGCAGGAAAAAGCAGTGTTTTAATTAAGAATCTCAGAATATGTGTGCACACAAACAGAATAATGGTAGACAGCAGAAAGTTATATACAGTGTTTTATTCTTCCTGTGCCAAACCTCTGTCTGATATTTGTAAAACTGTAGGAGATGTGTGCAGCATAAAAAGATACCACTTCACCCTGAAAGATTCTACAAGGATTCAAATCAGAAAATGTTATTTAAATTAAGTCGACTTCTGCTGAAGTAGGATTTTGAGAAAGGAAAAGAGTTGGAAATATCACTCTATAAAATGCTAATGGCCAATGCCCTAGTGCTCCTAGTTCAAAACATTTCCTGTTTATTTCATGCTACTAAGTGTAACCACAATGGACCCAGTGTGGTGTAGTGGATAGGATGATGAACTAGGGCTCTGGAGACCATTAGGGTTGATGTAGGTTGGTTCTGACATGATGATACATAGTAACCAAGTGCAGGCACACTTGACTCTTTATGGAAGAAGGGACACTAGGATAGCATAGCATGCTAAGCAGCCATAGGTTTTCGGCTTTGACATTCTCCCAGAAGTGGACATATGGAGACAGCAGAAAATATATTTAGAACATAACCTGTAGTATTACATTTTGAAAGGCACTTAAAACAGTACTCATGCCTTGTCAGGAGCCATATTGCCACTACCATCTTTTTTGTAACCTTGCAGATGACTCACTGTGTTTTGTACTGTTAATGCATTGTGTACACCTTAGCAAAAGGTTGAGAAAACACAGGATAGAGATACGTATTTTACACAATTTATAAACAACCTCTTGAGAAGGAAAAGAGCCCCCTGTCTCATTTATAGCCAGGGCTGAATAATATCTTAGGGAAGTGGTTCCCAAATGTTATTGGATGAAATTTCCAGAAATCCTAGCCAACACAGCTAGTGGTGAAGTCTTCTGGGAATTTTAGTCCAAGAACATATAGGGTTCCAAAGATGGGAACCACTGTTCTAGGACCTTTGAAGTTTTTCTTGAGGTGTCATCTTCTACTAAGTGGGTACATAAATGTTTGCTTCTCTCATTCTCACATGCCAAGGCAAGGAATTCCAACACTCCTCTTCTCACTAGAGGCTATGGTCAAGAATCTTCTAACATTCCTGTTACAGGATTTGCACAGACAAGAATAATGCTTTGCATAAAATAGACCTTTCTGTGTGCACTGAAAAGACAATGGTTAATTGCACACCATCAAGTCAATGCTGTTTTATGATGATCCTTGTTGTGGTTTTTGTGATTGGGAATGCTCAGAGGTGGATTCCCATTCCTATTCCCTTCTTCTGGGGGCAACCTAGGACTGTACAGTTTGCCAAAGGGTACATAACCTCACTCTTCTCCTAGGATGCACAGTGGGAAATTAAACTCTCAACGTCTCACTCTACAGCCAGACTCTTAAAGAGCCGAGTTCTCCTTCCATTTACAGTAAATGTGTATCCTGATGCTAAACACTAGGCATACATTCATTTGGTTTAAAATCCAGTTATGAGTTCATATAGTATTAGAGCATCGAGGACATTCTGAATATTTTTAAGCCAAAATGCTGGTCTAAAACCACTGAAAGAGAAACAAAAAAGACAGAAAACGTCATAATGACAGCATATTTTTAGATGTCAAAGAGCTGGCCATGCACTCCTGTGTTTCCAAATGTGATAGAATTTAACAAATCTAATGAGAGGAAGTTGGACAAGGAAATGGGGCAGAGGGGAGGTTATTAATGCTTTGTAGGATACCATGACTGCAATCTTTAGAAGTGCCTATTCCTGCTACTTCAGAAGACTGTAGCCTTCTTCTCATTCATGGAAACAAAGCAAATGGGGGTGAGGGAGAGACATCAGCTTTTACATGACATCCAGCATAGTCTGGTCCTGTGTGCCAGCAGCTTTTTAATTATACCTACACATGTAAAAGGACAAAGTTGGACAGAGAAGTGTTCTCTTCCTTTGAATGCTGTGTCAGAATGGATGCTAACAGTAAAGGGATTTGCCCTCTTAATTCTAGTGTGCTTTCTGTGACCTGGCACTCATTTCAACCAATGTATAAATTGTTCTTATGAAGGGAGATGACACCTGGAACCTTGGACTAGCCCCTAGATTTTGGCTAGTACACTATGAATTACAATTGTCTCGTGTGCTTTTGCAGATATCATTATTCTCACTGTATGTTTCCCACCACAAGAAGACAAAAGACATCTTAATCTTTCCAGAAGGCTCCAAATAGCAATATAGTTGTTGTAAAAATTCGTATGAGATGAAACAAAATGAAATGCTGCCCCCCAAAACAGAACAAAATGAAACACCATTTTTCTGTTTCGTGTCCATCCCTACTGTCAAAATCTCTTGGCTGGTGTTTTTCATCAATATAGAAGAAGGAACAGACATTCCACTCTTCCCTGCTATAAAAAGCCAAATACCTCTGGAAGGCAAATGGGTAATTGATATTTTCCCAGAAAAAAACACAGGGAAAAAGCTCCCTTCATGTGTCTATAACACTTGTTAGGGCTAGAAAGTCAGAGTGGGAGTTTCACAAATTGTCAGGTTCCTTGGCTTCCAGAACCAAGCTGAGGTAATCTAATTTAGAATAAATGGTACGATTGATCTCCAGTGATGATTTTCTCATTCATTCGCTTTCCTAGCATCAGTTCAGAGTCAGCGGAGAGGCTGTTGGAGTAATTAAGTGGATAGAAAAGGACATCAGAGAAGCTGAATGGCAGTTATGTCCCTTAGGTGGTTACTTCACGTCTGTTTTGTTTCTCTAAGTGTTGCACTTTGAAGTGGTACAAAAAAAATCTTACTTCACATCCGTTGCACAACAGCTGAAATTTGTCTTGACTACACCCCCGGAACGGGTGTTAAGTGAGACAAATCTGTACCTGGTGCTGGGGTAGGGTATTTCCTTGTCCCGGTTTGTTCCCAGTTTCTGTTCTGAGACAAGACACTGTGGGGTAACAACTGTCACACAACAGAACAGTCATTTGTCTCAGAAAATTGTGGGCGTTTATACATGACCCCTAAGCTCCGCTGCAAATGGCTGCAAGCTCTGGAGCTTAAAAATGTTTCCCCACCAGTTCCGGAGTTTGCAGACAATTAAGTGCGACCCCGCCCATCTAAGCGTGACTCAGCGCACTTTTCTTGTACCTGCTCGAGGAGGGTGAAATCGCCAGGTCCGGATTTAATCTGGTCAGTGCGGGGCTCTCCTGGCTTCTGTTTTGTTTTGTTTTTTTGCCTCCCGCCCCTTTAAGAGAAGGGGCAGGAGGAAAAAAAAGCAAACAAAGAGAAGGAATCAGCACAACGGAGCTCCGGCAGGTTCTCCAAGGTGAGTCTGCATTTCCCCCACACTTTTTTCCTCCCTCCCCTCACGCAGACAGGAGCCAGGAAGTGCGGAGTGGTGGGGAGGAAGGAAGAGCAACGAACCCATAAGATCTCTGGTCTGAATTTAAGTGGCCAGCGGATCTTAGGGGTCGTGTGAAAAGGCCCTGTGTCCCAGGTACTGGGTTGGGTGCTAAGTTCAAAGTGCCCGCCCACCCCAGATGATCACCACCCCCTTGCCCTCCTCCATTAAATTCCAAGAAAAGAAAACCAAAATTCAAAGCCAGGCAAGAGGGACACCAGACAGACAATTAATTAGCAAGGAAAAGGAATAAAGAACAAAGAATGCCTGAAGGCTATTACCCAGAGCATTCCAATGCAGCCATGTGGAGAAACTGAAAGCTAGCCAGATGAGCCACAGACTCCTTCCCTGCCTGCAAAGATTTTGACTTTTCAGAAGCGAAATATCAAAAAATAATTTTAACCCCCCCCCAAAAAAGGAAAAAGGAAGCTAGACAAATTCTACAATATTGGCTGCATCAGACAATTTTGATGTACAGTAGGACCCCTGTATCCATGGTTGGCAGAGGAAAAAATTAAACAAATAATTCAGCAGCTGCAAAGCAAGCTACTGTCACAAACAGCAGCTGTAAAGCAAGCTACTGTTACAAACAGCATCTGTAAAGCAGCCTGCTGTCTCAAAACAGCAGTTTGGGGGTTTTGTGTTCTCTCTTATCCACAGTTTTTGGTATCCAAAGGAAGGCCTGGAACCAATACCAAGTGGATTCCGGGGTCCTACTGTATTGTTACTTCTTTTTTATAATCATCATGTACTCCTCAGTTTTACTTATTCTCATTGGAGAGCTGCACAATTTAAAATTATAGACTTATATGAAATATAGGTGAATTGAAACTAAAATGTTAAGATGATTGTTTTGACCACTCTAATGTTTCCCAGCCATTTGCCAGATCTTTTGTTTTCATGTGTTGGGACAGAAATCGCATGCACATATGTGCTGCATTGGTTTAGTTTCTCCTCAGTCACAGATTATTTCTCCTGTGTCCAAGTAGCCCCATTTTACCTGATTATTCTTTGTTCTTCCTACTTCACTTCAAATTGTCTAAGTGACTTCCAGGTGGTCCAGCTAGAGTCTAGTCTTTGTGAGCGTTATTCGGAATTCATCCATTAGGCAAGGTGCATTGTTTTTGTTCTCCATAGGTGTAGTCTACCCTGTTCTGGTTTGATATTTAGATCTTGAGAGGTGTGCATAAAGCATTTTCTCAGTTTTAGCTCTCCTCTACAGGTTGGTGTTCATGAAGTGGGTGGGTTTGGTGTTGCATTACCTTATTTCATCCATTATTGTTTGTTAGCTGCTTTCAATATTCCCCTGGAGGGGAAATACCAGCCAAATAATAGACTTTTCTCCCTGGCAGCCATCAATAATCCTCATTGTTGTCACTACTCATATGAGAACATGAAGACCAGGCATGCACAGACACCCTTCCTCCAAGGGCCACTGAGTGCAGGATTCATTTGCTACATTGCTTTAATTTGTTTAACATACATTTCACTTTCTCCCATAGTACACCAATGTACTCTAGGCTAGGAAGCACTGGTCCAGTATTAATTGCCTGCTTCATATATCTATTAGTTAATAAGCAGCCTCATCATTTTTAATTTATTTCCTCATTATTTCATTCCAGATATCCCTTCCTTTGTTTCCAAGGGCAGTATGAAGTATAGGAGTATTGCAGCTATTAGTGACTCATGCAAGAGAAGGAAGGCTTGCATTGTTTCCTGCTTCCAGTTCTGAAAGAAAAGTGCTACAACAATTATGAAAAAACCCTGAAGTAACATAATTTGCATGCTTGTGATGTTTACAATTTCAAAGCCCCTTGCACTAATTCTTCTTGACTCCCTTTTGCTTCAGCTGTGACTTGTAATTCCCTGTGGGTCCAAAGTGGAAAATGGAGAATTTAGGTACGTAAATAGACTTAGGGTTTGAAGTCACAGGCATTACAGAGAATTTGCATAATTTGCAACTGCACAGCCTATCAATGGTAGAATTCCTTAGTTGGAATTGTTTTAATTGCAGCTTCCAAACTCCATTTTTGGGGTAATGGTTCTTTATTGAAAGGGCAAAACAGATGACACAAAGTGAAAAATAAAGGCCAATGCCACTTTTGGATCAATAAGGAGACAGCTGACATGCCAGTCCTAAGAGGCCTGGCCCTACCATAAGCCAGAGCATGGGAGATTCATCATCCTGTTCATCTTTCATAAGTGATTGTCATATTATCATGGGAGAAAATATTTTTTCAGAGAAAGGGGATTCATTACAACTGGAATTCCACCTCACCTTGTTTATGGAGGTCTTGGACTTGAGTAGATGGGGTTCGGGTTGGAGTTAGGGTTAGGGTTAGGATTAGGGTTAGGATTAGGGTTAGTGTTAGGGCTGCTCTGCATCCAGAAATAAAGTAAATTCATCCAATTATGATTGCAGAATAACCAGCAAGAAGAGATCAGACATTCAGGGTGAAGAGACTGCAGCCTGCACAACAATGGCATGTTACATTTATCCTACCATGTCTGCTTTTCTGACTTTCTGTAAATTTTTAGTCAATCAAATGTTCCAAGAAAAAACTGACACTGGAATTGGTTCCTATGATATCCAACTATTCCTATCAATCAATATTCTGTAACATGAATGAACCTAACATACCTTAAGAATAAATGATTGGTTTCCCTTTGGCTGGAAGAAAAAAGCATCAGAGTAATTTGATGGAAGTTGGAAATGAAGTACTTTTACATCTAGCACTTTGCCACTGTCAGACTGATTCAAATTAACTGCATCTCAGACAGGTGCCTCCCAGTCACACCTTCTCTGGGCAGCATGTGAAATTGTAAAAATTCAAGCATTTTGTGCAAAATGTAGGACATGTGCAAAATGCAAATATTTGTTTCTTTGTTCAACAAAGGTGTTAAAAAACTCTTCTTAGATCAGCAAAATGAAAACTGCTGAGTTCCACTTATAAGGACATGATAAATGGAAACAAACGTCTATTTTGTATTGGCCTTCCTTCCAGACTCATGAGATTGTAGGCTCCTGCCAGGCTTGTCCCGGATTGGGGCCGCTTTGTCACCCCGGGAGCTGTTTATTTGGCATGAAAGAGGGAGGCTACATGACTCCCGGGTGTGCAGGGATCAAAGCCCTTAAAAGGGCCGCCCGCACACCAACCCTCCTCTTTCGCGCCGAGCAGCACCAGACGAGGACTCCGGAGTACCTCCGGCAACGTTGGAGGCTTCTTGGAGCTCGCGCTTCAGCCGAGCCCCGGGTGATGGCGGGTTTCGCCAGGGGTGGTGGTTGAGAGGGTCTCCTGGGCCCTGCTGGCTTGTTCACCGTAACGCCCCACCCACTGCCACCTACCATCCTGACCCGCCCTAATTCCTTTTACTTACCCATTTGTCGGGTACTTTTTGTTTTATTTAAAAAAGTCAAAAGCAAACACACACTCACTGACAGCCGGAGGGAGCTGGGGCTGGGGCTGATGGTCGGCGTTCACCGCAACAGCGGGACGACCGCCCGCTCTCTCCCCACTCCAGCTGATGCGCGGCTGCCTTCCCAGCATGCGCGCACCCACGCAAGCCCACTGGTCTTCCCGGGCTCCTTGCCGGCCCTTTGCTTGTGGCTGTTTGAGTGGCGCTGGCATCAGGGGATAGTGGGTGTGCTGCCGCTCGTCCGTGTCATGTGGGGCTGCCCCGTTCCCTTGGCGGCAAGCTCCCTGCGATCCCTGCCTCGCTCCAGGGCCTTGCTCAGGCCATAGGAGCCTCAGAGCGCCCTCTGGGCGCTGCTTGCTCACCAGGCTTGTGCAGCTCTGACTAGAATAAAATTAATTAATTAATTAATTAATTAATAATAATAATAATAATAATAATAATAATAATAATAATAATAATAATAATAATAATAATAATAATAATAATAATAATAAATAAGCCCCCCCTGCTTGGGCAAGGGGCTTTCAGGTTTCTTGGGTGGCGGCCCAATGGGGAACATTTAGGGAGAGTGGTGTGGTTTTCTTCTGGCACCCTATCTGCCCCCCCTTGTGGTGGCCTTTTATTGGTCTTAGGGCCAAAGAGGTAGCTACCCTCCCCCAGCGATCCTGTACCTGTCTGGTGGCATCAGTGTGGTGCCACCTATCTTGCCCTACTGGTGATCAAACGTAATAATAATTAACTTAGTATTAAATAAATAAATAAATAAATAAATAAACCAGGTTTGGGTGGCATATTGCAATTTGGCCAATTTGGCATGTGACCTGCCATGGGACCGAAATGCGCCTCATCGGGCAAGAAAGGCAAGCAGCCTGCAAAGCGCTGTGCTCCTGCCCAGCCTGCCCCAGTTATTTCTTCATCACATGATGAGGATTTGTCTGACCTCAGGCCTATTTATGATAAACTGAGTGCTCTGGAGCACGGCAGGGTGCGAGAGCAGGGGATGGTTGAAAGCTTTGGGGTGCGCCGGTCGGCACGATCATCTAAATCTCAAAAAATTGCCGAAATTCATCGTATGGCCGAGCTAATGCTTTCCCGTATTTCAGCCCTTGAAGGTGAGTGGGCCAGCTCTTCTAACCAACAGCAGCCTATCGACCTCACCAGTGGCCAACAGTCAAAGATGTCCCATGGGGCAACAGAAGCGGCAGACCCTGATGCCAAGGGTTCTTCCACTGGACACCAGTCGGTGCTTAACACAGCAAACCAGATCTTGGACCTATCATTGCCCAGGAGGAATGACGGGTGACCTAATCATGCTGTCCTGCTTCAGATGGGTGAGTCCTCAGTTATAAACACAGGGACATCTGTTACACATATGTGGCCATGGCTGTCAGCAAACCCTGATAGGCGTTTGCTCCCACTCCAGTCACCGGCGCCATGGGTTGCACATATAGGTCATGGGGGCACACAGCAAATGGTAGGGGCCAATACTGCCACTGACTTGTCCATGCAGACCTCCACGCCTACAGTGCCGCAGGTGGCCAGCTCACCCACTCCCACTGCACCACCTCAGGCTGCACCCGTAGCTGAACAGGCAACCGTTACTGAGTCACCACAAGTCCAGCCGCAGCATTTTCCTGACAATGATCAGACAATGCCCCTATGGGACCACCTTCTGCCATCCCAGGTGGAAAAAAATTTGTGGGGTGACTATGGGGACATATTTGATGTGATGAATCGGGAATTGGATGAAAAGAAATTGAAGCATATGCAGGATAAGGACTAGAGATTGGCACGACCAGGAAATTTTTTTTCGAGTTGTCGTTTTTCGGGACGGGTCTGTTTCGGCTTGTTTCCGTTTTTCGCGAATTTTTTCAAAAATTTGTCATTTCGTGGTGTTGTTTTTTCATCTGTCGTTAGTACTTTTTTGGGGGGGTAGCAGGCTCCTGGAGGCACCTCTGTGGGGTGGGTGCCTCCTCTGGCCCGCTATGAAGGGAAAGCGGGCTCCTGGAGGCATTTCGTGGGTGCCTCCTCTCCTCACCCACTACAAAATGGCATGCATAGCCAATTGGATATGCATACTAAGTAGAGTGGCAGAGAGGCACCTCTTTTGGGTGCCTCTCTGTAGACCACAGGCCCATTGCTGATCTGGCCGCTCTGTGGTTCACTAAGAAGGGAAGTGTACTTGCATGTATAGTGCAATGCGAGTACACAGGTTTGGCTTAGGGTTAGGGTTAGCACAGGGGCTAGGCTTAGGGTTACAGTAAGGTTAGGGTGAGTATTGGGGTGCACCTCTGGGTGCCTCTCTGACCCACTTAGAAGGACAGTGTACTGGTGTATGGGTTAGGCTTAGGCTTAGGGTTAGGGTTTGGGCTACGGTTATGGGCTTTTTATACCCGATTGGCACATCCCAGAAGTCTCTGTGGTCAACCTGGCCAAGTGGCCATGCGATTGGTGGAATGGCTCCAAAAATTTGCATGGTCACTCCCATGGCCAGCCCATCATTGCGCAGGTGTAAAAAATAAAAATAAAATAAAATAAAATAAAATCAATGGAGAGGAGGACAGAGGAGACATTTTGTTGCAAGAAAAACCCACTGCTACCGTAAAAAATCTGGCAGTTTTAAAATAGCAATTTTCGCATGTTTCGGTGGTGCTTTGGTGTGTTTTTGGACCACAACGATACGATTTCAAAAAAAAGATTGCGGTCGCCCGCCCCATTTTGGATCCCCCGCCCGCACCGCATGGCGTCGATGAGGATGGCCCATCAGAGCAGCCCAGGACAGGAGGGGGGGAAGGCCGGGGACCCCCCCCGAAACCACCCCTCTAGGTGCCCTCACTCAGGCAGGCATATTTCCGCCTGCTTTTTTGGCTGGGAATTGGGTTTTTAAAACTTTTTTTCTGTGCTGCTTGAATGGCGGCGGCGAGCCGGCGATGCGGCGACGTTGGCGGGACAACAAGGATGCCCGCCGGCCGCCACTCTGCCAGAGCAGCCCAGGAAGGACAGGAGGAGAGGGGGGGAGGTTGGGGACCCCCCCCCAGAAACCACCCCTCTGGTAGGTGCCCTCACTCAGGCAGGCATATTTCCGCCTGCTTATTTGGCCGGGAATCGGGTTTTTAAAACTTTTTTTCTGTGCTGTTTGAATGGCGGCGGCGAGCCGGCGAGGCGGCAACGTTTGCAGGACGACGAGGATGCCTGCCGGCCGCCACTCCGCCAGGAGGAGAAACCACCCCTCTGGTAGGTGCCCTCACTCAGGCAGGCATATTTTCGCCTGCTTTTTTGGCCGGGAATCGGGGTTTTTTTTTTTTACTTTTTAAAACTTTTTTTCTGTGCTGTTGGCATTGCGCGATCCTGCAATGCCAGGAGCAACAACACAACAAATCAGACCCAATTTTTCTTTTTTCAGTTCGAGTTCGAGTTCTGGCAGAGTAATTGTCGTTCGTTTCGTTGCGTAACGGAAACGAGGAACGGAAACGGAAACGAGAATTTTGTTGAGTCATGCCCATGTCTAATAAGGACAAGGAACATATCAAAAGGAAATGCCCAGACCAATGTTGGGCGAACTGGCTTCCTGCATTTTATATATATGCAGCGACCATTGTATGGGCTAGGCCTGAGAGAGCGTATGACCTCATCCTGTATATGGACTTAATTTATAGGGCTTACTTGGAATACCCAGGCTCCGCCTGGCTGTTGTATATTGAGGGTTTTAGAATGAGAGTGGCACTACACCCCAACCTGAGATGGGACATCCCCTTTGACCCCTTGTGGAGGCGCTTCATGGTCCCACAGCGGGCGCTTACTGGGGACCACACAGATAGTGGTCATCTGATTTTTCGAATTAACCAGCCAAACTCTGCCCGCAGTTCAGTGGGCCAGTCAGTTCGGCCACGACTGGTGTGCTGGGAGTTTAACTCAAAAGGCTTCTGCACATGTAAGCCTTGCAAATTTAGACACCAGTGTGCCAACTGTGCGGGACCTCATGCCTCTTTTGCCTGCCACAAGATTAGACAAGGGACGCAGCCAATCAGAGATCAAGGAGGTAAGAAGCAACCCCCAGTCGGTGGAGCACAGCTTTCAAAAGGGACCTAGTCCTGACAAATTGGAGGCCATGCTGGGTTGGCTTTGCAGCTACCCAGACCAACAAGCTGCTAATTACATTAGGGAGGGTTTCCAGTTTGGCTTTAGGATACCGGCCCAAGGGCCCAGACTGCCGTACCGCGCAAAAAAAAAATTGAAATCTATAATTGGCATGAAACACATTGTTAGGGCCAAAATTGATAAGGAAATTAGGGAAGGTAGTCTATTAGGACCGTTCACTGAGCCGCCTTTGGAGTGCTACAGGGTGTCTCATTGGGCATCGTGCCCAAGAAGACACCGGGTGAATTCCGTTTGATTCACCACCTGTCATATACGGATGGCGAGTCAGTGAATGACATGATTCCCCAAGAGCTATGCAGTGTCAGGTATATGTCTTTTGATGCTGCCAAGCATATGGTCTGGAGTGCGGGCACTGGTGCTCTCATGGCTAAGTGTGATATAAAGTCTGCCTTTAGACTGCTCCCGTTCCATCCAGGTGACATTGAATTGCTAGGGTTTGCATTTGAAGGCACATTTTATATGGACAGGGCCATGCCTTTTGGGTGCTCCATTTCCTGTGCCGCATTCGAGCAGTTCAGCTCTTTTGTGGAATAGGTCCTACGCCGTAGGTCAGGCTCTAAGATGGTGATCCACTACTTAGATGATTTTTTAATGTGTGGCCCAGTGGAACTGATCATTGCAGTTACCTCCTGCACCAATTTTCGGAATTGACGACTGAATTTGGCATTCCTTTGGTGGATGAAAAAACAGAAGGCCCGTCCACCAAACTTACTTATCTAGGGATAGAACTTGATACTCAGGCTCAGTCTAGCCGATTGCCTGAGGATAAATTGGTAGACTTACGGAACCAACTTCGCACGATTATGTCTCAAACTAAAACTACCCTGCGTGAGCTGCAGGTGCTTGTTGGACATCTAAATTTTGCTTGCAAGGCAGTCGCTCCTGGCAGGGCCTTTCTCGTGCATTTTTGCCACGCCATGGCAGGGCTTAAGAAGCCACACCATCAGCGCAAGCTCAAGAGGGGAATGAAATATGATATGGCAGTCTGGCTTGAGTTCTTGGATCACTTTAACGGTGTCTCATTTTGGAGGTTGGAGCTCCTTCTGGAATCTAAGCTACAGGTTCATACGGATGCTTCTGGAGCCCATGGCTTTGGCATCTTTTTTCAAAATAATTGGTGCAATGGGACTTGGCCAGACCATTGGGTGGCTCAGGGTATAACTAAGGATTTGACTTTTCTAGAATTTTTTCCTATCGTAGGTGCCTTGTGGCTCTGGGCACCACAATGGGCAAATTTGGCCATTACTTTCTGGTGCGATAACCAGGCAGTTGTGTCCGTTATTAATACACTCTCATCTCGGTCTGTCCGAGTGATGGGACTGGTTAGGTCTGCCTGTGCTTTAATATTTTGTTCCAGGCACGTCATGTTCGAGGGGTTCACAACGAAATCACTGACGCTATGTCTCGCCAGCAGATGGAGCAGTTTCGATTGTTGGCCCCGGGGGCGCGGGTGGAGAAGGAGGTCCTGCCAGAGGAGGTTTGGAATCTTGGCAGGCCAAAGCCTTTAGGGCTGTCAGCTTAGCCTTGGCACCTGCCACCAGACGTACTTATGCAGCTGCCTGCATGGATTAGCAACGGTTTTGTGACAGGCAGGGCCTTCACCCATGGCCATCTAATGCTGATCAGCTAAGTCATTATGCAGTATATTTGCATCAAAAGGGATTGTCCTCACGAACAATTCAAGGTAAGCTATCAGTGCTGGCTTATTACGCAAAAGCCCAGCGGCTCCCTCACCCTGTCAATGACTTTGTTTTGGAAAAAATGATTCCGGGCTGGAATAGGGAGAGGGGCAGGGTTCAGGATGGCAGGACTCCCATTGCACCAGGTATTTTATTGCGACTCCATGCGTTATGGCCATCTATTTGTAAGGATGAATATGAGGTGAGCTTGTTCCGTCCAGCAACTTCTGTGGCATTTTTGGGGCCTTCCGAATCAGTGAGTTAGTGGCACAAGCTAAGATGGACGCCAAGGGTGCCCAGTTGCACATGGGTGACATGTCGTTTTTTGCTGACCGCATTGTTCTCAAATTACGGCGGTCCAAGACTGATCAAGTGGCTAAAGGGTCCTTTATCACTCTAGGTCACTGTTCCCAAAGGGAACTGTGTCCAGTTGAAGCACTAGATGCATTTGTAAGCAGGAGGGCTTTTGCTGATGGCCCCTTGTTTAGACATGCGGATGCCCTCCCACTCACAAAATACCAATTTTGGCGTGTTACTTCTAGGGCTCTAGAGCGGGCTGGTTTACAAGGGCACCTATTTGGAACACAGTCATTTTGGATAGGCACAGCTTCCACTGTCGCAGCCATGGGTTATAATCCATTGGACATCCAGGCCTTGGGCCGTTGGTCATCTGCATGTTACAAAGGTTATGTTTGAACTCCTTCAGATTGTTAATGGGGTGGGCGGGGTTTTTTTCACTACTGAGTTATGTCTTTAACAGGTCAGTTCGGCAGCCAGCGTCTCTGGGTCATCATCTGTGGCCACAGCTACATATTTTGGGTGGCAAAATATGCCCGATCCTCTGCTTGGGGCCCTTATCTCGGACTTGGCGACTGCATCCAGGTGGACTGGAGGGGAGTGCGTGGAATGAGCTGGGATGTCTTCTTTGCAGTCACATCCCGTTGTGCCTCTGAAGCCCCGATTGCCATTTTGCTTGTCCACCTGTGCGGCAATGACATGACCAGAGCAAAGGGAAAAGATTTAAAATTGTGGATCATCAGAGACCTGCAGGCCTTTAAGGCCCTTTTCCCTTATACCCAAGTGGTCTGGTCGGCGATGTTGCCACGGATGGTGTGGCTGGGTGCCCGCAACCCAATGAGAGTGGATCGGGCCAGGTGATGTTTGAATCATAAAATCGCTGTTGCTATGTGCCAGGGCCTTGGCTCTGTGATTACCCATCTGGATATAAAATTTTCTCAGCCCAAGCTCTTTAGAAATGATGGTATCCACCTGAATGATGCTGGCTTGGGCATCCCGTTAACCGAATTGAGGATGGGCCTTTGTCTCGTGCTAGACGGTTTGGTGGCGGGCAAGGAGCATGCATAGCAGCTCCTGTGCCGTGGCGGGTAGTGCAACTAAAAAGGGGCCAGGACTCTGATGTCAGAACGGTAAAGGCACCTTGAATAGGGCTCAGGGCAGCTGTACAATAGATAATAACATAGGACCAATTGATAGGTAAAACAACCCAGTAGGAAAGTAAATTAAACATCATAAAGTCAAGGAGCTCATACAGCTGCCCCAAGTAATATCCTGACCTAGTTTTGGCGGTGAGGGCTGCTTTCATGGAACAGCACCCCCGTACTGGGTCACATTATGGCATCACAATAAATTAAAATAACATCTGAGAGCTGAAATATAAGTTGCACTACGGCAGGCCCATCCTTTTGGCTACAACTTTAGTGACAGTTATAGCAGTTAATAAAGTTATCCATAAAGTTATTAATAAAGTTATTAATAAAGTTGTGGCCCAATTTAAAACCCAATATTTCTGTGTGGTCTCATTATTTTGGGACTGGGGGGACAATTGGGTTTTAGCCTCACAGTGCATTTCTCACTATGATTATTTGGAAGAAAATAACTGTCCTGTTAACTGGGCTGAAGATTGGGGAGTTCGTCTTACAGAGACTCCAACTGGTCATGGTGGGGAATAAGAAATGAGAAAGATCTCTAAGGAGGGTCTAAAAAGGTAAAGGTAACACATGCGTGCTAGTTGTGTCCGACTCTAGGGGAACTGCTCTATGGGAACTGCTCTCCGTTTTCAAGCCAAAGAGCCGGTGTTGTGCAAATCCATGGCCAGCATGGCTGAATGCATTTCTGCGCATGGAACACTGTTTACCTTCCCACTTTTTATGGCAGGACCTATGTATATACAGCTTGCATTTACATGCTTTTGGTGGGTCTAGTGGATTCTAAATGATGAAAATCCATTTTGGAACATTTCAACACTTCCTTTGGAAATTAAGGAGCTAGGGATTCTGAAAAGAGAACAATGAGATCCAATGGGTGTAATCTAGTAGGATTTTTACTGAGACCAGATCCCCATGGAGTCATGCTGGAGAAAAGGGGTAGGAAACCATATTTATTTGGCGAAGAATGACAGTTAAAACCAATGCCCTCTCTAGTCTGAGGATAGTTCACATAAATCACTTGGAACAAGGTGTACAGCAGTGGTTCTCAACCTGTGGGTCCCCAGATGTTCCTGGATTGCAACTCCCAGAAATCCTGGCCAGCTCAGTTACTGTTGAAGACTTCTGAGAGTTGCAGTCCAGAAACATTTGGGGAACCACAAGTTGAAAACCACTGGTGAACAGTATGTAGCACCACTGGACTAAAGCTAGAAGGATGGTAGTTGTGTGGGGACAATTTTTGAATTTGTACATGGGAAATGGGCATGGAAAAGATTGGGACAGAAAAAATTAATAGATGGAGGGAACAGCACCACAGTCCTGTTCACCCTAAATACTGAGGCAGAAGTGGAGAAAAGTTAATGAGCTAATTAATGGCTGCCATCCTAATAATGATGGAAATTCATGCCCTTCAAGGAAGGAAGTGGAAGTGTGGCTTTTACATTTTCCTTCATTATTATCAGAGAGAAGACCCCAAAAGATGCTTTTAGCTGCCCCTTCACATCCATTAAAAGAGGAATTTAAGTTTTAGGGGACACCGGTTTATATATTCATATTGTAGCACAGCTAAGCAAAGGAAGGACTGGTTGTACTTCGTACGCATAACAATGAAGCTGGTTAACCCTGGTTTGAGGCCTCACAAAAACATAACTTTCCCTGGCACCAAAACAGTGGTTATCTCACTTGGACCAGAGATGATGGTGCCAAGTTATTTACATTTTTACCGGTCCAGCCAGGGAAACCAGTTTCTGGCAAGCAATGGTGGATGCAAGGTACACAATGAGCTGCCATATTGGGATTGTTTTGGACTCAAGGTTGGAAAAGTTACTTCTGGGGGCTGCATCCTCAGCTAAATTAAGTATTTGAACCTCGTGTTCTGATGATTCACTCCATATATCATCATGAGGCAAAATGAAGCTGGGGGAATATTTTCATCTTCTCCAGACACCAAAACCAATTCTATTGGTAATTCCTGTATATCTCACTAAATTCTTTTAAGGGAAAAAAAGAGTATGAGGTGTATACAATTGAGGCATGAGT
This sequence comes from Phrynocephalus forsythii, assembly GCA_029282475.1. Taxonomy (NCBI): domain Eukaryota; kingdom Metazoa; phylum Chordata; class Lepidosauria; order Squamata; family Agamidae; genus Phrynocephalus; species Phrynocephalus forsythii. Next base: position 31,063,823 of record JAPFRF010000003.1, on the reverse strand, counting down.
TGTCCATGAGCATGCTGTTGTTTTCATTAGGCACTGCTCTGTTCCTTAAAACTTATGTTAGCACCAACAGAGTTTTGAAGTGAGTGAGATATTCAAGAAATTGTTTCCCATTGACCCTCCCCCTCTTCTGAATCCCTGTGCCTGAATAGGCTTGCTGAGTCTTAGTTCAGTACTATATTCTGTACCTTACAATTGTTCTCATTAATTGTGTGTGTTAATTTATTAATGTAAACACATGCATTAACTGAATTGTCTACTTTTTATTTGCATATTTAAGCCATGTCCTGGAAAAGAAAGGAAGCCTTCTCAAAGTACCAGGTTTCTTACCTAAAATCTAGGAAGAATCCTTCCGCACAATGATGTAGCTTTGATGTGTGCCTCTCATGATGATGACAGAAAGAGGACATGCAAAATGGGACACTTTTTTTGCTGGACAGATTAAGGAGCATCATTGGGTCATCAGCTTTTCATCCATGGGTCATCAGCTTAATATGCCTGATGGAAGGTCTTGCACCTGTAAAATCAATAAATTCTTATTTCCTCTTTGATTTCCTTCAATAACTAGCGAATGTGCAATAGCTGAAACCACCCAAGATCCATTTTAATTCTGTCTACTGCAGTTCTTCCCCTTACAGTACCTTTTAATTTCAAATAAAAAAAACTTTTTTTTTTTGGAACTTGGTTCTCAGAACTAGGTCACAATGACTTCTAGAGGGCTTAACTGTAAGAAAATCACTTTTCTTGCAAGAGATACAAATCTTAATGAAGAGAGCCCAAAATGCCTTGCTCCATACAATAGGTTTATTACTGTTTTATCAGTCCATTATCCCCTTAATTTATAAATCTGGAAAATCTGATTAACTCATCTACTATCCTTGTGTCATCCTCCTCCAAACACTGCATTACATTCACTAACAAATTATAAGTCTATTGAAACTCGTACCATTAGTTAGTCTACTGGTTGGATAATTCTGTGAGTTAGACATCTGACCGCGGAGCCAGAGGCTGGGAGTTGGATTCCCCATGGTGCCTCCTCCTCCTCCTGGTAAAAAGAGCCAGCCTGTCTAAGCCCTGGACAAGTTACACAGTCCCAGGATGCCCCCAGAAGAAGGGAAATGGTAAATCACTTCTGAGTACTCTCTACCTGGAAAAACCTGAACAAAGCTCTCCACGAATCAGAACTGACTTTAGGGCAAACAGTTATTATTGAAACTTTGCACAGGCCAAGCCCAGGTTAAAAGGGGGCATCAAAAAGGACCTCATAGAATCAGCTACATAAATGAAAACGAACACTTCAACTGGTGGATAAAGTGCTTGATGATTTGAAGCACTCTAAATTATTATCGTAACCTTAAGAAGGTTGTGCTACCATTTGGAGAGCAGCTGCTGGATATGCTTTGGTTGCACCTACAGATGGGCGCGAAATGAATTTTTAATTTGTTTCATTATTCTTTATTCATTTTGTTACCTAACTGACCCCTCAAAGAAAAATGCAACGAAATCAAATGGAAATTCCCGCTTCGTTAGTTTCATTTTTTATTTTCCCATAGGAATGCATTCAAGCAATGCATTCCTAAGGGAAAAGTTTCCCATGCCAACGGCGTGGGGAAAACTGTTGGCTTTCTCCCCGCCAGAAGCCAGTGCCGCCAATCAGCTGTAGCGCTGGCTTTGGCGGGAAAAGAATTTTAAAAGCCTGCCCTTTCCTCTACCATTTTTAGAGAGGTCCTGCCAATCTGTAATCGGCTGGACCCCTTTAAAAATGGCCCAATCACCACCAGGGGTTCTTCCCAGTGCCGTCTGGGCCATTTTAAAAGGGGCCCAGTTGATGACAGGTGAGCAGGAGCTCTATGAATATGGTCCTGTTGCCAGCGCAGATCTCCTTCATTGGCAATGGGGCCATTTTCAGAGGGATCCTGCCAAGCTGTCATTGGCTGGACCCCTTTAAAAATGCCCCAGTCGGCATGGGAAGAACCCCTGTTGGCAACTGGGCCATTTTTAAATGGGTCCAGCCAATGACAGGTCAGCAGGAGAGGTCTGAAATATGGTCAGGAGGCCAGTTTGTTGGAGCTCTCCCGCCTCTGTCCAGACCAGACCATTTTATAACACACACAAGGAGATGTGATGATTGATGATGATGATGATTAATGAGGAGGAGGAGGATGCCAGTCCAGTTTGTGCAGCTGTCAACATCTGTGTTTTTTTAAATTATTTTTAAAATAAAAATGTTTTCTGTCTGGGGCAGTCCGTCGCCATTCTTTCTTTCTTTCTTTCTTTCTTTCTTTCTTTCTTTCTTTCTTTCTTTCTTTCTTTCTTTCTTTCTTTCTTTCTTTCTTTCTTTTCTTTTCTTTTCTTTTCTTTTCTTTTCTTTTGTTTAGCTTTCTTGATGCCCAGCTATAATCCAGGATTTACAATTTCTTTTTTCACTGCCCTTAGCTGATTCACATGTTTGCTGTTTCTGCCAGCAACATGCTGTCATCTGAATATTTTAAATTATTGATTTTCCTCCACCAGTTATTATTCCTTCTTCATCTAAAACTAATTCATTTTAAGTCATTAAAAGGCACACATTGGAAGAAGACTAAGAATGACTATGAAGCCCATTTAGGGCATAATTCAGGACTCTGGGTTAGATTTGGGAGTGGAATAGCTTTTTGCTATCAGTTGCCCTTGCATTGACATGGAAAACATGGCATTTTCCACTGGATTTAATGGCATGTTGGCAGTGTTCTGGTAGGTGGGACATTCATTTATGGCTACTATCAGAAATATATTGCACTGAATGTCCACTGTTCATGTAAAACTTATCACCTCTGTTAGGGTCTGTAATGTGTCGTACAGCACATCTTCCGCTATATAGGTATTAATACTTTCCAGAAGGCACAAGTGCTCCATAGTAGGAGCACTCTGTGACTGCCTCAGCAATCTCTGGTATTTCCCCATTAAAAACAATGGGATGTACATGTGTCCAGTGGGCTCTTGAATATCCCCAGTGCAACTGGTGCAACAAGACAGCTGTACTTCCAGCGTATTAGTCACACATAAATAGTATTTCCCCTATTTTTTCTTCTATTTGGCATAAGGAAGGGCTAGATTATGCAACCTGAGAGAATAAGAAAAAAATGAATGAGTGTTCTGGATTTCTCTTGCATTGCATGATTTAGAGGGAAGAAGATGCTCCCTGGGACAATGTCCCACCTTAAGGTCTCTGCCCCTCCAAAGTTTCCTCCATGAGCATGTAGGAGAACAACCCACTTCAGATCCATTCTCTGCCCCCTGGGAATGTTCATAGATCTCCCATCATTGCCACTGGAACTTTGTGATGCTAGGAAAAGGGACAAATTGATGGATCCAAGGCTGATTGAGAAGGCTGATGGAATAGCTGGATTCAAAGCCTTTCAGTTCGTAGAATGTCTCCCCAGAACAGCCCTTACTCACAGGAAATGGAAAAGGCTGCTTAAAGTGGGCGATAGAAGGAAAGAAGGCTAGGTAAGGAGCCTAGAAGGACACTAGATATATCAGAGGCTTGGATATGGGATGACTTGGTGGCTACTTTTTCATCTGTCACATAAATAAACCCTAGATTCTCAATTCCTTTTAATTGCTTGAGAATTTGCCTGCCATGGCATTTTCTGGTGCATCTTTAGAGTACTATGGACTAAGAACTTGCTTTTTAAACAAAAACTAAAAACCCTCAGGAAACTGAAAGTTTTGCTGTGTACCTCAGAGGGTCAAAATACTGTCACTTAGCATAGCATAGTGCACTAAATGAGTCCCACTGAATCAACATGGATTTAGTGAGTCAACCGTTCCATAGAAACCATTGATTCAAGTAGGCCTACTCTAACTGTGACTTGATTTAGTGTAGCAAGTAGCCCCACTTGAACCAAGGTAGTTACAGAGGAGTTGACTCACCCAGTGCCCATTGATTCAATGGGCTTACTTTATTGTGATTTTTTTTTTACCCTAAGTTTGTGATGACAAACCTTCGGCACTCCAGATGTTTTGGACCACAACTCCCACAGTCCTTTGCCATTGGCAATCTAGTCTTGGAATTCTGCGAGTTGTGGCCCAAAACATCTGGAGTGGGGAAGGTTTGCCACCAGTGCCCTAAGCAATGGTATTTTAACCCAGTGTAACTTTTCAGCGGCTGTGCAATTGTGGCCTACATATTCCACCACAGCACATTTCTCCATTTTAAAATGTTAAAAATACAGCACAAGCTGTTCATTTCAGCTGTGCCTCAAGATCTGTTCGGTGTTAACGTCGTCTTAGCATAGCAGTGGAAGGAATGGAAGTTGCTGCTAAGCCGCTTATTTATTTAGCTTCAATTAAAGGACAAGGGAGTGCTTTGCCAACTTTGCCATTTCCATCAATATGAATAATTAATTATTTTAAATGCCACTTTGATTTTTTGATGAAAAGCAATCCTTAAAAATTCATAAATAAGCATGCATAATGTCTAGTGCAATTACTTTAAATACAATCTCCCTGAATGTTGCCTAATGCATCCCTTATGTATTTCTGGTCAATAATTTTTAAGTAGATGGCTTTATAATTCCCCCTCCCCTTTCATCGGAAGATCATATTTCAGTCTTGTCCCTATTCAGTGGTTGCAAATTAAAAGAAACAAATTGCCCTACAATCCCAATGGATTGTCCACAAACATTCTGAATCACAGGATACATGGCAGAAGCCCTTTTTAAAATGCAGCGTTCAGAGTCTGTTGCTTTTAATCATTCCAAAGTAGTTGTTCAAGGCTCTGATTGAATTTATGACCCCCCCCACTTCAGTTTGATTTGTTGAAATTAAGATGAAAGTGCAACGAGAATGAAAAACAGAAATGCTAATGGTTTGTCAATGGTATGCAGCGCAAGGTGTTTTACATAAGCATTACATCGTCTCTAGCACTCTTAGATGACATTTAATAATGGAGAACACTTCCACCACTTACTTTTAAGCAATGCTGGGGGTGAGGAAATGGTGACACTTAAGATTACAGAACTTGAGAAGTTAGTCTGAAAAAGTAGTTTGGCCCTTTCTCACCTTTCTCTCACTGACCCTTTTCCTTTTTCATCATTGTCTTTTTGGTATTGATATCTAAAAATCAATAATATACTGAAGAGGGCACTAAAAATAATTAAATTTCCAAGGAACCTCAAAATGGGCATTAGTTATCATGAATACTGCACTACATTTTAAAGAAGTAACTATTTAATATAAGATTTCAAAAAAGCAAATAAAATCACCTGAACATTGCAAGCTAGAAATATGAAGCACCCTCTCAAAAGTTGTATTTCTTGGACAAGAAACAGGTTTCAAACCTATTGAGAAATCACTAGGCTCTGCAAGAGCTCTCTTCTTGAGTATTACAGTGAGGTGAAAGCCCGCCCTTTTATTTTTTGCTGGCTTTTCCCAAACATAATGGAAGATCTATCTAGTCCCCCTTCCCCTCTAAGTCTACAGATGTACCGGGAGAGCAAGCACAGAATGGAAGGCCGGAAACTGAAAATCACAACCAATCTCATGCTTTTGTATTTTGCAAGACCCTGCAGAAAAGGATCAGGCATCCTGTGTGTGTGTGTGTGTGTGTGTGTGTGTGTGTGTGTGTGTGTGTGTGTGTGTGTGTGTGTGTGTGTGTGTGTGTGTGTGTGTGTGTGTGTGTGTGTGTGTGTGTGTGTGTGCAAATTCAGTCCCAGATATGTGAGAGTTCACATTGTAAAAACCTCCCATCTTGCAAATGAAGGCAGAGGATGTCACATTTTCTCATTCTTGGGTCCTTTATAGTCTGCTGAGTTGTGATACAAAAGAGTAGGGGAAGCAACATCTCTATGTAGCTACACACACCAGACCAAGTCCTATCAGCCTAAGGCACAGCACTGTTTTATATTTGAACCAGGTGATATTTCGCATTTACCACTGAATCAAGTTGCACACCATGACTACAAACGTAATTAAAATAAGTCATATTTTCCACCTTATTACATTACAGTTGTAACAGAATGTCATTGTAGTGATGCAGGCAGGCTACAGCTGAAATCAACGACAACCATGAAGTCTCATAAAAGACAGGCTCTGAGGCACAGACTCTTTGCAGAAAACAAGTGTGGATTCTAGGGCCTACTGCTTTTCTTCTTCCTGTGGTGGTTTTTTATGGCTTATCTTGACCTTGGACTTGATTTGATTTACTTAGAACTCTCAAAGGCTAGCTTGTTTACCCAGCTTTGACCTTGGACTGTGTATTCGGTGCTGCCTTTAAAAACTCATCCATGACAGTCATTGTATCTGTGGAAAAGGAATTGATTACAGGTAACTTTACAGGACTATTCATTTCCTGGGCCTTGGCAGTTGGACTCTAGCTTCTTCCCATTTCGGTCAGATTAGCCAATTTTCATGGAATAAAGCACCAGGAAGAGGAGTAACCCTTGTATAGAACAAGCCCAATGGCTCTCATAGAGCTGCCAGACACCGTCATTCTCTGTCCTTTGTGATCATGAATTAGTCTATGCTTTGTTTTCCATTGCAAGCTGGCATTAGACTGGTTAGGCCATACAACTGTGCTTTGTTGGTTTTCTGTGATGGTACTTGTGTCCTAGAACCTGCTCCTTGCATCCTTGCCCATCAGTTCCCTCCTCGCTCAGCATTTTGTCAACACCTGTGAATGGCTTTAAAGGGGGGCTTTAAGCTGATATAATATCATTTCTGATATTATTATTCTGCTTTGTTTATTATCACACAGAGAAAAACACATGAGTGAGGGCTGGGGCCATCTGCGTAATAGCTACATTTAGAAAGACTAGGCTGTACATTCTGTTGAACGATAGCTAATAGACAATGTCTAATGACTCACCCAGGGTAGATTTATCATCTCCTAGCATGAAATAATTAACTCAGACAAATGATCCATGATGATTGATCACATGATAACTGATTGTGGCAGATTCCCATGTTCAGGTTAGCGAATGACAACTGCTATTATCATTTGAATGGGTCTGAAGAGTCCCAGCCATGAGATAAGTTGTTGAAATTTCTACTTTTTCATGAGAATGGAAAGTCAACACTGTTGGCATGCATAGCAGCATAAGAAGCAGTTCAGTCTTTAGCCTAGTAAAAACAGGCATGGATTACCAAGGTGTCTTATTAGCTGACCTAGGACCATAACAATAAATGATTGATTGATCACACGATCAGTGGATTATCATGACACTTTATGGAAGTTATTCACTGGAGGTGAAGAATTAGTGAACCCATGCTAGCTCCGCGGGCGGCTAGTCCCCCCGCGGAGCCGATTTGCCCCTCCCAAGGAGGACAGAGGGGCGAGGCAGGGAGGACGTGCCCTGGCAGGGCGGGGGGAGGAGCGCGGAATAAAGGGCGGCTCCTCCCCCCCAACTCCAGACAGTTTAGACCGGCGTTCGGAGGAGCAACATCATCCGAACGCCGGCAGGGCGCCGCCATTTTGTGGCTGGGGCCACGTGGCAGGCGCCATCTTGCGGGGCTGTTTTGCGGCCTACGCGTTCTTTTGAAAGCCGGAGCCGGAGCCGGGAGCCCAGCGGCTGATATTAACGCGGCAACAACAAGTAGCGGAGTACTGGCGGCTCCTGCGGCATCCGGCGGCTCCTGGGGCCGTGGCCGGGGCTGGGCTAGGCCGGACGGCGGAGCGGGGGAGAGGCAGCAGCCCTCCCCCACCACAGTGAGCGGGTCGACGCGGGGTGGCGGGAAACCGGCTGCCGAGGCCACGCGGGCGAGGTGGCAGAAAGGCCTCCGGGAGGGCGGGAGGCCAGGGACGGACTAGCGGGGGGGGACCTGACCACAGGCCGCGTGGGCGGGCGGCACCTTACCCCCCCTTGCACCAGGACCAGAGAGCCGTCCTTGGGTCTGGGGAGGGACCCAGAGGGGGTTGACTAAAGGAGGAAGGGGCCCCAGCCGGGCCGGGGAGCCACAAGCTGCGCCAGCGACGGGTGGGCGCTAGACTTCGGCCGAAGGCTAGCATTAGGGAGGAGGCCTAACCTTCCCTGTCGCGCCTGCGGCCTACAGCCAGGCGCCCTCTGGGTCCAGACGCGCTCACACTCCCCCCCACCTCCACCCCCACATAGTTTGGTGCCCAGGCGCATAGGGGACAAACGACCTTGGCCTGCTCGTCACTTGGCTCTGGGAACCCGGCCTAGTGGAGGCAGAGCGAGGTATTATGGCCCCGGGCAAGGGTAAGAGGGCTGGCAAGGGCAAGCAGCCAGCAGCGCGCCAGCCACAGCAGCAGGCGCTCAGTCCTGCAGAAGAATCAGATGAAGAGCGGTGGCCCATATGGTTACAGCTGGAGGAAAGGCTGAAGGCCTTGGAGGAGGCCAAGGGGTGGATAAGTCAAACCTTCAGCCGCAAAGGACTGGCACGGCCCGCCAAGTCGCGTAAACGGGCCCAGTTGAGGGAGAGGGCCGCTAACATGTCCGCTCGCTTTGCCGCCCTGGAACAGATGGAGGCGGCTCCCAACATCGGCGGGAGCCAGCGCAGTGCTGGCTGCAGCTAAGAGGCCAAAGGCGCAGTCAGAGTCGGAGGAACGCGGGCATGGAACCAGTCCTGGCGCAGGAGACGCAGTCACCACCGCCTCGGAGACCGCAACACCCAGTGAGTTGGCATGCACGCCTGAACCTGCACCCACTGTGACATGGCCTTGGCCAGCGGGCTCTGCCCCGGCCGGGGTGGCCACTCCGGTACCAGCAGTAACCCAGACACCTCCGGCCCACTTCCCGACCACAGTGCTTCCGGCATGGGGACCGATCCCGCCCTGGACGCCTGGAGCCGTGCCACCAATGGCGGGGCCGAAACCGGGTCAAACTACACCCGCTGTGGGGGGGGCAATTCCTGCCGGGTTGCCCGGGTGGCTGGTACAGTGGCCGCCCGGCCAACCGGGCGGGCTGGCCAGGTGCTGGACACATGGCGGCGGGAGGGCTGCCCTGGCTGGGCATCGCGGCCGCCCCAGGGTATCCTGGGGTGGCAGCAGCAGCGATCCCGTTTGGGGACTATGCATCCCCATTCGGTCATCACCTGGCCCAGGCAACCAGGGAAAAGATTTGGCGCGGGAGTATGTTGATATCTTTAGTTTGCTCAATAGAGAGCTGGATGTAAAAGAATTGGACAAAGAGGACCCCTGGATAAGGAACGCCGGCTCAAGAAGAAGCCGGAGCGCTCATGGGCCGCCTGGCTGCCGGCATACCTAATTTTCATGTCCCTGACACTGCAGGCCCACCCTTGGAGGGCTCAGGCCATGCTGAAATACTTGGACATCATATACAGGGCATTTGTGGATTACCCGGGACACTCACGATGAGGAGTTCCGTCGAGAGCAGCCCTAGACCCATATGTGCGTTGGGATGAGCCATTGCCCCCTGTGGTTGCAATTTATGACCCCAAATAGGCCTATCTTGGGGGAGAGGTATGACAGTGGTCACACGATTAGAAGGGGAGCCCTCACACCTGCGGGCCAGAGTTCAAGTCCGGCTTCTGTTGGGACTATAACGGACAGGGCGTTTGTAATAGGAAGCCCTGCCGTTTCAAGCACGAGTGCTCTGTCTGTGGGGCCCAACACCCGGCCACTAGCTGTAGCAGGGCGCGTCCGCAGCAAGGTAGACCCCGGGATGGGGGAGGGCCTAAGAAGCCCGGGGGACCTGAGGGGCCCCCTGCGAAAGGGGCCCAGCCCAATTAGGCTGGACGTGTTGCGGCGGTGGGCGGCAGAGTATCCCGATGTAGAGGCCGCATGTTTCTTAGTTACCGGTTTTGAGTTAGGGTTTCGTATTCCTTTCTGTGGAGCCCGTGCCCCCCAGTTAGCCGAGAATCTGAGATCCCTGGAGCTGGCAGAGGGGGTAGCCGAAGAGAAGATACGCAAGGAGGTCGCGGAGGGCCGGGTCCTCGGCCCGTTCCAGGACCCGCCTGTGCCTAACCTGAGAGTGTCCCCGATTGGTTTGGTGCCCAAAAAAGCCCCTGGGGAATTCCGCCTGATACACCACCTATCCCAGTAGCATACCCCGAGCTCTGCTCAGTGAGGTATACATCCTCGACGCCGCAGTGCGCATATGACCAGGCGGAGATGGCGAAATGCGATATTAAGTCGGCCTTTCGCCTGCTCCCCGTACATCCGCAGGACTTTGAGCTCCTGGGGTTCAGATTCAGGGGTCAGTTTTATGTGGATAGGGCACTGCCGTTCGGGTGCTCCGTTTCGTGCGCCATTTTTGAGGCGTTCAGCTCCTTCATAGAGTGGCGCCTGCGACACGTCACGGGGTGGAGGAGCACAGCACATTATTTGGATGACTACCTCTTCTGCGGCCCAGCAGGCACAGGCAGGTGTGGGCAACTGCTAACCAAGTTCTGTGCCTTGGCAGAGGAATTAGGCATGCCACTGGCGGAGGAAAAAACTGAGGGGCCCAGCCAGGTACTCACCTTCTTGGGGATAGAGATTGATACCAGAGAACAGGCTTGCAAATTGCCCCGGGACAAGCTGCTGGACCTGCGGGCCAGGGTGTACCAGGCGCGCCACCGCCGCAAGATCTCCCTGTGGGAACTGCAGGAGCTCGTGGGGCACATTAACTTTGCTTGCAAAGTGGTGGCCCCAAAGATGCAGCAATGAGTGGGCTGCGAAAGCCAACTCATAGGACCAGGGTGACAGCGGACATGCGGGAAGACCTGACAGTGTGGGACTGTTTTTTGCAGGGGGTTAACGGGGTATCATTCTGGAGGGATGAGCTCCGGTTGGGTGCACAATTCCAGGTCCACACTGACGCAGCCGGGGGGCTGGGGTTTGGCATCTACTGGAAGGGGGAGTGGTGTAGCGGGCCCTGGCCGAGTGATTGGCAGGCGGAGGGGGTCACCCGGGACCTCACCTTCCTCGAGTTGTTCCCCATATGGGCCGCACTTTACATCTGGTCAAAGGCGTGGGCCAACTCGGTGGTGCACTTTTGGTGCGATAATATGGCGGTGGTCCACGTTATCAATGGCCTTACGTCCCGCTCCCCCCGGGTCATGGGGCTGGTCCAGGCCCTGGTGCTACGGGCGTTGCAGTTTAACATTGTGGTGCACGCCCGCCATGTGCCGGGAATCGAAAATGAGATCGCTGACACTTTGTCCCGCCGACAGGCCGAGCGTTTCCGGGCCCTTGCCCCAGAAGCGGCCACTCTGCCCATGGAGATCCCGCCGGAGGTATGGCAGGTTGGCGCGCCGAGGCCGATGGAGCTCTTCGCTGCTCCGTCGCCCCTAGGACGCAGCGGGGCTATGCAGCAGTGATGGGTGAATTTACATCTTTCCGGGAGGCGCAGGGCCTGGACCAACGATGGCCCCTTCCCGTGGAGCACCTGCAGAGGTTCCTGGTATACATGCACCGCAAGGGGTTGGCGCCTGCTTCCCTACAAGGGAAGCATGGCATTCTTTTCCCGTCTCAGGGGCCACACTGACACCACGAAGGATTTCCGGGTGCGGGGCATGGTGGCGGGCTGGTCCAGAATGCGGGGGAGGGCCCCAGACGCCCGCTTCCCGTTCTCGCCGCAGCTCCTGGAGCGCATGTGGCCAAATGCCAGAGGTTTGTGCGGATAGTTATGAGGCCACCTTGAATAAGGCGGCCTCTTTGTTGGCCCTTCTTTGGCGCCCTGCTTCTTTGGCGCCCTGCGCGTCAGTGAGCTGGTGGCAGCGAGCGGGCAGGACAGGTCCTGGACGGCGCTCTGCATGACAGACATATCTCTGGTGGGGGGGGAAGTGACAGTGAAGATTAGGAGGTCCAAGACAGACCAGAGGGGTAAAGGTGCCGAAATAGGGCTAGGCCCATGTTCGGTGGGGACCATTTGCCCGGTGGCAGCCATGGGGGAATACATAGCACGGCGAGGCGCTGGGGCGGACTACGTCTTTATACATCAGAACGGGCGCCCCTTGACCAAATTCCAGTTTGCCACCATGACTGGCAGGGTGCTGGGGGCCCTGGGGCTAGGCACACTCAAGTTCGGGACGCACTCGTTTAGGATTGGGGCGGCGTCAACGGCCGCAGCAGTGGGATACGACGAGGGCTCAATACGCCGACTGGGGAGGTGGGCATCCCAATGTTATAAAAGATACGTGCGGCCGTTGCCGGACATTTAACATGTTGTTTCTGTTTCCTCAGGACCAGGAGGCTGCGCCCGCAGGGCGAGAATTGTTTTTGTGGGCCACAGTTATGTATATTGGGCCGAGAAATACGCCTGCAGATCGGGATGGGGGCCAAATTTGGGGCTGGGTAGTCGGGCAACGATTGAATGGTGGGGCAAAAGGGGAATGAGGTGGCGGGAATTCCTGGGCGTGGCAATGGCTGCGGCCAGGAGCGTGCCACCAGATTTCCTCATGATCCATCTGGGGGGAAATGATTTGACGAAGCAGACGGGTAAATCACTGATTTTGGAAATTTTGCGGGACCTGGCTACATGGAAGGAGCAGTTCCCGGACTGCAGGGTTTTGTGGTCAACTTTAATACCAAGGCAGACATGGCGGGCAGACTGTGACCCACAAAAGTTGAACCGATCCAGGAAGGGCGTGAACCAGGAGGTTTGTAGGGCGGTTTGCCGGGAGTTTGGGGCAGTCCTGGGCCACCCAGAGTTCAACGTTCGCCGGACGGAGCTCTACAGACCGGATGGAGTGCACCTAACAGACGTGGGCACTGAATTGTTCTTGCGGGATTTGCGGAGGGGCCTGGCTGCTGAATTGGAGGCTTGTGGGTGGCCGGGGCCATAGCAAAGCTAGGCCCGCGGCAGTGGCAGCGAAAAGCTGAGGGAGGGCAGCAGGCAGCCATGATTGACAGCTAAACCCAAATGCCCCATCACCACAGCACCGCATGCCAGGAGGTCTCGGGGCTGGGGTGGGGGAGGGCAGATGCCTCCCTGCGCTGGGAATTACCCAGGTTGGAGAATAACAAGGGCAGGGAGGAGATAACCAAATTGACTGGCCTGGTGGGTGCTGTCGGATGACTGCACCACCTGGGGGTTGACGGCTCGCCTGAGGCTGCCCGGTTGGAGGGGTCCCGGGAGACCCCGGGGTTCCAACCAAGGAATGGATGCCTGGCCCCTCCTGTTGTTATGATATTGTTATTGGTTAATAAAGTGTGGCCCAGTTACCCCCAACACCTGTCTCGCCTGGTCATTCCGAGTGGGGGGGCAATGCTCATTCTACAACAAATTGCCAGTTTGTAAACCACCTACTTGAAGAATTAGTATATATTAACCCAACAACAAGTAGACTACTTGCAGCCTCTGTAGTCAAATGCAACTCATGGAAGGCCATTAGGCCAATAAAAGTTCCATTTTTACTGACATCCTAACCTGTGACAGGTTCATGTAGGGTTGTTCCTATTGCTTCTGTCTCTCCTGTCTGCAACCCACCAGGCACTCTCAACAATTGTTCTCTTTGGCCCATGGGGAAGCCCTGCTACAGCACTAGACAGCAGCGTGTTGTGTGTTACTGAAAATGGGAGCTGATTGCCAAATAGCTGGTAAAACAGCACATTTTGAAAGCTTTGTTGAGATTAGCAAATAACAGGTTATTTAAGTCCCCTCTCAAAATATTTAGTAATCACTAACATATACTGTATACTTGCCTATTTAACTTATATGCAGAGCACATCATGTGAGAGGCAGGACTGGATGAATCACAAGCTGGAATTAAGATTGATGAAAGAAAGATACGCAGATATTACTACTCTGGTAGCAGAAAGTGAGGAGGAATTAAAGAACCTCTTAATGAGGTTGAAAGAGTGAGATTGAAAAAATGGGCTAAAGCTCAACATAAAAAAATCTAAGATCATGGTCACTGGTCCCATAACTTCCTGGGAAATAGAAGGGGAAGAAATGGGAGCAATGACAGAGTTTATTTTCTTGGGCTCCTTGATCACTGCAGATGGCGACTGCAGCAATGAAATTAGAAGATGCCTGCTTCTTGGAAGGAAAGTGATGGGGAAAGGCATATTGGATAATGGTAAAATTATTTTTAGAAAGATATTTGAAGATTAAGTTAGAGCTTAGACCAGAATTTTTTCTATTAAATACAGTAGATGTTAATATCTCATATGACCAGAAATGTGTACTTCATCATGTCATAGTTGCTGCAAGGATACTGTATGCGAAATTTTGGAAACAACCAGAAGTGCCAACAGAGAGAAACTTCCACGAAAAGATAAGAGAATGTATTGAAATCGACAGACTCTCCGGTTTTCTAAAGGGAGACTACGATGATATTTCCTGGGAAAGATGGCAAGAAGTAACAAACTTATTAGTATTGTGATATTATTTGGTGATTAGTGAACATGTTAAACCGCTATTTTTAGCTTGATATACTAAATGTAATTTTATAGTGTATTTCCTCCCCCTCCCCCACACCCTCCCTCCTCTGCCTCCCCCCCAAAAAAAAACCCCCAATAAAATTACTTAAATGCCGGAGGAAGGAAAGTGATGGGAAGCCTAGATAGCATCCTAAAGAGCAGAGACATCACTTTGCCATCAAAGGTCCGGATAGTCAAAGCTATGGTTTTTTTCCAGCAGTGATATATGGAAGTGAGAGCTGGACTATAAAGAAGGCTCATCTCCACAGAATCAACACTTTTGAGTTGTGGTGCTGGAGGAGACTCTTAGGAGTTCCCTGGACTGCAAAGAGATCAGACCTATCCATCCTGAAAGAAATCAACCCTGAATGTTCACTAGAAGGACAGATTTTGAAGCTGAGGCTCCAATACTTTGGTCACCTCATGAGGAGAGAGGACTTCTTGGAAAAGTCCCTGATGTTGGGAAAGATTGAAGGCAAAAGGAAAAGGGGACGGCAGAGAATGAAATGATCGGGCGGTGTCATCGATGCAGCCAGCATGGATTTGACTAAACTCCAGGAGGCAGTGGAAGACAGGAGGGCCTGGCATGCTCTGGTCTGTGGGGTCACAAAGAGTCAGACACGACTTAACGACTGAGCAACAACAACATATACTGAAGCCAAAAGCAAAAAACTTTCCCAATGGTCCGAAGAACACACAATCTACTATTACTTATCTTCTTTAAGGTTCATCCACACATCCATGTAATTTCTCTTGAGTTGCCAGTTCACACCCATGGCAACGTCAAGGATATATGCCACCACTGTGTGCTCCGGTGTTCCTATCAAGGTCTCTTGCAATGACCACATAGAAGGCATGGTGATTTCTCAACTTGTTCACAAGGAAGGCTAAATTTTCAAAACCACCTTCCTGAATATGTAACTACTTCCTTTGCCAACCAAACCCTATTTCATTTAAGATATGCCTCTTTCCCCCCAACCCCCCCCCAATTATAATCCTTGTTACTGTATGTTTAATCACAAATCAACATACAACGAACCACAGGACTTCTACTGAATCCACAAGGTAGTATTTTAGCCCACTGCTCAGGCAAGCTGGGCTGAACTTTTTCCATGTATGGTATGTGATCTTTCCAAGGGACTCTAGCTGTTCAAGGTAATTGTTGACAAAAACTGTAAACCAGCAGTGTGGTGAATGGCATTACGATTAGTAACTACTACTAAAGATGGTCCTCAAAGACCTTCTAAATGCAGTTGTCACAACAAGAGAAGGCTTTAGCTGGTAAGAACCAATTTGACTACTCAACCAAAGGCTCAATTAGCCCCTTTCCTGATGGAAATTGCTAACAGCATAATCTCATACTGGGCATTGCACAATGTGTTATTTCTAACACAATACAAAGCAGGATAAACACCACATTCAATTTTGGAATTTAACCTGTGGGAAGTAACATTCTCTAGAGTACAACTCACAATTTCCAATTGCATCCAGATGTAAATTTCCAGCAATTCATTTATAGATTTGAGGCTGGTACCTCCCATCGATGTAGGTGGTTGCTACAGGGCAAAGTCAACTGGCAATTTAATCCTCTTCCCTGCAAACAAGTTATGATGTAATTTTGAGATTTTAACTTTCAGTAGGCCAGCAAAACATTTTTCCTTATTTATGGGCAAGCCATCTACACCAGAACATATCTGAAATGCAGTCAAATGTTGGGTGGAACTTTCCAGTGGTATTATGTCTCTAGAAGGATTGCTACAATTACTTTCTAAGAGAAAATATTTCATTGCATGAAGCACAAATGTGTCATCAGATCTAGACCTTTCTGGAGTCTTGTGAAGAGTTTTTGTTGGGGTTGGTGGTGAGTTTTTTTTTTTTTTGCAAGCCATGCTGCTTATTAAACCTTTTATATTTATCATGGAACATTTACAGACCATTGTCAATGGAACTCATTAGAAGATGGGAAAATCTGCCCACTTTACTTTCTTCTGTACTAATTTAAAACAAACAAAACCCAACAAAAACTGGGGTTTTTTTCCCTTCTGAAAGATTCAGTAGTTACAGCCGTTCACAATGCAAAATGGACCATGTTGTAACTCCCTGCCAGAGATGAATGTTAAAAATGAGAAGCTTCTTGGAAATAAAAGGAGAGGCAACACTCATTCAGCAGTTGCATGGTAGAAAAGATACAGGTTCAAAGCCAGATATTTTAAGAATGAATTCCTGGGCCTGTATGGGTCAAACTGCTGGGCGTTTTTGTTGTTGTTAAATCACTGAGCAATTGATCTCTCTCTCTCTCTCTCTCTCTCTCTCTCTCTCTCTCTCTCTCTCTCTCTCTCTCTCTCTCTCTCTCTCAATTGACATGAAAACTCATCCCTAAACACTCACATTGAAGAACATTTTTAAAATGGAGATTTGCCTTCTCAGGGCTTAACATGTTTTTGCATTATGTGAATAAGCATTGAGATTGCACATTCCTTCCTCCACATTCCTAAGGGCAAAAGCAACCATGGCAGGCAATCCATCATTGAAAGAGGAAATCATTTATCTGCTTAAAATGTCTATGTACACAGGAGGGGCTTTTCTCACCACATACAATTAGCTTGCTTTGTTTTGCGATTGGACTTGAGGATATTAGCGTGGAATTACTTTGAAGCCTCATTTCTCAACCATGAAAGTCTCCCCTCAATCACACCTTTCCCACATGAACACACTTTCAGCTCTACCTTGAAAAGACTCTGAAGGAAATAATTGAAGGTATTTTCTAATTCTAACCAAAAGACGGTTATGATGCTGCCATGCTGAAATTTGAAAAATATGAAAAATTAAAAAATTCTGATGAGTTTAAGCTACAACAAATAAGCAATTCAAGGCCATCATAAATTGTTATTGAGTCCTGGCTTGTTAAGACTAAATAGTCTCTATTTTCAGATATAACACAAACTTTGGCTTATTTCAAAGTGGAAGCAGAAGTGAATGCTTTAGGCATGTTATGGGAAGAGGTTCAGACAATCATGGAGCTCCTACAAATGGATGCATGTTGTGGGATTATACTCAGAACATTCCTAAATAAAACTGGAGCTGATGTGAGAAATTTTGTGTTCTGAGACCAAGGACATTGTGCTGTAATCTGTGCAACTTCTTTTGGGAATGTTTGCATGGGCAGGTATGAGCATTTCATCCCAATGCAAAGAAGATTTCACTCTGAAGGACTCCAAATGAGAGCCAGGCATGAAAAACAGAAAAAGGGAATAGCCCTGCAGTGTCCTGCCCTCTGCATGGTCCTGCCAAAATGAATGAGTACTTCCGTATAACACTGTCATCTTGGCCGGAGACTTTGCACATTGTAGATTTTTCTGAGCCAAATTGCCTTGCATTTTTATTTTCTTGATGTGCTTGCTCAGGGCAAGCATATCTGCCTCAGATACTGCGCAAATCCCATTTTTCTCCATGTCATGAATATATTACAGTCTCAGACCAAAGTGCACAATCTCCCAAAGGCTGACTTTCTACAGGAAAACTGTTTAACCTCCAAGCAGAAACAGGCAATCTTAAAAGTCTCCAGATGCAAAACAGATCAAATAAACTGAAAAGACCAATGTTGCTTATTTTGAAAGAAAATGGCCAGTCCCACCTGCTTTTGAACTTTTTTTTTGTTGTAGTGAGAGTTAGGCTCGACTTAATTAAGCACCAGTTTATCTGCTTATTTGAATAGTGTGCATATCTGTATGACTGTCCTCCAAAACCACTGTGTGTGTGTGTGTGTGTGTGTGTGTGTGTGTGTGTGTGTGTGTGTGTGTGTGTGTGTGTGTGTGTGTGTGTGTGTGTGTGTAAAGATAGGGATCTGACATGTGTAGTAGAAATGGGCACAAAATGAAAAAATGGTGTTTTGTTTTGTTTTGTTTTGTTTTATTACTCATTGTGTTTCATTTTGTTTTGTTACTAAACACTATTCAATAGAAGTTTTGTACCAAAACTATTTGGAACCAGCCGCCACCCAGGTTTTTTTGGGGGGTGGAGGGGGATTTGACAGGTCAGGGACAACCTGATCTGTCAAAAATAAATTTTAAAAAACTCAGTGGTGGCAACTTCCAAATTGTTCCCCCTCATCCTGACCTGTCAACAACAACAACAACAACAACAACAACAACAACAACAAATAGAGAGACTGGTGGCAAGTCAGAACGGAGCAAGCAGCACTCCCTTTGAATTTCCTGCCGCTTGCTGCATTCTCCTTTGTGGCCCTGTTTCCCAGCTGGAGCTTTCTGACAGATTGGGGTGTAGGAGGCAGGGGCAGGGGCAACACGGCAGAAGGGAGCAGGGTTTTTTTTTTTTAACCTTGGCCTGCTACCTTCTGCCATGTTGCCCCTCCCCCACCTCCCATGTGGGTTTTTGTTTGACAGGAATGGGGTGTGGGGAAGGACCTGTCAAACACACACACACACACACACACACACACACACACACACACACACACACACACAACCCCAACAAGAATGCAGCAGTCTGAGAAGGTGAGCACTGATGTCAGCACTCACCTTCTCAGATCCCTGCTGTGTGGGGAATCCCAGGTAATCCCATGGGTTTCCAACACAGCAGTGGTCTGAGAGGGTGAGCACTGACATCAGCACTCACCCTCTCAGACCTGCTGTGAACCAAAGAGCAGAGTAGGGGTATAAAATTCAAAAGACCACTTCCTCTGCTGTCCAGTTCCCCCACTGCCACTGACAAACCCAGCTGGGTGGTGGTGGCGGAGAGAATTGAGCAGGGAAACAGCTTCTGGATCTCACTGCAGCCCCTTATCTGAAGTGAGATCCAGTGGTGGCACCCCAGTTTGGTTCCTATGAACCCAAAATGTCATTTCATTTTGGTTCTTGATGACATGCTGTCTGTCAGTTGTTTTTTTCCAAAACCTTATGAAATGATGAAACAATGTGTCATTTTTCATATGGTATCCATTCCTAATGTGTAGAGATAGGGGCCTGGTAGGGATAGAGAGGGACTGAGAGATGACCTGGCAGATATAAAGAAAATGAAGTAGTAGCTGAAATGATACTAAAACAATGAATGTTTCATTTTTTCCTATTTGTATTACAATAAACCATTTTTGTTTGATTTGAAAGACAAGTATGTGAGACTCCATGATTTAAGAAAATACATATTAAAAAAGTTAAATGGTTGCAGAGAAAATACCTGTGCATGCAACAACCATGTTTCAGAAAAGTTGACATTCGTCCTTGTCCCCCCACCTTTTTTTTTCACATAGAGTGGATGAGTTTGACATTGATTTCCAGTGACAATCTATGCTGACAGCCCTTTTTTTCTTTTTTATTTCAAAAAGCAATGAGATATGTTTTGAAAAGCATGCATACAACATGCCCAAATAGCTTTTCTTCTCCAGGTTGTCTATTGGAACACAGCTTTCTAGCCTGAATTCTGCAGAGCAGGCATGGCCACATTAGTTAACCTAATGGTGTGTCTTTTTCCTCATTTTCTGTGTTGTATCAACTCCCATCTTCACTTCATCATTTAATTAAGTCAAAAGCGGGCCTTCTAAATATTTTTGGCACAAAGAGAATATAGCCAAACTCCTAATGTCCCTGCCTCTTTCTTCTTCCAGTAATCACACAGATCACGTGTTCATCTTCTGCAATTCTCTTTTTGTTGTTGTTCAGTCGTTCAGTTGTGTCCGACACTTCGTGCCCCCATGGACCAGAGTTCGCCAGGCCTTCCTATCTTCCACTGCCTCATGGAGTTTGGTCAAATCCATATTGGTTGCATTGATGACACCGTCCAACCATCTCATTCTCTGTCGTACTCTTTTCCTTTTGCCTTCAATCTTTCCCAACATCGGGGACTTTTCCAAGGACTCCTCTCTCCTCATGAGGTGACCAAAGTATTGGAGCCTCAGCTTCAAAATCTGTCCTTCTAGTGAACGTGCAGGGTTGATTTCTTTCAGGATGGATAGCTTTGATCTACTTGCAGTCCAGGGAACTCCCAAGACTCTCCTCCATTACCTCAGCTCAAAAGCATCAATTTTGTGGCAATCAGCCTTCTTTATAGTCCAGCTCTCACTTCCATACATCACTATTTGGAATTTGTGTGTCGTGTGTGAATCCTTAAAAGACCTGTTTTTTTAAAAAAAAGTCATTTTTAAAAAATCTTCCATTTATGAATGTGAGCAATAGTGCTTCTGTGGCCATAGCTCAAAATGTTAAGAAATGGACTGATATCACTGCACAACATTGTGCGTGCATTACCAGCAAAGGAGGATGCTAAGCTTTACATTCCAAAAGGCAGCCTGAATGTTGACACCACTGATAGTGGCAGTCAAGATGATTTATAGCAGTTGTACCTAACTTTCCCCCTCCATAGCCATAAACACAATAAACACCTCCTGGGCTCACTACCATTCACACTTGTCAAGAAGCTGCCCTGACAATTGTTTTGGGTTTGGACGAAAAGTGATTAACTGATGAAAAATCAAGTCAGTTTCTAGTATTTCCCCTAGCTTGGTGTCACTTAAGTACATAAGAACAGCCTTGCTGGAACAGGCCACAGCCCATCCAGTCCAGCATTGTGTCTCACACAGTGGCTCACCATTTGCTTCAGGGTCTTCCCAAGCAGATGTCTTCACCTGCTTATGATTCCCCACAAATGTCATTTAGAGATATCCTGCCTATCTCTCTAACCTGGAGGTTGTCCTTAGGCATCCATAGTGACAGTCATTGAGACCCTTGTTCTCCATGAACTTGTCCAATCCTTCTTAAAGCTGTCAAGGCTGACAGCTGTCACCACTTCTGGCAGAGAGTTCCACAGACCAGTGACCCACTGGGTGAAAAAGTACTTTCTCTTATTTGTTTGAGATCTAGCATGCAAAATTTTCATGGAGTGCCCCCTGGTTCTAGCATTGTGCGATAGGGAAAACAGTTTTTCTTTATCTACTTTGTCCACACTGTAAATTATTTTATAAACTTCAGTCAGGTCACCTCTTAGGCACCATCGTTCAAGAGTGACGAGGCCCAGCTGTTGCAGCCTCAGATGATAAATAAAGTGTTCCAGTCCCCTAATCATTCTGGTTGTCCTCACTTTATGAATGGTAGTGTAGTACTGCAGGCTATCTTGACTGCTGACATGGGTGTTATCAACACTCAGTTTTCCCTTTACTGTGAAAAGCTTGCAGGATGGGTAAAAATCTATGATTTTTTTTAAAAAAAATCCCATTTAAAAAATAAAAAAAATCTATTTAAAAATTAAATCATAATTTAATTCAATTCAATTTAAATCAAATCAAATCCAGTATTGGACCATTTCCTGCCATTTTTAACTGTGGATACAGAAGTACAATTTCTCATATTCATACATCAGAAATTTTCGAAGAAGTGACCACTTCTAGCCATCATAATATCTTGGTGCCATAAGTAAATGAAACTCCCAATACGATATGTGATAAAAAATGTTTAATGAGCTAAATTACTGCATTTGTGGGTCAAAAGCACTGCCAGTAACTTGAACACATGCACATACGTAAATGCAAATAACGTAAGATTGCAAAATATGTGCAAAATGCTGTTGAGGCCAAAGCTTGAAATATATTCACAAAATAATCTTAAAAGTCTTGTGCTGATATTTTGATGAAACTATTTCATTTTACAGAACCTTTCATCTATTTTCAGCCCTACATAAATGAGAAAAGAAAAATGATAACAGCATTCTACCTTGGTCCATGAATTGCAAAAACAGAAAGTAAAATACTGCTGCTTTCCTTCTACAGTGAAGATTTGCAGAGGGTGTATCTTCTGATTCTCCTAGACAGGATTATAAATCATGTGTTGTAGAGATTAACTAAGTCTCTCCAGACATTCTCTTCCCTGTTAGAGCCTTTGCCAGCCTATGGATAAGATCCTGTAAGTAGTAGGAGTTACTAGGATATTTAACAAAAATGCATTAACAAGTAGAATAAGGTGCATTTTTATGCTATACATAATTGACATTAATGCTGCAAAGACCATATCAGCCTAGCATACACCTAAAATTCCATTACCTCTCTATAGATTAATTGTTTGAAGTTCAGATTTCACTGAGACAGGTTTGAATAATGTAAATACCACATCCATTTATTTTAGCCTCTCCTGCCTGTCAAAAATGAAGGAATCCGGTAGCATTCATTGCAAAATAAGGCAAAAAGAAAATCTTGTTTTCTATCCTTGCCCTTGGAAAATAGCAGTGTTAAAATATAGCCCGAAAGTGGCAATGCTAGTAGATAGCATTGCTTTGCATGTGGTTCCCAAGGAGATAATAAAATACAGAAAAAAAATGATTCAGTACTTCAGGTATGTTTAAGATATAATTAGATACCATCAAGTCCATTGCAACTTATGGAAACTTAAGCATTCCATTTTCTGCAGCTTGGGACACTCACTACTCACAGAGATATCCAGATACACTATACAGCAGAGTGAATAACACTGACGTTCCATCTATTTTTTAAAAGTATCAAATGTCACATTTTATCAGGAGATGGCATGTGTGATTTTCAAATTTTAATTAATAAATGGGCTCACCTTTGCCCAGATCAGAAAACCTTTAATCCCACCTCAGTACTGTTTTGCCTTCCTTGTGCTTGGGTACACCCAGGGCCAGTGCTAGGTTTTTTTGTGCCCTAGGCAAGGGGCGGGGAGGTGGGGTGGGCGGTGGGTGGGTGGGCGGGGCAGGAGGTGGGGTGGTGGGTGGGGCAGGAGGTGGGGTGGTGGATGGGCAGGGTGGGCGGACAGGGCACAGGGTGGGGTGGGGTGGTGGCGGGTGGGTGGCAGGGTGATGGGGTGATGGGGTGGTGGGGCGGCAGCAGATGGTGGGGGATGGCAATGGGCATGGGAGGTGGGCGGCGATGGACGCGGGGGTGGGGGCCGCGGACAGCAATGGGCCGACGGCGACGGGTAGCTGGTGGGCGGTGGGGGGGATGGAGGGCAGTGGCCAGCGGTGGGGGGGCGGTGGGGGCAGCAGGCTGTCTAGCACCCTCTCTCCATTTTGGCACCCTAGGCAACTGCCTAGTTCGCCTTAATGGAAGCGCCAGCTCTGGGTACACCTGGTCTAGAAACTGATTCATTCCTCTCCAATTCAGCACTATCCCCCTTTTTTTTACTATCTCTGTAGTCTTTCTCTTTCTCTGGTTCTCTACACCTTCAACCTTTAACAGAAATTGGAAACATGGTCGATTATCTTCGAAGAAGATACTGCTTTCAATTGGGATTTAGCTTTTCTGATCTCAGTTTCTATCATGAGGCTGTTTGTGATATTGTGCTAGTCACCAATACTGTGCCTCCAAACTGAACTATCCATCCCACATCCTGTGATGGGTTGACCGCCAGAATGGCTGTGAAAGATGGGAGGAGATGCTTCCAATGAACTGCTGCTTCATGTTAGTAAGAGGAGGGCTTAGGGACTTAGATTCTGCATATGGATTCTATGTAGGATTTTTAGCTTTTAGACATTCAATATGGGTTTTGTAGTTCTGAGTTCTGAGTACTTATGGGGTTTGTTGTTCTGAGTTCTGAGTCCTTAGATAGTTTTCTTATTTTCTTGAACTGTGTATTTTAAACCATGCTACTTAATAATTCTATATTCATTTTTCTTTGCATTTGCTTTTTTTACTGAGATTTTAAATGTTTTTGACTTTTACGTTTTACTTTTCTATATTTTATTAAAAATAATAATATTTTACTAGAGTGTGGTCTTTGCCGAAGAGTGAGTGTGGCTAAAGCCCAGTGTCTTGGCCAGGTAAGTAGCTTTGGAATGTGGGACATTTTTATCTATATATCCTACCTGGAAGGGTTGGTGTAACTTTGGATGAACATAACCAGAAGTAAGTCTATGGAGTCTAGTAAACTGAGAAGCCTCGGAGCATCTCCACAGGCACTCTCCTGAGCAGGGATACCTCATGGCACAAGAGTGGTGGAATTTTAAGGTGAAATTGGCTATCAGTGACTAAATCCTCAAAGCAGGGCAATCTCCGGACCTTGCTTTTCCCCAATCAAATGGCAAAGTGTATAACTGGATTTTTTACTGTTATATAAATGTGTTGCAGCTCGACTGAGTGCCTCAGGAATGCTTACTGAAGCACTCTTGGAAATGCTTATTGAAGCGGGTCAGAAAGAGAAATCTGCATTACATCACAACTTCCATATCTGTGGGTAACTGGTTCCAGTCACACCCAGAGATGTTAAAAACTGTAAATAACAAAAAACTCTACACATAGACTAGTCTCTGGGTCCCTCTAGTGGACACGCCTTTTGATCACATTATTGAAATATGTGTTTCTGTGTTGTTTTTTCCTTTAAACATATGTAATATTTCCAGTCTATGGGTAAGTGGAACCAAAATGAATGATCCTGTGGATATGGGAGTTCTATTGTACTTCTTTATAAATACTTATAAATACCCATTGTCAAAAATATGATATACAAGGTCTTAAGGATGCATGCAAAAGGGGAATGAATTGCTTGATCTTGCCTAACTGATGGAATGTAGCATTAGTTTGCCCACTTGATATATCTATGATTCTCAGGGTATTACTTATCCAGAAGAAAAGTCTCTCTTGGGCCACTACCAGCCCAATCCCTAATTTTATATTTTAAATATAAATTAGCCACTAGAAAGCGCAAGCAGGATGTTTCAAGGAAAAAAATAAAATAAAAACAAATGCTCGCTTGCCCTATGGACTCCAGTGGATTTATTTAATTGATGGATAAATGTTGCATGCACATAACAATTTGCACAATCTATGCATGATTAATATCCCTATTATTTCAGTGTTTAGGGAGTTTAAGCTGTGTTGCTCAAGTCATCTCAAAGGCATACCCATGATATACTGAAGAACTTGTTTCATGCATTTTTTAATTTGTTGGTAAACTAACTATGATTATGTCTGTTATTTTTATTGCCCCTTTTTTCAAAATAAAAGAAGGAATTTCTACCTATGGGGATAACTGTACAAAATGACAAAGTATATCTTCACCGTTGGATGCTGGAGTAAAAATAAATGTGTCTCAACACTCCAAATATCTGAAATCTGGAAAAGTTTATCCAAGTTAGAGGGATCTTTGGGTTTCGATAATTTAGTGGAATTGTTCCCCCTTGTCAGTTTCCAGTGTTACCTATGTTTTTGCAAATGTCTTCTATCTGAATAGGTAGTTTAGGATAAGCCTTTGCAATTCAGATGCTGTCTGTGTCAGATCTTTGCATGTTCTTTTTTCTTTGCTACCTGAGCTCATAAATAAGAACAGGAAAAAGAAAGTTGCTATAGAATTTCCTTTGACATGAAAATGAATATCTGAGGGGTTCTTCTCCCCTTCTCTTTCTACCTCCTCATCCCCCACCCAGGCCATGGTACTCTTAATTGAGGAAATAATCAGCAATTCATGCATCACTCTGCAAGGCCTAGTCACCACCAAAGAAACAATTGGGTACAAAATGTGACATACACATATGCTTGCTGTGGATTACACAGTAGCAGCTACACCTGAATGAGAAGCATGATTTCGGGGACTTTCTGAGGTTTGCCCGTAAGTTGAAACATAACCTATCAGCAAGGACAGATAAGATGTGCACCATCAATCTTTCCTTCTTTAGATTGACATCAAGGAATATTAGCCAAGAGACCTTAACCTTCATACTCAGATATCAACAACACCCATTACTGAACACATTACTCTAATTTGCCAGTTCACCTCAAGCACTGAGAATAATCAAAGCACATGTTGAGATCAGGTGAAAGCAGTTCCTGAAACAGGCAATTGCACATTCCTTCTAGATGCAACTTAACTTGCTTCCCCCTTGTGGCCCCTAGAAGTTCAAAAACTTCGTTTTGTGGCACCAATACCACCGTGCTGATGATAGTACCCTTCCAGAGCTGGTGCTACCATTAGTTAGAGTGAGGCAGTGACTTCAAGCCAGGAGATCTGAGAATTATGGAGGATGGCAAATACATTAGCTGCTGAGATATTTGGCTACAGATGGAGAATGCTGCTTCTGATATTTTCTAGGCCAATATAGCTTGGATGTTTTTGACTGTACGCCTTGACTTTGGGCAGGGTAACAAATGCTTTCCCACTTGGATCCCAAGCAATTTGGAACTGTTGAGGCTTTCTTCCCTTCCCTCTTCCCTCTTCCCTCACTATTGTCTAGGGCAGTGGTGGCGAACCTTTGGCACTCCAGATGTTTAGGGCCACAATTCCCAGAATTCCAAGCCTGTACTGCCAATGACAAAGGAATGTGGGAGTTGTGGTCCAAGACATCTGGAGTGCCGAAGGTTCACCACCACTAGTCTAGGGCAATGTGGCTGAAAAGAAGACAAATGCTATTTTAGGCTGCATTAAGAACATCCTCCAAATCCCATGAAATATTAGTTCCCCTATATTTGGTAAAGCCCCTTCTCTGCTGCCTAGATGCCCTAAGCATATCCAATATCACCTGATTTTGGAAGCTAAGCAGGATCAGCCCTGGTTACTACTTGGATGGGCAACCACCAGAGAATACCAGGTGCTGTAGGCACCTGGAGTAGGAACTGGCAAGCCACTCCAGTATTCCTGCCAAGAAAAGAAGAGTCAGTCATGACTGTAACAACACAACATACACATACACACAAGCCCGATCTCCGAGTATTGTGTCAAGTTCTGGACATTACACTTCAAGGATGCTGACAAAGTGGACCAGGTTCAGAGAAGGGCCACAAGGATGATCAAGGGAACTGGACACCAACCTCTACGAGGAAAGATTGAAAGAACTGGTTATGTTTAGCCTTGAGTCCTTTTCCAAAGATAAAAGTGGGGTAAAAATACTCTATAAATAAAATAAAACTGCAGAAAGATATGATAGCATTCTACAAATACTTGAAAGGTTCTCATACAGAAGAGGGGCACAATCTGTTATTCTTTATCAACCCAGAGTTCAGGACACATAATAAACAGCTCAAGCTACAGGGATCAAGATTTCAGTTCAACATCTGGAAAACATTGCCCACCCACCCAGAATGACGAGACGAGGCAGTGATGTGGGGTGAAAACTGGACCACACTTTATTAAACACAACTTAAACCAACAACAACCATAACAGGGGTGGTGGTGGCTTCAGCACTCATGGTTGGAACCCCGGAGTCATTACAGGCCCCTCCAACCAGGCAGCACGGGGCGAGTTTGACACCCGGTCAAAGCGACAACGCCACCCAGGCCGGCCTGCTGTTAGCTCTCCCTGCATCTTTTAGCTTAAGGCTAGGTTATGCCCTGCACAGGGAGGCGTCACCCTTTACCCCAACCGGGCCCTGTGACCTCTCGATCGGCAGGGCCTTGGTTATCGGGTATCTGGTGACAGATGTTTAAACTACTCACCACTGCCTTAATCCACTTCAGCCGCCAAGGCCGAGGGCCTAGCCGTGCTATGGCCCCGGTCACCCCACCCGGCCAGCTCCGCAGCCAGCCCCCCCCCCGTAAATCCTTCAAGAACATTTCCATGCCCACGTCGGACAGGTGCATTCCATCAGGCCTGTAGAGCTCGCCCCTGCCCACTTGGAAATCTGAGTGGCCCACCACCACCCCAAAGTCCCAGCGCACCACCCGGCAAACCTCTTTGTTCACCCCCCGCCGCGAGCGGTTCAACTTGCTCGGGTCGCAGTCCGCCGCCCAACGCTGGCGGGGTATCATATTTGACCAAACCACACGGCAGGCCGGATGCATGGACTTCCAAATGCCGAAGTCCCACAAAATCTCCAGCACTAAAGACTTGCCGGTTTGTTTGGTCAAGTTGTTGCCCCCCAGGTGGACGACCAAAATGTCAGGAGGCTTGCCGGCAGCAGCGGCCGACGCTGCCCCCCAGGAATTCCCTCCAATGCATTCCCCGTTTATCCCACAATTCTACTGTGGCTTGATAACCCAGCCCCAGGTTGGACCCCAGCCAGACCTGTGAGCGTAACGTTCGGCCCAGTACACCTAACTGTGGCCGATGAACACCACTCTGGCTCGGGAGTCGCGGGGAAGCAGTCCTGGGAAGACACAAAAAACAGGTTAAAGTGCCAGCAGCGGGCGCACATACCTCCGGTAACACTTGGAGGACCACCTGCCCAGCCGGCGGATGTCACTCTGCCCGTACCCCAGCACCGCGGCCGTGGATGCCATGCCAATCTGGAAGGAGTGTGTGCCAAACCGCAGGGATCCTAAGCCCAAGTCCTTTAGCACCCTGCCCGAGAGCTGCCCGAATTGGAATTTAGTCAATGGCCTACCTACCGTATCTTTGTGCTGGAAGAGGTAACCCTCCTTAGGTCCCCTTAGGGCCATATAAGCCTGAAGGGCGCGGACGGGACGGATGAGCTCCTGAGAGCAAGTGTCCAGGTGTATAAGCATCCCCCTGCCTTTCTGGTCTGTTTTGGATTGCCGAAGGCGAATGGTGAGCTGGCAGGGCTCGAGGGTAACGTCCGAGGCGAGGAGGGCTACAAACAAGCTGTCCTGCTTGCCCGCCTCTACCAGCTCACCAACCCTCAGGGCACCGAAAAAGGCCAGGAGTGACGCCGCTTTGAAGAGGGCAGCCTCGAAGGCATCTTGGCAAACCGTGTGCCACTTGGCACACACTGCCGCCAGGATTTGGGGGGGGTGACTGGGAAGCAGGAGTCCGTTGTCTTCCCCCTCTCTCTGCTCCACCCCGCGACCATACCCCTTATTCTAAATTCCCCCGGAGGGTCCCCATGACCCCGGAGCTTAGAATGGAATGCCAGGGCCGCCAGACTTCCCAGCATAGAGCTCGGGGCCAAGCCTTTCCTATGGAGGTGTACGAGAAAGATATGAAGGTGGTCTACAGGCAGGGGCCACATTTGGCCCAGCCCCTGCGCGGCACGGAAGGCTTCGAATTCCTCCGTCACGGCCGCGTATCCCCTGCGTGTCCTGGGGGCAACTGAGAGGCAAAGCGCCCTGTCAGCCTCC
This sequence comes from Phrynocephalus forsythii, assembly GCA_029282475.1. Classification (NCBI taxonomy): domain Eukaryota; kingdom Metazoa; phylum Chordata; class Lepidosauria; order Squamata; family Agamidae; genus Phrynocephalus; species Phrynocephalus forsythii. The sequence goes on along the minus strand of JAPFRF010000003.1, from coordinate 31,034,552 downwards.
TGTCGCCAACCTGCCATACCTCTGTCGGGATCTCTACTGGAAGCGCTGCCGCTCCTGGGGCGAGAGCCCGGAAACGCTCGGCCTGTCGGCAGGACAATGCATCAGCTATCTCGTTCTCCACCCCGGGCACATGACGGGCGCTGGCCACAATATTATATTGGAGGGCCCTAAATGTGAACGCCCTGACCAGACACATCACCCTGGACGAGTGGAACGTTAGGCTATTAATGGCATGGACCACCACAAGGTTGTCGCACCAGAAGCGGACGACCGAGTTGGCCCAGGCCTCCGACCAGATGTACAATGCGGCCCAGATGGGGAATAGTTCCAGGAATGTTAGGTCGTGTGTGATGCCGGCCTCATGCCAGGTTGAGGGCCAGATGCCGCAGCCCCACTGCCCCTTCCAGAATATGCCAAACCCGATGCCCCCCGCGGCTTCGGTCTGGACCTGAAACTGGGCCCCCAAGTGGAGCTCATCCCTCCAGAAGGAAACCCCATTAAAGCCGTCCAGGAGATTTGCCAGACCGCCAAGTCTTCCCTCATGTCGGCTGTGACCCTGGTCCTGTGTGTTGGCCTGCGTAGGCCTACCATGGCTGAGCAAAGGCGGCGAAGGAACGCCCGCCCCGGAGTGACCACCATACACGCGAAGTTAAGGTGGCCCACCAGCTCCTGAAGTTGCCTGAGAGAATTTTTCTTGAGCGCTTGGGCCTCCCGGACTCTGTTTCGGAGGGATACCAGTTTGTCCTTGGGGAGGCGGCATGCCTGTGCCCCGGTATCGATCTCGATTCCCAGGAAGGTGAGAACCGTCAGGGGGGCCTCCGTCTTCTCCTCAGCTAGCGGCAGGCCTAACTGCCCGGCCAGCGCCCTAAAGCAATCCAGTAGGAGTTGACACCTGCCTGACCCGTGGGACCCACAGAACAGGTAGTCGTCCAAATAATGGGCCGTACTCACCCACCCCGTGACATGGCACATCGAACGACGTGTAGCAGACCGCGCACAGCTCATGCAGAATGCCATCATTCAGCGAGGCCCCGTTGGGGTGGGAGAGGTGATGGATGAGCCGAAATTCACCTGGGGCTTTCTTGGGCACCAGTCCCAATGGGGACTCTCTCAGATTGGGCACCGGGGGTGGGGGAAAGGGCCGAGTACCCGGCCTCCCACACCTCCATCCGGATCTTGTCAGCCGCCACCCCCTCAGCCCACCGTAGGGACCTAAGGTTGTGGGCCAAAACGGGCAGCTTGGGGCCCTGAAACGGGATACGGAAACCAAACTCAAAACCTGAAACTAGAAACTCGGCCACTTCCCTATCAGGGCACTCTGCTGCCCACCGCCTCAGCAGTTCAAGCTTGATTGGGCTGGGGCCCTTATGGAGGGGCGTTATCCCCAGGCCCTGACTTTCTGCCACCTCCCGCATCCCGCCCCTTCCCCTGCTGTGGGCGGGCCCTGCTGCAGTTAATCGAAGGGTGCTGCCCCCCGCAGACGGAGCACTCGTGCTTAAATTGGCACGGCTTCCGGTTGCACGCCCCCTGGCCTTTGTAGTCCCAACAGACCAGCCGGACTTGAACCGACTGGCCCACCGAGGCACGGGCAGCGGGATTTTGGGTCTCCTTCCGTATGAGGTGACCGCTGTCATAGCGCTCCCTCAATGTTGGACGGACTGGGGTCATAAATTGCAGCCATACCGGCGGCAGGGGGTCATCTCACCGCAGGTAGGGCTCCAAGGCCGCCCTGCAACAAAATTCCTTGTCGTATTGCAGCCAGGTATGGCCAGGGAAGTCCACAAAGGCCCGGTAGATCAGGTCCAAATATTTTAGCATGGACTGCGCCCGCCAGGGATGGGCCTGCAAAGTTAAGGACATATAGATGAGGTAAGCCGGAAGCCAGGTCGCCCAGGAGCGCTCTGGCTTCTTGCATAGCCTCCGTTCCCTATCCTGAGGGTCTTCCTTCTCAAGCTCCTTGGTATCCAGGTCTCGGTTTAGGAGGCCAAAAATGTCAATGAACTCCCCCCTCCAAATTTTCTCTTTCGTGGCCTGTGGCAGGTGGTGTCCAAATGGCAAAGCGTAGTCCCCATAAGGGAGCGTGCCAGCGGTGACCCCCGCGTAGCTCGGGGCCGCGCCAAGGTATGGCCATGCTGGAGCACCCGCGGGGAGCTGGCCAGGCGCTGGCCAAGCGGGCAGCTGCCCGTGGGCCCAGCCGAGCGGATCAGGGGCTGGTAGACACATTGGCGCACCCCCAATCCCGAGGAGCCCGGGCTGCCAACCTGGCAGGGGCACGCCCGCCCCGGGCACCCCCCCGGCGAAGGCAATGCAGATCCACTCCAGGGGGAACCTGCGCCCAGAGTAGCTGGTATGGGGCCGGCTACCTGCGCCGGCCACCCCGTCGGGGCAGGCGATCCCGGGGCAGGCGGGACCGCCCGCCAAGGCCACACAGGTGTGGGTGCTGGTTCGGGTGCACCAGCCAACTCACTTGTGGTGGGGATCTCCGCCACCACTGGCTCCGCACCGTTGTCCTCCCTTCTGCCCATTGCCTCTGGGCCAGCGGTGGCCGTCGACAAGCTGTGTGAAGTACTTCGCTGCCGCTGGGCCGGCGCAGACAGGCAGCCCGTCGCCATGGCCGTTCCGGAGGCAGGCTCCATCTACTCCAGGACTGTAAAGTGAGCAGAAAAATTATGAGCCAGTTCCCGCAGCTGGGCTCACTTCCGGGCCTTTGAAGGCCTGGTCCCAGTCCGTGGCCGCGCCCCTTGGGGGTCCTCCGTAGCCTGCACTCCCTTGGCTGTCTCCAGAGCCACCAAGCGGGACTCCAGCTCCATCCAGACAGGCCATTCCTCCTCATTAGAAGAGGATTCCGAGAGCTGGGGTGCAGGCCACAGCCTCCTTGCAGGCTGCTTGCCTTTGCTCTTCCCCCTCCCCTTCCCTGGGGCCATCCTAGCACCACCACCGGGCCCTGGTTATCAAGTGAGACAAGGCCCGCGCCCCTGGCCTACCCCCTTAGCTAGCCCCCAGGGGGCCCTGCAGGGTCTAACAACCCAAACCGGAGGCAGGGGGGAGTCCCTCCGTCCACCCGACCTCCACCCTTAAGGCTTCCTGTCCCGGGAGGGTGCTGCCAGGAGGCAGGGGGGAGGCAGGGGGGAAGAGTTCCCAGGTAGGCCCGGGCTACAGGCTCCCTTAGGCACAATTTGGGCCTAGGCTGGGCCCGCTGAGGGCGGCCAAGCAGGCCGGTAGGCTAGTGCTGGTTGCCCAGCTATGGTCACGGGGGTAGAAGGGCCCAAGGTCCCGTAGGCCCACCGCCTGCCCACCGTGGCAACCGCTGGCCAGATGGCCTCCCACCGGCAGCCTACTCCTGGGAAGGGCCCTGGCTCAGGAAGAGCCGGTAGGGGAGTCTGGGGCAGGGGGGAGGGCCGCCGTGTGCCGCCCCACTCACACGGGGGGAGGGCCGTTGCCGCTCCCCTGAGTCCTGGTCACTGTGCCCCTCGGCACATTCGGCAGCCCCCGCTAGCGCTTCCGGAAGCCGGAGGCTGCCGCCGCCTGTAGCGCCACTTTGTCACCGGGCCGCCCTTGCCGGCGGCCGGCGATGGTGTGTCCTGACTCCACTCCCCGGCGGCGCTTCTGGTGCCGTTGCTGCGGGCCGTCGGCTTTCTGCGGGCCCGCGAGTAGGTTTCCCCCCCAGCCAGGTAAGGATGCCGGGCCGAGGTCTGCGGTCACGCGGAGGCTGCTGCCGAAAGGCGGCCCCGAAATGGCACCCGCCGCTTGCTGCCGCCTCTCAAAATGGCAGCCGTGCGAGGAGCGAGCAGCAGGACCTAGCCTGCTGAATGCTCCTTCGAACTGGATGTGGGAGGGGATCGGAGCCGCCCCTTTTAAAGGGAGCTCCTCCCCCTCCCCTCTAGACACTCTATGCGTCCTGCCTGTCTCTCCATCCGGGGAGTCAGGCAAATACACCCCGTGGGCGGAGACCCGTCCACGGAGCGACCATTCTGTTAGAACGGTACAAAAAGGCAACCAGTTACTTTGAGAGGAAATGAACTTCACAACACTGGGGATATTCAAGGAAAAGCTAGGCAGCTGTCTGTCAAATAGACTTTGATTTGGATTCCTGCATCAAGCAAGTGGTTGCACTTGATGGCCTCATAGGCGTCTTACAACTCCATTATTCTAAGATTATGTGATATTCAGTGCCGGTTTTACTGATTGTAGGAAATAGGAGATAGGGATTACAAGGTTCAGAAGAGGAAGAGGTAGTACTGGAGATTTCCCAATCGTGTTGTGTGAAATGTGCTCATGGAATCGCAAAGCTAGTTTATTCAGATGAGATGATATGCCGTTGATTTTCATCCATCAAGACCTTTCTTCTATATGCAATAACCATTATCAGGGACTTAGTGCCACAGATTGTTCGTATCACAGTGGAGACAGTCTTGCTTTATAAAGTGATAAGCCAGAGTAGTAAAGTGGAATGATCTATGATTGTAAATCTGTGATAGCCCCTTCACACAAATAAGTGATCAAGTGATAGGGATAATTCATCATGTAGGAAGCCATTGCCTTAGTGAATATGTGACGTAAATGATAGAGAGAGATGTAATATGTTGAAAGTGTTGTTTATACTTTGGTGAGATTTATGTTCCCATGCCTGCTAATGAGCATCCTTCTGCTGCTGCTTCCACATGGCAGTTTTAGACACCAGGTGACTGTAGTGTTATTAATATTTTTAAAGGCAAACAAGCTGCACATTTTAGCACATGAACACCCATGAAATATGAACATCTTAGGGCCTTCTTCCTAATATTATTAAGCCAGACTTTCCACATTTTGTGGGTGAGACTTTATTTTATTTTTGAAAGACTGTGTTCAGTTTAGACCTCTGTATTCAAAAAGGTCTGTATACAAAGTGTTGTGTGGTGGCTCAGTGGGCTATAGCCCTGAAACTATTGGCTGCAAAGTTGGCAGCTCAGCAGTTCAAATTCCAGGTGCCTCACAGGGGAGTGAGCTCCCGCTGTTAACCCCAGCTCCTGCCAAACTAGCAGTTCAAAAGCATGTAAATGCAAGTAGATAAATAGGTACTGCCGTAAATATTGGGAAGGTAAACAGTGTTCCGTGCACAGAAATATGTTCAGTCATGCTGGTCACATGACCGAGACTTGCACAACACTGGTTCTATGGCTTAAAAACAGAGATTAGCACCACCCCCAGTGTCAGACACGACTAGCACACATGTGCGGGGAAAACCTTTACCTTTACTATACAGAGAGAACAGAATTAACTGATCAGCCCTCTGAAAAGTTACCTACATGGCATTTTGCCTTGTCCTACTTCGGTCCTTATACAAAGTCACCTTTTGTAAGGGGAGGGGACACTAGCAGATCAGAATGCCTGCTTATGAGTGCACTCATCTTTCACTTCCATGGAACATCACTGTGCTGCACGGAGAAGTGAGTAACGTTATTCTCCTGGTATAACCCATTCTGGTCCTCCATTTTGTCATCTCATTGTACTGATGTATACATTAGAAGTAATTTCTCATTAGAAATTAGGCATTAGGTATTTCAACCAATACCCAGAATCAAACACTCTCCATCCACAAAGCTATTGTTATTAAAAGAAATCAAGAATACAGTTGTCTCAACTCCACTGGAAATAACTTTTTTCTTGGTTCCACAAAAGCAGCTTCTCCGAACTTGGGATGGGAGTAGAGATGGGCACGACTTAGCGGTATTCCCGTTTCCGTTTCCGTTACTCGGTTCCGTTACTCTACGGAAACGGTAACGGGAAGTACTCCGCCAGACTTCGAGCTCGAACCGACGAACGAACAATTTTGGTCTGATTTGTCGTGCTCGTTCCTTGCATCGCGCGATCGCGTGATGCCACGCGGCACAGAAAAAAAGTTTTTTAAAGTTAAAAAAAAACCGGTCCCGGCTGAAAAGCAGGCGGAAAAATGCCTGCCGTGCCTCAGGGCACCTACCAGAGGGGTTGTTTCTGGAGGTCCCTGGCCTCCCCCCCCATCCCCAGTCCTGGGCTGCTCTGGTGGGACTCGCCGCAGACTCGCAGCCAGCAAAAAGCCCAGTCTCGCCGCCGGCCGCCGCAATTAAAGCGCAAGCAAGCGGCACGGACGGCACAGGAAAAAAACTTTTAAACTCTCCCCCCACCCATTCCCGGGCCAAAAAAGCAGGCGGAAAAATGCCTGATTGACTAAGGGCGCAGGGCACCTACCGGAGGGGTGGTTTCTGGAGGGGGGGTCCCGCCTCCCCCCCATCCTGGGCAGCCAGACTCGCCATGCCATGCGGTGTGGGCGGGGGATCCAAAATGGGGCGGCGAACGCAATATTGTTTTTGAAATCGTGGTCCAAAAACACACAAGAACAACAGAAACACGCGAAAATTTATAAACTGCCAGATTTTTCACAGTAGCAGTGGGTTTTTTCTTGCAACAAAATGTCTCTCCTCTCCTCCTCTGTCCTCCATTTATTTTATTTTATTTTATTTTATTTACACCTGCGCAATGATGGGCTGGCCGAGTGGCCAGCCATGTGGGAGTGGACGACCATGCAAATTTTTGGAGCCATCCCACCAATCGCATGGCCACTTGGCCATGGAGACTTCTGGGATGTGCCAAAAAGCCCCCTAAAACCTGCCCTAGCCCCCTAACCCTAACCCTAATCCTTGACTCCAGTCCTTACCCATACGTCACAGACTGTCTTCTTAGTGGGTCAGAGAGGCACCCAGAGGTTTAACCCACTAGCCCACCCTAAACTTACCCGTCACTAGCCTAACCCTAGCCCTTGCACTAACCCACCTTAACCCTAAGCCAGATCTACTTGCATTGCACTACACGCAAGTACAATTCCCTTCTTTGTGAGACATGGCGGTGCGAGAGCCTTAGGCATCACCCTATGGCTCTGGGTTCACTGCCATCACTAGTCTCACTGTCTGCAAATGGAATGTATATCCATATGGCTATGCATGCATTTTGCAGCAGCAGGTGAGGATGGGAGACCCCCATGTTGAGGGGTCTCTTTGAGCCTGCTTCCCCTTCCTAGTGGGTGAGGATAGGAGGCACCCACGGGTGCCTCCAGGAGCCTGCTTTCCCTTTATAGCGGGCCAGAGGAAGCACCCACTCCACAGAGGTGCCTCCAGGAGCCTGATACCCCCCAAAAAAACAGTACTAATGAAAACAAAAAAACGAAAAAATGAACCGACTAATTTTTGCGAATTTTCGCGAAAAACGGAAACGACCCGAAACGGAACCGGCCCGACTAATGACAACTCGAAAAAATTTTTTTCAAGTCGTGCCCATCTCTAGATGGGAGTTTTAGTGCTACTGTGGACAGCCAAGCACCAGGCAGAGAAGCCCCTCAAGCTTCAATCTCTGCTCACCCCCACATCATTCTTACTAAAGAGAAGAGAAACCTAAAGAGCAGTGGTGCCCCTTCAGCCAGCTTGGTCCCAGAAAGCCAACATCAACTCAGCTCTAATGCTGGTGGAGAGAATACCAGTGAAAATACCAGTGCCAGTCCCCCAAGAGCCAGAGGGAAAGCTGGATGAGAGATCAGCATTGCTGCCCTTGGTGAAGGCTTTTTAACCCTCCCTACTGTGGACCTCATGTGTTGAGTTGCCATGGACAACCACACTTAGAATATGCTGAAACCCCTCCCAGTGCTATTAATTGAACAGTTCTCAAAACATTTTCACCACAGCACCCTTGTTGGGCTAAACGAAATTTGTGGCATAGCTACACTTAAAACAGTTTGAATACTTAATGCGATGAATGAAACTGGATGAATTTTTCATTATTTCCATGGCACCCCAACACATGCTCACTGCACCCCAGGGTGCCATGACATCCAGTTTGAGAACTGCTGGGTTAATAGACTCAGAGTACTGGACTTAGAGTCACGCTTGTAGGCACTGTGTAAAACTAGCCCAGGACACATGGAGAACTGTGTTTCAGTAAACCATACCCCTAATATAATAAACCCAGCTTGTGTTGAATCACCTGCTTCCATGGATCAAGGGATGGAGGAAGGAACACCTGCAGATCCACTCAAGGTCATCGAGGCTCATGTTTTTTAAAAGAAATGAACTGAAATGAACAGAGACAAAATTCTCACTGATACCTACTACAAACTGTTTGCATCTGTGACTACATAAACAGAAACAACCATGTCTGCTAAAGAGAATTCTAGAAAGTAGACTTCTATTGGGCAGTTCATTCCCAAAATGTATGCATATCACAGGGTTGGTGTCCTCTGAGGAACAGGCCCAAGCCCCACCAATGGTGTGAAAGAAAGGACTATTACAAGACCACGAGGTTCAGAGTAGGGATTCTTCAGAGCACAACAGAGGTTGGGGAAGAGGAGGATGAAGTGAGCTGCTACCTCATTGTAAGCTACATACTGGAGGGAGACAAGGTAACTGAGATAGGGATCCTTCCCATCAGGCCTCCATCTTCTGATAGAATTCTGCCACAAATGGAGTTCTCTAAACTTTTTATGAAAATAGGCCTGGAATGTTCCCACCAAAAACGCACAGAAATCTCTCATAATATCCCCTGTGAAAAGGGATTTTTTTTAAAAAAACATTTTTGTTCTCACCTGTGAAAGTGATAGGATTGGGGGTTTGCATCCCTATACACATGTGCAATCCTCTTTCGTTTTTTTAATTTAACTTTGTCTTGTGCTACTGGCAGAATTTTTCCAGCTTATTTGGCTGACTTGTAAATTCTGGGGTGAGATTTGGGAGGTATCCGTATTGCTTTAAATTCATTTAGTAAACCCCAAGAGGGTTTCAGAAGTAAAGCTTCTTAGCAAGGGATTGCCGACTTATTGATGGGAAACAGTTTGCCTCTAAGCCTCACATCCTCTTCAGCCCCAATGCAATTCACTGATAATATCCAGAAATACATTTCTAGGTTATCACTACTCATCGTTTAATATAAAGGTAACCTATGCCAGTTTGTCCTACTCATATAAGATTAGTTGGAAATTCCAGAATGGTTGTGCTAAAGGTGGCTGAATCTATTATGATGCAATGTGGTGAATGCCAACGTCTAAAACAGAGGAAATGCATGAGCTGAGAAGTGACAGCTCCACTTTTACAGGCTTTTGTTTTAAATAAAACTCCTCCTATTCCTGAAAATGCAAGATGCATAAGGCCAGTATCATAAAATGAAGCAGATATGAAAATCTATGAACCGGTTTTACAGAACTATGGCCAAGAGGTTATATAAAGCAGAGGTTGTATGTGCATTTGTGGGGAGGTGGTGGAAGTTTGTGTTTATGTGTTGTCTGTATGGATGAAATCTTGAACAGCAACAGAGCTTATAGACATATGAGCTTAGCAAGCAGCGGAGAGGGGTGTGCAAATTCTGTGCAATATTCAGGACATACATAAAGATGCTTGGTGTGCTACTTGGGTGGTCTATGCCTGGAACTTAGTAAAATGTCTTTCTTGGTAGATAAAACACCCAGCAAGGTATAGTGGTTACAGTGTTGGACTAAGGTGTGGAAGGATCCTTCCACCATGAAACCCACTGGCTGACTTTCAGCTAGTTACCGTCCCTCCACCTAAGGTAGTAGCAAGGGTAAAATTGGTGGAACAGGAGCTATGTTTAACACAACTCACTGGAGGAGAGAACAAATGTAGATAAGCAAATACACAAGCATTAAATGAAAGCCTATTTATATCAAAGATGGCAGGAGCAAAATGGCTAGACATGATAAAGGCTTTATATAAATGATCATTAGCAGTTTAGCATCCCCCAAAACTGTCCTTAACTCTCAATCAGTGCAAGAAAATTTGCCATAACAATCCAATGTTGGGGTCAAATGAAATTGCGGAAAGACACATGCAAATAAAATAACCAATGATACTATTAAAAATACAGTGGTACCTCTTAAGACGAATTTAATTCGTTCTACGAGACATTTCATTTTATAAAAAAAATCCTCTTGCAAAATGTGGTTTCCCATAGGAATGAATTGGAAACTGATTAATATGTTCCAGAGGTTTGAAAAAAAGGCAAAAAAGCCTTTTTGTTCAGACCTCATAAGTACACTTTAAAGACATATAGAGCCAACCCCCCAGAACCCCCACACACAACTCAATGCAAAATAAAAGCTCCAAGACAACCCCCAGATCATTCCCACCAAAAGTGCAATGGAAACCAATGCATGGCGGATCAAAAGCAAGCAGCAAGACAAACCCCAGGTCATTCCCACCAAAAGTGCAATGGAAAACAATGCAAAAACACAAAAGAAAGCAAGGAAACTTCAGCTCCCTACCTTTCCAAGTTTTAAAAGTCTAATATAGAGATGGGCATGAAACACTAAAATGGTGTTTCATTTCGTTTTTTGTTTCATTTTTCTTTTTTTCATTTCATTAGAAACATTTTTTAAAAAAATCATTTCTTTTTCATTTTTTCATTTTTGTCTTGTGGTTTTATGTGTTTTTATGTGTTCAAATGGTGTTTATGTGTTTTTTTGTGCTTTACTTTTATGTGTTTCAGGAATGTTGGGGGGAATGGCATGGGGTTTAAAAACTTTTTTTAGCCACTGAAGCAAGCGGAGATGGCAGCCATTGGCACTTACCTCGGTGGCTTAAAAAAAGTTTACAAACCCTGCATCCCCCCCCCGCCAACACACCCGACTGGGGGAAAATGAAAAATGAAACAAAACGAAATGAAAATTTTCAGTTTGTTTAATTTCATTTTTAAAAAACAAAATCAGTTTATTTTTCATTTTGTTACAAAACAAAATGAAAAATGAAACAAAAAAAGTTTCTTGCCCATCTCTAGTCCAAAAACTGCTGCAAAACAATATCCAGAATGGCTCCAAAACTTGATGAAAAATCTCCTCCCATCCCTCCATAAACTACAGGGGTGCAATGCATCCTGGGTAACTTGTTACAAAATGAAGAACAGATTTTCATCTTGTGAGGCATTTTATAGTGAATTTTTGACTTGTGAAACATAACTGTTCCCAGAAATTTCATTCATCTTATGAGTTTTTCTTCTTACGGGGCATCCGCCTTAAGAGTTACCACTGTAAAATGTCTGTGAAGATTCTCAATTATCCAGGTGAGTTTATCTGGAAGTTGAGTCATGGCAACTAGACTTCTTTTCTTGAAAGTTTGAAATGTTTCACTGCTCATCCAAACAGCTTTGTCAGTCTGAAGTAAGCTAGTTTGAACTTCTGAGTCCTCCATTTTATTTATTTATTTATTTATTTATTTATTTATTTATTTATTTATTTATTTATTTATTTAGCGTGTATGCTGCCCACTACCCAAAGGTCTCTGGGCGGCTCACAATCAAAGTCAACAATTCAGACAATTAAAACATCATATTGCAATAAAATTAAAACAATAAAACATTTAAATACAATATATTAAAACACTGCACTAAAATCACTATCAGGACCCACAATAATCAGTTAAAAAGACTTCTTGAAGAGGAATGTTTTTACCTGGCACCGAAATGACATCAATGTTGGCACCAGGCGGATCTCACTTGGGAGGGCATTCCATAATCTGGGGGCAACTGCCGAAATAGTTCACTTTGGCCGCTATCTTACAATGGGGAAGATCAGGTGGTTGTGAAAGTCTGGCTTTTCTCTTTTCATGGTCACGTGGCTGAAGATGTGGGTTCTCCATTCCCACGTACAAGGAAAGTTTTAAAAATTAAAAAACCGCTGACATCCCGAAGGCCAGCTGGTCAATGCTGGGGGGGGGGGGATAAAAATAAAAAATAAATTTTAAAAAGCGCCAAACAGTCCCAGGGCCAGTTGGTTGGCACTGGGGGGGGGAGCAGAAAACCCAGATCATATGCGCTCCCGTGGACTTCTGGCTCTGGAAAAATGTGAAATTTTAACCGGAGTAATAAATACCCAACACCAGATGTAGGTCTTGGAAAGCTCACTAGAAGGGGCATTACCAGGTTTCCTTTAAAAGTCCAGTGGCCATGGAGGCAAGATTTTTGGAAACGGTTTATCTGAAAATTAGATCAGGATTTTAAAGGGCATGTGATAGAGGCCTTTGACCACATGTCACCATGGTCTAAAATAGGCTCATAAGATGGACAAAGGCCTGAATAGACTTGTTAGGTGGACAATAATCTCAGTAGGCTGATGAGATGGACAATGGTCCACATTTACAACCTTCCTAACATCCATAGGTATGAGTTGTAAGCCATGGCCTTGCTGGTGGAGATGTGAAGTATTTTTGATTTGTCTGGGGATTGTTGAAATCACTGCCTGATAAGTAGCAGATAGAATGTGCCTGAGTCCCCACCTCTGTTGCGAGAAGGTTTTCAATACTCACATGAAAGACTTCCCTGACCCCCCTCTCAGACCACCTATCCTCTCTGTCTAATATGTGTACATCCTCATCTTTAAATGAGTGCCCTTTGTCCTTCAGGTGGAGGTATACTGCTGATTCTGGTCCTGGTTGTTGCCCCTTCCATCTACGTTGGGCCATCCTCCCGTTTAATGGTTGTTTAGTTTCGCCAATGCAGAAGTGGGCCTTCAACAAAGCAATGACCTGACCCAGAAGAAAAATGGATCAGCTTGAGACCCATAGCTGACGGAAGAACCTGGCTGGAGTGTCTGAAAAGCTTGAAATGATTTTTGGCAAACACCACATCCCTGTTTACTATTCAGGCCATTGTTTATTTTTTGAGCCTATTTCAGACCAGCGTGACATGAGGTCAAAGTGAACGCTAAAATGGAGGACTCACAACTAGCTTTCCTCAGACTGACAAAGCTGTTTGGAACAGCAGCAAAACATTTCAGTTTCTCAAGAAAAGAAGTCCAATTGCCATGACTCAACTTCCAGATACACTGTAAAATGATTTGCAAGTAATTGTTTCTTATTGTCAGGGACAGTAAACAGAGGTGTATTTTGTGGAGTTGGAAAAAGAAACAAGAGAGAGTGAGGCCTGGGTTTCCCATCTGTCTCATGAGACAAAATGAACATTTTCCAAATAGAGCTCAGCAAACAGTCATGGAAGAACAAAGAGAGGAAATGCCTATAGGGAGGAAGAAAACCTAGAAGAGATGGGCACGAAACGAACAATTTTTCATTTCCGTTTTGGTTTTTTTGTTTCGTTACATAATGAAATTACAAATGAATTTTGTCCTTAAAATGAAACGAAACGAACAGAAACACCGGAAATTTTGTCGTGCGTTTCGTTTCCATTACTGCAATATGAGTGAATTGCTTAAAATCCTAAAAAAAAATCACAAAAAATGAAATTAATGGTAACAAAATGGTAACGAAACAAATGAAAACAAAAATGAATTTTTTGCAAAAATTCACAAAAAACGGAAATGAACCGAAACAGACCCTCCAAACGACAAACAACAAATGAAATGCCATTTTTTATTCGTGCCCATCTCTAAAACCTAGTGCAGAAGGCAAATTGTTGGAGGAATGTTAGTCAAGGAAGCAGGATCATCAGGAAGCATAATGTGTGTCTGGAGTTCCAAAACTAATTTCTGCCCCCTGTATCGATAGTGATTCTGAGTTGCAGATGCACGGCCACAAGACTACCAGAAGTTCACACAGAACAGCTGCATGACCTTCATGTACAGAATGATTGTGAGGAGTTGGTACAAGTCCAGCCATCTCAAGACCTCCACACAGACAAGATTTTTGAGACACTGGAAGCCTTCACCAATAAATGGATTTCAAGAGGCAGCAGAGAGCAAAAACATTGGCATGGAAGTTATGGATTTCCTGCATTGTCGTGGTGCTGGACTCAGTGATCCTTTAGGTCTCTTGCAGCTCTACAACTCTGTTTCCTTTTTCCTTTTGCTGAAAGTTGTGACTACTCCTGTCCCAAGCTAGACACAAACTAAACCCACTGCCACCAAAAAAATTACTTTTCTTTCCTTAGTTTTTAAGGTCAGTCAATTCACACTGAGAGATATTTCAATGAATCATAAATGTAAACTGCATTAATAAAGCATAATGGTTTCTCATAACCGTTCAACATACATATGGTTACAGTTTCCTTTTAAGCTAGATTTTATAATTTGAGTCAGGTGTTCTTACAATAACCTTTTACAAGTCATGCTAAATTAATTCACCCTCTGTCTGCTGCAGTAAACTTTTCAAAACCCTTTCACCATATAACTATCTCTACATAACATTCTTCCTATAACAACTCTCGTATCAGACTCCTAGTTCAGACTCAGATTCCCATAACATCTTCTCTAACACCTTTCTTCTGGCATCTCATATATATCTGTAATCCTCCGATTGATTCTCTCCCTGGTTCTTTCACAGCCAATCATGACTCAGTCCAGAATTACTAGGTAGACTTTCCTGTCCTGGTCCTAGAGCAGTGTTGGCGAACCTATGGCACGGGTGCCAAAGGCGGCACTCAGAGCCCTTTCTGTGGGCACCCAATATTGCCCCTTCACAACCACCTGTATTCAGGTTAAATTGCTGTACTGCAGGGGTGTCCAAACTTCAGGCCTCCAGATGTTTTGGACCACAACTCCCACAGTCCTTTGTAACTGGCAATCTAGGCTTGGAATTCTGGGAGTTGTGTTACAAAATATCAGGAGGACACCCCTGTTTTATTGGCACTTTTTGAAAAATTACTGGGTTTTGAATCACAATTTGGGCACTCAGTCTCTAAAAGGTTCGCCATCACTGTCCTAGAGTATGTCAGAAAAGGAATACTGAAAATGATGGGTATGTGCTTTGTTTCAGTCCCTTCCCTGTAGATTTATCTCTCAGAGATCCTTTATGGTGTCAGTGTTTCCCTACCTTGGGCAACCCAGCTGGACTGCATCTCCCAGAAACCCCAGCCAACACATCTAGTAGTGAAGGTTTCTGGGAATTGCAATTTAAGAAGACCTGGGTTACTCAAAGTTGGGAATCATTGGTGTATAAAATAGATTATCAAAATAAGACTTCGGAAATTCAAGTTTGAATTCCCTCACATAGCTTGAAAACTCTATTGGGGTTACCATAATTCAGATGTGATTTGACAGCACACAGTATAATAATTATGCCCGATACTGAAACACTAGTGCAGTAAACATGAGCAGTAAATTACAGTGAATGACAGAAAGAAGACTGTATCATATCCAAGCAGCCTATGCGCTCCTACCACAGAACACATCTCTATGAACTGGGCAGACAAAACTGTGACATGATTCAAATTGTTGCTATGATTTTCTGTCATTGCTTTATCTCTAGGGGTGATAGATTTAAAAAAGGCAATGCCCAGTTTATTTGGAAAAATCAACAACTATTGGCCACCGAGTGCGCATATATTTAGAAATATATACGGTGACTACCTAGCCATAGATACTTTATATCACCTTTAAATTTCGTATAATAAAGAACGGTCTCAAGCTTTTGGCTGAGTGCTTCATCTTAAGGATGTAAATCCTCACTTCTCTTTCCATGCATGAGTGTGAAGTGGCCAAATCCTTCTTCTCAACCCCCTGAGAGCAAAGTATTTTATGATGCACTGAGCATAAAAAGTGAGAAACATTCTTCTTCATCTGGATTAAAATCAGTGGAAGAGGGGTTTCTGCACTTCTAAACACTTCCAAAAGGGAAAATCTCTAATTTACATTATAAGCTCCTTACACAAATTTTGGAGGCCTTGAAAAGATGAGGTTTTTCTTTGTCTCACTTGCCCTCATCATAGTGGAAGGCTTTCTGAAGTGGCAGGGAAGGACAGCCCAAGCTCTTGCCTGGAGTGGCACAGTGCTGGAAAAGGAGGGCCCTGGAAGCGTGTGAAGAATAGTGAGTGGGTGGGCCATCTCATGCCCATCTCTAACAGGGATCTGCACAAGACCAATACTTGTATAAATAGGAGATTGTCTCCTACAAAACTGTCAGGACTTCATGCTCTGCTAGTGTAGAATGTAATTCCAACCAAAGACTTTAGCAAGTATTTGCTTGTGACTCAGTGTGCTGACCAAACTATAGCATTTCTCAGGGTTCTGTGATCAGTGGCACAATATTAAGGGCCTATCCCATATGACTGTGATGTTTAGAACTAAAACACAACCAGAATTGTATAAACTATTCTTCATTTTTTGAGATAAAGTATATCACCTTACTAGACAATTTCCTCTAAATTGCACTGTTTGTTCATCAGTCATATGGTTTCCATTAGAGATGGGCACGAATAAAAAAAATGGTGTTTCATTTGTCGTTTGTCGTTGAGCGGTCTGTTTTGTTTCATTTCCATTTTTCGTTAATTTTTTGGAAAAATTTCATTTTCATTTTTTGTTTTTTTGTTTGTCATTTCTACCCGCTTTTTGCGCAAATTTTAAAGCATTTCCGTGCGTGGGCGTCCCCCAACGCCCCAGACCAGAGGGAAAACACTAAAAAAATTGATGCTGGCAGAGACACAGTATAGACTAGGTTCACAGGGAGGCTGCAAAGGCAGCGGCGGGCATTGCCCAGGGTGCAAGGCAGCTGCAGAGTCACTGCACTGCAGGGCAGGGGAGGGTACTCACCGAGAGGTACGTACACACACACACACAGGAGGCTGCAGGACTGAAGCTAGAGTCGCAGAGACAGCAATCCCACCCTAATTCCCACCGGAGACTGCAAGGAGGATGGGGGCTACCAGAGCTTTTTATGCCCTCTGTGGTTGCCAGACCTGCCCAGTCTGCCACCTGGGCATGCTATTGGTTGAAGTTGTCCAAGAATTTACATGATCACATCACATGGCTTGCCTCCATTTTGTGGCTTGATTTGCGACATCCATTTTGTCATCCTTAAAGGGAAAAGAAAAATACATTGCGATGGGAGAAGACAAAAACAAACGTTTTATGGACCCCAGCCCCCTGGTAGGTAATAATTTCAAATAAGTATTGCATTATTGCTGCATTGTTATGGATGTCCAGGGCGTTTTAATACCCAAGAAATCAATTTTAGGCACCTGGGAGCCATTTTGTGTCGATGTCCCCCTAACTCCCCTTAAAGGAAAAAAATACAGCAATCTGAGAAAAGATATAAATGCACGTTTTAAGGACCCCAAACCCCCCCAAGTAGGTATTATCAGACAGTATAAATAACTATCGCTGCATTTTTATGGATGTCCAGGGAGTTTTTTAACATTTAAAACAGCTCATTTCATTGCACACCCCCAATAATGAAAACGAAACGTAACAAACATAATTTTCGTAGTTCTGTTCGTTTCATTTCATTTTCATCACAATTTTCGTTTGTCATTTCGTTACGTAATGGACCGACAAACGAATAACGGAAACGAAAAATTGTTCGTTTCGTGCCCATCTCTAGTTTCCATATGGTGCAAAGCATTGTGAAGACGATTTTGGGGGGGGGGGTGGGGGAATCCTGTTTCATAGTGGTATTTCAGTATTAACTCAGTCATCAAACCTGTGGACTTCCCCCACCCACCCACCCAAAGGAGGCCAGGGATATTTCACATCTTAATAGAAACACACAACCTGTTTTAAACATGCATGTGTATTTCCATGGTACTGGTCCCCCTCCATTGAGTACAGTTAGATCTCATGTACAATACTGTGTGACATAGTCTAAGAAAGATGTGAAAAGACAAGAGCAAGTTCAGAAAAGGGCAACAAGGTTGATCAGGGGACTGGAAATCAAGTCCAGTGAGGGAAGATTGAAAGAACTAGGCATGTTTAGCCTTGAAAAAAGAAGACTCAGAGGAGAGATGATATCATTTTTCAAATAATTGAAATGGTAGTCATACAGAAGAGGGCCAGGATGCATTCTCAATCATCCTAGAGATCAGGGCCCATAATAATAGGTCCACAATACCAGAAGCCAGGTTTAGGCTGAATATAAAAATGTCTTGATAGAACAGTATGACAAAAGAACTGATTACCTCAGGAGGTAGTGAGTGCTCCAATGAAGCAGACTAGGAAGAGAAAACTGAACAACCATCTCTCCAATCTGCTTTGATTTCATCTCCTGCATTGAACAGGGATTGGACTCAATGGCCTGACCTGCTGAGGAGAACAAATAGGTTACATGTAAATAATTTTGGTCACAGCAATGCAATGAATGTGTTAAGACTTGCTCAACACAAATTCTACAGATACCGATAAGTGGTTACACCATTTTTACCTTAGTTGAAAAAAAGAGTGTTTTAAATGGGAAAAAATGATTGTCATATTCAGGTTGTAAAATAGTATTATATAATTGTGGAACAATATTCAACCCTAAAATTGTTGTAGAGCTATAATAAAGAATGCTTGCAATTTGGCTGCTATGAAAAGAGATGGAATATGGTGTCTTGCCCTCTATGCTCAATTCATATGTCTTATTAAAAAAGAGCATAGAGAGTAAAATACAATATTTCATCTCTTTAGCTTCTGGCCTTAGCATCCATAAAATTTGAAAGTTAAGCAGTATAAACAGGGCACTTAGCCCCTAGCACCATATTTACATGGTCTGTCAATATTAACCAAGCCACAATTGCCTAGAAGGTAATATTCTTTTTCAAACCTTCTTTCATCTTTCACCTCAACACACAGGAGAATATCTGTCAATAATTTCAAAAGATCATTTCTTCACATCCCTATAAATGTGTTTCACTAGCATGTCTGTGATAGGGAAAGATAGCAATTATGTGCTAAAATGGAGAAAGGAGGAGGAGAGGAACAGAGAAATTGAGAGTTCTCTACAATTACTCTTCAGACATGGAAGCATTAGACCACCTTATCTTTGTAAAGGAGACCACCAGTACTTTAAGATATCTTTGACCAGGACCATGTATCTTCTAATCATTGGATTCTGTTTTCTCCAGTGGACAAAGGAACAAGGGAGGGAAAGGGAAAAAAGAGAGACAGGTAACAGGAATCATTGGCGTAGGGGAAGAGGAAGAGGGGAGATGATCCAAAAACAGAAAGTGATTATTGGAAAAGAGAAGGAAGGTGTAGAATTGACAAAGCATGGAAGTACCATGAAAATGGCACAATAAAGAGCTAGCTGCAATCAATTTATTTTTATAATGAGGAAGACTCACCACCGCCTCCAGAGTCGTGGCAGCGGCAGGACTGGGCCGCAGGAGGCCTCTCCGCTGCCTCCGGAGGCCCAGCAGTGGCCATGCCAGTGCAGTAGGAGTCCTTGCTGGGTAGCAGGAGGCCTCACCACCACCTCCAGAGCCCCGGCAGCACCGGGCAGTGGTGGACTATCCCGCTGCTGCCTCCTGAGGCCCAGCAGCAGCCTCTCCGGGCAGTGGGAGGCCTCACAGCTGCCTCTGGAGCCCCATCCGTGGCTGTGCTAGGTGGCAGTGGACCACCCCGCCCCCACCTCTGCAGGCCCAGCAGTGGCAGCGCCAGGCAGCGGGAGGCCTCACCGGGCAGTAGTAGGCCTCACCGCCGTCTCTGGAGCTCCAGAGGTGGCTGCCACTGTGGCAGCAGTGGCAGCCCGGAAGGCCCTGGCAGTGGCTGTGCTGGATGTCAGAAGGCCTTGCCGAGCAGCAGGAGGCCTCACAGCTGCCTCCGGAGCCCATGCAGCGGCCACACCAGGTGGCAGTGTCACCGCCACATCCAGAGGCCCAGCAGCTCCTCACCGCCACCTTCAGAGCTCCCTGACCCAGACGTGAGGTAAGAAATGGTGGTGAGCTGGGGGAACAAAAAACAAATGGAACGAAATGGAAATTTCCATTTCATTTCTTTTCCTTTTCCTTAGAGGGGGCTGTTCGTTATTCATTTCATTACTTGATGAAATGAATAATGAATAACAAAACATTTTTTTTTCATTTCGTGCCCATCTCTAATGAGGACACAAAAATAGCCTTGATTCTGTTACTTTGACAGTAAAATGAATATGCTCACAGACTTAGTAATAATGGCAAACCTTAGTGCACTTGAATCTAAGAGCCTTTTCACACGACCCCTAAGATCTGCAGGCCACTTAAATTTGGACCAGAGATCTTGGGGGTTTGTTGCTGTTCCTGTGTTCCCACCCCCTCCGCACTCCTGGCTGCTGTTTGCGTTAGGGGAGGGAGAAAAAAAGGAAGAAAAGAATGCCGGGCTCACCTCCGTTCTGCCATCTCGCTCTGCTCCCCAGCAGCATTCCAGTCTTAAAGGGGCGGGGGGCAAAAAAACCAACAGACAGAAGCGAGGAGAGCCTGGCACTCACTACCTTACATCCGCATCAGGGATTTTTCACCCCCAGAGAGCAGGTACTTGAAAAGTGTGCTGGGACACGCTTAGGTGGGCATGGTCACACTTAATTTTTTGTAAACTCTGGAGCTGGTGGGGAAACAATTTTAAGCTCTGGATCTGGGAGCCATTTGCCGTGGATCTTAGGGGTCATGTGAAAAGGCCCTAACTTGGCTTAAGTTCAAGTTCAGCTCCATGTGACATCACATCAACTT
The DNA here is from genome assembly GCA_029282475.1 of Phrynocephalus forsythii. Lineage (NCBI taxonomy): Eukaryota > Metazoa > Chordata > Lepidosauria > Squamata > Agamidae > Phrynocephalus > Phrynocephalus forsythii. Next base: position 31,014,206 of record JAPFRF010000003.1, on the reverse strand, counting down.
ATTTGTTAAAGTAAGTTAGAGCAGGGTTTACCCCACTAGTTGGCAGTGTTGCAAGTGTGTATTTTTTGACATCTGTAGAATAAGATGGCTTCTGTGAGCTTAATGATCAGATTGCCTCTGGTGTCTTAGATCCACTATTCATCAACATCCTTCCTGCTCTCATTATGAGTTCTGTTTTTCCTTCTTATTAGAATGCCAGTGGAAGATCACGACAACAAGGAGAGACAAATACCATGTGAATTTACCTTGACATATCTTATGCCATCGGGGATTTGGGTAACTTTGGTTAAAAAAAGGGTTGAGAGCTAGAATGAATATTTTAAAATGCTTTGATTTCATTGAGCAAAAAGAAACCAGATCAAAGCAGTGCTGGCTTTCTCCTTCTTTTTAGGACAGATTTTCATATCATTAAGGTTTTAAAGGCATCAAATAAAGGGAATTAAAATTAAAATGTCAATAATAACTCTAGTAGCAAGAAGCAGCAACATCTTTTAAGAGACAGATTTAACATATTCTTCTTGTTTTAAGTGAACCCTGGCTAATAAGGCTGCTTTCACATGACCACTGCAAAGTTCTCGCAGATGCAGAGCATAAAATCATTTTCCCACGAGCAGCAGACTTTTTAAAAATAAAGTGCAACCACACCCACTTACGTGCGACCCAGTGCATTTTACAAGTACCTGGTCTCAATGTGGAAAAATCCTTGTCGCTATTCTGAGGCAGATTTTAAACCGTTACTCAAGTCTGAAAATCTGCACCAAACCCTTTTCACCCCCATTATGGTGTCTTTGGGCCTTTTCACACGACCCCTAAAATCCGTGGCAAATGGCTCCCAGATCTGGAGCTTAAAATTGTTTCCCCACCAGCTCCGGAGTTTACACCCACCTAAGTGCGACCACACCCACCTAAGCACGTCCCAGCACACTTTTCAAGTACCTGTTCTCCAGGGGTGAAAAATTCCTGATGCAGATGTAACATAGGGCCTTTTCACATGACCCCTAAACTCCGTGGCAAATGGCTCTCAGCTCCGGAGCTTAAAATTATTTCCCCACCAGCTCCGGAGTTTACAGATAATTAAGTGCGACCACGCCCACCTAAGCACATCCCAGCACACTTTTCATGTACCTGCTCTTGGAGGGTGAAAATTCCTGATGCAGATATAACAGTAGTGACTGCTGGGCTCTCCTTGCTTCTGTTTGTTCTTTTTTTGCCCCCCGCCCCTTTAAGCGATCTGAATGCAGTGTCAGGAGCAAAGCGAGATGGCAGAACCGAGGTGAGCGGCATTCTTTTCTTCCTTTTTTTCTCCCTCCCCTCATGCAGCCAGCAGCCAGGAGTGCAGAGGGGGTGGGAACGCAGGAACAGCGGCAAACCACTAAGATCTCTGGTCCAAATTTAAGTGGCCAGCGGATCTTATGAGTCGTGTGAAAAGGCCCATAGTGAGTGCTGGGCTCTCCTCGCTTCTGTTTGTTGTTGTTTTTTGCCCCCGCCCCTTTAAGACTGGAATGCTGCCGGGAGCAGAGCGAGGGCAGAACGGAGTTGAGCCGGCATTTTCTTCTTCCTTTTTTCTTCCTCCCCTCACGCAGACATCAGCCAGGAGTGCGGAGGGGATGGGAACACAGGAACAGCGACAAACCCCCAAGATCTTGGTCCAAATTTAAGTGTCCAGCGGATCTTAGGGATCGTGTGAAAAGGCTTTTTGCTGTGGTTTTCAGTAGTGGGATCAGAACAGTTGCAGATTTTCAAAATGTGATCATGGGAACATCCAATCCATGACATCAAACACGTGACCGCTCGTGTGTGTGTGTGTGTGTGTGTGATCCGGATCAAACGTTGATGTGAATTTTAGTGGTCGTGTGAAAGCAGCCAATGTCACCATATCTTTCTTTCCTCCTTCCTCTTTGCTCGGGAATTTCTGTTCCCTCTCTCTGCATTAGATGTGTGGATGTAGAATGTCCCTTGTCAAATATCACAAAGATATTTGTAATTCCCAAAGAAAAGGCACACATTTCTTTGGGAATTCATTTAACACAGTAGAGCTCAGAAGCTGCTATTAAAATTAGTTTGTTATAATTCGTATTTTCAATTCTCTTTCAATTTAAAAAATAAAAAGTAACTGTTTCTCTACTTCTCAACTCAGTTTGTAAAGCAGCTTTTAGCTGAGAAACAGAAATTTCATGCATATTGCTATGGCAGTCAGATGCAACATGATTTTCTCCAAGCTAGGAATCATGGGGATATTTTGTATTTGGGGAGTGTAAATGGGGGAGAAGTATATTTCCCTTATTCTGAGAAATGTAATAAATTACACATACTTGTTCATATTTGGGATGGAAAAGTCTTGTAGTGTTAAAAATCAGTTGTGAGAGAAAGCAATTTCTCCATCCTTAGTAATGACACTCCTGCAAACTTTGTACAGTTCATTCAGAAACTGGAATGGATTTATGATTATAAAGTGCTCTATAGGGTGGTTGTTTTGTTATGAAATTCCACATAAATCTATGGTAGTGGAGAGGTCATATTTATCTTTGAGAGATGAACTGTGTGATAAGAGAGGTAGTGGAAATGAAATTCTGTTGGTTTCTTTTGAATGCTTCATAACTTCCCATATCACTGACCATTCCATTCTATCCATTTAGACAGCCTTGCGAAAATGGGATGTAGTAACACCATATTACAGTGGCCTCACTCCTTGCATGGCTGATTCCATAAGATGGAGTTGTGGGGAAATTGCCTGATGGCAGTTGTGCCATAACAGATATCTGTTTTCAAAATCTTAGCCTCTGGAAGAGATTTTCCAAGGATGTGAAGTGAGATGTCAGCAATATGTTGATGATGCACAGCTAACAGTACCCCCCGAGTCTGTCGTCATCCAGCGTGGGGGAGCTTTGTCCACCCCCTCAAAAAGGCTTGTAATGGTGGTGCTGGTATTCATTTTAGGTGGGGCAGTCTATATAAGGGGGAGGAGCTTTCCTGGGATGGGATGGGAATCAGCGCAGCCTGGAATGTTTTAGCCTGGGGTGAGGATAACAAGTGGAGAGAGGACCTAATAGGATAGGAGGCAGCTTGTTTGTTTGTTTCTCTCTGTTTCTGCTGCTGCGGAAGAGGGGATTGGGTGATAGGGCAGAGGGAGGAGGGGTGTGGGGTGAAAAGGAAACATTGGGTGGGTTTTGTGGGGACTGGGGGTTTGAGTGGTTTAAAAGAGAGAAAGAGAGAGGGAAGAGAGAAGAGAGAAGGGAAGGCCAGTGGTGGGGGGCTTGTGTGGGCTCTGCTTTTTTCCTTGTCCCTCCATGTTGTTTTCTAGGAGCGTATCCTCCACCCCCTCTCTCTACCTGTTGTGGGAGATTGGCAGGGGGTTAGCATCGGGGATTACCTTATTGGTGTTCCCTTGGGTTTCTTTGGAGACAGTTACTCCAGGGTTCACCTGGGGAGTTGACTAATTTATCATGAGTTCAAAAAAGTGCTTAAAAAAAGAAGAAAAAAGGATAAAATAAAAGGAAATAAAACTCGACAAAATAATAATTTAAAACATTAAGAAAAATAAATAGCAATAAAATAAATAATTTCCAGATTTAAACACTGACATTATAGTAATATTGACATTATAATAATTGGTGAGGGAATATGTGTAATTAAATACATTATTCATAAAAGGGCCCACCCTAGGGGGTAGGTTTACAAGGGAAGGTGTACCCCCTTGGCTTCAGCCATTTTCACAATGGCTCCCAAGAAGAGAAAATCTGGTGGGAAGGGGAAGCAGCCAGCCAAAAGAAAAGCCCCAGAGATGTCACCTCTAAGTGTCTCTTAATTAGACGATGAAAACTACCCAGATTTTGGAGCAATTTGGCAGACATTGTGTGCTTTGGAGAAGGAGAAGGCCAAGGAGAAGGCTATGGCCAAGTCGTTTGGGCCCAGGCAGTCTAGGTGAGAGACCAAGGCTAAGAGGATGGCAGAATTAAAAATGATGGGGGAATTGGTGCTCTCTCATATTGCTTTGTTAGAGGGTGATCATGCTGGGGGCTCCCACAGAAGTTACAAGTGTCTGGACTTCTACCCCTCAGAGCAATCATAAGGAGCAGCTTCAAGAACCCACTTAGGCACAACAGCCCTTGGTTGAAGCTACTTTAGCTATACTGGACTTTTTGAGGGCTTGGTGTTCTGAGGCCCACAGATGATCTTTGGTGGCTGTTTGCAACATGAAACAAGGTGAGGCGATTTTAACCTATAATACACCTCACACGGGCTCTTGGCCATGGGTTACTGGGTGCCAGTCTGTGTTGGTTCCTTTGGCCATGTCCCTGTCATGCTCTCAACATGTAGCCTATTGTTGGTGTCAGCCACATAAACCATGCCAGAACCAGTGGGGCCCTTGTCAGTGGAGACTCAGACTGATGGGGGACAGTTGGAGAAGTCAGTGGGTGCGGGCTCAGGTCTGGGCACCAATGCAGGCAAATTGTCATATGCAAATTTACCTGATGGGAATCAGTCTTTACCATTGGACAACCATTTTTCTTCTGTGACCAGAGAAAAGGTCTTGAGTGGAGACTATATTGATGTCTTTGAGCTGTTGAACATAGAGGTAGGAGAGCAGAAATACAATAAACTCAATTACAAGGAGAAGGAAAAGATCAAGAGGAAGAAGTCTGACTGCTGTTGGGGGAATTGGTTTCCTGCATTTTTTATTTACGCTGGCATCATTGTCTCAGCTCACTATAGGCTTTTGGGTTGATCTAGTATATGAATCTTATTTACAGGGCTCACACTGATTTTCCCATCACAGCATGGTTGATGTATAATGAGGCCTTTAGGATTAGAGTTGTCCTCCATCCTAACCTACCTTGGAACAGGCCCCATGATGCACTGTGGTTATGTGTTATGTTTCCATTTTGGAGAGTGTCTTGACTGTGGCCACCTCATCCAGCATGTCGGCCAGGTTAATCCCTCCTGCCAAAGGGCAGGGCAGGTTGTTTAACCCCACCTGGTCTGCTAGGATTTTAACAACTGAGGCAATTGTTTCAGGAGGCAGTGCAAATTTAAGCATCAATGTTCCACCTATAGTGGTCAGCATGAGGCCATTAATTGCACAAGAGGTCACGGGGTAACAGTGGAGCCAGGGACAACAGGGCCAATAAAAAGCCACTGGGAACCATGCCTCTTCCAAAAGGGTCCCAGTCCAATTAAGCTAGGTGTATTGCAAAGGTGGCTGAATAATTACCCAGACTGGGAGGCAGCTAAGCTTTTATTTGAAGGTTTTGCATTTGGTTTCAGGATCTCCGCTGTTGTTTTTGTTTGGCAATCAGGGCCAGAAATTTGAAGTTGGTGGTGGGGCATGAGGATATTATCAGGACCAAAATTTGCAAGGACATCAAGGAGGGCAGGGTGGCAGGACCGTTTAGTGACCCCCCTTTTGACAATCTCAGGGTTTCCCCATTAGGAGTAGTTCCCAAGAAGATGCCAAGGGAATTCAGGTTAATCTACCACCTGTCCTACCCAGTTGCTATGACTCAACTTCCAGATAAACTCACCTGGGTGACCAAGAATCTTCACAGATTCATTTCATGTGCAAGTTTCCATCTGAGTTGCTTTAATACTAAAGAGGAAGAGCAAGAAGCAAAGAACCCAAGCCTTAGAGATTAGGTGGTGCCAGAACAGGATATGGCATGATGCAATGGGATGCAAGTTATGATTAGGACTATGCCCTTTTTTTGGATACTGAAAGTGGTTACTTTCCAATGCACAGATGATCAAAATTAATGTTGTAGTTCAGTCTGAAAGTTGTTCTCTCATCACCACCACTTTTATTTAAGGTGGTGTAGCATGGAGTCACATGGCCATAGACTTACACAACACTGGGTTTTTGGCTTGAAAACAGCAATGAGCACTGCCCCTGGAGTCACACATGACTAGAACACATTTGCAGGGTTGGGGGTGAGGAGAAGAACCTTTACCTGGCATGGAGCCAGGTCTCCCAGAATCAAAGCCCTGAGATGTTTGAAATAGATAAAACAATAAATTTATCAGTGGCTTCCCTCAGATCATGCATTATTCTTAATAAAATATTGGCTTCAATCAGCACAGCAGATGGGAGCTAATTGGGAGACATGGAGACAGTATCCTGGAAATGACAGATGAGAGCTAATGCTATTCAACATGTGCGTGCAACACAACCTATGCGATAACAAGGGAATCTCAAATGAATTATTATTGCCCAGTCATGATCTGACCATAGAGACTGGTCTGTTAGGGCAAAATGGGTCACTTTTGTTTCTTGCTAAAATACCAGCAGAGAGGGACAGAGCCCTATATTTATTTCCTTCCTGCTGAACTGAGTGAAGCAGCAAAGTGATAGTCAACTACTTAATTTTCATTCTAGTCACAGAGGTAAACAGCTGCAGGCAAGAACCTGATTGCAGTTGGTTTCCATAGCTGCTTGGAATGGGGATGCCATTTTGTTTTGTTCACCACACTGTAGAATGGATGCTCCACTTAGACTGCCATATAGTTTCCATGAGCTGTTTAAACTGTCATTTCCAACAACTGTTGAAGATACAGGAGGCTTATACTCCTTCTCATATGGTCACCCTTGACTAGCAACATTTCTACTTCAGTGGCAAAGTGGATTTTCTGCTCTTCAGCTGAGCTGGAAAATGAACAAATTGGGTGGGGCCAACAAGGAATCTCAGTAAATGCCCACCTGTGTAGCTATGATGAATGTCTCTGTCTGCTCACCTACTTTTTTAAAAATACAAAAGCCTTTGTGTTTGTGTTTGTGGGTGTGGGTGACTCCAAGAGGTCGAGCTGGCTCTGTAATTCTAATGAAGGTTGTACAGAATGTGGGGGCTTATATATGATCTCACTAAGGAAGCTTAATACTGTCCACTGGAAGCTCATCCATTAAAATTTCTATTTGAACTTCATTTTCAGGATGGCATATAGATGATTCTAACAGATTTTGAGTTATGGGCATATTTTGAGGCTCCAAGATTCACAAGTTGGTTGAATTAACTGGTTCTGGGTTCTTTAATGACCCTGGGATGGTCTCAAATTTTTTGAAGTGATTTCCCCAAACAAGATGTTCGTTCCTCAAGATTTTCTTGGACATTTGATCTTCTAATAGTAACTGTCTGACTTGATTTAGTCATGGGATAATAAACTCAGGGGGATGTATTATTAGTAAAATTATTAATTTCCCAGACCCAAGGATGATGGTAGGTATTATTTGATCTCATTAGAAATGCACGTTTTTACCTGTGGCAGATGTCTGTGGGGGAGCATATAACCCAGGTTTTCTCCCATCTTTTGTCACTGTGCTGCTGACTGTTGAGCTCTCTACTTTCCAGAAGCCTTCCTAATCTAACGAACAGATCCCCAGCCTTTCCCACTGCCAGGGCTGTCTCTTTAAATGCTGGGGTCTGTGCATGGGAGAAGGGGAGGGCTTGGCTCTGGAGTGTGTGAAAGCTCCGCTCTACATATCTTGCCTCACCTTCCACTCACCCTGGTGAGGGAACGATAGGCACATACGCCAAACCTTCCTCCATGCATTCTCACCCCCCTTTTGTGGCCACACCGCTTTGAGGAGGTTTGAAGCAAGGCATGGCCGTGGAAACATTTCAGATGCAGAAAATAACAGAACGTATGTGGGATCTCTGAAACCACATCTTGCAATCACATGACCACTGCAGAACAAAATCCAAAGTTTCTCAATAACCACATCTTTCAGTTGTGAGATAGTGCCCTAGGATAGAAACTTGGTCAGCTATTTGTTCCAGCTTCTGAAAGATGTAATTGAAGAAAGTTTGCCCATCAGCTTCAATATTTGACCTTCAGCTACCTCCAAGTCTGTATTTGGTAATCAGCTTTAGCTTTAACACTAGTTGCCAGAGAATACCCAGGTTGGTGTGGAAAGATATGCTCTGAAGGCAATGGGAGTGTTGGGGAGGCAATAGTTGCAATGTCCTTCAAGCCCTGGTTCTCATTATAATCTGAGGTATCGATTTGTAGAAGGATTTTGTTCTGGTTTACTTACCTCTCTAGCATTCAGAATCAACATGTCATCTAATTGCAGGAATTTAGTATTCTTAATGAGGGAGTATGAGAGAATTCTCTGTTGTTTCTTTTCCTCCGGCATATTATCTCAGTGAGCAAGTCTCAACTTCTCTGTCAACTTCTCTGTCAAATAACTCCCAAGGTTAAATCACAATTAGAAATGGGCATGAAACACAAAAATGGGATTTTGTTTCATTTTTCATTTTTGTTGCAATGCACTGATGGGATGAAACAAGAGAAGGATGGGAGAAAGAGAGATACCAGATTTGACTCATTTTTTTCATCCCTACAATTTCAGGTCCTACTTTGGGCTTGTAATGAGAAGGCAAGATTCTCTGGAGAAGACAATAATGCTTGGAAAAGTTGAAGGCATTAAGAAAAGGGAGCACACATTTGGTTATATTTCCTAGCATTCCTCAGACACATGAATTGCCATACTGAAACATTTAGATATACAGTGGACCATTGTATAACATACGGTTTATATAACATAAAATTTGTACAACATAAAAAATTCGGGAGATAGGGGAAATTTGCTTAACATAATCGCCTATGGGACTAATCTGTACAACATAAAAATGGGATCACTCTGTTTTCAATGCATTCCTATGGGAAAATTGTATAAAGGAAAATTTGCTTCACGTAATTTCATTTGGAACAAATTAATTCCTTTATACAAGGTACCACTATACACTATAAACTGTACTATATGCCGTACACTCTGCTTCAAGATGAGCTTCTTCATTTACCTTTGGTGATGACCTAATTAGGCTTAAGTAGATTCTTTTTAAATGAGGTAATCCTGGATTTCCTCTAATGATTCTTTGACCCGTCTTTAAAACATTAAGACATTCCAACAGTTCATACTCCCATCTCAATTTGCTTTAAAGTATTGCTTTATGCAGCAATTTAAGAAAAAATTTCTTGGCATGAACTGAAAAATAAACCCATTCACATTATGATCCAATAACAGGGAGTCCATTGCCACTATATTATATGAGTAATTGGACAACAGCCAGCACTCATGCTCTCTGATTGTGTTATCTTGAGATGAAATGGAGGGTGAATGTTTTTCTAGAATATTTATTCTAGGAATCATTGTACGTGATAGAGGTAACGAGACAACAGATCAGCTCAAATCTACCCTTCCACCCATGCTATTGGAGAAAAAGATAGGGTGGAATTTCATGGAATCTTTCTGGGAGGAGGAATTCTCCAATAATGCCTCAGGGTGGGTTTGCCACTAGTGGAGCAGTAATATGGGTTCCACACCACTCCTACCATTAGATGGTTGCTTCCAGAAACTGAATCCGGGTGGGAAGAAACAGCAGCACACTGTTGGGTCATTTATTATTGCTGTACAATGGCACCTTGCAAGACAAATGCCCTGTAAGATGAATTTGTCATAAGATGAATGAACTTTCTGGCAATAGGCATTCTTCACAAGACAACGATTTGCCTGCCAGAGGTCTTGTGAAAAATTCATCTGATGGCTTTTGAATATTGCATGCCCACAACCCAAGGGGGTTATGTGCGTGTGAAATTCAAAAGCTTGGTCTTCCACCCTGGCTTTCCTAACTCTGTAGTACCCAATCCTTGGGTGCTACAAGATCAGGAGAGCCAGGATTGAAGCCACCACCACTCCCCTTTCACCTGGGTCTCTGCACCAAGCCGTTTTGGCACAGAGACCTAGGTGAAAGGGGGGTGGCGGCTTGTGGGTTCATTCATCACCCCAGTTTACTCTGCAGCCATTGCTGCTGAATAAACTGGGGCTATGATCAAGCCCACAAGCTGCTGCCTACCCTTCACCTGGCTCTGAGTGCAGAGCCCTTTCAGTGCAGACACTGCCAAAAGCTCTCCATGTACAGTGCCAGGCGAAGGGGAGGCAGTGGCCATGGGTGCAGAGTAAACTGGGGCTACGAATGAGCCCAGAAACCACTGCTGCTCCCCCCCTTCACCCTGAAATGGCTTGGCACAGAGACCCAGGCAAAGGAGGGATGGCTGCCCCGATGCAGGAAGGGGATCAATGGGCAAGTCACCCCTCACCCACTCCCCCCCCCGGGTTGGGGAAGTCAGCAAAAGTGGTGAAGCTTTTCCCCTGCCCCAATTCAGCAAAGAAGGGAGAAAGCTTCCCAGTTCCCACCTTTGCTGGGTTGGGGGTAAACCCCCTCCACACAGCCCTCCACAGATTGCTAATTTTTGCCTCTCCCCTTCCTCCATATAAAGTTGAATGACGATTGAATGACCATTCTGAATTTACTTTCTTTTTCAGTCCAGGCTAATACTAGGTCCAAAGCACAGAAAAGACGGTCCTTAGTAGAGTGTTTTATGAAAAAAAAAAAGACACAACTTTAGAATGCTTGTAAAACCATGTTGGTCTGGGTAGGGTTAAGGAATCCCTCTGCCAGCTGAATTCTCCATTTAGAGCACTGACAGTCTACTAATCATTTTAGTTCAAGTTAGGAATGTGAGGGGCATTTCAGCCTTTAAAATAATCAGAGCATTTTCACATCTCTCCCGTTAAAAATTAAAATGGGAAGATTTACCAAGGAAGTAGTACTAAAATTAGACAATTTGCCAGTATATTATATTTCATGTCCATCAACATATAACAAGAAAAATGCTGAAAAGAATAGCTTCCTTTTGTAAATGATGCTGGACATTGGTTGTTCTGTCTGTCTGTCTGTCTGTCTGTCTGTTTTTATTTATTTATTTATTTATTTATTTATTTATTTATTTATTTATTTTTGTACCTGTTCACTGCCCAACTTTCGCTTGGGAACTCTGGGCGGTGTACAACAAATTGCTTTAAAATTATTTAAAGAAAAGCATCGGCGATCAAAAGGAAAGATACAGAAGGAGTGGGGATCACATATGGGGATGTGTTATTCTTCTCAGAAAAAGGTCCCAGACTGAAGTCTTATGAACTGTTAAAAGAGAAGTTAACAGGTTGGTTTCAGTACCATCAGTTACATGACATTTTTCAGAAAGACAGAAGGATGTCTGGGTTTGGAGAGAAGGAATCTAAGTTTCAAACCATAATCATGGGCCCAAAAAAGAAATTGTTGACTAGATTATATAATTTCTTGTTGGAGTTGAACTTAAAAGATGAACAAGTCAAAGAATGTATGATAAAATGGGCTATGGATTTGGGTCATAATATTGAGTTAGATGTGTGGGAAAGACTGTGGAAAAAGAACATGAAGTTTACCGCATGTACTTTGATAAAAGAAAATTTGTTGAAAATGATGTATAGATGGTATATTACTCCAACGAAATTAGCAAAGATGTATAGGATGAAAGATGATTATTGTTGGAAATGTAAAGAGAAACAAGGTGATTTTTATCATATGTGGTGGACCTGTGAGAAAGGGAAAGAATATTGGGCACTGATATATGATGAACTCAAAAAGATGTTAAAGTGTACATTCCCAAAACGATCTGAACTTTTTCTGTTAGGGTTGGTGGATAGTGAAATTAAAGGAGCAGATAGGACTTTATTTTTATATGCAACAGCAGCGGCACGAATGCTCCTGGCACAGAACTGGAAGACAACGTATATACCGTCTTTGGGTGAATGGAGGGTGAAATTACTGGACTTTGCAGAGATGGCCAGACTGACATGCAGACTGAGGGATCAAGACAACCAGAGGTTCCAAAAAGACTGGCAAAAATTTAAGAACTACATGGAGACTTATTGTAAGGATTTAAAGACTCTTACCGGATTAGGGTAGAACACGAGGGACTACTATTTACTTTTAGAACCTTTTTTATAAGTATATAAAAGGGGTTCGTTTGAAAGGAAGGCTGGGAGATGAATAACGTTAAAACCGCGCGAAGAACAGAGGGAAGCCGAACCTTAGTGATAGATTGATTCTGTATGGTTAATGTTTTGAATTTGTTTTTCTTTTGTATATTAAAATTTTCTAATAAAAATGCTTTGAAAAAAAAAAATTATTTAAAGAAAATAATGAAAGTAATGAAAATAAGAAATAAAGATGGACATTATGGAATGCCCTCCCAATTGAGATCCGCCAGGCACCAACATTGATTACATTTCGATTCCAGGTAAAAATCTTCCTGTTCCAGAAGTTTTTTAATTGATACAATATAGACTGTGGGTCCTCTGATGACAATTTTAGTGTAATGATTTTAGTGTAAGGTTTTTATTATTGCTTTACTTATTTATGGATATTCTATTTTTAACTATTTTAAACTGTTTTAATTCTTTTTAAGCTGCCCAGAGACCTTTGGGTAGTGGGCGGCATATAAGTTGTAAAAATAAATAAATAAATAAATAAATAATTTCTGTGTCCATAATTAAAGAAAATAATGGTGCACATTTTTGTGGAATATGATGCTCATTGCATGAATTTATTTATTTATTTATTTGTTTGTTTGTTTGTTTGTTTGTTTTAAGTATTTTAACTCACCGTTCTCTATAACAAGGACCCACAACACCCTAAAACAGGGGTCCTCAACCTAAGGCCCCAGGGCCAGATGCTCCCCCAAGGTCCTGAATCCGGCCCCTGGGACCAATTACAACTCCCCCATCTACCCCCTGTTTTGTGAGCAAGCCAGCCTCCGCAGCTGCTTTTGGACTGTGATCCAGCCCCCAGTGGTGTCTGGGCGGTGGTGGACCGGCCCACTGTTTGAAAACTTTGAGGACCCCTGCCCTAAAACAATTAAAATATAGTATTTAAGCTAGTAACAGTGAGTATACAATATTTTAAGAAAATAAGTATCTGACAATTGGCTGTTCCTCTTATCATGAGGAGCACAATGATAACATTATCTTAGTAGGGTTGCAGTGCAAAATGATTCAAGTGACAAACATATACCTGAGAAGGTTTCAGTGTTCTGTCTGAAAGCATGTGGAATAATCAAAGCTGAGCAGCCAATCCTCTCTCTTTAAATTTAAATAAAAGAGGTTTATGGGTGAAAGAAGCCAGATCTTACCATATCCTCTTGATTTCATATGATTTTTGTATGGGATCTTTCCCAATCACCATAAAATCATCCTTTGCGCTGATATACCTGACAGCCCATCTCTTCCAAGATGGATCACCATTGCTTATTGGTACATCATCCATTTCTAGGTGCCACCTCTGGGCATATACGTAGATTGCAATTTCTAGCCTGTTTTTCTGACTCCCTAGGATTGCTATTTGTATGTCCTGATAAGGGAGGAAGAAGCATTTCATTTTAAAACCAGAAAATGGTATATCATTTCATTGTTTAACAGAATGCTTATTTAGTTTTATAACATTTCATAACCTTGTAGAACAGCATTTTGTTTCTCATTTTGTGTTTATCTGTGTTTGATAATACAAGTTTTCCAATGCATGATACTCTAATAATATAATCATCAAGGGATAGCAAATAAGAACATAAGAACATAAGAACATAAGAAGAGCCATGCTGGATCAGGCCAAAGGCCCATCTAGTCCAGCTTCCTGTATCTCACAGCGGCCCCACCAGATGCGTTTGGGAATGAGTTTTATCTGTCTCCTGATACCACATCTGGCCCTGAAGTACCCTGGTTTAAATGAGATTACACATCTCCATCATGGTTTGTAAATGGACTTTTCCTCTAGGAATCTGTCCAAAAATCCAGGCCAGATGCCATCACCACATCCTGTCAGGGAGTTTAGACTTTTGAAAAAAATATTTTCTTTTGTCAGTTCTTACTCTCCCAGCACTCAATTTGAGTGTATGTCCCCTAGTTCTGTATTTTGTTATCATTACTCATACCCTGCAAATTGTTTTAGCCTTTCTTCATAAGGGAGGTGCCCCAGCCCAGTAATCATTTTAGTCGCTCTCTTCTGCACCTTTTCCAGTTCCACTATGTCTTTCATTTGTACACAATTCCAGGTGGGGCCTTACTATTGTTTTGTATAACGGCATTATAATGTTGGCTGTTTTATTTTCAATCCCCTTTTTGATAATCCCTAGCATGGAATTGGCCTTCTTCACTGCTGCCACACATTGGGGGAGCACCTTCATGGAGCTGTCCACCAACACACCAAGATCTCTTTCCTGATCCGTCACGGATAACTCAGAGCCCATGAGTTGATAGATGAAGTTTGGATTTTTGCCCCAATATGCATTACTTTACATTTGGTTACATTAAAACGCATTTGCCATTTCTCAGCCCACTCTCCCAGTTTGGAGAGATCCTTCTGGAGCTCTTCACAATCTTCTCTGGTTTTTACCACATGGAAAAGTTTTGTGTCATCTGCAAACTTGGCCACCACACTGTTTATCCCTGTCTCCAGGTCATTTATGAACAGATTGAAAAGCACCGGTCCCAGGAATTAAAGCCCTGGGGCACACCGCTTTTCACTTCTCTCCATTGTGAAAATTTCCCATTGACACCTACTCTTTGTTTCCGGGATCTCAACCAGTTCTCAATCCATAAGAGGACCTGCCCTCTTATCCCCTGACTATGCAATTTTCTCAGCAGCCTTTGGTGAGGGACTGTGTCAAAAGCCTTTTGAAAATCCAGATAGACTATATCCATCGGTTCACCCAAATCCACGTGCCTGTTGACCTTTTCAAAAAATTCTAAAAGGTTTGTAAGACAAGATTTACCCTTACAGAAGCCATGCTGATTTTCTCTCAGCAAGGTTTGTTCTTTTTATGTGTTTTAAGATTTTCTCTTGGATGAGGCCTTCCACCATCTTCCCTGGGACAGATGTAAGGCTAACCCGGCCTGTAGTTTCCTGGGTCCCCCTCCTTCCTTTTTTAAAAATTGGTGTGACATCCGCTATCCTCCAGTCCTCCGGCACTGTGGCCGTTTGAAGAGACAAGTTGCATATTACCGTTAAGAGATCTGCAATTTCATTTCTCAGTTCCCTAATAACCCTTGGGTGGATGCCATCTGGGCCGGGGACTTGTTAATCCTCAATTTATCAATTAGTCCTAAAACCTCCTCTCTTTTAACCTGTATTTGATTTAATTCTTTAGTCAAGAGGGGCGGCTCAGGCAGCGGAATCCGCTCAAGGTCCTCTGTCGTGAAGACAGACGCAAAGAACTCGTTCAATTTCTCTGCAATGTCCGAGTCCTCCTTAACCTCCCCTTTTCCTCCCTTACCATCCAGAGGGCCAACTGGTTCTCTGGCAGGTTTTCTACTTCTAACATATTTAAAGAAGCTTTTATTATTACCCTTTATATTGCTAGCCATGCGTTCCTCAAAATCTTTCTTTGCCTCCCTTATCATCTTCTTACATTTCTTTTGCCAGAGTTTGTGTTCCTTTTTATTTTCGTCATTTGGGGAGGATTTCCATTTACAGAAGGACCTCTCCTTGCGCTTTAGAGCCTCTCTAACTCCACTCGTTAACCATGCCGGTGTCCTCTTGGACTTAAATGAGCTCTTCTTTCTTTGTGGTATGCACTTGTGCTGGGCCTCTATTATTGTTGTTTTAAACAGGCTCCATGCACTCTGAAGAGATTGGATTCTTCTAACCCTCCCCTTCAGTTTCTCTCTAACTAGTTTCCTCATCTGAGGGAAGTTTGCCCTTCGAAAATCAAGGGTTTTTATGTCTGATTTGGTTGACACTCTTCCTCCGACATGCATGGCAAAGGTAATTGCAGCATGGTCACTGTTCCCCAGAGGCTCAGTGAAAGTAATAGTGGCAGCATCCCACATTAGCCTTCCCCAAAAAAGTTTTGGTACAGCCTAGGGATGAGCACAAAATGGAAAAATAGTGTTTCATTTATTTTGTTTTGTCCCCTCTGTGTTTTGTTTTGTTTCGTTACAAAATGAATTTTAAACGTCATTTCATTCTGAAACAAAATGAAATGAAACACCGTGCTTGGACCCAGGGGAGCAAGTAATTTTAGGGCAGCCCCCAAAATTTGGAAAGGGTTTGGGGTCAGGGGACTGAGTAATTAAAGTTCAAGGGTGGACCGAGGAAAAATTGCTTCTGTTCTAATTAGAATTGGAAGATGACAGGGTGAGCGATAGCACTGCTGTGGCTTCCCATTGATTCCAATTAGATATAATTTTTCCTAGGGGCACCCCTTTGGACCTTAATTACCCAGTCCCCTGATCCCCAAATCTTTCCAGATTTCAGGGGGTTACCTAAAATCACTCAAGGAAGGTACCTCTGTAATTTTGGAGCCAAAGGTAAGTAAATTTTGAGTGCATATTTTTTCAAAACATGCACTCAAAAATTATTTTAAAAAATAAAATTTACTTACCTTGGGCTCCAAAGTTACAGAGTTACCTTCCTCAAGCAATTTTTGGTAACCCCCTGAAATCTGGAAAGATTTTGGGGTCACGGGACTGAGTTTTGAAGCTCTAAATGGGGTCTAGGTACTTAATTGACAAAGTGTGCTGGGAGGTTGCCAGCAATTAAGGAGTTAATACTATAGAGTAACCTCCTAAATTACTGGAGTGGCAGTCAGCCTCCCTGCACACTTTGTCAATTAAGTACCCAGATTCAATTTGGAAACTCCAAAGGAGTTCCTTTGGAAACTCCAAATGAGATGGAGGTGTACTTAATAGAGATGGGCACGACCAGGGAAAATGACATTTTCGAGTTGTCATGTGTCGGAGCTGGCCCGTTTTGGCTTCTTTCCGTTTTTCGTGAAATTTTCCAAAAAATTGTCGTTTCGTTTGTCATTTTTTCGTCTGTTGTTAGTACTGGTTTGGGGGGGAGCGGGCTCCTGGAGGCACCTCTCTGGGGTGGGTGCCTCCTCTGGCCCGCTATGAAGGGAAAGGGGGCTCCTGGAGGCACCTCTCTGGGGTGGATGCCTCCTCTGGCCCGCTACAAAATGGCATGCATAGCCAATTGGATATGCATACCAAGTTGAGTAGAGAGAGGCACCTCTTTTTGGGGTGCATCTCTCTGTTGACCACAGGCCCAATGCTAACTGCAGTGTCACAGTGCGCACATTGGGGAAGGCTCCTCCTCAGTCTGGGTGCTCTGTGGTCCACTAGGAAGGGAACTGTACTTGCGTGTGTAGTGCAATGCGAGTACAGATTTGGCTTAGGGTTAGGGGGTTAGCGCAAGGGCTAGGCTTAGGGTTGTTACGGGTAAGGTTAGGGTGAGTTCGTGGGGTGCACCTCTGGGTGCCTCTCTGACCCACTAAGAAGGACAGTGTACTGGCATATGGGTTAGGGTTAGGGTTAGGTTTTGGGTTCGGGCTACGGTTAGTGGGCTTTTTATGCCCGACAGGCACATCCCAGAAGTCTCGGTCAAAACCTGGTCAAGTGGCCATGCAATTGGTGGAATGGCTCCAAATATTTGCATGGTCCACTCCCATGGCCAGCCCATCATTGCACAGGTGTAAAAAAAATAAAAATAAAAAAATAAAATCAATGGAGACGTTTTGTTGCAAGAAAAACCCACTGCTGCTACTGTAAAAATTCAGGCAGTTTTAAAATAGCTATTTTCGCATGTTTCTGTGGTGCTTTGGTGTGTTTTTGGACCACCATGATTTCAAAATAAATAAATATTGCTTGCGGTCGCCCCATTTTGGATCCCCCCCGCACCGCATGGCATGGCGAGTTGGCGAGATGACAAGGATGCGCAGCCCAGGAAAGGAGGGGGGAGGCCGGGCCCCCCCAGAAACCACCCTTCTGGTAGGTGCCCTCAGGCAGGCATATTTTCGCCTGCTTTTTGGCCGGGAATTGGGCTGTTTTTTAAAAAAACATTTTTTCTGTGCTGCATTGCTTGGCGAGTTGGCGAGATGATGGGGATGCACAGCCCAGGAGAGGAGGGGGGGAGGTCGGAGACCCCCCCCTAGAAACCACCCCTCTGGTAGGTGCCCTCACTGAGGCAGGCATATTTTTGCCTGCTTTTTTTGGCCAGGAATCGGGTTTTTTTAAAAAAAAACTTTTTTCCTGTGCCACTTGGCATCGCGCGATCACTGCAATGCCGCCAGGAACGACCACGACAAATCAGACCCAATTTTTCTTTAGTCTGTTCGAGTTTGAGTTCTGGTGGAGTAATTGTCTTTCTTCATTTCGTTACGTAACGGAAACGAGGAACGGAAACGGAAACGAGGATTTTGCCGAGTCGTGCCCATGTCTAGTACTTAATTGAATGAGTGTCTTCAGCATGTTTTAACGCAGAGAGTGTAAGCTGTAAATTAACCCTATAATTGGTATAGCATGCCAAAGACAGTCATTCAATTAAGTAACCCCCCCACCTCATTTGGAGTTTAATATCTCTGCCCCCAGAAACCCTAACTTTTCTAAATTTCAAAGAGTTCCCAAAAATCGCTTGAGGAACCTAGCCCTGTCACTTTGGGAGAGATACATGGCTGGGATCAATATATTATACAGCAATTTTTTCTAATTTCCTTTTATTTTAGAGGGGGAAATGGCATTTTATTTCATTTCATAACAAAATGCTGGCTAGCATTTCATTTCATTTTGAAACATTTTGTAACCTTACAACACAATGAAACAATGTGTCATTTTTCATAAGTTGCCCATCCCTAGTCTTAAACATTTGACACCATGGAATGAAATGTTTTACAGCACCAGTGGAATAAATAAAAAGAGGAAGGTAGGAATTGACACAGAGTTAGTTTTGTGTGTGTGTGTGTGCATGCGCATGCATGGGAAGAATAAAATATCCATTAATGGCCCTATGTTATCTGACCAAATATTTAAATTCAAAGATTAATGAGGCATAACTTGAAAACATTGCATGGGCTTTACTGCAGTCTGAATTTGCTAACAAGGATCCTTTCCTTTGTACTGCAAGAATTGTATTCTTGTCCATGTTGACTGTCTAGAGAGGCTGAAGTCCTGTCCTGATCAAAGGACATTACCATTCAAGTCAGTCATGTTATTGTACAACTTGAGACTCCCCAAATTCCAAAAACAATGTGCCCCTTGCAGTTAATGAAAACACAAGGGAAGTATTTAAATAACTAACCATGTGTTGCCTTTTCTTGACTACCCTTTAAGATCAGCTTCTTCAGCGGACTCCCTCACTCTGTGTTATAATACAATTGTATTATAGAGCCTCAGACATAAATTACTTCCGCAGCCAAATTAATTCATGTGTCTGGTGCTCATTCTTTCTCATTGTCTGCCTCCTTTTGCCAAGCTAATCTGAGGAAATAGCTACAGAATTATTTTTTAAAAGGTAGGAAGATGGCAAACAACCTGACGAGCATTATGCAGATGGGTATTGATGACACTGTTCTTAAAATTGAAATGAGGCTGCAGTTTCTGGTATGCTTATTTCAAAGTAAGCTGCACAGGACTCAATGAGACTTAGTTAAAATATCTTAAATCCTCATGTCCATGTCCTGAGATTATGTGAGCAGAGCTGGCAGGTTTTGCTGAGATTACTTCTGCAGAGAGAAGTTGTAATTTCCCTTTTCCCCGATGAAGCCTTTCCCCTACCCCTTGACATAGGCCGTTACTTCACGAAGTACTTCGCTTCGCAGCGGGATTGCCTTCGCTTTGAATGCGAAGCCGGTCACGTGGTCTCCCTTCGCCCCCACCCTTCTTTCTCTGTCCTCACCATGCGAAATTTTAGGATCGAATCCATTACTACCTCACGTGCTCCCTTCGCATTCGGAAGCTTACTTGCAACGTCTGGTTTCTGCTTTCTTTTATTTTTTTAAAAAAATTACCACGGCGTATCGATGCATCAATACCCGGCTGTCATTTGCGGTCAGAGGCGCACAAGCCAGCGGTCAAGCCCGGCGCTCAAAGGCCCCTGCGGTTGTCCCGAGGACTTGTGGGCGGTCATCGTGTTTCCCTGAAGCAGAGCAGCTGGGTTGGTTTTTTTTGGGGGGGTGGGGTGGGGAGAGGCTTCTTTCAGCTTCATCGCCCTGTGTGCCCCACCGCCGCTCTCTGGGTGGGCGTGCGCGGGGGTGTCTTGCAGCGGCGGCACCAACACCCCCTCCCCCCTCCCTCTGCGCAGCCCTTCGCCATCCCTTGCCAGCGAAGGGGCTCTGCTCACGTCACCCGGGGACGCTTGCCCCCCTCTGTTGCCCCTGCCCCGTGTATAGAAGGCAAGATCAAAAGAACGGGTTAACCGAAATATCTATGCATCGGCATTTCGGAGAAAAAGTAAGTTAAAAAAAATAAATATATTTATTAACTGGCCACACGTGACTTTGGATGCGAAGCGGGATGCGAAGCGAAGAAGATTCCCGGCCTCCGGCAGGGGAATCTCTCACCCCGCTTGGAGCACGGTTTAGGGGGCGTGGTCGGGGTGGCGCCGAATCCAAAGAGGAGGAGCGTGCGGACTGAAGCGATCGATTCGCATGGAAATTACGGCTCGCCGCGCAGCGAGAGGTTCGTGAAGTAACGGCCATAGAGAGAAATCCAGAAGATGTTTCTGCTTCTAGTACAAAAAGGCAGTGTTATGCAAACAAGGCATAGTTGATTTGTTCCTGGCATCCTGAAGACTAAAAAGTTGTTTCACACATGAAGGCATGTCTAATATGTTGTAACACAAGCTCCTTGGCAAGACAGTGGTTTGTTAGAAGCCTACAGCAGCCTCAATAAAGGAACGGGGGTTGGGTGGCCACCAATAGGAGATGTTTAGCTGTAAATTTCCTGTGTTAGCAAGAAGTTGGGATTGATGATGTTCAGGTAATCTTTCACGACTACAGTTTTATGTTTCTGTGGCTGAAATTACTGTATATACTCAAATATAAACCTAGTTTTTCAGCCCTAATTTTGGGCTGAAAAAGGGGCCCTCGACTTATATGCGGGTCAGTACTTTTAGCCACTGAGGCAAGTGCTTGGGTCGGTGGCTAAAAGTCATTTTAAACATTGTGTGCCACTTCTCATGACCCCCCTCTGCATCACAGGGGAGTCTAGGGTGGGAAATGCAGCAGGGCCTGGCAAGTGCTTGGGTCAGTGGCTAAAAGTCATTTTAAACATCACACACCACTCCCCCAGCTTACAAAGGAGGAGCTGCCAGGCCTTGCTGCATTTTCCACCTTAGACGTATATTCGAGTCAATACATTTTCCCAGTTTTGGGGGGTTAAATTAGGGGCCTCGACTTATACACAGGTCGACTTATACTCGAGTATATACGGTATTTTTGTCCCCCTCTTGTTATGATGAGACCTTTCATTTCATTCTTGTTTTGCTTCTCAGTCCCATGGCATATATATTAGGATGTACATCTGATGTCTTTGGAAACTGTCAAATCATTTCCTTCAGTTTGAAATGGTATGGCTGGTTACACAGTGGTATTAAATTATTGGTTTCGGGGGCACTGAGGCCCCATAATGTCTTCTTAAAAATGGATGGTACATTGATATGTCAGGTACTGTTCCATGACTTCCTCTAAATGATTTGTGGCAAATGTTCCTGCTGAGTCTGCTTGAATGAGGTGAGCAGCATTCAGTTGGGAAGTGTGGTTTGAAGCACCCTCCCCTGAAGCATGGTTGGAATTTTCCATTTCAAACTCCAAACAAAGAACATGCTAATTACTCTGCGATTTAGTTACTGTTCTTTCCATGTGTACTTCAAAATTCTCTGTCAGGCTTGGCGCTCGTGCTTCCTTTTCCCATTCCATTTATTGTTCTGCTTATACTAAGAAATTCTGGTGAGCCAGAAAGTTGGCAAAACCAATCCAAAAGAACCAACCAAAACAAGTGAATCATATTTGCTCACCATTTGTAAGATCTGTATGGCAGTTTCATCCACCTTCCTTAGTAATGATCAGGGGAGCATACCTACTTTGTATAATATTAATAATAATTTATTGCCATTGTGTGTATATACACAGTATACACATACAATGAAATTTCAGACACCCAGAGACCAGATTCAGCACACACACACACACACACACACACACACACACACACACACACACACACACACACACACACACACACACACACACACACACACACACGAAATATGAATGTTATGGTTTATGCCACCCATCGTTCGTCAAAGGGATTCCTGTTTATATTTGACATTTTTAAATGTGTGTGTGTACTAGTAGCCTGTCCACTAACTGAGTGGGGTACAAATTTAAACACAAATAAATATAATTAATGCTTTTCAGTGTGATCATACATCACATGTGACGGATAATGTGTTTCACTTTGGAATATGAAATTAGCATGAAGAAATGTGTTGTGCTTAGACATACTGTGGTTAGGATGAGATTTTTTTACATTCCTTTTGAATGTGCACTTAATTTATCTTAAATATCACACTCAAGCAATGCAAAATATCAATGAAATTGCACATGTGTTATACTTACACGGGACTTGAAACCACCTATAGATGTCAATCTCCAATTTGCCTCTGTGTGAAACAAACTTGAAAGAGAAACTATAGTACATGTATTCTCAGAAGCCCACAATAGCAGGTGAAGATGAGAGCTGCATCTCAAATTATTTTCTCAACAATATGCAATTTATGCCAGTGGTTCCCCACTTCACGCAACCCAAGTGTTCTCAGAATACAGTTCCCAGAATCCTATACCACCAGCTGTGTAGGCTAGGATTTCTGGGAGTTGCAGTCCAAGAACAGCTGGCAAAGAACAGGCAAAGACCTTTCTCTTCAATCAAGCTTTCCCTGAATGAAGGGCTACCATTGTGTCTTTTATTTGACTCTACCATACACAGACTTTTTGTTTATAACCACTTATAACTTTGTGTTTATATCTCTCCTTATGTGATTGCATTGACACTATGTAATCAACTGTTAGTTTTAATGTTGCCTTCTAATGCTGTAAGATACTCCTCAGTTCCCTGTTCTCAAACTTGAATATGTCTTAATTTTACTGGACTGTATACAGTATTTTCCCTCCTTACTGTAACCCAGCTTGAGTCCTTTTCCAAGGAGAAAGGTGGGGTAAAATACTCAATCAATCAATCAATCAATCAATCAATCAATCAATCAATCAATCAATCAATCAATCAATCAATCAATCAATCAATCAATCAATCAATCAATGTGTTATCCAAGAATGGGAACCAGTGATTTACCACACTCTCAGTAATCTCAGTCTCAGTTTGTTGAAATTTACCATGAACCAGAGTTGTGGGAACAAGGCAGGAAAATGCTTGCTGCAGTATTGTTTGATGATCAATTGTGCAATCTGTGTGTGTGGCATAGGAGTTGTTGGCACTGATTCAATATGGGGCATTTGTTATTTTCAGCCACAATCCTAGGGTCTTTAAAACAAACAAACAAAAAAAACTACAGGAGGCATTTTCGCTGCCTTCTCCCACAGCCTCCAACTATTTATTCGGCTGGTCTATACATTCACCCATCAGCTGGCAATCCCTGTTTATATTTCAGAGTTGATGCACTTCCACTGCAATGGCAATGATTTGTTTTTAATCCTCGACTTTGCACCCTGCACTTCGCGATTCCATCCTTTCTCCAAGGTTAGCAACCTGTTATATGCCTGACACCTCGTTCCGCCCTTATGCCACACATTTCACACTCTGACCAACAGGTAAACAATAATCTGAACGTGTGTGTTGGCAGAACAGAAAACCCACTCTGAGTGCTAAGAGAGAGACAACAGGGAAGACTCCTCTCCTGCCCCCCCTTTCTCTTTCGGAAAGAAGGTATTGTGAAAAATGAAACATGCCATATCCTTTTGATATTAAGTGGCTTTAGCCCCACTTTTCACAAGTGGCCAGGGCAATTCCTCTGAATGTATAATTTATTGATGTCTGCAGAGTGTTTTAGGCTTCCCTGGGATGGAGGGTGCTATATAAATGTAGAAGTTAGGGCTCTCTGAGGAGTGAAACTGCATTAAGGAGCTTTTCGGCTCCCTGAAGCCATGGCATTCCAGCCGGCAGTCCTCTCTAAAAGGCACCTAATGAATCATTTCAAAATTATTTTTGGACATAATTATTATTCAAGTAAGAAGTAGGTTAGCCAAGACTTGTATAACAGTGTCTGGGGCTTCCAGAAAAACCGACCAATCAATGATTCGTACACTCAAATGCCAACAACTTAATTCAGCTTAACCCTTTGAAAGGCATATTTCCAAACATCTCCTTTGCAACAACAATCCTGCTGAGGAAGAGAGCAACAGAAGAATGGCCATTGTCCATCTTATGAGCATATTTCAGACCAGGGTGACATGAGGTCAACGTGAACTATAAAATGGAGGACTCACAACTAGCTTTCCTCAGACTGATGGAGCTGTTTCGATGAGCAGCGAAACATTTAAATCTCTCTCTCTCAAAAAAAATAAAATAAGTCCAGTTGCCAGGATTCAACTTCCAGATAAGCTCCCAGAATAGCTTTCTAGCAGATTCTAGGAGTTGTAGTCCAAAAAGACAAATCTTCACACCTCCAGTGTTTCTTTCACTGTGTTCTTGTGATTTATAAAACATGGCACACAGTAGTTTCATTCATGCCATTCCAGGCTTCTTGGGGGAACAGTGAAATGCACATATCAAATGAAATAAGAAATCAAATGCATACAAATGCATACATTTATGAACCAGTCCTCATATTGCCACTTCTACCACTATCCAAAATCTCAGCGAAACACCACTGGTAAGGTGTTTTTTTCCTATTGGTCAAAGTAGTCCCATTCATGGAAGACATATCACATATGTGGCAATCAATTTTTCTGTGGCCACAATCTCCCAGAGTAAACAAAGAGAAGCAGCCCTACTTTTAGGACAAAGGGGACCATTGCTTCAGACAGCAGATCCTTGATGATACAGATGGGGCAGCAGTGGTGCCCTAATTCCAGCCATTCAAAGACAGAGTTGTATATTTCAGGTACCCCACCCTGCTCTTCTTAAGATGACTTCAACTGAGACAGAGGATGCTGTCAGCCCTGTTGAGATAAGAGTCAGCTGCCAGTATGGCACATTGGAACTGGAAGAGCTGTGGAGCAAAATGTCTTGGGCCTTTCCTATAAATCGATCATGTGTGAAAGGTACAACACACATCCTTGGGGCTAGACCCCCCCACAGAGCTTTCGGGATCTTAAATATTCGAAAGCAGACAACAAGAAATTCTAGTTTGGTACAGCTCCCATATATTTCTATGATGTATTTAGGAATATTTTTCTTCCTTTTACACTGTATGTGTTCACTGCAAGCAATCAAATACTAGTCACATCTAGAGCAGGTACCACTGATGAATAAATCAGTGAGGAATGTAACCAGTAGGTTGTTTTTCCTCACCTCATTTTTTTCTTTTTTCTTTTCAACATCTCATTTTCCCCCATGTTGCTCAGGGGGAAATAGGCATATTGTGTAAATATTTATTGGAAACAAACTAAATGAATGTTTCACTTATTTGCTCTAGTCAAGTTTCCTCAGTTTCACAATATGGATGCTGTGCAGAGGATTTCACAACATCAGCCTTCCACGGGGCTCCTAAAGTTAAGGAACCTGACCTGGAGTTAGAAAAGCAGTAGTGACCCAAAATCAGCATCACAAACAGATCTGAATAGCATATTCTGTTTTCACTTCTCCCACCTTCTCAAAATCTCAGTTCCTTTACCTCCAATTCATGAAGAAAGGGCAGAAATTTGGGAAAGTTCTTTATGGAAAACCAACTGAAGATAAGACATGCCAGTTCCTGTCAGAGACCATGAAGCAGTTCTTGGCACTCAGTGCCAACTTTTACACTTGATAAAATACTTCTGGAAACTCTTGTGTCATGAAGGAGGCAGGGGAGAAAAATAAAATTGGTGTGATCGTGGAGCTGAAGTGGAATAGAAAGTTATCTGGTCCCTAGAGAAGGGGGAGCAGGGGAAAAAAATCAGTAGAAATGAGCCAGATTCTGCCTTCTTAGCAAACCTACATTGCCTCACCTTTCAAGCCGATCAGACTACCTCTCATTTGGAAACTGTGAGAAGAGAGAGAGAGAAAGAGAGAGAATGAA
Organism: Phrynocephalus forsythii; assembly: GCA_029282475.1. Lineage (NCBI taxonomy): Eukaryota > Metazoa > Chordata > Lepidosauria > Squamata > Agamidae > Phrynocephalus > Phrynocephalus forsythii. The sequence continues at coordinate 30,988,332 of JAPFRF010000003.1, read as the reverse complement.
AGGAAGCTGGCAGGGTCAGAAACAAAGATCCTCAGCTGCAAAAAGAACAGCCACAATGAGAAGTTTAAAAAGCTATGGTCTGTGAGCTCGAGACAGCAGGAAATTCGTTGCATGCCCAATCCATGATGAAAGCAGTCGAGAAGGTCACAGCTTGTAACCCAATTTAATAGCTAGATGAGGGGAAATCATATAATTGACCTTGTCTTTTGAAACATGGGGAGGAAACGCTGGAGCTAAAAATATTGTTCTGTGAAGAGAGGTTACTACTAGCTTAGTGCTCAAATTCTGGAGTGCAGCTGCTCAGAGGCAGAATGTTGAATGGGGTTAAACAGACGTGGCCATGTTTTCCTAATGTTCTCCCAAACCTCACTACTATTGCCAATTATCTCCCCCTTTCCCCCCGTTTTTTAAACATCAATACTTGATACAAAGGGAGGCTGATACTACCCATTGGCTCAAACAGGATGTAAAAAAACCACACTATCGATAGCAAAGCAAGATGTTTTCCTAGTGACTTTCCCAAGTACACGAGTGAGGCTGTGGTGAGGTAGGTAATGCACTGCCTTCTACCTCACCTGCTAGGAGCCTTGTGGTGCAGCAGTTAAACTGCTGTACTGAAGTCAAAACTGTGCTTGTGACCCAGGGTTCAGTCCCAGGTAGCCGTCTCGTAGTCGACTTCAGCCTTAAATTCTTCTGAGGTTGGTAAAATGAGTTCCCAGCTCACTGGAAAGCAGAGCAACGTGTAGCCTGAATAACCTGGAGAGTGCTTTAGGCACTATGGAGCAGTATATAGTCTTTGCTATCTCTTAAAAAATAACCATATGCCATGAAATCAATTCTGACATATGCTAACCATTTTCAATTTTGATTAGCAGAGAATACTCAGATGTAGTTTGCCATTCCCTTTTGCTGGGGATGTTCTTTGACCATGCAGCTTGCCCAAGGCTATATAGGCTGGCACTGTTCCTTGGAGGTGCTATGGAGAATCAAACTCCCAACCTTTGCCTCAGAGACAGATTGGTGGTGCAAGTCACATATCTTATTTATTTCCATATCTATATCATGGTTATTTTTACAAAGGCAATTTGTCTTCTTCTACTCCAGCTCTGTTTGCTCTTATGTACTGAGTGCTTTTCAAAACATCACAAGTGCTTCACAATCTTTAGCACACTTAATAGTAATAATATGTGTGATGAATTTGTGTTGTGCTGAATCATGTGTTTGCAGTGTGTGCATACCACTGGGTTTTGGCATGATGTTAGTGACTAGGACACAGAATGGCATTTAGTTGTTCTAAGAGTCTAGAATGCTCACTTGTAAGTAACAGACTAAAATGGGATTTTTTTTCTTTAAGCAAAACATAAATGAAAAGAAAAGGTTAAGCATACGGATTCACTTTGTAAACAGTGCAGAGTACCCTTCAGGCTAGATAGCCACAGTATATAAATAAATAAATAAATAAATAAATTTCAGGTTGGCATTGTACCTGGGAGGCACCATGGAGAATCAAAGTGCCAACTTCTGGCTCTTCAGCCAGATGCCTGATAGGTACACAGTGGTGAGTCAAACCCACTCAACCCATCTAACTCATTGAGCTATTTAGCCAGCATAATTAGATGCTATCAGACTGATTCTGACATATGAATGAGCATATTAATTTTCAGGCTTAGAGTGGAAGACATTTTGTATATTTAAAATATTTTTACCCTGCTCTCCTAAAAAAAAGGACCCAAGATGTTATATATAATTAACAACACAATAATAAAAACTGAAACATTAAATCATTCCAAGATTATAGAGGAATTAATCATATATAAAAATGTGAGGCAAAAATGTGTGTGTGTGAGAGAGAGGGGGGGAGGGCGGGAGAGGGAGAGAGAGAGAGAGAGATTTATTGTCTCCTAGGCAGGAAATCACTAAGGAAAGTCTGCCTCAAGAGAAAGGACTTTGCCTGCTTGCAGGTGGATGGCAAAGGTGGGACCAACCTGCCCTCCTGTGAGAATGAATTCCAGAGTCTGGGGACAGTGACAGAGAAGGCCCTGTCCTGTATCTCCACCAAACATACCTGTGAGGGTGGTGCTACTGAAAGAAAGGCCTCCCCTGATGATATTGCAGTGTTGTACAAACAGTTTATCCATAATTATGCTTCACCCCATAACTTGGGTACTAGAGATGGGCATGACTCAAAAAATGGTGTTTCGTTTGTCATTTGGTCGTTTAGGGGTCCGTTTCGGTTCGTTTTCGTTTTCGTGACTTTTTTGCAAAAAAATTTGTTTTTGTTTCGTTAGGTAACAAAATGAAAACGAAAACGAAAAATTGCTGTTTCGTTCGCATTCTTTTTAGTTCAATGCATCTGCTGCAATGAAAACGAAAAACACAGCAAATTGGGTTGTTTTGTTTTTGTTTTTGTTTTGTTTTTTTTAAAAAAATTCATTTCGTTTTTGTTGCGTAACGAAACGAAAAAATGAAAACGAAAACAAAATGAAAAATCGCTCGTTTCATGCCCATCTCTATTGGGTACCTTTATTTGCCAGGATATCAAATTGTTTTGAGAGAACAGATGTGCAGCAGAAGATAACTTCTTCAGGCAGGCTCTTTCCCCTCAGAGACAGTGATATGCAAGGAGTGGGGCAGGAATGCCCTCCTTGTTTATCCTTTTAGACCAGGCATGTCCAAACTTTGGCCCTCCAAATGTTTTGGAGCACAACTCCCACAGCCCTTTGCCATTGGAAACACAGGCTTAGAATTCTGGGAGCTGTGGTCCAAAACATTAGGAGGGCCGAAGTCTGGACATGCCTGTTTTAGACTGTCTAGTTTGAATGCTCAAATAAGACTAGGCTGTCTCAACAGGTAGCTTCTCAAGAGCTGCTTAGCCACTACAGGACTGGCTGCATTTCAGGAGTTCTCAAACTTGGCACCTCAGGCATTTTTGGACTATAACTCTGAGAAGCTCTAGCCAGCGCAGCTCACAAAATAATTTGGTATCCTGACAAACCAATATATCTGGAGAAGCTCTTCTGCCTGCAGAATATGGAGAAACTCTAAGTGACGCATAAGAACATGAGAACATGAGAACGGCCTTGCTGGAACAGGCCACAGCCCATCCAGTCCAGCATTCTGTCTCACACTGTGGCTCACCATTTGCTTCAGGGTATTCCCAAGCAGATGTCTTCACCTGCTTATGATTCCCTGCAAATGGCATTTGCGGTATATCCTGCCTATCCCTCCAATGCAGAGGTTGTCCTTAGGCATCCATAATAAGACATAAATATAAGAACAACCATGCTGGATCAGGCCAAAGGCCCATCTAGTCCATCTTCCTGTATCTCACAGTGGCCCCACCAGATGTGTTTGGGAGCACATGAGACTAGGTATCTGTCTCCTGATACCACTCCCCTGCATCTGGCCTTTGAAGCACCCCGGGTTTAAGCCTGGACATTACACATCTCCATCATGGTTTGTAACCTGTGATGGACTTTTCCTCCAGGAATCTGTCCAATCCCCTTTTGAAGGCATCCAGGCCAGATGCCATCACCACATCCTGTGGCAGGGAGTTCCATAGACTAACAACGTGCTAGGTGAAAATATATTTTCTTTTGTCTGTTCTTACTCTCCCAGCCCTCAATTTGAGTGTATGTCCCCTAGCTCTGGTATTTTGTGAGAGGGAGAAGAGCATCCCTCTATCTACTTTACTCATGCCCTGCATTATTTTGTACGTCTCAATCATATCCCCCCTCAGGTGCCTTTTTTCCAGACTAAAGAGGCCCAAATGTTTTAGCCTTTCCTCATAAGGGAGGTGCCCCAGCCCAGTAATCATTTTAGTCACTCTCTTTTGCACCTTTTCCAGTTCCACTATGTCTTTTTTTGTGATGCGGTGACCAGAATTGTACACAATACTCCAGGTGCGGCCTTACTATTGTTTTGTATAATGGCATTATAATGTTGGCTGTTTTATTTTCAATCCCCTTTTTGATAATCCCTAGCATGGAATTGGTTTTCTTCACCGCTGCCACACATTGGGTAGACACCTTCATGGAGCTTTCCACCAACACACCAAGATCTCTTTCCTGATCCATCACGGATAACTCAGAGCCCATGAGTTGATAGATAAAGTTTTGATTTTTTGCCCCAATATGCATTACTTTGCATTTGGCTGCATTAAAACACATTTGGAGAGATCCTTCTGGAGCTCTTCACAATCTTCTGTGGTTTTTACCACACACCATTGATACCATTGTCCTCCATTAACTTGTCTAATTCTTTCAAAAAGCTGTCAAGGCTGACAGCTTTCACCACTTCTTCTGGCAGGGAGTTCCACAGATCAGTGATCCTCTGGGTGAAAAAGTATTTTCTCTTATTTGTTTTGAGATCTAGCACCCAAAGGTTTCATGGAGTGCCCCCTAGTTCTAGCACTGTGTGATAGGGAAAACATTTTTCCCTGTCTACTTTGTGTGTTTCTTTTTGTAAAAAATATGAAAGTTGACTTTAAATGTATATTTAAACATGCATTTTCAATTGGCTTTCTCTTAAAGCAAACTTTTCCATATCCATTTACCTAGGAAAAAGTCAAAATAAAATCAATAGGTCTTCCTTGCCAGCAGACATGTACAGGACTGAACTGTAAATATCATTTCTGTTAAAACAGATGTTTTATAAAAAAAAAAAAACACTGAAATGCTTCTTTTGAGTCAAGAATCACACTGCAAAATAGTTGTATTGGATTATTTATTAATTTATTAATTTATTAATTTATTAATTTAATTATTATTATTATTATTATTATTATTATTATTATTATTATTATTATTATTATTATTATTATTATTATTATTATTTGTTTGTTTGTTTGTTTGTTTCATTTTTATACTGCCCATCTTCCAACTGGAACTCTGGGTGGTTTACAAGTTAAAAACATCAACATACGAAAAAAAAAAGAGGGGAAAAGCCCTAAGCAAGGTACATCAGAGGGTGGGAGAAGAAGAAAAAAAAAGAGAGCAGAATTAAATAACTTAAATTAATTTAGGTCACCATATGCCTCCCTAAAAAGCATGGTTTTCAAAGCCTTTGTTGTATTTCAATCCATAGTCTAGAAGTGTGTGGATCAGAGGCCAAACCTCCTGTTTCTTTTTACCACAGGTGCAAGAGCCTGTTGTTTTCCTGAAGTTTGTACAACAATGTTTCCCCACCACATTCCACACATAGAACTTCGATTGCTTGCCAACTTGCAGAGCATGCTTGCCACAGCGCCGTTCATGCTTGGTATTTCAGAACAGGATTCTGCCCAGATAATTTTTAAAAAGAATTTGTAGTGGTAGTAAGCCAATAGCCAATAGTAAAACCAAGAAAATAAACTCAAAAAAGAACAGTAATAGTCCAAAATGTTGGGTAAGGTAAAAATCAGAGAAGAAGAAAAAGCCAGTGGCTATGCTTAGAATCTGTTCTTACTTAGGCTAAAAGCTACATCTTTGAAGAGTGAAGAAAGCACTCTGGGCAGTTATTCCTTTGAAGAATAATGGTATTGACTTTATATATTTCCATAACATTCATCACTACTTTTTAGTAAACATTTCAACATATCATTTTGGATTCTCTCTCTTCCCCTGGTCTATATTTTTGATATCTCCTTCATTGATATTTATTTAGAGATCAACTGTAGAAATGTGTTTAAAAAACCTATGCACAGACTTTTTAGAAATCGATTGGAAATTAAACAATTGCCCTATTTTAGTTACCTAATCATGGGTAGTAAAAAGGATTTTGGAGCCGTGCAACCATTAAAACAAAGTCAAAACTAGACTATGGGTGATAACTTCATAGGTTGCTAGTAGAAAAATAAAAAAAGTTGCTGAGCTTTCAAGAACACAAGTCCTCTTTTTCAAAGCGGTTATAAAAGTCCAAACATGGCAAGGGATGTAATTTGCCAGGAGAGAGTTCTTAAAAGTTCATCTGGCAAGATGGATGCCAGGTTTTCTTCATGAAAGGCACAGAGCAGCATGGTCCGTTGGTGCTGGACTAAACAGGCTGATTCAAACAAAGAACTGCATGGTGTGGGTCCCTCCCCCCTGCTTACAACCATAATCTCTATTGGCTCTTCGAAGCACAAGGCTCCTGGTTGGCCAGAGACAAGTTAGAAGCAGGAGATTGATGCAAAACCACAAAACACAGGCTGGGGGGGGGGAGAGGAAGTGTTTTTTGGGGGGGGGGAGGGGGAGAATTTAAAAATGTCCCACTAGGTAGATCCAATTAAGGCCCAATAGAAGGGAAAATGATATCACAGTACCTAGTGTTAATGTCTTGTTGCAGTAGATGTTCCTTTTGCCTTATTCATGCTGGAGGCGGCTCTTTTCATGGTGTCTTGTTCAATTGCAGTAAAAAGGATTTTGGAGCCATGCAACCTTTAAAACAAACAAAGTCAAAACTAGACTATGGGTGATACCTTCATGGGTTGCTAGTAGAAAAATTAAAAAGTTGCTGAGCTTTCGAGAACACAAGTCCTCTTTTTCAAAGCAGTTATAAAAGTCCAAACATGGCAAGGGATGTAATTTGCCAGGAGAGAGTTCTTAAAAGTTCATCTGGCAAGATGGATGCCTGTGAACACCCCCTCTTCTGCAGTCTCCACTGGTTCTCCACTCCACCTATCTTACCTTAATTGTGTTTTACAAGATCTTTTAATTGGATTTTAACTGTATTAATTGTATTTTAATTGGATTTTAATTATAGCTGTATCTTTTTAATAATGTATGCTATTGCCATTTTGTAACCCACCCCCCAGGTAGTGCAGTTTGCACTAAGGGGGCAGTATAGAAATGTAAATAAACAAATCAATAAATCCCTCTGTTAATGGCAGCAGACAGTAAAAACAAAGGTTGCAGGCAGACACTTTCCAATTTCTTTCTTAAGTAACTCAACCCCAGAGGAGAAAGGAGATGGGAGAGGAAATCACATGTGTTCTAGCTCTGACAAATACTAGATGCAAAAACTAGATCCAGTTCTAAATATTTATAATAGAATAGTTTAAATTATTTTCAATTTTGCTTTAATTTTGCTCTGATTTTTCCTGGGGACTGGACGTCTTCTTGGGGGAGGGGAGAGCCCCCATGGAGGAATACCTGAAAGAAACATTGGTAAAGGAAGGAAGAAGAGGGTCTCATGCTGTCCTAACTGGACATTTTTCAGTGTGGGAAACAGATTTTTGAAATATAGTTATGTAAGTTGGGAAACTGATTTTTGAAAGGAAACACACACACACACACACACACACACACACACACACACACACACACACACACACACACACACACACACACACACACACCTTGCTGTTACCTTCTTTTCAAAGTTAAAAAGAAAAACAAGGATGTGGGAGACCAGAATGAAATAATGGATGTGTTTTTCTATTGCCTTTTATAAGAAGGTTGCCCTAATTTAAAAAACGAGATTTTGGAGCTTGTTGAAAATTAACTAAATTGTTAAAGCTTTTCTACTATCTTCCCATCTTCAGTTGTAAAATATTTTATATATGTTTAAATTGTTGTCAAAGATATTTCAAAATTATATATATATATATATATGCATGTTAGGGTGGATTCGGGTTTCTTCCCGTGTAGAAATCTGGTTGTTTTGGCGACGTATAGGTATGCATGTTAGGGAGGTCTCACTCATCATCTTCAGGCTGGTGTTCTGGCTTCTTTCTTCTTGAAGCAAAGCGTGATCTCAGTTGAAGTCCTTCTATAAGTACTGCTGGGGGTGTGTGGTTTGCTTGCTCTGTTGCTGATTGTAGGTTCCTTTGTTCCTTTGTTCTTTTGTGATCTGCTGTGTGGCTGAGGCGATCGTTTAGGGATTAACTGCTGGTGGCTGTTTAGATGGCTGTTTAGATGCTGGTGGGTTAGATGGCTGGTGGGTTCTGGCAGTATCCTGGGCTTTGGTGGAGTGGGGTCCTGTGTCTTGTGAATTCATTTTGGTCTGGCTACGTGTCTGTGGTCTCCCAATGTTTTTTTGGGGTGTGTGAGTGTGCTCCATGTGGTGACTGGAGTGGGGTGCCGCAGTAGATGGTGCAGTCGTGGTTTTGTTATTGGATGGTGGTTTCGTTTCATCTGTGGGAAGGGTCTGGGTTTGTGTTTGGTGTGGATGGAAGGTGGTGGCATCTTGTGTCCTTTTGGACCTGGTGTCAGTCTTTGTGACAGAGGCTCGTCTGTTGACCAGGGCTAGTTTCCAGATGTCAGGCAAGCGGGAGGTGTCATCACGTTTATTCATGTTGTTTGGGTGTTTCTCTATTTCAATGGCTTCCATGATTATTCGACTGTTGAAGTGTTCAGTTTTGGAGATGAGTTTGGTTCTTTCAAAGTCAATTTCATGACCTGTTGATTTTATGTGCTGGAAGAGAGAGGAAGATTTTTCTTCTTTTTTGACTGCGTTCTTGTGTTCTGCGATGCGTGCGCTTATTCTCCTGTTTGTCTGTCCGATGTATGTGGCTGGACAGACTTTGCATGGTATTTCGTAGACTCCTTGGTTTTCTAGCTCAATCTTGTCTTTGGGGTTTCTTAAAATGTTGGCTATTTTTTGGTCGGTGCAAAAGGCTGTCTTGATATTGTGTTTGTGGAGAATTTTGCTGATTTTGTCTGTGGTGCCTTTGATGTAAGGGAGGAGGGCGGTGCCGTTGTTCTCTTCTGTTTCTTGGTTCTTGGGGGGTGTTTCCTTTTGGATTAGTTTGGTGATGGTGTTTTTTTTGAATCCGTTCGCAATTAAAACATTCGAGAGAGTGTGTAATTCAGTTTTTAGGTGGTCTTTGTCAGCGAGGCGTTTGGTTCTGGAGATGAGGGGTTTTGCTACGGAGTTGATCTGTGCAGGGTGGTGGTGTGATTGTGCATTTAAGTAGCGGTTTGTATGTGTTTTTTTTTCTGGTAGATGGTATGTCCTAAGGAGCCGTCGGGTTTTTTGTAGATTAGGACGTCCAGGAAGGGAAGTTGGTTGTTGGCTTCTATTTCCATAGTGAATTGTATTTTGGGGTGTAGGCTGTTGAGATGTGTGAGGAAGTTGTTCAGTTTATCTTTCCCGTGTGGCCAGATAACAAAGGTGTAGATCAACATATCTGAGCCAGAGTTTGGGTTTATGTTCGGACTTAGATAACGCGTTGGTTTCAAAGTGTTCCATATATAGGTTTGCGATGATAGGTGAGAGGGGTGATCCCATGGGTGCTCCTTCTATCTGTTTGTATCTTTGTCCATTGTGGATGAAGTATGTGTTGGTTAGGCAGTGGTTGGTCAGATCTAGGATGTGCTTGGGGGTTGTATTTGTTGTGGATAGCTGTCAAGGCTTCTTGAATGGGCACTTGTGTGAAGAGCGAAACAAATTGAAGCTCTATAAATAGGTCATGGGGTTGTAGGTCTTGTTTCTTTATAATTTCTATGAAGTGCAACGAGTTTTGTTCCTGAAGTGATGGATTCTTAGGGCTGGAGTTGTTTGGCAAGAAATTTGGCGAGGTTTTGTAGAGGTGAGCCTATGGAGCTGACTATGGGTCTGATGAGGTGTTCCTTCTTTGTGAATCTTGGGAGGCCAGAGAGCTTGGGGCATCTGGATGATTTCTCTCTGGGGATGATGCTTGGCTTGATTTCTTCACTTAAGGGAGAGGCTTTTATTTTGGCTTTCATTTTTTTCCAGGTAGGTGGTGGGGTCTGTGTTCAAAGGTATGTAAGCAGGGTCTTGTAGTAGGTTGGATAGTTTGGCTTGGTAGTCGGATGTGTTCATCACCACTGTGGCATTGCCTTTGTCTGCTGGGAGAATGATTATGTTGTTGTCTTTCCTCAGGTTGGTGAGGGTTTTGTTCTTCTTTGTGTAAATTGCTTCTGGGTGGTTTGCTGGAGCAGAGGACATTGGTGACTTCTTGTCTGATTTTGTTGGCTTCATCTGGGTTGATTTTGGTTAGGCTGGCTTCCACTCCGCATATGATGTTTTCAGTGGGGATGTGTGTCAGGGGTCACTGCAAAGTTGAATCCTTTGGAAAGGACTTTGGTCTTGCGATGGTGAGTGTCCTGTCTGATATTTGTGAACTGTTTGTTTCATGGGTTGTTGGGGGGTTGGGCTTTGGGTTTTTCTTATATATATAGAAATCTGGTTGTTTTATATATATATATATATATATATATAGGTCTATATATATATCTTCAGGCTGGTGTTCTATATTATTTCTTCTATGAAGCAAATATATAATAAATTTTTGAAATTTTGAAATATCTTTGATTTCAATTCAAACTATGTGGGGTTAATTGAAACATGGGTCACCCAGGTGGACATTCCTAACTTGTACTGTTCCCTTTCTCTCTCTCTCTTTCTCTCCTTTTTTTTAACGAGATGTCATTTAGTTTAGCTATGTCAAGGTAACTCCCAAAGATCTTTTGTCTCTTGACTTTGTCCAAGTGGTACAGTAATCCATTCTGTTACATGTTATCTTTGTTGACACATTGCAATTTGCCAAGCATAATGTAAAAGTTCCCCTGAAGGCCTGAAATATTCAACACTTCTATGATAGGTGACAAGCAGTGAATTACAGCTGAGCCATCACCTCATGCTAGTTTAGTTTAGAGGAGACACGGGGCTATAATTTGCAAACCTTTGGCTGGAAAAGTGCCATGAATCAACCTTCTGGGGGCAGGGGAATAGAGCTATGCAAAATATAACTTTCTTAGCTAAAATCAAGGGTCTCTTTCACATTTGTTGTTGTTTCTTTAACAACTTATTGTGGTTTTCGGGAAAGACTACTGTAGGGCCCTCCACATGGGGTTGTCTTCGAGGTTAATGTGGAGGCTCCAGTTTGTGCAAAATACTGTAGCCAGACTAGTAACTGGTACAAAAAAAATCAACATATTACCCCAATGCTGGCTGTACTACATTGGCTGTTGATCTGGTTCCGCATTGACTTCAAGGTTCTTATGACGACATACAAAGCCCAGACTTTGGCCCTCCTGATGTTTTGGACCACAACTCCCAGAATTTCAAGTTTAGATTGCCAAAGGCAAAGGACTGTGGGAGTTGTGGTCCAAAACATCTGGAGGGCCGAAGTTTGGACATGCCTGCCCTAAATGGTTTAGGAGCCTGCTATCTTTCAGAACGGCTTCTACCACAGAATATTGCCTGCAACACTCGTTTCTCTCAGGAAGCCATCTGATGGTGCCAATCCCAAAGGAAACCTGCAAGACTTCCACAGGGATCAGGCTTTTTCGGTTGTTGTGCTGCCCCCTAAGATCTGTCTGGAGCTCACTTTGCAAGTTTTCACAAACAAATAAACAAACAAAAACAAAAGAAACCATTAAAGATCGGGCTGTTTAGACAGGCTTTCCTGGACTCCTGACAATCATCTCACTGATATGGTCTATTGTTTCTTCTATGTTATTTTAGATTTTTGTCACCATTTTGTTATTTTTTCTCTGATTCCGTTATGGTAATTATATTGATTTTTTTATTCAATTATGGTTACTGTTTTGATTTTATTCAGTTACATGCTGTATTTTGTATTTTGTATTTTGTACAATATTTTGTATATTGTATAATTATTTTCTTAAAACCTTGTCCATCTCTGCTCACAATATTTGTGCTGGAAATAGGGCTGTATATCCACATCATCCACATCTCACTCCACAGTGCACAGATATATGTGCATGTATTATTTTACTTTAGTTACACAAAGATGTATGGCTGGCAACACCTGAGGAGGCTGCCCCTCAGGCATCACAAGATGCCTGGTATGAAATTTTAGCTCTAATTATCTCAAGGAACAAGATGCTGCTAACTAGCAAACTTACTTAACCCCATTAACTGGCAAAGCTTGTGTCATGTAATAGAAGATCAAAAGGTTGTTGAGTGGTGGGTTGGTTTTGTTATCCATCTCGGTGTACTACAAGTCATGTACAATAAGACATTCTAGGAAAACATGTTGCTTGCCAGGATTCTAGGTATCAGAGGAAGAAGAAGGCCAATGAGCTCTTCAATAGCATTAAACTGTTCTTAAATGAAAACAATCACATGTTTATTAATGTACTGCCTGAGACCAACCGTTTGGTGATTCATTAACATTTCAAAAATAATAATAATGAAAGGGTTGGAATTAGCTTTGCCTTGAGCTGAATCAAACAAGACGGAATTTTGTTTGCTACATACCCAAAAACTGAATCTTCACATTAAAATACTTGTGTATGCCCAGAAAAGCGTTCTCTCACATATTCATTAAAATATAATTTCCTATTGTTTCTCATTAAACTAATTAAGGAAACCTTGCCTATTATTTTGTGCATATTGATATACACCCATCTTTTAGCTTACAATTGATCATGGTATATATCTGTATAAGATAAGATTGCTTTTGCAGTATGCTATTTTGAGTCTCTCCTCTCACTCATGCACTCATGCACACATACAAACAGAAACACATACACGTGCACACACTCACATTATACTTTGATTTGTGGACAAGAAATGAGTCCAATTCTGAATGGATTTTGCTTCACTTTTGTTTATAAACATACAATATTTCATGGAATCGTTCTACTGCTATCGTAAGAAAACCAGTGCCTGTATAATGGAATCCTTATTAGAGTAGCTTTAATAACTCATCTAAGGAAACAAAATAAAATACTTTTATTAAATTTCAGCAGGAAATTCCTAGTGGTAAGCACTGCTCATCTTGAGAGCATATGACCTCCAAAAGTAACATACTCTCCTACACTTGAAATACAGATAAGTATCTTATATTGCATATTGTATCTAGGATTTTCTGTATTGGCGTAGGATTGGACTAAATGATGCTTGGCAGGATCCTTTCCAACTGTACAGTTCTATTCTTCTGGAGTAGGTTCAGATGAGTCCAATAAGGGTGATCAAGAGACAGGCTACATAGCCGCTTGAAGAAAGACCAAAATATCTGGCCATGTTCAGCTTTCAGAAAAGAAGACTGAGGGGAGATATGATAGTTCTAATATTTGAAAGCTTGCTGTACATCTTGAAATGATCTGTTCATGATCCTTCTGGACAACAGAACACCTAGTAATGGGCTCAAATTACAGGAAGTTAGTTGAGTATCAGTGGGGAAAATCTTTGTGTTAGAGCAGTGGTGGTGAGTGCTCAAATACCAGAGGCATTCACAATGAAGTTAGCCATCTGTCAGATAGACTTTCCATTGCATTGATTATTTTACAAGCCCCTTCCATCTTCATTGTCATAAAATTCTGTGATTTTATAACTTCAGCTCTACCAATCAATGTCTATGAAAAGTCAGCAGTCAGCTTTATATATAACTCTAATATAATTTTGCAGTTGTGGAACTTGTTGTTGTTGCTTAGTCGTTCAGTCATGTCTGACTCTTCGTGACCCCATGGACCAGAGCTCGCCACGCCTTCCTATCTTCTACTGCCTCCCAGAGTTTGGTTAAATCCATGTTGGTTGCATCGATGACACCATCCAACCATCTCATTCTCTGCCATCCTCTTTTCCTTTTGCCTTCAATCTTTCCCAACATCAGGGACTTTACCAAGGAGTCCTCTCTCTTCATGAGGTGGCCAAAGTACTGGAGCCTCAGCTTCAAAATCTGTCCTTCCAGTGAGCATTCAGGTTGATTTCTTTCAGGATGGATAGGTATGATCTCCTTGCAGTCCAAGGGGCTCTCAAGACTCTCCTCCAGCACCATAGCTCAAAAGCATCGATTCTGCGGCAATCAGCCTTCTTTATAGTCCAGCTCTCACTTCCATACATCACTACTGGAAAAACCATAACTTTGACTATCCTGACCTTAGTTGGCAAAGTGATGTCTCTGCTCTTTAGGATGCTACCTAAGTTTGCCATTGTTTTCCTCCCAAGAAGCAGGCATCTTTTAATTTTGTTGCTGCAATCGCCATCTGCAGTGATCAAGGAGCCCAAGAAAATAAACTCTGTCATTGCCTCCATTTCTTCCCCTTCTATTTGCCAGGAGGTGATGGGACTGGTGGCCATGATCTTAGTTTTTTTGATGTTGAGCTTCAGTCATTTTTTCACTTTCTTCTTTCACCCTCATTAGGAGGTTCTTTAATCCCTCCTCATTTTCTGCTATCAGAGTACAGTCACCCCCCACCATTTCATGGTTCAGGTACTGCGGTCTCACTACATCACGGGATCGCAGAACCTGCACTTTGGAGCCACGCGGGGGGGCAGCGGGGGCGATTGGGTCACTCCGTGCCACCCCTGCACTCCTCCGAGAACCCTTGGAGCCATGCGGGGGGCGGCCGGGGGTAATCTGGTCGCTCTGTGCCACCCCTGCGCTCCTCCAAGAAGCCCTGGAGAGGCACATGATCGCCCCCTGCCCCCAGGCCCCAGCCCACCTGCTTCCGCATATCGCAGATTTTCATGCATTGTGGGTGGGGTGGGTCCCTAACCTCCACGATCGGCGGGGAGTGACTGTAGTATCATCTGCGTATCTGAGGTTGTTGATATTTCTTCCGGCAATCATAATTCCTGTTTCTGATTCATCCAGACCTGCCTTTTGCATGATGTACTCTGCATATAAATTAAATAGGCAAGGTCCGGTATACAGCCTTGTCGTATTCCTTTCCCAATTCTAAACCAGTCAGTTGTTCCATATCCAGTTCTGACGGTTGCTGCTTGTCCCACATATAGATTTCTTAGGAGACAGATAAGGTGGTCAGGTACTCCCATTCCTTTAAGGACTTGCCATAGTTTGTTGTGGTCTTCACAGTCAAAGGCTTTGGCATAGTCAATGAAGCAGAAGTAGATGTTTTTTCTGGAACTCTCTGGCTTTCTCCATAATCCAGCGCAGGTTGGCAATTTGATCTCAAGTTCCTCTGCCCCTTCGAAATCCAGCTTGTACTTCTTGAAGTTGTTGTGGAACTTATACAGTTATTTATTTTCAAGATAAGCAAGGTTGCTTTTTTCAATGTATTGGATCTATTTTAAATCTGGGGACATTTAAAGTCACTTGTTTCTCCACCAGGCAGGGGAACAGTTCTCATTTAGAAAACCATGACTTGAAAAATGTTCCCACTAATTTTTTTGTCCAGACATCATGTTTGGCACACAGCAAGAGAACACCATTGGCTATGTCTGTGCCAAAGTTAGTGCTGATCCAAAGGCCAGTTTCAAAGTTATGATTTTTTTCCTTTGGGCTGCCCCCATATTTAGAATTTCTTTATCAAATGCTGATTTTCCCTGCCAGTGCTCTTGTGCAGCAACAATTAGGGTTGAAAATTTTGTGAGCAAACATAGGCCCAGAGATATTTGTGAGTAGTTTCAGTTGGGAGCTGTGGTGGTGCGTCACTTACTCTTTTGGGTTTATCTTGTATTAGCTCATTCTCCTGTACCAGCCTTTGTGTGTCCATTGTGAATTCTCCCTCCCCAAATCAGGCAAAAGAAATGCCTGTTGTCAATCCATATGTTCTGTATCACTATGCCATGGATTGAAATAGGTGCACGAACATCAGACAGGTTAACGAGATAACAGATTTTGTGGTGATTTGTTGGTAGAAACTGGAAACAAGGAACAGCATGCAATAATCTATGGGTTTTCAATATATAGGCCAGTATCCTATTAGATAGCTGTACCTGCACATCAGACGTGGCATCACCAGGAGCAGCAGATTGCTACTAAGTGAAAACTTCATTTAGATTTATCTAAACACAGTGATGTACCTTTTCTTTCAGATTTTCCTGCCTTTTAGTTTCTATCACAGAAGGAAGCCAACCTGGCTTGTTCGTGTGGTTGATATAAATATTGACATTCACATTTTCAATTTAGATCCAGAGTTGTTTACAGTATAACTGCCCTTTTAAAAATAATGCAAATACACAGTGGATGGACAAAGAATCATATATAACTTGAAATCTCTTGAGGGAGTCATTTTTATCTGTGAAATGACATAATTTTTAATTGTATTGCATGCTTGGTTTGATTTTTGAATACATATAATTTTAGAATTGCTTGTTTCAGAGTTTCTTTAATTCATTTTTTATCGACACAGTAATAGTTTTGAATCTGTTTTAATTATGTGAATCTCAACTGAGAAACAGGAGAAAGAAAAATAAATTTAATGATTAGCCCTTTTAAGGGGAGGGGAATCATTGGTGTTGGATCAATGGATGGTGCCACCAGGTTGTGAGTGTGAAAGCAGCCCTGAGTTCAGAAAACCTCACATCACTGCCATTCTCTCATGTAGGGCACTTTTACATGAGATCTAAAATCCACCTGCAACTTAAATTCGGGCCAGAGGTCGTGGGGGCTTGTCTCTCTTTCTGTGTTCCCACCCCTCCACACTCCATTGTTCCTGTCTGTGTGAGGGGAGGGAGAAAAAAGGGAGAAAAAATGCAGGCTCATCTCCGTCTGCCGGTTGAAGTTGGCCTGAGCCGCCCCATAGTGATTCCTGTCTCTTAAAGGGGCGGCGGGGACAAAAAAACAAACAGAAGGCGAGGGAGCCTGGCATTCACATCTTTACAATGCACATCGGAAGATTTTTACCTCCTGGAAGCCAGGTACTTGAAAAGTGTGCTGGGATGCGCTTAGGTGGCCGTGGTTGTACTTAATTTTTTTTAAAGTCCAGAGCTGGTGGGAAAACAATTTTAAGCTCTGGATCTGGGAGCCCTTTGCCTCAGATTTTAGGGGTCATGTAAAAGCAGCCATACTGTACCAGTATGGCTCATGCCATTCTGGGCCCCAAGGCCCTGCTTGGTGATACTGCTTAGCATGACTGGCCTTCTGCCTAGCATAATTATCAGCCTTCCTGAACATGCTAAATTCATCAATTGGCATCTCTCTCTCTCTCTCTCTCTCTCTCTCTCTCTCTCTCTCTCTCTCTCTCTCTGTGTGTGTGTGTGTGTGTGTGTGTGTGTGTGTGTGTGTGTGTGTGTGTGTGTGTGTGTGTGTGTGTGTGTTTTGAAAGGATTATGTCAAGGGCCTACCTCACTGTTAGTGTTTCTAAACAGTACTCTTAGTCTATGCAGAGGTGGTCCTGATCAGTCAAAAGGCAGGATGGGCAGAAGTGCTGGATGGGATTACACTCCCCCTGGAAACAGAGGTACACAGCTTGGGTTACTCCTGGGTTCCTCTCTGACCCTAGCTACCTCAGCCTCCGCAGCATCTAGGAATGCATTTGCATGGACAGATACAGTGAACAAACCACATATGTTCCTGTAAAGATCTAATCTGACCATGGTGACCCATGGCTGAATTCCATCCCAGCTTGATTTCTGTAGCATGCACATTGGGCGGCTGGCTTTGTCAAGTGTTCAGAGACCACAAAGGGTCCCAAATGGTGCAGCCATGTTGTTAACTGGGGCTGGTTATGGGGATCACATAATCCTCTTATTCTAGCAGCTCCACTCACTACCAGTCCATTTCCAGACACAATTCAAAATGCTGGTTATAATCTATGGAGTCCATAATGGCTTGGGTGCAAGCTGCCTCCAAGCTGCCTCAAGGACCACCTTTCTCCTTATGAGCCTGACTGGGTGTTGATTATCAGGGGAGGCCATTCTCATGGTCCTACCACCTTCACAGTGCATTTGTTAGGGACACACGAGAAGACCTTTTCTATTACTGCTCCCAAACTTTGGGACTCCCTGGCATTCAAAGCTAGTCCCATCTTTGCTGTATTTCCACAAGCAGGCAAAACCTTCTGTTCTGGAAGAGTCTCTTCAGCGACTGAGTATTTGAGAGGGGCTTTTCAATGGATTGCTGTGGCGTGTGGCTTTTAAATGTGATTTGATATACCGTGCTGAATATAATGTTTGTTTACTTTTTAATATTTGCACTTTTACTGTTTTTAGCTTTTAAATGTTGTCTTTTAATGATCTAGGTCACCTTGGTTTTCTTCTTAAGGAGAAAGGCATGGTAAAAAAAAATATTTTATCTAACTAAATAAATGTCATTGTAAGCCACAAGTCTATATCCACTTGTTTGTGCAAGTCAGGATAATATTAATATTAATAAGAAGACAATGCATGGAAATGTATTTACTTTATAGAAAGGTTCACAAAAATACCATCACTTTGCCTTCGTGGAGCACTGGAAATTATTAGCACCAGCTTGGAAAGGATGAAGGAAGAAATATTTCTCATTGACAAGGGTGTCCCTGAGATGAAGCTAACCTACCACAAGATGGCAGCTAAAGGCAGTAGAAGTAATATTATATAGATAATTAGGAAGCTTGGCAGATCAGCTTTCAGAGAAGGGAAATCAGATCCACAGACCCTGCTATCACTTTATTTTTGAGAGGGAGGGAAAGCTCATTGTGAGAGAAGAGAAGCTCATTGTGCTAGGGGATTCTATCATTAGAAATACGGAGGGATGGATTTGTGAGGAGCATGATAACCGGATGGTCACTTGCCTGCCGGGTGCAAAGGTTGCAGACATAACCAGAAATATAGATAGCTTGTTAGAGAGAACTGGGAAGGAGCCAGTGGTCATGGTACACGTCGGTACCAATGACGTCGGGAAGGCCAAGCGGTCAGTCTTGAAAGCCAAATTCAGGTTGCTAGGTAGAAGATTGAAGTCCCGGGCTTCCAAGGTAGCATTTTCAGAAGTGCTACCTGTTCCTCGTGCAGGTCCCGCCAGGCAGGCAGAGCTCAGAAGCCTCAACGCGTGGATGAGGCGATGGTGTCGAGAGGAGGGCTTTAGATTTGTCAGGAACTGGAGAACATTTTGGGACAAGCCAAACCTCTTCAGGAGGGATGGGTTGCACTTGAATCATGATGGGACCAGATTGCTGGCACTCAACCTCAAAAAGGCAGCAGAGCAGCTTTTAAACTGATAACTGGGGGAAAGCCGACAGGAGCTGTGTGGCATCCGGTTCGGAACACCTCGTCCTCGGGGAATGAGGTTGGAGAGGGTAGAGAATCACATAGAGATGACATAGCAAGTATTAATACTGGCAGAATAGTGGAATGTGACAGTTCGTCTACTGAAAATAAAAGCTGTGGGGGGAGAAGAACAAGGCAGCAGCTGTTGCGGGACCCACTGTACAAGTGCTTCTACGCCAATGCTCGAAGCCTCCGAGCAAAGATGGGAGAACTTGAACATCTGGCAGCTAGGGATAACATTGATATAATAGCCATAACAGAAACCTGGTGGAATGTGGAGAACCAGTGGGACACAGCAATCCCAGGCTATAAACTCTATAGAAGGGATAGAGAGGGGCGGGTTGGAGGAGGAGTGGCCATCTATGTCAAAGAAGGCATAAAATCCAGCAGAATGGAGATTGACAGAGGGTCTGACTCCGCCATAGAATCACTGTGGGTTAAACTACCAGGTCCAAAGAGTGATATGATAGTTGAGTATTCTATCGTCCACCAGATCAAAAACTTGAGGGGGACCTTGAAATGAGGAGAGAAATCATGGAGGTGGCTAAGAGGGATAGGATAGTAATCATGGGGGACTTTAATTATCCCCACATTGACTGGGCCAATGCGAGCTCCAGGCAAGAAAGAGAAACTGGGTTTCTCGACTTGCTGAATGACTGTGCCTTAGAGCAACTTGTCATGGAGCCCACCCGAGAACAGGCAACTCTAGATCTAATATTGTGTGATACTCAGGACCTCGTCAGGGATGTGAATGTCACTGAGCCTCTGGGGAACAGTGACCATGCTGCAATTACCTTTGCCATGCATGTCGGAGGAAGAGTGTCAACCAAATCAGACATAAAAACCCTTGATTTTCGAAGGGCAAACTTCCCTCAGATGAGGAAACTAGTTAGAGAGAAACTGAAGGGGAGGGTTAGAAGAATCCAATCTCTTCAGAGTGCATGGAGCCTGTTTAAAACAACAATAATAGAGGCCCAGCACAAGTGCATACCACAAAGAAAGAAGAGCTCATTTAAGTCCAAGAGGACACCGGCATGGTTAACGAGTGGAGTTAGAGAGGCTCTAAAGCACAAGGAGAGGTCCTTCTGTAAATGGAAATCCTCCCCAAATGAGGAAAATAAAAAGGAACACAAACTCTGGCAAAAGAAATGTAAAAAGATGATAAGGGAGGCAAAGAAAGACTTTGAGGAACGCATGGCTAGCAATATAAAGGATAATAATAAAAGCTTCTTTAAATATGTTAGAAGTAGAAAACCTGCCAGAGAACCAATTGGGCCTCTGGATGGTGAGAGAGGAAAAGGGGAGGTTAAGGAGGACTTGGACATTGCAGAGAAATTGAACGAGTTCTTTGCGTCTGTCTTCACGACAGAGGACCTTGAGCGGATTCCGCTGCCTGAGCTGCCCCTCTTGACTAAAGAATTAAATCAAATACAGGTTAAAAGAGAGGAGGTTTTAGGACTAATTGATAAATTGAGGATTAACAAGTCACCGGGCCCAGATGGCATCCACCCAAGGGTTATTAGGGAACTGAGAAATGAAATTGCAGATCTCTTAACGGTAATATGCAACTTGTCTCTTCAAACGCCACAGTGCCGGAGGACTGGAGGATAGCGGATGTCACACCAATTTTTAAAAAAGGAAGGAGGGGGACCAGGAAACTACAGGCCGGTTAGCCTTACATCTGTCCCAGGGAAGATGGTGGAAGGCCTCATCCAAGAGAAAATCTTAAAACACATAAAGAAGAACAAACCTTGCTGAGAGAAAATCAGCATGGCTTCTGTAAGGGTAAATCTTGTCTTACAAACCTTTTAGAATTTTTTGAAAAGGTCAACAGGCACGTGGATTTGGGTGAACCGGTGGATATAGTCTATCTGGATTTTCAAAAGGCTTTTGACACAGTCCCTCACCAAAGGCTGCTGAGAAAATTGCATAGTCAGGGGATAAGAGGGCAGGTCCTCTTATGGATTGAGAACTGGTTGAGATCCCGGAAACAAAGAGTAGGTGTCAATGGGAAAGTTTCACAATGGAGAGAAGTGAAAAGCGGTGTGCTCCCAGGGCTCGGTCCTGGGACCGGTGCTTTTCAATCTGTTCATAAATGACCTGGAGACAGGGATAAACAGTGTGGTGGCCAAGTTTGCAGATGACACAAAACTTTTCCATGTGGTAAAAACCAGAGAAGATTGTGAAGAGCTCCAGAAGGATCTCTCCAAACTGGGGGAGTGGGCTGAGAAATGGCAAATGCGTTTTAATGTAACCAAATGTAAAGTAATGCATATTGGGGCAAAAATCCAAACTTCATCTATCAACTCATGGGCTCTGAGTTATCCGTGACGGATCAGGAAAGAGATCTTGGTGTGTTGGTGGACAGCTCCATGAAGGTGTCTCCCCAATGTGTGGCAGCAGTGAAGAAGGCCAATTCCATGCTAGGGATTATCAAAAAGGGGATTGAAAATAAAACAGCCAACATTATAATGCCGTTATACAAAACAATAGTAAGGCCCCACCTGGAGTATTGTGTACAATTCTGGTCACCGCATCTCAAGAAAGACATAGTGGAACTGGAAAAGGTGCAGAAGAGAGCGACTAAAATGATTACTGGGCTGGGGCACCTCCCTTATGAAGAAAGGCTAAAACAATTGGGCCTCTTTAGTCTGGAAAAAGGCGCTTGAGGGGGATATGATTGAGACATACAAAATAATGCAGGGTATGAGTAAAGTGGATAGAGGGAAGCTCTTCTCCCTCTCACAAAATACCAGAACTAGGGGACATACACTCAAATTGAGTGCTGGGAGAGTAAGAACTGACAAAAGAAAATATTTTTTCACCCAGCGCATTGTAAGTCTATGGAACTCCCTGCCACAGGATGTGGTGATGGCATCTGGCCTGGATGCCTTCAAAAGGGGATTGGACAGATTCCTAGAGGAAAAGTCCATCACGGGTTACAAACCACGATGGAGATGTGTAATCTCTAGTCTTTAAACCAGGGTACTTCAAGGGCCAGATGCAGGGGAGTGGTATCAGGAGATAGATATCTAGTCTCATGCGCTCCCAAACGCATCTGGTGGGGCCGCTGTGAGATACAGGAAGCTGGACTAGATGGGCCTTTGGCCTGATCCAGCATGGCTCTTCTTATGTTCTTATGTTCTAAATTACTCTCTCTCTCTCTCTCTCTCTTTGACTTTACACAGAGGGAAAATATTTTTATAGCTCTAACTGAACTTGGTGAATATGAGAACACAGGAGCTTTATTCTGCCTGTACCATGGTGTGTTGAAACCAGGGGAGACAGCAGGGAAGAAAGGCAGAGAAGGAAAGGCCCTTAAGACAGCATTTCATTTCCAGTGACAATCCAGGGGGCTACTGGAAGCCAAATAAAAGAGATATGTTTTGAGCAGGGAGTTTGTGTTTAGTAATGTGGTATCCAGTGCCTACTTCAATGAAGAGTTTTGTGTTTCAGGACTAGAGAAATAAATAAAATGGTTAGGGTTCTTAAAAAGTTGTGGACAGTGGAAGATTTTAGAACCCAAAAATAAAGTTCTTGTGCAAGGCATCATGGGAAGTTAATGTCAAAAAGAGAGAGACTTCACTAGATGATCTCAGACAAGAATACTTCCTATATGAGAATCAATATACCGTATTGGAGTGTGATCCTTCATATTTACCTCTCACTGGAATGGATTCTTCATATTTTCCTTTAGCCATGGGTTCCTTTTGTGATAGTCTGCAAACTAACCTTCTGAACAATAAAGTCTTTTTTCTTTCTCTTCTCTCAAATGCAAGACCCAGCACAGATGATCAAAGAATGAGGTCCACCCTGTGTCTTCTCTCAACTATCCCTCCTGATTCCTTCCCAACCTTTGGATTTTTAACCAGTCTGTTAGCTTGGACATCCACTGACCCTGCCAATAAGGCTCAGTGCTAAGTTCCTCCTACTCTAGTTCCAGTGATTCCATCAGAAAGGCAGTGAGAGGGATATAGTGCCAGCTCCTAGTGTCAGGGACAAATCCATCCTGAGTTACAATCATACCATCTGTGTACACTCTTCTTTGAAGAATCAGGTGTCATTAAAGTAACTCATTAGTAACATCTCTTGAATGTGATGGTGCAGGTAGATGCTTGGGGTCCATGCACAGTAGAGATGGGCATGAAACGAACAATTTTTCGTTTCCATTTTCATTTTTTCATTTAGTTATGTAACAAAATGACAAATGAATTTTGTCTCTGAAATGAAACGAAACGAACAGAAACACCGGACATTTTGTCGTGCGTTTCGTTTCCATTACTGCAATATGAGTGAATTGCTTACAATCCTTTAAAAAATCACAAAAAATGAAATAAATGGTAATGAAATTGTAACAAACGAACGAAAACAAAAATGAATTTTTTTCAAAAATTCACAAAAAATGGAAACAAACCAAAACGGACCCTCCAAACAACAAACGACAAACAAAATGCAATTTTTTTGATTCGTGCCGATCTCTAATGCACAGTGTTAAATACTTGACCTAACTGATCACTCCACCCTGCAAAATAATCTAATATATGACAGTCAGAGAAACAGAAGAGCATTTTGTCTGTTAGGGTTCCTGCCAAATGAGTTTTCTCTAGCTATCAGAGGTGTTCCCTGACCTTAGATGTTCGTGCTTATATTTACAGCACAATTTTGCAGAGCCCCACATTTATTGCATTATTGAAGCATGTGTCATATTTTCTTATTATGAACAATATCCCTATAACCTAACAGCATTTTATAGTGTAGTCTTTTTTCTGATGATATGGGTTCTAGTACTCATGTCACTGTGGTAATATATGAACTGAGCTTTAATATCCCTATATTTGGAGAACTTTGTTAGAACAAGGACATCTACACCAACAAAACCTATCTAGTGGCATGGGACACGAAATGATTACACAAACCATGGATTGCTCAGCATTCTTACTGAAGCTTCTATCTTGTTAGTAATGACAATACTAATATCTCCTTTTTCCCCTTGTATTTTTCTTCTTCTTGTGATATATTAGTGTCTAGCTGAAATTTCAATGAGCCCTGACACTGGGTTAACAAGACTTTGCTGTTAGAAGCTTTTCAAGATAAACTTGCCAAAGCACTTGCATTTTGCCTTGGATAATGGTAGGCAGCTAAACCATTAAGGTAATTACAAAGAAAAAGACGTGAACTGAGGTAGTTTGTCAGAGCAAGGAAGTGTAGATCCAACTTAATTGAATTCCCTGAATAAAAAATGTATTGGGCTAAGATGCCAAGCTGAATTTTAAGCAGTCTGCTCAGCCCCTGCAGAAGGATCATTATAACAGAAAATGTGGAGTAAAAGTAGAATCATTGGAATATGCTGCATTTAAAGTCACACTTAGTATGGTCTGATAAACAATATCCTTTGAAGGGGTCATCACCACAGCACAGCAATTCTAAATCTAAATGTTTCCAAAGATTCTTGCCCATAATCAGTTTCAAATCAGTAATCGCTTGATTCTAAAGTGAAATTCGCAGTTCACTTTTAAGCAAGGCATACAGTAATCCCCGTCTATAAGGAGGTTTAGGGATCAACCTGACCCACAATCATTGAAAATCCATGATATGTGGATGCAGGTCAGGTCAGGCCTGGGGGGAGGCACAATTTTAAACATCACATGGCACTTCCCTGGGGGGAGGCATAATCTTTAAAAAGGACTTTCCGCTGTGGAGCCAAGCACTTGGCTCCGTGGCTGAAAGCCTTTTAAACATTGCACGCCGCTTCCCAGCACCCCAAGGGGGTGGGGAGAAGTTGTACACGATGCCTCCATGGAGGCAAACCCAGGGTTTCAGCTGATTGGTTCTGGGGTGGGGGAGAAAAACCTTTTGTTTTCCCACCCCAGCACCAATCAGCTAGAGCCCGGGGTTTGGGGAAGGGAGGGAAGGTTTTAAAAGCCCTGGCTTTTAAAACCTTCCCCCCTAAGCCTTTTTGAGTACTGCAGTCTGGCAATATAGCAGGACCACAGTATATAAACCATGAAAGGGTGCGGGACCACTGTATTTTAAATGTATTAGATGCTTAATACAAACTCTGGTTCTCCATTCACTGTGTTTTCTCAAGGCTTCTGGATTCCTGATACATGAAAACCTTAGCTGGAGCCAACTAGGATTGAATTTTTGGGCTTATGTGTACACAACATGTGGTCAGGTATTGTCTATGAAGATCCCCCTACCCACCCACCCCGACCCCACCACCATAAAACACTTGACTATGCCTCTTATTTTCAACTTTCAGATGAATATGTGAGAAGAAAGCATTTCAACAGAATTGTCAGAGATATCTGAATAATGAATTGGGGGAAAAGATTTAGGCTCCTGACCAGTGGAAAATTAAAAGTAAGTTGGATATATGTGCATCAAAACAGTCATGTTAAGGGTGCATGCCCCCTGCTCTCTCTCTCTCTGTGTGTGTGTCCCCTCTCCCCCCCTCTCCCTCTCCCTCTCCCTCTCCCTCTCTCTCTTCAGGATGCCAACCTCTCTCTAAGGATTCAAATAACTGAAGGGTTCATGAAACAAAAGGAACTGTTATTTAATACAGCTTATGCTTTTGGCACTAAAGCCTTAGAGTTGTGCAATTTGTGCCACAAACCAAAAACATTTTGTTTTGTTTTCTTCTCAGGAACACCACAAAATTGCTCACTCTCTGACAGAGGATGAGGAAAATTATTTTCCAATCCCTGTCCTCACATGCAAGCAATGATTTACTTTCTCACTTAGGAGCAGTTTAGTTTGTCATGGGTCAGATTTCCATTGTATCATAATTCTAATGTGAGAATTCTGGTTGGGGCATCCCGAGCATGCATGTGCATGGACACACCTTCACACAAACACATGCACAGGTAAGAAAAAAATACTGTAGTCTTCAACTTAGTGTAGAACTCTATGACTGCATTTCTAATTACTTTAATGTTGGATCTGAATGCATTTTCCAAAGAAGAAACACCAGGGCTCAACTTTGTAATTTCAGTTGCAAACTAATTGAAGTAACTCAGAAAGAGGGACTTAATTCACCAACAAAGAAGCAATTTGTGGAAGGTTCTAATCTAAATATGGTGGTTTAAGGCTCAACAAGTCTGATTTTATTTTGTTATCAGTTTACACAGAACCCATCATCCAGTTAAACATTTGCTTTTTAGCTCATTAAAACATTTATCAAACTAATTAATTGATCCATAAATCATTTCCACAAATATTATCCCCATCTCCCCTAAGGCTGGCTGTTTACCTTTTAATCCTGGATAAATTATATCCTTCTCTCTGTGTTATTAGGATTGATGCCAAAGATACCAAGAGCAGAGTACTTTAGAGAGGATTGTTCTGTCCAGGTTGTTTAGACATGTGTAATCTATTGACATTCCTTTAAACTAGTGGTTCCCCAACATGGGCCCCCAGATGTTCTAGGACTAAAATTTCCAGAAATACTGGCCAGCAAAGCTAGTGGTGAAGGCTTCTGGGAGTTTTCATCCAAGTATATCCGGGGAGCCAAAATTGGGAACCATTGATCTAAAGAGATTGCTATATATTGTAAACAGTCCTCAACCCTACAAATATGTATACACAGATCATAGAAGAGATAGCATATTCAGCCCCATACTTTTGTGATATATATTCGTGATAGAGATGTTCACAAAACTCCTCTATGTTTGTTTCTGGTATGTCTCTGTTCTATCCTAGATGTCCTTGAACTTCAGGGGCACACCTCTGATGTCGTGCCAAAAGAAATATATACAGTATACAGTATGTAGGTTGTCCATGCCAATAGGAATAATATATTGTTGATATTCCAGGGGGTACATGTGTAAATTTTTTTTTGCTAATATTCTCACTGCCTTTGCTTAATATGAGGATATCAGTCATTAGATAGAAAGCAGTTAGATTTTGTCAGTGAAGGAAAGTTAATACAGACTTTCTTGCACAGTCTACACATGTTGACTAAAACCATGGAGGGGGTGACATGTGAATTGCTCTTACATCATCTTAAAATGGTTGGATCTACCAAGCATCTAGCTCTACTGAAAACTGAGTTTCTGCTACTAAAGATAGGTGGAAATTAATTTCTCATTAGTTTCGAGCACTATTTATTATAAGTCACGTAACTCAAACATGCAAGAAAGAGAAATTAATGTTGGCCCATTTACACAAAATGCATGCAAGTATTAGTTGTTAAATTTTAGCTCAATATTTCATATAGTTCTCCACATTTGAAGTGAAACTGAGCTGAGCAAGCAAAACTGACAGATTTGCTCATCCTTGTCGAACATGGAGATGCACAAACTGGCAACAGGACACAACAACACAGTAAGGAGGGTATTCTGGGGTTTTAACAATTGTTTGATGCCTTAAAATATTCAGTGAATGTTTCTTCCATGAGTAAAGATGGGAGGAACACAAGGAGGCTATTTTTGATGGCGGCTGAACAACAAAGATGATAATGTTTAGTCTGTAGTTAATCAGTTTCTCTAAAGCTACAGAGAGCTTCTAATGTAGATTGCACTCTCTGCAATCATTCTATTTCCCTGCACTTCTTTCTTCTCCACAATAAAGCCTGGAGCAATGGGGGAAGAGATTTTATGGCTGTCATTCAGATCAAAACCCTTGTCCAGAAGGATGCAGCCTGTTGTATACACATTAAAAACTAATTTTGACAGCTGTTATAGCAACTAGTACAAGGTTTTCCACATCATTACTTTGAAAAACAAAGCATGAACTTTGGGGAGCCATTCAGGCCTTTTGCGATAATGGTGCCATCCTTTTTTGTTAACTCCAAGGTCTGATCACTGTTCTTTATACAACTCTATAATTAGTCCCTTTACACAACTACAAGTCATGAGGTTGGCTTCTCAATCGTGACCTCTAAGACATCTCCCATTTACATCTGTTTTCTATTTTGTTCTTTAAACTGGCTCTTAAAAAAAAAACACTGAGGAAACAATCCCAAAGCTTTAGGACGAAATGAAGAATAATAAAGTTAATAGGCAAGCTTCTCAGTTACCCAGGACTATTCTTTGGTTTTAGGCATTAAAGAAAACTGGATTAGAACTGAACATCATATTGAGGGCCTGACGTTAGATATTTGTGCATGGTCTCAAGATGGAATAGAGCAGGTATTAGTCAGGCAGATGCATTAGATTCCATGTTGTGTAGGAAGAAACAATAATGGCTGTTCCCCCACATTTTGGATACTTTATGTATTTTATTCTGGTGGTTTAGAATAAAATGCAGATTAACCAGGTCCAGATAAGTAAGAGTGCTGGTGAGACCATTACCTCAGGTGGTCAACAGCTGAGGTGGGTGACTCCCATTCATTGTCATGTGATCCACAGCTTCTTTTCACCAAAGTGCTGCCTCTCTGGCCTGGTCTGGTCTTTATAATGGCTGACTGCAGGGCACTCTTTGGCGCCCATGGACTATGGAAGAAGGGGGCTATAACAAAAAGAAATCGAAGAAACAAAAAAAAATCTTGTCATGCTGAATACTGAAGTGCCACAGATTACCCCTCCATTTTTTTGTCATCTCTCTCACAATGTCTTCACTCTCAGAAGTTTCAGAGCCAGACAGGTTTCAAACAACTGCCCCCAAAGGGACCACACAATTAAGGCAAGGATTTGGAAGGTTCCAGGACAGCTACTAGCATGGGGGCCAGTCTCTCTCTTCTGGCCATTTGCGCTTTGCCTGAAAGCAACAGAGAAATTTGGTGTTAAAATACATGCAAATGTCCATCTGAATGAGGACTGAAACTGAAGGTGTAATCCTACACCTACTTACCTGGTAGCAAACCCCACATAATTCAGTGAGACTTTATTCCAGATTTAAGTGGACATGAATAAGATTAAATAATTTTATCTTTATAGGCATGTTTTTAAAAGGCAATTTGCATGTCACAGGAATGACAGGGTGAGAAAGGGGAAAATGAAGACCTTTCTAATCCAAATCAATTGTCACTCACTCCTGCATCTTCCATGATTTTTACTATCTGGATACTAAATTTAGAGACAAAAAAGTACTCACCAAATTCATTCTTCTTAGCAATTTAGGCTGTCTCAGTAGGCTAAGAAAACTTTTTGCTAAATTGTAAAAGCCCAAGAGATACCTTGTCTTTGGGAGCGAGTGAAACAAAGAGCTATTTCCCCTCCTGAAAGGTTCTACAATTTGCACAAAATGGTTCATCTTATTTTTAAAAAAGAGAGAAACAACATTTTCACACACAAACATACATAAATGCAAAGCAAGCACACAAGGGATAGTTGTCTGTTAAGAAAACTTCAGACACACATTTGCTAAACTATTAAACAAAGCTGCTGCCATCCTGACCTTGAGCAATTCGAAAAAAATTGGTGCCAAAATGTGCTAATTTGCACACACACAAATGTCCACACAAATTAATTTCAAAAAGTCTATTTAAAACATCAGAGAAATATTTTCCAGCCTTACTTATGATGAGTAGAATAATGCAGTTCCATGTCCTCAGATGAGAAGATGAGATCAAGAAGGGAGGATTTATGTCCCTGGTTCTTTTTGGTTGTTTTTCCTAAAATGTTTTAAATTTTAATAGGGTGACATGTTGTTTCAGATCATATTTATGTGGTGCTTTGAGGACTGTTCATTCATTTCTGTAATATTCTGTTTCCACTGAAGGTCACAATGTGGCTTACAATGTGCATTCACAAACAGGGATCAAAAGGTAAAATATAGATATTTTTGTGAATAAATTTGGCAAGTGTGCAAATTTTCAAAAGCTGCCTTAGAGGGGCTTATCAAATCTATTACTATATATAGTTGGTCAAGACATACCTGTGGTTGGCCACTAGAGATGGGTACGACCAGAAAAAATGACGTTTCGATTTTTCGTTTGTCGGAACGGGTTCATTTCGTTCCGTTTCCGTTTGTCACAAAATTTTTTTAAAATTTGTCATTTCGACATTTCGTTTGTCGTTTGTCATTTCTACCACGATTTAGAGCGATTTGACTTCCTAGAGCATGGGGGCATCCCGCAATGACCCAGAGCAGGTGGAAAACACTTTAAACTGGGTGATGAATAATATATTTAATAAATATATCATAGCATAAGACTGCATCCTATGCAATAAAGCAAACAAAGTGGGCAGAATCGTGACCCCATGTCCATGCAGTTGAATAATGCAATATTCTTTTTTTCTCTTGGTCAACGCTGACTGAACCGGCCACCCTACTTGGTCTGGCTGCCTTTTATACTTTGTTTTGTTTTGTTTTGAAGCCTTTATCATCCCATTTCCCCTCCACCTCTCAGAGGCAGCAGGAGACACAGTATTCCATTCCTCCCCCAAATCTGGATGAGGGTCTACTCCTCTCAATGTCCCCTTCCCATGACACTCCTTGTAAAGCCAAGCAAATGCCGCCCTGGTCAACTAGCAGTCAGAGATTCAGTCTGGTAGAGGCATGAGAGATGCTTCCCCCCCACACTCATCTTGTTGAGTGCCCCTCAACCTCCTTGGGATTCATCGCCAGCTAGAGTATCCCAAGGAGCTGACTGGCAGAATCCCCAAGGATCAAATTCAGGACAGAGCAGAGACAGAGTCCAGTGGGAACACCCTGGAAACGCCATACCAGCGTGGCCCAGCCGAGCCACCTGCCCAGCCTTTCCCTGGGCAGGTTTGTATTTTGCCTCAGATTCTTGGCCCCAGCACGAGGACTGAGAAGCCCGGTTCGCTCATGGAGCAGACCTTCTCTGTCCTTGACCAGGTGGCGCAGTTCCAGGCCCATCTCCAGGGCAGAGAACCTCCGCTGCCCTCCACTCCATCCGGCTTCCCTGCCGTGTCGCCGGAAGTGGCCTCGGTGTTGTCTCAGGCAGCCACAGGTGGAGGCTTCCCTCCCACTCAGCATGATCCGGACATGTGGGCCCACCTACAGCTGGTCTTGTCTGCTTTCAGCGGACCACCCCAGCCCCCCTCTGCCCTGTAACTGTTTTCATTGGGGGCGACTTGCAAGAAGGGCTGCCTGGGAAGAAAAGGACACCCCCCGGGACTGCCAGCAAAAGGGACCACTGGTTTTTCAAGAACAGAATGGCAAAGACAGCCATTCAGAGAGCAGGAAGGACGGGTGGTGGGGTTGGACCTGCTGCCTTGAATGATTGGGGTGCAGGCAGCTGAGCCCGATTTGTGACAGTCCACACAGCAAAGCCATGAAGCCAGAGTGCCAGGGAACTTGAGGGAGGGATTGTTTCAGCCGCCTACTTTGGAGGCCACTAGGCCAGAATTTTGCCTAACCAGTGGAGGAGACACAGTCCACACAGCAAAGCCATGAAGCCAGAGTGCCAGGGAACTTGAGGGAGGGATTGTTTCAGCCGCCTACTTTGGAGGACTCTAGGCCAGAGTTTTGCCTACCCAGTGGAGGAGACACAGTCCACGCAGGAAAGCCACGAAGCCAGAATGCCAGGGAACTTGAGGGAGGGATTGTTTCAGCCACCTACCTTGGAGGCCACAAGGCCAGAGTTTTGCCTGCCCAGTGGAGGAGACACAGTCCACGCAGGAAAGCCACGAAGCCAGAGCGCCAGGGAAATTTTCTTGGTTGGGGAGGGATTGTTTCAGCCACCTACTTTGGAGGCCAGAGTACTGCCAACTCAGGAGACCCAGTTCCACCAACCCAGTGGAGACACAGTCCACACACGCAGCAAAGCCACGAAGCCAGGAGGGATTGTTTCAGCCGTCTACTATGGAGGCCACAGTTTTTCCAACCCAGGAGACCAGTTCCACCAACCAAGGGGAGACACAGTCCATGCACACAGCAAAGCCACGAAGCCAGAGTGCCAGCAGGGAACTTTAGGGAAGGATTCTTTCAGCTGCCTACTTTGGAGGCCAACAGGCCAGTGTTTTGCCTACCCAGTGGAGACACAGTCCACGCACGCAGCAAAGCCACGAAGCCTGAGCACCAGGGAACTTGAGGGAGGGATTCCTTCAGCCGCCTACTTTGGAGGCCAGAGTTTTTGCCTACCCTGGAGACCCAGTTCCAGCAACCCAGTGGAGACACAGTCCACACACGCAGCAAAGCCATGAAGCCAGAGCGCCAGGGGCAGGGAAGTTCTCTTTGCCGTGGTCTGTCAAGCACCAACATTTTAGTCCTACACACACAGTACCAGTGCTGTGAGTCTAGATGTCCTCTACTTCCTGCTGAACAGTAATGCTAAGGTGGCTCACGCAGGAGACTGAGTTTCTCCATACCAGAGGAGAAACAGTCCATGCAGGGAAGCCAGAGGGTCAGGAAATTAAAATCCTATCCTCCTCATAGAGGATAGGGTACTTGTTGAAATAGGAATAGAAATGGAAATAGAAATACAAATAGAAATATAAATAGAAATAGGGTACTAGAAAGATAAATAGAAATTTGGAGGATACTAGGGTACTATAGGATAGATAGGGCACTAGAGGATAGGGTACTACTTGAGGCTGCTGAATCTGGCAGGGGCAAGCTGCTGCAGCGGATGCCATGGGGTGCCAATGCCAACCTGTGTGAATGGCATGATGCCCCCTTTTGCAGGCCAGAGTTTAGCCTTCCCAGGAGACCGTGTTCTGCCCAGGGAAGCCACAAAGCCAGAGTGCCAGGGAAGGGATTGTTTTAGCCACCTACTTTGGAGGCCAGAGTTCAGCCTACCCTGGAGAATGGGTTCCGCCAACCCAGGAGAATGAGTCCATGCTGAGAAGCCATGAAGCCAGAGTGCAAGGAAAGTTTTCTAGGGAGGGATTGTTTCTGCCACATTTGGAAGCCGGAGTGCTAGCAATAAGGAATCTCCCCTCCTTCTACAAGGGATTTCCAAACCTGGACTGTAACCAGCGGGAGCGACTTTTCCCCACCTCCCCTGTTGGAGGACAGAGTCCCCCAATTCCAAATAGTTGGTGTCCCTACTATTACAGTTGGTCTCCTCAAGTGAATTGCTGTCTCTTACCGCCCAGAGGCACTGGAGGTTGGGGCAGCCAAGGTTGCTGCCTCGGCAAGTCAAGGAGACTGGTCGACAGGATGCCTATCGGCTCGGAGGCTTAACTTGAAGCACTGAGCCGCTGATAGGCTGAAGGAGAAGCACCTGGAAGGCCTCCTCCAAGCCGTGGTGACCTGGGAGCCTGACAGGCAGGCAGGTAGGCAGAGGGGCGGGCAGGCAGCCAGGCAGGCAGGGAAGCAGGAAGTCTTGCTTGCAGGTAGGAAGGCAGGCTTGCAGGGTACCCACTCAGGCAAGGGAAGTCACAAAGCCAAAGTGCCAGAAGGGAGGATTGTTTCTGCCTTGGGAGGCAGTGTTTCTCCACCCAAGGAGACCGAGTTTCATCAACCCAGTACACAGAGTGGATGCAGGAGAACAGGGCTATTTCTTTAAGGGAGCGATTGTTTCAGCCGCCTACTTCGGAGGCCACAGTTTTGCCTACACAGGAGACTGGGTTGCAGAAAATCCTCCTCTCCCCACAAACAGCCAGAGAAGAGAACAAAGAAAAAAAAAGAATAACTGCTTCCCTTCGGCAGACAAAGCTGCAGGGAATCAAAACAATAATTTTCTAAATTCAATTCCCTCCCTGCCTGCCTAACTGAAAGCCTACAGCCACCCAGGCAGGCCTCCCTCCTCCAATATTTGTCTCAATCGTATCACACCAGCAGCCAAGCCACAGCCTTCCTCCCTCAACCACCACACACCGACTGTGATTTCTGGAAGTTGCCTTGGGTTTTTATACCCTCTGGCACATCCAGAAATGTCAGTCAAACCTGGCCATGCCATTGATGGAATGGAGCAAAAAAATTTGCATGGTCCCATCCCATCCCATGCCCAGCCCATTAATGGGCAGGTCTAAAAGAATAAAAATAAAATGAAATGAAATAAAATAAAATCAATGCGACGTTTTATTGCAATAAAAAACCCACTGCCTGCTACTATTAAAATTCAGGCATTAGAATAAATAAATTTCAACATGTTTGTGTTGTGCTTTGGTGTTTTTTGGACCACGATTTAAAAGAAAAATTGTGGTCGCCATTTTGGATCCCCCCATCGTATGGCATGGCGAGACGATGAGGATGACCCCCCCAGCCTGGTGCAAGCAGCCCAGGACAGGAGAGGAGGGGGGAAGGCCGGGGACCCCCCAGAAACCACCCCTCTGGTAGGTGGCAAATCCTCAGGCAGGCATATTTTTGTCTGCTTTTTGGCCGGGAATCAGTTTTTTTAAAGCTTTTTTAAAAACTTTTTTCCTGGGCTTCGCATCGCGCAATGCCACAAACGGAAATGAAAAAAACAACCAAATTTTTCTTTTGTCGGTTCAGGTTCGAGCGGGGCCAGCTTAATTACAGTTACCGTTTCCGTTAGGTAACGGAACCGAAAAAACGGAAACAGAAATGGAAATTTCGGCGTTCCGTGCCGATGTCTATTGGCCACACAGACAAGAATGTTGCCAATGTCTTTAAAGAGTGAAAATTATCTAATATAATAAGATGACACCCTATAATACTCCTCCCCTAGCTGAATTGCCTTAACTAAGTGCTAACTTATCAGCTCTTTTTGCATTCTGGTCAGATTGATCCCAAGTCAGATATACATTATGGACATCTCCCAAACTGCTCCATTGCCATCAACTAAGAGGTATGCTAAGATGATGAATGGCCTTTGTTCAGAAGAGGGTGCAGTTAATTCAATTGGGTGCATGACTGATGGCACAGCACAGAAATACCTGATCCATCTGCTTCCTAAGTGGCTTAATTGGCTACTTCAATGCATTTTTTCATGTTGAGTTCCGTTTCTAAAGTGCTCTGTATGGTATGTATTTCCCAAAAAGACAGATAGCCATTTCTTCCTCTCATGCTTTGAAACTGTATTCATGAGCTTCTGTAAAGCAACATTCCACCTTTATGCATACAATCTAATTATTCTTTGGCGAGCCCTCCTAATCCTTGAAGCTTCTGTGATTTATGGTTTAATATAGCACAATGCAAGTTTAGGACAACATCTAAGCACTTAAAATTGGGGTATGTCTGCCTAGTTAAAAGCAAGAGCTGATAGAAATCTTGGAGAGAGGGGAAAAGATGATCTATTGCACTCTAGTGGTAACAAGAAAACCCCAAGAAATTAATTGAAAGTCCTTAGTGCAATTTATGCCTCACAATAATCATGGGGAGATCAGTTACTTCTAACACATATTTCCATTACTTATTTCTTCCTGCTCTTTTTAACTCACAAGAATCTGACAAAAAGGCAAATAAATCATCTCATTTACTGCAGACTGTTACAGGGTGGTTTTCAGACTCCATTAATCCATCTGCTGATTGGTTCTGCTGGAAGCTTCAGATGTCTGGAAAATGTAAAGGGGATCTGAAAGCAAGCAAACAAACAAAAAACCCTGATCATGTGCTGCACAATGCAATTCTAGCTATGTCTGCTCAGAAATAATATCTACTGAGTTCCAGTAGGGTTCACTTCTAGCTGTTGCATAAAACTGTAGACTAAATTCAGGAGTTATTATATGCCACTAGGGCGGCTACTTCACATCCTTCTTTGTACTGTGACAGCATTGGTCACGATCATGTGCTTTTATCCCTGTTTCAATTTTCCCATGGTCGTAATAACTTGTCTCATGACAAGCGTTACCTCACAGTCTTATACTGTGACAAACACTGAATTTATCTAGCTTCTTTTTTTCTTTTTTTAGGGGGGGGCTTAAAAATTCTTTTTCAATATTTCACTTCTGAAAAGTCAAAATCTTTGCAGGCAGGGAAGGCGTCTGCGGCTCGTCTGGCTAGTTTTCATTTTCTCCACGTGACAGCTTTGGAATGCTTCTGGTGATAGCCTTTGGGCTTTCTTTGTTCTTTATTCTTTTTGCTTGCTAATTAATTGTCTGTCTGGTGTCCCTCTTGCCCGGCTTTGAAGTTTGTTTTGTTTTATTGGTATTCAGTGGAGGAGGGCAAGGGGTTGGTGATTATCTGGGATGGATGGGCACTTTGAATGTAACACCCAACCCAGTACTTGGGACAAAGTTTTCTGAGAGAAATGAATGTTTTGTTGTGTGACAGTTGTTACCTTGTGGTGTCTTGTCTCAGAACAGAAACCAGGAACAAACCGTGACAAGAAAGTACCCTACCCCAGCACCAGGTACAGATTTTTCTCACTTAGCACCCATTCCGGGGGCGTGGTCGAGAGAAATTTCAGCTGTTGCACAATGGATGTGAAGTAAGATTTATTTGTACTCTCAACACTTCGAGAGACAAAACGGATGTGAAGTAACTGCCTAGGAGAAGACAGATGTTTGCAAGCCTGCACATTTATCTATTAACTAACCCCTCCTGCACTCCTTTTTGCGCAGAAGTACAATCACAGAGGTATGAGAAAGAGGAAACTAGAGCTCTAGGTTTTAGGAATTTAAACTACTGAATTTGGGACATTCAGACATCACCCAGGAGAAGGATCTCACCATAGATGTAAAGGTCATGATGTAGTGCTACAGTCCTTTCCCCTTGATGTCTTCCTCATCTTTATGTTGAAACATGATTCTGGGAAGTGTCAGTTGATCCATATTCTGTTGTGGAGTACCTATGTACTTGCCTGAGGGACTCTATAGAGAGAGTAAATCGACAGGTACATTAAAATGATTCCCTCTTCTTTGAATTGTGATCATATGATCATACATCACTTGTACCATGCCATCTTATATATCTTGTTCAGTCCCCAGATACACATGTTAACAACCAATTACCAGAATCCTATTAGTTACACCCACTGGTGTGCTAGCCAGATGTATAAATTTTAGCAGCAAATGGCTGCTAATTAAGAATCCAGTGCAGGCATGTCCTACTGCACACCAGCTATGACTTGCAGAACAAAATAAAAAGCCAACATTACAGCAACTCATGGAAATTAGCATCTACAGCGTTATGCAAATATATAGTAAGATTATAGACAAGGGCAAAACCCTGTTGATTAGTGCAATAAGTCATACTAGAATAAGCCCATTGAACCAGGGAGATTTGGCAAATTTGAATCAATTGAATGCACTATATGGAGGAGTTGACTTACCAAATCCTCACTGATTCAATAAGTCTGTTCTGGTGTGACTTACTATGCTAAATAGGTTTTCAACCACAATGTTCTTAATTTTTGTAGAAGCTAAAGATGAAAAACCAGGGATCTCAGTACATGGATAAACTATGAGTAATAAAGTTATTATTATATTGTTGCTTCCCCATAGGCTCATTAAAAGTCTTATTCACATCTTAAGGTCCAAGGAGAGATATTTCTCTACTTTTATTCCCAGTGGATAAAATGCCAGGGGAGTGTGGTGGGAACAGGAAAAAAGTGGATTCTTCAAAAAAGTATTTAGGGATAAACAAGTGATTAGATTGAAAGACTGGATAGGCAAGATGAGAGGGAAAGTACAAATGAAGGAAATTCTCCAAGGTAGGGATATATCTTGGTTTAATTTTATACAATTAAAGAAATGGACTGATACTTGGATAAAGAAAAACAATACATGCAGAGAGTACACAAAATATGAACAACTCTTATTGTTGTATGAGGATACTCAGAAGGAAATAGTAGTAAAAGGTATTGTTAGCAAACTATATAAAATTATTTCGGATTTAGATGAAAATAGGGGAGGATCTGGATTGAAATTATTGTGGGAACAAGATTTTAAAAAAGAAATAAGAGAAGAAGAGTGGGCTAAAATGTGGAGAATGAGAATACTTAGATCCATGTCTGTTAGAATAAAGGAAAATTTCTTTAAAATAAGTTTAAGATGGTATTTGATGCCAGTGAAATTGAATAAAATGAATGCAATTTTTCTAAGCTTTGCTGGAAATGTGATAATGAGATTGGTACCTTTTATCATTTGTGGTGGGAATGTAAAAAGATACAGAAATTTTGGAAAAGTATTTTTAAAGAAATAAGTGACATACTAGAAATGACTATAGAGCCCAAATCTGATATTGCTTTGTTATCAATATTTGTGGATCATAGTTATGATGTTAAAACTAAAGAGTTGATTACAAATTTGTTGACAGCAGCTAGATTAATAATTGCTAGAAATTGGAAATATAAATATGAACTATGTTTAGAAGAATGGTATAATGAAGTATGAAATATTGCTTTAAATGATAAATTGACTTGTTCTCTCAAGGTTAAAAAAGGAGAGTTAAAAACAGATATTTTCTATGATATATGGGGTAGATTTATTGAATATGTGCTTGTACGGGAGAAGGGTAAGGTTTCCGCGCAACAATCGATTTTGTTCTGGAGGGGAGGATGACGAACGTAAATATAAAGAGTGATCCTGTTGGTGAAGGGGTGCACTGTTGTTAATTAGAGATGGGCACGACCAGGAAAAATGACGTTTCAAGTTGTCGTGTGTCGGAGCCGGCCCGTTTTGGCTCGTTTCAGTTTGTCGCGAAATTTCTCAAAAAATTGACGTTTCATTTGTTGTTTTTTGTCTGTCATTAGTACTGGTTTGGGGGGGCAGCGGGCTCCTGGAGGCACCTCTCTGGGGTGGGTGCCTCCTCTGGCCCGCTACAAAGGGAAAGCGGGCTCCTGGAGGCACCTGGGGTGGGTGCCTCCTCTGGCCCGCTACGAAGGGAAAGCGGGCTCCTGGAGGCACCTCTCTGGGGTGGGTGCCTCCTCTGGCCCGCTACAAAAGGGTACGCATAGCCAATTGGATATGCATACCAAGTTGCAGTGGCAGGCAGAGGCACCTCTCTTTCTTTTGCATGCCTCTAATGTGACGTATCCTAAAGAGCAGAGACATCACTTTGCCAATTAAGGTCAGGATGGTTAAAGCTATGGTTTTTCCAGTAGTGATGTATGGAAGTCAGAGCTGGACTATAAAGAAGGCTGATCGCCGCAGAATCGATGCTTTTGAGCTGTGGTGCTGGAGGAGAGTCTTGAGAGTCCCCTGGACTGCAAGGAGATCAAACCTATCCATTCTGAAAGTAATCAACCCCGAATGTTCACTGGAAGGACAGATTTTGAAGCTGAGGCTCCAGGACTTTGGCCACCTCATGAGAAGAGAGGACTCCCTGGAAAAGTCCCTGATGCTGGGAAAAATCGAAGGCAAAAGGAAAAGAGAACGACAGAGAATGAGATGGTTGGACGGTGTCATCAATGCAACCAAAATGAATTTGACAAAACTCCGGGAGGCAGTGGAGGATAGGAAGGCCTGGCGAGCTCTGGTCCATGGGGTCACGAAGAGTCGGACACGACTGAACGACTGAACAACAACAACAATGTGACTCACTAAGAAGGACAGCATACTGGCATACTGGTGTACGGTGCACTTGGGCTGGGGCTGGGGATTGGGGAACAAAGTGAGAGAGGACCCCTATGGGCGGCCTCTGGCTCACTAAGAAGGGAACTGTACTTGCATGTAGTGCAATGTGAGTACACAGATCTGGCTTAGGGTTAGGGTTAGCGCAAGGGCTAGGCTTAGGGTTACGGGTAAGGTTTGGGTGAGTTAGTGGGGTGCATCTCTTGGTGCCTCTCTGACCCACTAAGAAGGACAGTGTACTGGCGTATGGGTTAGGGTTAGGGTTAGGGTTAGGGTTCGGGCTACGGTTAGTGGGCTTTTTATGCCCGACTGGCACATCCCAGAAGTCTCGGTCAAAACCTGGCCAAGTGGCCATGCAATTGGTGGAATGGCTCCAAAAATTTGCATGGTCCACTCCCATGGCCAGCCCATCATTGTGCAGGTGTAAAAAAATAAAGATAAAAATAAAATAAAATAAAATCAATGGAGACGTTTTGTTTCAAGAAAAACCCACTGCTGCTACTGTAAAAATTCAGGCAGTTTTAAAATAGCTATTTTCACATGTTTCTGTGGTGCTTTGGTGTGTTTTTGGACCACGATTTCAAAATAAATATTGCAGTTGCCCCATTTTGGATCCCCCGCCCGCACCGCATGGCATGGCGAGTTGGCGAGACGATGAGGATGCCCCCCACCAGAGCAGCCCAGGACAGGAGGGGGGAGGCTGGGGACCCCCCCCCCAGAAACCACCCCTCTGGTAGGTGCCCTCACTCAGGCAGGCATATTTTTGCCTGCTTTTTTGGCTAGGAATCGGGTTTTTTATTTTTAAAACTTTTTTTCTGTGCCGCTTGGCATCGCACGATCGCTGCGATGCCAGGAACGACAACAACAAATCAGACCCAATTTTTCTTTTTTCAGTTCGAGTTCGAGTTCTGGCAGAGTAATTGTCGTTACCGTTTCCGTTACATAACGGAAACGAGGAACGGAAATGGAAACGAGAATTTCGCCAAGTCGTGCCCATGTCTATTGTTAATGTTTGTCTTTTTAATGTAATTTGTATATGTTTTTTAAATATATTTTTTTAAAAAAGTGGATTCTTCCTGATCCAAATCCTGTCCTAGACATTTTGAAATCACCACATTACCTCTAGTCTGCCTCTCAGTTTCTGTTTGTGCAGTAGGTAACTCTCTAAGATGGCTACTTCACATCCACTCTCGTCCTGGAAGGAAGTTCATTGCGTATTGATGTCGGTTGCAGTCACGTGATCATCTTCCAGTTCTGTCCCTGTTCCCGTGTACGCATGGGCGTGATGGATGATACTGGCATGACTATTACCACACATCCTCATTCCGTGATGAGATGTGAAATTCCATGTCTCTGTTCTCCATTTTTTTTATCGGCCCCAACCTTCCATTTTTCAATATTTCGATTCTCCAAAGCCTTGCCTTCAATGCATTATGGAGCTACGTTTGAGACATTTGTCTTTTAATCTCTCTGCACTGCGTTGCTGACTCCATAGGGAATGTACTGGTGAACGGCACTTTGCACTCCTGCCACTAGATGGAGAATGGCACGTTGCGGGAGGAGACTGACCTCACGGGCTCTCGTATCGGAATGAGAAGAGAGATGAGGAGATTCCCGAGGCCAGGGAGGGGAATCTCACATCCTGCTTAGATCGCAGTTCAGGGGGTGTGGTCGGGACGAACACCCTTCGTCCCGCAATGGACGTGCAGTTAGATTTCTTCGTACCGGTCCCCAGCAGGACTGTGAACAGTGATGAGATGGATGTAAAGTATCAGCCTAAGATATATTGATTGGCTTTACAACAGCCCCAGGGGTGAAAATACGCTAGACCTGGTAAATCTTTAGATGGTGGGCACTGATACGTTTTCTTATTTTTCTTCCAGTGTAAACTGTACTTCTGAAATACAGATACCTTGGAATTAGTGATTGTGTGTGGAAAGATGGTGAATACAATTTAGTTCTGGTGTCTGAAAGAAATTTTTGGTTCAAAGTATTTTATTTTCAAGTATACTTAATATTCATGAAGATCCTATTGATGGATTGAGGAATCCTTGTTTGTTTGTTTGTTTGTTGGTTTGTTGGTTTGTTTGTTTTTGTTTTGCTTTTAAAGGAGGTCTTGTAATGATTAGTTTGCAGTTGTATCTTGAATGCAGCCATAGAACACTTTGGGGGCTGCGAGGACCAGAGGGAAGGAGTAGCCAGAAAGGAAAGGGCAAGAGAAAAAAAAATCTCTCATTAGAACCAGCTGAAGAATCAGGGCCCAGCCCCTCTGACCATCTCCTCTGTTTTCAGGTATTTGGGCATCCATAAAACACTTAGCACCTCAGGAAGCACTACAGATTGTTGTGCAACTACCTGGGGAAGACGTTTTTATGGGAAAGAGACTTTATAAGGCA
The DNA here is from genome assembly GCA_029282475.1 of Phrynocephalus forsythii. Lineage (NCBI taxonomy): Eukaryota > Metazoa > Chordata > Lepidosauria > Squamata > Agamidae > Phrynocephalus > Phrynocephalus forsythii. Next base: position 30,946,838 of record JAPFRF010000003.1, on the reverse strand, counting down.
ATGAAAGGAAACCTATTGCTACTGTTCTTGGTAGAGGAAGACATGAGAATCATAGGGTTCACCAATGTTTTATAAGACAGAAGGACTACAGAGTTCTGGTAACTCCCAAGGTATCTACAAAATTTGAATGTTCTGTAAACCTTGATGACAAGATCCCTGGACTAAACATAGTGCTGTTGAATGCTAGATCAGTAAATGAGAAATCAACTATCATCCAGGACCTGATCTTGGAAGAATGTGCTGATCTTGCTTGCATCACAGAGACTTGGCTGGATGAGGCTGGGGGTGTCAATCTTAGCTCTGTCCTCCAGGTTTCTCTCTAAAACAACAGGCAAGACCAGTGGTGGTGGAGGAGGAGTGACAATAGTCTATTGCAACTCCATCCCTCTTACTAGATGTCACATTTCCCAGTTACCTGGATTTGAATGCATGTTCCTAAAAGTAGAAGCCAGGGAGAAGATAGGAATTATTTTGATATATCGCACTCCCCAAGGCACAACAACTTTTCTACCTCAGCTAACTGAACTAATTGCAGGGGTGGTATTGGAATCCTCCTGGCTCATTGTGCTGGGGGAATTTAACATCCATGCCAAGGCAGCTCTGTCAGGGGTTTCTGAAGACTTCCTGACAACTGTAGGTCTGACTCAAATTTTATCTGCCCCTACTCATTCTGCAGGCCACATCTTAGACCTGGTCTTCTGCCCTGGTATGGATATTGGGAACCTTGGGGTAAAGGAACTTTCTGTAGTCCCATTGTTAGGGACAGACCATTATCTGGTGCACTTTAGGCTCACTGGAACTCATAACCTGGGCAGGGGTGGAAGTCAGACAAAGGCAGTTTGTCCAAGAAGGTTGATGGATCTGGATGGTTTTGTAGCTGCCCTAGGGGAGTTTCCCACCTCTTTGACAGATGATTCCATTGACTCCTTAGTTGATCCTGGAATGGGGAAATGAGAAAAGCCATTGACCTGATTGCCCCTAAATGTCTCCTTCCTCAAAGTACAACCAAACTGACTGCTTTGTTTACTGAGGAACTGGCAAATATGAAAAGGGTTTTCTGTAGAACTGAAAGGCATTGGCGGAAAACCCAGACTGAAACAGATAAAGAAACAGTGAAAGGCCATTGGAAAGCTTATTCCAAAGAAGTGGAAGCAGCAAAGAAATCATTTTTCTCTACCAACATTGCTTCGGCACGGAATCTCCCAGTGGAGCTTTTCCAAATTGTCAAACGTCTTAAATATTCTGGACTGTATATTGTCCCTCATTATTGTAAGCCACTTTGGGTCCTTTTACAAGGAGAAAGGTGGGGTAAAATAGTCAAAATAATAAACAAACAAACAAATTATTTATATATTACTAGAATACAGTCAGGGCTTTTGCACCTAAATGCAGTTGATGGAATCTTGAAGATCTAACAAAAAAAAATAGAGTCAAAGACAAAAAAATAAATCCATAAATCTTTAATTTGTTCATCCACCATGATAAACACCCAATAGTTGCATCAAAGGTGAGGAAGACAGAATAAGAAGTTATTCTATTTTCTTTTCCATTAAGAACTGGAATATTATTCTGATTTTTCTTTTCACCCACACCCAATGTACTTCTGGAGTGGGAGTCCTGGAGAAAAATGACCTCCACATTTGTTGGCCACTGCTCCTGCCCTTTCACAGTGCTAAAACTGAAAGGCTGTGGGATGTCAGTATAGGAGCAACAGTCTTTCAAATGAGTATCATGGTTGACTGAGACTGTAGTGACAGCTTCAGACCTTGAAAGTGTCACACTGTGGAAAGTTGAGCAGGGAGATGGTGACAATGTCAGATGATTCCATTGACAGAAACTGGAGAGAGAGTGGTAGCCTGTCAAAGTGGAAAAGGGAGATGGTGGATATTCATCCTGATTGCTGCTAGGGAGGTAACAATGAAAAGTATCAAGGGAAACAAGAAAATGTGTTGCCTAGGAAAAGAGAAGTAAAAGGACTTCAGTTTGAAAACTGCTGAGGAAATAAATGCCTTTGAGATTTGAATGAAGCTTAATTAGGCAGTGCAGTGTTCTTCTAAAAGCTTTGAAAACCAAATGACTTCCCCCATTTCATCTCTCTCTCTCTCTCTCTCTCTCTCTGCCGCAACCGCAACACTGTTTCCAGGACCTGTAGTAGGTATACAGGCACTAAATTCAAAGGGTGAATGCCAGAAAAATTAAACAACAGTACAATATAGTACTGAGTATATCAAACGCCATTTAAATCAGTTTCCATGTAAACTGAAATGCAATCGTAAATGTGGTGCCTTAGAAAAATCACACAATTCACGTTGTGGTGATTTTCTATTTGGTAAACCAAGCCACACATTTTTGTTCTCCTTTTGGTCAGCTTCATAAAGATATTAGTGCAATATGGATTTTAGTTTCATCTTTAGGAGTTGGAGATGAATCGGTTTATTTAAATGAATTCCTTCTGTTACGCACAGAAATGAGCTAAAGGGCCTGCCTGAAAAGGTGAAGCCAGTTTGTGCTCCTAAAGACAACAGACCTCTCAGACGAGATGGGAGAAGCGATGCCAGGACCATACCGGCACACTTGTGACTCTGTTTTATTTCTCCTCATACAAGTTCAGCAAGACAGGGAAAAGACACAGAAAAAATTACCTCTGGGCGCTCAATGAACAAGGATAGAATTGGAGTGGCGCATAAGAGGGCCCTTCAAGTAGGTGGTGCATGGAAGTTTTGAATCAGTGAGCTCTAGTTTTCTACTCTATTTCCTCTATACCAGGCATGTCCAAACTTCGGCCCTCCAAATGTTTTGAACCACAACTCCCAGAATTCCAAGCCTGTATTTCCAATGGCAAAGGACTGTGGGAGTTGTGGTCCAAAACATGGGGAGGGCCAAAGTTTGGACATGCCTGCTCTATACCATCTGCCCTTTCTAATGGTGGGAATGTTTGGCCAGAACTTTTGCTGTGAGGAACAGGACAGGATGTGTAAGTCAGGGATATGAGGCAAGGGTCCTCATTTCCAGACTCTATATAATCTGTGATGGACTTGGTCACATTGCCTTTCTGTTGCAAAGGGCCAGGACGAACAAAATTGTTGCCAACATTCACATGCAGGCATTAGTTTAATCCCTCCTTGAATGGTGAATTTGGGCTCATTTAGATTGAGGGAAATTAAATTTGTTAGCATTCCCTATGTTTCTGCAACTTGATTTCTATTTAGGCACATGATTTTTCAATCATGGATGGTTCATATAAAGTACTGTAGGCATAATCCTTGGATTATGCAGCAGGACTTAAGGGCTAATACTGGGTCAAGCTTTTTCAAGCAGTAACATTGTGACATAATATTAATAATGAAAATTTAACTCCTGGCCTTCATGGATGTTGGGGATTGACTGTTGAGAGCTCAGAAGATCAGGTCTTCAACAAGTTTCGGGTGGGTCTTTGGTGCCACATCAAGCTGATTGTTTCTGCTCCTAAGAGAGAATTTAAAACTAATATATTTAAACACAAACAATTCAGTTGAAACTATAAAATATGTGATCCAAATGTGCCCTTAACATCCTTAACTGAATTAGACAGTAGAATTCTGTTTTACTTGGTACAGAATTAAAGTTGCAGAATTTCACTTCTTTCAGGACACATATAAACATAAGAACAGCCTTGCTGGAACAGGCCACAGCCCATCCAGTCCAGAATTCTGTCTCACACAGTGGCTCATCATTGCTTCAGGGTATTCCCAAGCAGATGCCTTCACCTGCTTACGATTCCCTGCAAATGGGATTGAGAGATATCTCAAATTGGTAATGATGGAAATGTCATCTGGCAATAGCCTATGCAAAAGTCTCTATGTTTAGCCCACAGAGAAGTGAAACAACTTGTAGAATGTTTAGCCCACAGAGAAGTTTAGCCCCCTGAAAGAAGTGAAATTCTGCAACTTTAATTCTGTACCAAGTAAAACAGAATTCTACTGTCTAATTCAGTTAAGGATGTTAAGGGCACATTTGGATCACATATTTTATAGTTTCAACTGAATTGTTTGTGTTTAAATATATTAGTTTTAAATTCTCTCTTAGGAGCAGAAACAATCAGCTTGATGTGGCACTAAAGACCCACCCGAAACTTGTTGAAGACCTGATCTTCTGAGCTCTCAACAGTCAATCCCCAACATCCATGAAGGCCAGGAGTTAAATTTTCATTATTAATATTATGTCACAATGTTACTGCTTGAAAAAGCTTGACCCAGTATTAACCCTTAAGTCCTGCTGCATAATCCAAGGATTATGCCTACAGTACTTTATATGAACCATCCATGATTGAAAAATCATGTGCCTAAATAGAAATCAAGTTGCAGAAACACATTCTGGCTTGCCTAAGGTAGCTTGCTAGATATGCTGTATGCATATATCCACTAACCAAATGAGATAACATACAATCCAATTATGGCTCTGCAACTTGTAGAATGTTGACATCATGGGGGTTTCGCTCTAGGACAATGCTTGAAATTGGAGCCCTTGGCTTTTGCACTATAGCTTGCAGAAGTCCTAGGCCACATGGGGCAGAACCTCTGGGAGCTGTGGTCCAAAAAATCTGGGGCCCAGAATTTGGAATCTGTTGCCTCTAAGGTATGTTTCTGTCAAGATTCTCAGTCATCCAGGGCCGTTACTTCACGAACTGCTCGCTTCGCGGCAAGCCCTCATTTCTGTGCGAATCGATCGTTTCAGTCCGCACGCTCCTCCTTTTTGGCTGCGACGCCACCCCAACCACGCCCCCTTTACCGTGCTCCAAGCGGGGTGAGTGGTTCCCCTGCCAGGGGCCGGGAATCTTTTCGCTTCGCATCTCGCTTCGCTCCCAACGTGACGTGTGGTCTCGGTTTTTGGCTTTTATTTCAAGTTTTTTAAAAAAATATTCAAACAGGGATATCGATGCATCGCTATATCGTTTCATCGCTTTGCGCTGTTACTTCCTCGCTCGAGTAGCGGCGGCGGCGGCGGGAGCAGGAGGAGCCGCTGCCTCCTCGCCCGGCCAGAGCAGGGCACCCGGGGCTGGCAGTGTGCAAGCGGCGGAGGGCGGGCGGCTGTGCCATGCGGGGCTCCCCCTGAGTAGTGGCGGCGGCAGCGGGGGGGCTGCCAATGATGCCAGGAAACAGTTGAAATCAGTAGAGCCATTGCAACTGACAGTCCAGCATCAGTGCATCGATACGCCGTCGGTAGGTATTTTTTTAAAGGACGGATGGGAAATAAGGAACGTTGAAAAGTGGCATGCGAATGCGAAGGGAGCACGTGAGGTTGTGCTCGAATCGGTCCTAAAACTGCAGCTCGTGAGTACTGAGAAACAGGGGTGGGAGCGAAGCGAGAACACGTGACCGCCACGTGACCGCCTCCGAATTCACAGCGAAGGCAAGGTCGGTTCGAAGCGAGGCACTTCGTGAAGTAACGGCCCAGGTGAGTTTATCTGGAAGTTGAGTCATGGCAACTAGACTTCTTTTCTTGAGAGATTGAAACCTTTCACTGCTCAGCCAAACAGCTTTGCCAGTCTGAGGAAAGCTAGTTGTGAGTCCTCCATTTTATAGTTCACTTTGACCTCATGTCACCCTGGTCTGAAATAGGTTCATAAGATGAACAATGGCCTGAATGGGCTCGTTAGGTGAACAATAGTCTCAATAGTCTCATTAGGTGCACAATGGCCCGCCTTTACAACATTCCTGACACCCATAAAATATGAGTCCTTAGCCATGGACTTGTTGGTGGAGATGTGAAGTATTCTTGATTTGTCTAGGGATTGTTGAAATGGCTGCTTGATAAGTAGCAGACAGATTGCCTCTGTTGAGAGAGGGGTTTTCAATACTCACATGAATGGCTTCCCTGACCTGTCTCTCAAACCACCTATTTTCTTTGTCTAATATGTGTACATCCTCATCTTTGCATGAGTGCCCTTTGTCCTTCAAGTGGAGGTATGCTGCTGATTCTGGCCTTGAGCTGTTACCCCTCCTATGTTGGGCCATCCTTCTGTTTAATAACTGTTTATTTTCTCCAATGTAGAGGTCTGCACACTCTTCACTGCATTGGACTGTGTATACTATATTGCTTCTTTTGTGCTTTGGTGTCAGGCCCTTTGGGTGGATGAGTCTCTGCCTTAGTGTGTTTGTGGATTTGAAGTAAACAGGGATGTGGTGTTTGCCAAAAATCCTTTCAAGGTTTTCAGACACTCCAGCCAGATTCTTCGGTCACATCTGGGTCTCAGGCTGATCCATTGTTCTGGGTCGGCACACTGCTTTTTTTTTTTTTTTTTGCAATTTATTTATAGTTTTCAAACAAAAGCGATTCTAATCTTCTCAAAAAAAGTTTGCATCTCATCTTAACAATGTATGATCCTTAACTATCTCAATTACTCATAAATTAAACAGGAAACTTAATTGTCTTGTAATATTCGTCTAAAAATTTGTAGAAATCATGCCATCTTTCTTAGCACACTGCTTTGTTGAAGGCGTACTTTGGATATCCACAGGCCTTAAGTGCTGCCTTCAGGTGCCTCTCTTGCTTCTTCTTGGCTTCTGTGGAGGTGGGGACGCTCTCTGTTCTGTGGTTTAGGATCCTGATGACTTCCAATCTAAGTTATGTTGTGGCTCCAGGATCTAGGCTAGCAAAAAAATCCAGAATTTTTGCACATACAAAGTTCTTACATGGTCCAGAAATAAGATAAATATCAGGGCAGATGAACACACTTACATTTTTACTGCCCACAACAGTAACTCTGGATATCTTATTTTATATGAACCTTGGAAAACCATTTTAACAATGGGGTGGACTCATTTATGTGGTGTGGTGTTTTGTTATGGGCAATGAATTTAACAACTCTTCTACTTCTATTGTAAAGAAAACAAATGCTTGTTTGGGGGATGCAGTGAATCAGTCAAAGATATATATGTTGTTATGCAAGAAATTAAGTGAAGTATTTGAGCAAAACATTTCAGCTTCTGGCTTCTTCAATTGTTCTTTTAGAAGTATGCCATAAAAGTAAAAAGTCACCAAAAGCCAACAAAAATCTGTGGTAATGTGAGTCAATTTATAGCCACCTGGCAATTTCATAACCAAGGACAATTTTGAATTCCTGTCAATTACTCTCACATCTCATGCTCTGGCCTCCATCCAACATTGGCTCAGTCATGTATGCAAAGTTTTGAGTTTCCAAACAGCCGCCAAATAACTCTAAATGATTAATGCGAACAGTCATGCTAAGCTTTATCTTTTTAAGAGAAGGGAAGGTAAACAGGAAGTCAAGAGGTCCACCTGAAAGCAGAGGTTTTCCAACCACCAATGAGGAGGGCTGATGGGACTGGCAATTCAGGGCGTTTATACACGACCCCTAAGCTGTGCTGCAAATGGCTCCAAGCTCTGGAGCTTAGAAATGTTTTCCCACCAGCTCTGGAATTTGGAGACAATTAAGTGCGACCCTGCCCACTTTAGCGCGACCCAGCACATTTTTCATGTACCTGCTCTCTGCAGGTGAAAAAAATTTGATGCGGATAAGAGTGTCGGGCTCTCCTGGTTTGTCTGTTGTTTTTTTTGCCTCCCGCCCCTTTAAGAGCTCCTTGAGCCGGAACCAGGAAGTAACAGGGCTCATGGCAGGTTAGTAAAGGCTTCTTTTGTCCTTTTTTCCCTCCCCCCCTCACGCCGACAGGAGCAGGAAGTGCTGAGGGGTGGGGACGGAGGAACAGAAACGAACCCCCAAGATCTCTGGTCCGAATTTAAGGGACCAGCGGATCTTAGGGGTCATGTGAAAAGGCCCTCAGTGAAGTCTGGAGGACCCCCAGTTGCCCAATACAATAGTATGTCATAACCTCTAAACTTCACCATATGCACTTCATAATCATCACATACACATGGTGTTTGAAGGTACAGTACTTCTGAAAATTAGCTAACGTCTGCTTATTTCTTTAGAATTGTGCCATAAGTATTTTGCAGAGATTTTATATTAATTGGGGGAAAGGATATTAAAGTTTAATTTTATTCTGGAATGTAGCTGTGTAATTGCTTCAAGGATATTGTTATTTATGTTGTGCAAATTACATGCAAATAGGATTGAAAAGGAACCATTAAAAAGGATTTCTTACTTTCTGCTAAGTACTGTATAATTGTACAATTATTGTTTTCATATCTTGTGAAGTAAATTGTACCTATATTTTTTATTTTTTTTTAAGAAAGCCTTTGTTATATTAAAGTGCTTCCATTTTGCCACCTACATTTATAAATGTATGTCTGGCATAATTATGTATTCTAGTAAATGAAACAATTAGTATGTAAAATGTCAGAATTCCATTGTCCTATTTCCCTGAGGGAGTTTTTCTCCAACAGGGCAACTGGTGGGAAGGGATGGATAAGCTGCTCCTTCAATTGAGATGCACAGTATAATTCAGAATGACACCACAGCTTGAAATGGCCTCATGTTGTCATGTTGTGAAAAGAATTGGGGACAAGAAATCAGAAATGAGGAGGAGGCCTATTCAGACACCTGTCAAGATCACACAATATTTTTTTAAATTTAAACCTGCACAGATATTTACTTATGAAGAAAATCCATAAGGGTTGTGGTGGGAAAAGAGGCAATGTGAACAAAACATCCAGAAAGTCAAGCAGGAACCAAAATCAAAACCAAAACACAAGAGAAATCCAAAGTATGTAACTCTGAGCCAAAGGTCAAGTTACCAGAGGCATCAGTCAGTCATTATTCAAAAACAGGAAGGAGTGTGGATGCAAGCCAGGAACATGACTTGTTGGTTCCATGAATTCCCTGATTACAGTGTGGGAGTTATATGGACATAGTAATTATTTCTGAGGTGACCAATTCTGCTAAAACTCAGGACTCCCTGACTGGAGATGCCTGAGAGATGAATGTATCCTGCATCCATGCTTGATCTCTCTGGGCCTTTTTACACGACCCCTAAGATCCGCTGGTCCCTTAAATTCGGACCAGAGATCTTGAGGGTTCGTTGCTGTTCCTCCGTCCCCACCCGCTCCGCACTTCTTTGTTCTGTCTGCGTGAGGGGGAGGAAAAAAAAGCCTTAGACAGAGACAAAAGAATAAAAGGCTTACCTCTGGTGCTGGTGGAAGTTGCTCCGACCTCCGTTTACTTCCTGGTTCCTCTTTAAGGGGCGGAGGCAAAAGAAAAACAACAGAAAGAAGCGAGGAGAGCTCAGGCAGTCTCCGCATCAAAAATTTTCACCATCAAAGAGCAGGTACAAGAAAACTGCTGTTTGGTCGCGCTTAGGTGGGCGGGGTCGCAATTAATTGTCTGCAAAAACTCCAGAGCTGGTGGATAAACATTTTTAAAGTCCGGAGCTTGCAGCCATTTGCGGCAGAGCTTAGGGGTCGTGTATAAACGCCCTCTGTGTTGTGAGTGGTTGCCAAAGTGCTGCCTACCCAGACCGTTTTCTGAGGGCTCCTGCCGAACTATCAATGGCTGGACCCCTTTTAACCTGGCCCAGTCAGTACCAGAGGGTCCCTCTGGTGACGACTGGGCCAGATTTAAAGGGGTCCAGCGATTGACAGCTCAGCAGGACCCCTCTGAAAGCAATAGAATGAAATGGTTTGTTTCAATGCAAAAACGTCCATTTTGTTTCATCTATAATGAAATGCTCCTTCCTCATTTCATTTTGTTTTGTTTCGTTATGTAACGAAATGACAAAACAGCATTTCATTTTTTGTTTCCTGCCCATCCCTGATTTTCACTCATGCTTTTCATGGCCTGTAAAGTCCCCATAGGTTTTTGGAAGACAACACCTTTTGAGGTACCTCAAATCTCTTTCCTGATACATTCTTTTTGTACAGGACCCTGTGTTCTACTGAAACTAGTAACAACTACTTTAAAAAGTCAGTGGCACATCACATTTGCATCACGTTTAAAGATATTCATAGAACAGGAAATTTAAGATTCTTCATTAACCTATGTACCAGCTTCCGGAAAAACCAAATCCAGGAGTATGACTGGGGCAGTGACAGTAGCAGTAGATCTCCCACAGTAAGTAATGAAAAGTAAGTACCTTAAAACAATGCTGTATCACTCAGAAACATTTGATATAACCAAAGTTGACAGAAAGTTTACAAGGAAAAAACAGTCAAAACTCAAGGAGAATTGCTCGGCAGTCTAACTCTCATGTGGAGATCAAGAAAATGACAAGTGAACTGACACAGCTTTCAGTCAGGCTCAGTGGACAAAGGTCCTGCTGTGGTAACAAACCTCAGGGGAACTCCCGTTGGATCAGAGTGCCACAGAGGAAGACACTGTGGTTCCCTTGAGGATAAATATCACATCACAGCTTCAAGCAACCGAGAAAAATGGGTGACAAGCTTGCAGGCAATAATAAGTCAGTTTACAGGAGACCCAGAAATACAGTATACCTTTCAAAAAAGAATAAATAATTATATTTGTTTCTGTCAATAAAAGCTAGGCTGTAAAAACACTGGAAAACATACGCCTTAAACTTCCAGAAGGTAAGTGTATTTCTTAAAACCTTCTTCAGATGATCGGTGGTCCATTCACACATTAAAATATCCCTGTGAGTAAAGCAGCCCTATGGAAATTGGTTTTGGAGAGCTGCAAGATGCTAAATGAGCATCTTGGACCCCACAGGTTGTGTTAATTACTTTTTAGACTGCAACTCCCAGAGGCCTCCATCCAGCAAGTCCATAGGTTTACACCAGTGTATAGCATCTATGAAAAAGTTACTTGAAATTTGTTTGTTTGTTATACCCTAGCCTCTGGGTTTCCTTGAAGTGTGGTTTCACCACTTTTAGGACTGAAAAAGTGATGGCTATAGTGGAATGTGTTTGTGCTGTATACTTGGGCTATAGATACCTGGTCTCCTCATTGCCAGCTAATTAGAAGAATGATTTCATGTTAGCTGTCTTGCCTAATTCATTAGTTTCTTTCCTCCTTTCTTGACTCACAATCTCACTTGTTTACCTTTCTATCTCTGATTTTTTATCACTAAGTTGGGCAACCTTACAGCTCAACCTGGCTAGCACAAACAGGAAAAACAGAAACAAAACAAAACACCTTTTCACTAAAATTGAAAGCAAGATGAAACACTTGTAGAAATTGAGTGGTTTACAGATTAAAGACCATTTAAGAGACCCATGTAATGTATTGTACCAAATGCCAATACAGATATCCTCAATCTGAAATACAGTACAGCAAAGTCTTCATAAGACAGAGAAGTGTCTGGACATAATGATGTTTTCACAGAATTATTAAAGCTAATAGAAGATGGCTCAGATGCTATAATGATTTTTTCAATCAAATCAACAGAACTGGAATAGAACCTGAAACCTGACTCACATCAACCTACTTTATATTACTCAAAAGAGAAAGTGCTGGTATATGTGGTAACTACAGAACTATTTACTTAAGAGTGACTTAAAATAATTATTGAGAACCAGTAGTAAGTCACAATTAGAGTAGGCCCATTCGGTGAGTCAAGTATTCCATAAGTTCAGTTTCTTGATTTCAGCCAAAATATGGCAGAATTTACAAAAAAGGTTTAAGCACTATTCAGCATTTAAGCACTTTGGTAGAGATGATGTGAAATGTATATTAATGTGTGTGCTTACTTTATTGACTATAACAAAATCTTTGACAAATTTCAGTGTGGCAAACTGGTGGAATTTTTGGTAAACAAAGGTTATTCAAGATGTACTCTTCCAATTAGCAACAAAAATTGCAATAAATATCAGATGATAGAGCACATATTGATACAAAGAGATGTATGATACAAATTTATGTTTTCACCACTGCTTTTCAATCTATTTTTCAAGAGCATCCTTAGAGAATCACTAGCTGGTTCATTATAATTTGAGAAGTTATCAACAGCACCCAATATGCAAATACTGTATTGCTAAGTCACAGGTGAGATGATCTGTACAGGTTACTGAATAAAGACAAAGAGGCAAACAGTACAAAAGTGAATGTTAGCTTAAAGTCATCAGACAAAAGTGAGCAATCCATGAAACCCAGCCAAAAAAATACAAAATGAAAGTGTAAAGGTTTTTTTAACCCCCAAAATACCTTGGAGTTGAACATTGGAAGTAGAGTCATTTCATAATACATATGCAACTTCTTTAAGGTGAAGAATGCAGCAAAAGGCAACTAAAAATTAAAATTGCCCTTGAGATACTGTGTGGTACTTTGCTAGGTGCTCTCTGATGTATTGCGAATTTTAACACCGACTAGCCCCCCCTCCCCCAATACTTGCCTGGTGTGTCTTTCAATAGCTAAATGGTTTAGGTATCTGGCTGTAGAGTCAGAGGTTGGAAGTTCAATTTCCCAGTGTGCTTATTAGGAGACGAGCTGGATTGTGTGTCCTTAGTCAATCTGCACTGTCTCAGGGTGCCCCCTGAAGAATGGAATGGTAAATCAATTTTGGATATTCACTACCTGGAAAACCTTGTAAAGTATTGCCATAAGTCAAAATTGACTTGACTGCACATGATGATAATTAGTATGCCCGAAATGCAGTGAACCAATCATTTGTGCTACGAAAGTAGCTCTGAGAGACAATCATATGGAAGTGTGCTTTATTCATTTAAATAAAGACAGAGTGCTCCCATGTAACTTTAGTTTGCATTAGGCTGTACTATATTGGAGAGAATCTTACTGCATTGCTTTCCATGCTGTCTCTTCTGACTACTCCAAGGATTAGAATTCAAAGCACTTCCTACTGTAGTATCCAAGAAGGGATTAAACAGATTAAGTAGAATTACATTTGCGAGTTCTCCATTTTGAACTTTGTGAAAGGTTGTGTTACCATTTTCATTTCCAAATGCCTCTCTTTCTGAGAATTCTTAAACACTTATTCATAAAATTGGTTCTTACAAAAGAGCCAGACTAGTTTGGCAAACCCACAGACTTAACATGTTCAAATATGTTTAAGACAGCTGAATCTCTGAGTTTCACGGGCTGATAGAAAATATCTAAAACTAAAGCTTGTTTCCTGTTCTGGGCCTGCACAAATCGCTTTCCATAAATTTAATTCAACAAGCAATTCATTTTTCCCACTGTTGGTGCCTTATTTTCACATGACATTTTCATTTTACTACCCTCATCACTAGCACTGTATTCCTTCATTGGGAAATTGTAGATAAAACTTAATTTTGGCAAGTCAGTGGTGTTTGCTTACAGTGGTGATCTGTTCCAGAGTAAAAAGACTCTTCTGCTTGCCATTTTTAACTTGACTTTAATACTGTACACTGAAGTACACAGTTTAAATGATAAATTTATTCATAGAATCATAGAATCATAGAGTTGGAAGAGACCCCAAGGGCCATCCAGTCCAAGCACCTGCCATGCAGGAACCCTCCCCCTCAAAGTTCCCCCAACAGATGGCCATCCCGCCTCTGCTTAAAAAAGAGATAAAGAATAGAATACAAAGTAATACCAAATTGAATTTATCTTGGTTTGACAGAATAGCATTGGTAAAAATGAAGATATTACCAAAATAAATTTTATTTTTTATATTTTTTTATATTTAGAAAAGGATTTCAAAATTTTGCAAGAAATGATAAACAGGTATTGTAATGGGGGTAAAATATCAAGAATAAATAAAAGTCTATGGTACAGATCGCAAAAAGAAGGAGGACTAGGTATACCCAAATTAAGAAACTATTACATTGCTAATCAATTTAGTTGTCTGGGGGAAATTTTATATAGACCAGAGAATTTAATATGGTGGGAGTTGGAGTCATCAGTTATAAAGGGTGATATAAACAAGCTTCTGTTCAGCCATATTAAAAATAAGGTAGAGATCAAGAACCCCCTATTGAATGCTTTAATAAGTACATGGAACAAGTACCGAAAAATAATATCACCAAAAGGTTCCCCATTATTTTTAATAATAGATCTGGAAAACTTCCCTATGAATATGAAGCAACAATTAAGATTATTTAAAGCAAGGAAAATAGCTAGATTAAAAGATTGGCTGGATAAAATTAAAATGAAACAGGATATAAAGAATACTTTGCAATCCACTGATTTAATATGGATAAACTATATCCAGTTAGAAAAATGGATGAAGGATTGGGTGAGAAGAAGCAGTCAATCCAGAGAATGTACAAAGTTTGAACAGTTTTTGTTATCGTTGGAAACTGATAAAGAAAATATAGAGAAAGAATTAGTATGTAAAATATACAAAATAATGAGGGACACTTTGGATGTGAAGGAATTGGACTCCTTGAGGGTGATTTGGAAACAAGATCTTAATATAGAAATAAAAAAAGAAGAGTCGGGAAAAATGTGGAACATGAGAATCTTGAGATCACTATCTGTAAGGATAAAGGAAAATTATTTTAAATTGGTTTTAAGATGGTACCTGACACCACTCAGGTTGAATAGGATAAATGCTGAATATTCTAAAATGTGCTGGAAATGTGAGAAAAAGATAGGCATATATTTGGTGGGAATGTGAAGTGGTTCAAAAGTTTTGGAGATTGGTTTTTTTAGAGTTCAGAGAAATGACTCAATTAGACATTGATTGTAAACCAGAGATAGCATTGTTATCATTGTTAACTAGTAAAGATTATGATGTTAGAACAAAAGAACTAATAGCAAATCTTATTACAGCTGCAAGACTAATTATAGCAAGAAATTGGAAATCTAAAACAGATCTCAGGATGGAAGATTGGTATAATGAACTTTGGGATATAGCTATAAATGACAAATTGTCCTGTAGCTTAAAAGTCAAATGAGGAGAAATGAAGGACATTTTTTATGATATTTGGGGAAAATTTATAGACTTTGTATTAATAGAAGTGAAGGGGAAAGAACCAAGGAACATCGCAACACAGTTCTGGAGAAGAGGACTTTAAGAAGAATATCAAAACAACAGAAGATAGAGAAGTAAAGGAAGAATTCAGGAAGAACTGGATGGTCCTGGGGGGGTTTTGCACTATTATTGTTGTTTGTTTGTTTTTACAGAAATTGTTAATAAAAATTAAAAAAAAAAAACCTCCAAAGGAGACTCCACCACCCAGAAGGAGACTCTTTCTATCCTTATATTGTATTTTCTCATAGTTTAAAATGGTGCATTGCCACAAAATATCCATTACTTTTTACATTTTTTTCCATTATGTCAACACTGGTAAGATATGAAGAGGTAGCAGGCTCAATGTCTTGTCCCCCCAAATGGCGGCACTTTCTCTGTCATTAAAACAAACAGGGTTTATTTGTCATATGATTCCATGGACTGCTGGTCTCTTCATGGGTTGTCAGTGATGAAAATGCACACCAAATTAAAATAGATAATTAGTTTAAGGTGGCCCAAAACATGGATTACTTAGAGAAATGAGGAAGGCCCTGAATTTCCACATTAATTGTGCTCCCACATGATGCATGCCTGATTGAAGGAAGAGCATTCTATTAAATCCTATTAGAATGTCAAGGGCAACTATTTTAATATGTGTTTTGACTCCACTGTGGATGGCTTACCCAGTTGTAAAAATGTTTGTGAGACACACATGGTATGATTCAAAGGCTTTTTGAGATATTTACGTGGATGCACACATACACATGCACTCACACATGCATATCATGTCATAGCTGGATGTCTGGAAAGGTCAATAGTTTTATTTTTCATCCAGTGAGGGAGAGAAAGAAAACTACTTCCCATCAATGTGAGGAATTAGATAAGATATGATGCTGTCTTCAGCATGGATTGGGTCATTTCATTTATTACTGTGGCATTTCTGCTGGAATACATTAAATCAGGATGAAAGTTTTGTATGCGGAATATTGATACTGCTATAATTTAAACAGAGAGCAACTTCTTAAAGCTACAAAGAAGTCAAGCCATTAACAGAGTGGGGATATTTGATTCATTTTAAAAATCACGTCAAAGCTTTATAATTTAGTCAGACATGCCACCTTGTCACCAATGGCAAGAGATGGAAAAGTACTCTCGTGGGTGTCAGAAAGTGAAAAGAGTTCACCCTAGCAACCAACTTCCATCAGGAATCTTGAAAACCATGCAAATGATAAAATGAAAAGCAGCAAACTAGCCTGCTTGTTTTTTCTTTAGAGTCTTAAGAAAGTGTGTGTGTGTGTGTGTGTGTGTGTGTGTGTGTGTGTGTGTGTGTGTGTGTGTGTGTGTGTGTGTGTGTGTGTGTGTTCTATACCATCCAGTTGAAACTGACTAATATACATTAGGGATGGGCACAAAATGGAATAACTGTTTTGTTTTGTTCCATTTTGTCTCTCCACATTTCATTTTGTATTGTAAGTAATGATTTAAAAAAACAACAACAAATTGTTACTTACAAAACAAAACAGAATGAAATAAATCCCCCATGGTACCCGCCATCTAGTTGGTGCACTGGGGGATTCAAAAGCCTCCTCCCCACCACCACCCTCAGCTGATTTTAACAGCTCAATCCCTGCTGGGAGGTGGGGCTTAGGAGGAAATGAACAACCAGGCAGAAGTAAATTTCCTGCCTGACTGCTCCTTTCTCCGCTATGGGCCTTGGGGCAATCCCCCACTGCCCATAGCCCCCTATCCAGAAAACTACCCTGGGAGGAGGGGTGAGCATGGGAGAAGGAAGGAGGCAGCGTTAAATTCAAACAGAGCTTCAATTTACCACAGCTTCCTTCCTTCTTTCTTGCAATCCCTGCCTCCCAGCTGGGGCTTTTTGACAGGTTGGAGTTTGGAGACAGGTTGGGGTGTGGGGGCACCCCTCCCCCCACACCCCAACCTGTCAAAAAGCCCCTGCTGGTAAGTGGGAGAGAGGTGAAAGGCAGAAAAGAACAGGTTTTTCCCCTGCTTCTCCTTTCTGCATTTCACCCATTCCTTCACTTCCCAGCTGGGACTTTTTGACAAGATGGGGTGTGGGGGGGCATGTCCCTCCTCTCCAAACTCCAACCTGTCAAAAAGCCCCAGCTGGTAGGCAGGGGGAGGGTTGAAAGGCAAAACAGAGCATCATGAAAAGAACCTGCTCTATTCAGTGTTTCACCCCTTCTCTCCCCTACCAGCTGGGACTTTTTGACAGGTCTGGGTGTATGGTGGGAGGGGTGCCCCCTCTCTCCAACCTCCCACCTGTCCAAAAGCCCCAGCTGGGAGGCAAGGGGAGGGGAGAAACACAGAAATGAGCAGTTTTTCCACTCACTGCTCCTGCGCTGGGAGTATGGAGGCAATTATGGAGTTAATACCATAGATTAAACTCCCTGATTGCTTGATTGTCTCCACATTCCCAGCATAATTCACCACTTAACTACCCCCAGCCCCTTTAGAGCTTCATAACTAACCCATTACCCTCAAATCTTTCCAGATTTCAGGGGGTTCCCTAAAAATTGCTTCAGGAAGGTATACCTGCTACTTTGGAGCCCCAAGGTAAGTAAATTTTGGTTGCATATTTTTAAAATAAGTTTTGAATGCATATGTTTTTTAAAAAATATGCACTCAAAAATTACTTATCTTGGGGCCCAAAAGTGGCAGGGGTACATTCAGAAAGCGATTTTAGAGAAACCCCTGAAATTTGGAAACATTTGGGGGTAAGGGGGCTGATTTATGAAGTTCCAAAGGGGGTGCCCCTAGCAGCATTATCATTCCATTTCCAATTAGAAAGTTTTTCCCAGGGGCACCCCCTTTGGAGCATCATAACAGCTCCCTGACCCCCAAATCTTTCCAAATTGGGGAGGGGGCTTCCAAGGAAGAGCTTGAGGAAGCTCTCCTGCCACTTCCTCTAGAATGAATCATTTCATTCTAGACAGAAAAATTGTGTTTTGTTTTGTTTTGTTTTGTTTTGTTTCATTAGCTAACAAAACAACAAAAGAGCATGCCATTTTACGTATGGTGCCCATCCCTAATATAGATCCTAACTGGGCTTTTTAAGTCAAGTAAGCATTTGAGGAGTGGTTTTTACCAGTCCTACTCCCCCAGTAGGTTTCCACAGCTGACTCCAGACTTCTAGTCCATCACTGTATACAATATACCACACTGGGAATCCTTAGTGTGAAGAAAATGCAGAACCAATTTGATTTGCTTTTGACTCCCTAGGATGAAATACAGTTGTCAACCATGCTTCTGCTATTACCTGATGTCTTTCTACTTGCTGAAGTTTAAATCAAACTTCATATTTTCTTGGTAGAAAGTTTTTGCTTTTGCTTTTGACAAAAAAAAATTGGAAGAAACAGCCAACAAGAATAGGAAATGCAATGTCTAAAGTTGACTCTAGAGATGGGCACGAACTTTTAAAAAATGAAAATTCA
Source organism: Phrynocephalus forsythii (assembly GCA_029282475.1). Lineage (NCBI taxonomy): Eukaryota > Metazoa > Chordata > Lepidosauria > Squamata > Agamidae > Phrynocephalus > Phrynocephalus forsythii. Next base: position 30,928,600 of record JAPFRF010000003.1, on the reverse strand, counting down.
TTCAAAATTGCTAATTCATCAATTCATATCAGTAAAAAATATGAATGGATGATTTTTTATGATTCTTTGGGCTGCAAAATGACCCCAAAGTCTCCCAGAGACACCAAAATTCAGAAAGGCTTTCCCTGGTTCTAAAAACACCTCCAAATATGACGGAGATTGAGTTTCCTCAAGCCAATTGCAGGAGGCTTGTATGCATTTAACTCAGACACCTGAAACCCAGATTTTGCCAAACTTGGAAGAATTGTAAAAGATAGTAAGGGGAGGCTCTTCTGGAACTTTTGTTATCTTTAGGTGCCTGGAGTACATTTTTTTGGGGGGGCGATGCTGTTTGCAGGATGCATAATTGGAACATCCAGAACCAAAAAATTTCAAAGCCTAGAGGGACTGTAGCAAAGAGTCAACGGAAGTTTTCCTGCAGTATTAGTGTCTCTTGGTATCTTGGGGAATATTTTATAGGGTTTTAAATAAACAATAAATAGATGAATCAATTCATCAATTCATAAGATTTTGGGGTAACTATGTGATTAGTGATTTGTCAACAACAAATCATGAATGGAAACAAATTATATTTTTTACGATTTTTGCCATCTCTAGTTGGAGGGTGGGGAAGTACTGATTACAAAAATATATAGAAGGGCTCTCTCTGGTCATGCCAGCTTCAGTGTTGTTGAACTTTCTTTGAAAAAACTTTGACTCCGTGAGTCACATCAACAAAAGGGAAAGCTAGCTTCACATAACCACATGTGGGGCTGCAAAACTAGGGTTGAGTGTTTGAATGATGCCTACCTGGGAACAGAATCTGTTTTCCACATTTGAAATGCACTAAAATGTACTGTGACAATATCACAATGCCAATGATAGCTTCTTGCCTCTGTCACCTGTGGTACCAAAGATGTAAAATAAAGTCAGCATAATGAAGAGCTGCTGTCATTCATCCACGAAACAAAAAGGCAATATCCTGATGGAACTGTCTTCAGGGCATGCCACTAACGCGTATCAACCATGCTATGACAAGCTGAACAAAATTCACAGGAGAATACAGGAAGGAAGGAAAGTCATAAATACACAAAATTGTGAAGTTTGTGAAGGCAGCCGAAGAAAAACAGTGAAAGAGAATCCAAAATATACAAAGAGAACTATTAAAAGAAGAGAAAAGGGATTAAAGAAATAACCCTCTTATATTTGAATGTAACCTAAAGATGGTGATAATCTTGTGCTAAATTCTAGTTTGCCTTTAGGTTTCTCTGAATCTTTTCACAAATCATGCCCGCAGACCCTCATTTGCCGTAGGAACCTCATAAGATACGAGCTCTGAGTGATCCTGGTTCCCTTGATCAGTATTTGTGCTTAAAACTACATAGTCTTCTCCTTATATAACCTTCTTCTTCTCAAGGCTATGCCTAAAATATCTTAGGTGCTTGCCTAGAAAAATGTTTCATTTCTGTCACTTTTCTTTGTGCTGTGATACATGAATGCATTTTTGTCACAGTAGAAGTGGATTTGGTGCAAGTCGAGTAGATTAAACTTCCTTTCAGATTCCTTTCAGTGCACATAGCATCTTACTGCAGAGGGGACTTACATAAACAGTTCCACTGGTGTATTCCATCATTGTCAAAATATTTCACATTGATGGTGTACACAGCAAAAGGTAACTGGGGGTGATGTAATGTGCTATGGAAGTGATGTGATTTATATACTTTATTTTCCCACAGGTATTGCGAGAGTCAGGACTGAATTTTTCTCTTTTCAAGCAGTTATGGGGATAGGAGGCAAGGAACAGGATCACTGGAGAAAAAAAAAATTAAGCAGCTGCATTTTCTGTGCAATTAAATGCAGAAAATTCTCATTTTTGTACAATTATTGACAATGCAGCATCTGGCAACCAAAACTAGAAACTGGAATTTGTTGGGGAAAGTCTCTGACACTCTTAATCCACCTCTATTTTGTTCCTTTTTATGTTAATTTTGACTTATTGTTATTGTTTTGCTAGTTTTTTGATCTAATTATGGTTTGTTATATTTAGTTTTACTCATTCACATATTGTATTTTTTATTATCTCTATCTAAATTTTGTAAACTGCCCAGAGTGACCTTCTGGTCATATTCTATAAATCAAATAAATAAACAAATCTGTGTTGGGGAAGAATTATATTCTTCATGGAATTTGACTTGATCAAAATATGATTCTGATTCCAGATGTGACAGCTGCCTAGAGACATAGTTGATCATAAATCTCATTTATCAAATTGGAACAGTGTGAGCAAAACTCTGGGATTGCTAGTCCTAGACTGAATCTTACCAGATTAAAAGTCAACAATTACAATAATAAATGATGCCAAAGTACTGCTATATCTAATATCCTTTGGAATTGGGTGTGTGAGGAGATGTACCCAATCACCCACTTATGATGGGAATGGTGACCCAGTTCCTGCAGTTTGTCAGCAGATAATGGCAATCTCAGCATGTTCTGTGCTGACTGCAGATACAGGGGACAATAGGAGGAAACTGACATGATTGATGGTCCCACTGGCCATTCTGAAAGTTTGAACTTATAGGCAGGAGACTGTATACATGCCTACTAACCCACTGTCCATGTGATGTGTTCTGAATTCCTTGAGAGACATGTATAGTGAGTCACACAGGATCCTCACAAGGTAGAGAGGTTTAGGAAGAATGTGAACAGAGCCTAATGGCTGCTTTATGATACTTGGGGTAGCAGCTGGATCTGACTCACTGTTATTTCTGACATGTTGGGATTGCTTTTTTGTAATGATGGAATTCACCTATTGGACTGGGGACATGATATGTTGAAATTAGACATGGGTGTTTCATTGTGGAAATGAAACAAAATGTGGGAGCCGAACTGGCATCAGAACCGGACCAACCCTCCGGAATGAAATCAGCCAATCCATTACCTTGCTCTGGGGCTGCGCAGGGCTAAAATCCAATGAGGAAGAAGCTTCCGACATCATCTTTCATTTTCCCTGGCACCAGCCAATCAGACAGGGAGGTGGGATGATGCATTTCCTTGCATAGCTCCTGATTGGCCCATGCCAGGGAAAAGGAAAGATGATGTTGGATTCTTCTTCCTCATTGGAGTTTAGCCCTGTGCGACACAAGAACAAGGTAACAGATTGGCAGATTTCATTCTGGAGGGTTGGTCCAGTTCCGAATGCCAACTGGGCTCCCGTGTTTCATTTCAGAAGCTGACCACTTCCAAAATGAGATGCCCATCTCTAGTTGAAATACGTTCCTGAGGTCATGGCTCACTGGTTGTGACTGTGGTTGTCTGGCAGGAGATGAGTAATGCCCAGCTCTTGTGGAGGCTGAGGCATTGGGATTGGTCTTGGTGGTGTTAGTGACAGAAGGCTGAAACCTGCTGTATAGAGGGATCCAGTTAAGGGGAGGTGAGGATGGGATGTGGTCTGACTTATCTTAGGTCTGTCCTTGGGTAGCAGAGAACCACAGAGACCACTTGGTAGTGGGGTGGCTAATATTTACAAACAAACAAACAAACAAACAAACAAATATGCCTGCATGGTCATCCCTGGTGGTGGCCCTCAACAAACTGCTGGTGGGTGGTGATGGCATTAGAAGGTGTTTGTGTCCCTCAGTACACTGGATCCATTCCCAATGTTGAGCCAGAAAAGCTACAGTGGTAACCAATAAAGTTATGACTTTTTCTTCCAGAAGCAAGCTAGTACAGTATTTCATTTTTATACTGTATGTCTTTTATGTAGTCCAGGGCTGCTCAGCTGTAGGGCAACAATAGTATGTTCTGAAAGTTGGGACACTGTTTCCAGTATAATAGTCAAATAGAGAGATGTCTTTATTAGGGTCATGGCTTTAGGTTTTGATAAAGCTTAAACCCCAGGTTCCACGAAGCCCCTTTGAACAGTTCTGATTCTTCTTAAGGTGAAACAGGTTTCTGTCAAAAGTCAACAGGATCAAAGCTGAAAAATTCTTCAAACCTCTTGAGCACTTCATAGCTGAGAAGTGGAGTTTGTCTCCAGAAATAGTATATTTTAGCTTTCAAGAACACTGAGGGAAAGGGAGAAAAGAATGGGCCTGAATGACTGACACCCATTTGCTCCAATATTACTGTACATTGCAGGCTGGATCAGGTGAATTTGTCATGTTTATTTTGTCCCACATTTGAATAGGCCCAGTGTCTAACTTAGTGTTTGATTCCCTATTTTATATTCTAGCGGCAGAGCCAGCCTGTCTGGCCTTGAGCAAGCTTTGCAGTCCCAGGATGGCCTCCAAATAAGGGTTCCTATAAGTTGGAGTTGGCTTGATGGCAAATTTTTATTATTAGAGATGGGCACAAAATGGAAAAACTATGTTTCATTTCATTCCATTTTGTCCCCACCCACATTTCATTTTGTTCTGTTTCATATGAATTTTTTTTTTGGGGGAATTGTACTCACTCACTTCTTCTGGGTCAGGTGGCTTCTGGGTGCTGGTGGGGCTCCATTGGTGGCGTTGGGGGCTGGAAGGCCTCCCCGGGGCCTTGTGAGGTCATCCCGCACTGGATTTTTGGTAGTAGTAGTAGTGGCAGTGGGCACTGGAAGGCCTCCCTGGGGTCTTGTGAGGCCGCCCCATGCCAGATCATCATTCGTAGGAGGCACTGGAAGGGGCTTCGCAAGGATGCCCCATGCTGGATCATTGGTGGCAGTGGCAGTAGCAGAGACTGGAAGGCCTTCCTGGGGCCTGTAAGGCCTCCCTGTGGGGGCTCAGCGGCAGCAGCGGTGGGTGTTGAGAGGCTTCCCGGCAGCCTCAGAAGGCTGCCCCATGCCGGATCATTGGTGGTTGTGGCAGGGCCGGGCACCGGGAGGCCTACCCACAGTTTTGGAAGGCTGCCACAGGCCAGATCTCAGGTGGCAGCAGTGACGGCAGGCACCAGGAGGACTCCCCGTGGGGGCTTGATGGTGGCAGTGGCAGATGGGGAGGACGAAAAACAAAAGTAAACAAAAGAAAAACCTGATTGGGGAGGATGAAAAACAAAAGTAAACAAACAGAAAATTTCCACTTCATTTCATTTTGTTCTTTTTAAAAAAAATCAGTTCACTTTTCATTTCGTTCTGAAATGAAATGAAAAATGAAAAAAATATTTTGTGCCTATCTCTAATTATTATCACCTTTCTGGCTATGCCAGTTTAGAGATGGACACAAACAGGTTTGTCCTAGTTCATTATGGCAACAGTACAGGTGCTGATGCTCCAATCCGCTATCTCTTCAGGCTCAAACAGCCACTCATGCAGCACAGTTTGCTACCTTCTGGTAGCTTCTCAACTGATTTTCCATTTCCAGCTGTTGCTCAGGCTTCTCTTCCATGTCTTCTGCTTCTTAGACAAAAGGGAGAGTGGAAGATCAGTTGGGAAACTTCTGGAAGATAGCAAATTGTGTTGTGTGATTGGTTTAGTCAGATGAGGAGGCAGGGCAGGGGATGAGCAGCACCTCTGCTGTTGCCTTAACAAACCAAGCCAAATTGGTCCATGCCCATCACTAGCTACAATTTCTCTTTGTTTACCACCAAGAATACCATTTCTCCCTACTGTTAGCAGCCATTTAGCCTCTTATCTGTACACTGTGGTCCTGATTTGTGTCTCTCACACAGTAGGTCCAAGACTACTCTGATGTGGCTTAAGGAGCTGTTGAGAAATTGATCAAAAGCAAGAAAAGCTCATTTATAACGGTGGTGGAAGTGCTTGTCCATGGACCGGTCAGCACCGGGCCGCCTGGGGAGGCCGGGGAGGCTCCTCCCCTTTTCCTCCGCCGCCCTCCTCCTCCTCCTCTTCTCTCCCACGGGCGGCCGGTGGAGGAGGAAGGCTGGAGGAGCGCAGGAGAAAGCGGGGCGCCAGCAGCGTGTGTGGGGGGGAGTGGCACGCCCAACGCCCCAATCCGGTGAGTGCCGCCGCCGCCGCTCTCGTGCCTCCCCCTCCTCCTTCCCTCCTATCCTTTGCTTTCACCCCCCCCTTTTGCCTCCCCGCTGGACCCCCTTTCATTCTCCCCCTCCCCACCCCCACCCCCGGGCCACAGAAAAATTTTAAAAAATTTCCCGGTCCGCGGGGACAAAATGGTTGGGGAGCACTGATTTATAAGATGGAAGGCTTGTCCAAATGAGGATAACAGGCAGAAACATAAATTCTAGCAGAATAAATGCAAGGCAACAAACAGAAAAGCAAAGCAAGACTTTGAGCAGTGCATAGCTAAAAACTCAAAGAAATAACAAGTACATTACAAGTAAGAACCCAAGTAAGAAGTCCATTGGACCATTAGACAACAATGGAAGGCAAGGGATTATTAAAGAGGAAACAGAGATTGCAGAGAGGCTCAATGAATTCTTTCATCCTTTGATCCAGATGTGACCCAGGAAATTACCTACCAGTCAGTTTGACATGTGTCCTAGGTAAAGTGATGGAAACCATCCTAAAAGATAAAATTAATAGGCACATAGAAGAGAAGGTGCTGCTGAAGAAGAGCCAACATGGCTTCTGCAAGGGCAAATCATGCCTCATTCTTTGAGAATGTCAATAAGCATGTGGATAAGGGAGATCCCATTGACATTGTTTATCTGGACTTTCAGAAGGCTTTTGACAATGTCCCACACCAAAGGCTTTTGAATAAACCTGCCAGTCATGGAATCAAGGCACAGGTCTTGTCCTGGATCAGTAACTGGCTAAGGGACAGCAAACAGAGGGTAGCACTAAATGGACACTTCTTCAAGTGGAGGGAGGTAAAGAGTGGGGTCCCCCAAAATTCAGTATTGGGACCCCTGCTTTTCAACCTCTTCATAAATGATCTAGAATTAGGAGTAAATAGCAAGGTAGCCAAATTTGCTGATGACACTAAATTATACAGGGTACTAAAAACTGAGAGAGATTGTGAGGCACTCAAGAGGGATCTAGTGACACTGAGGGAGTGGGCAAACCAGTGGCAAATAAGCTTCAACATTAGCAAGTGCAGAGTGATGCTTGTTGGGGCAAAAACCCCATTTACATTTATAAACTGATGGGGTCTGAAATCTCTGCAAGAAACCAGAAAAGGAACCTTGGTGTCCTGGTGGACAGCTCAATGAAGGTATCAACCCAGTGTGCCACAGCAGTGAATAAAGCAAACTCAATGCTAGGGATCATTAGGAAGGGTATAGAAAATAAGTCAGCAAGTGTCATTTTTCCTCTTTATAAATATATGGTGAGGCCCCATCTGGAGTATTGTATACAGTTCTGGTCACCATACCTCCAGAAGGATATTATGGAAATGGAAAAAGTGCAGAGGAAGGCAACCAGAAAGATTTGGGGACTGGAACACCTTCTTTACCATCTGAAGCTGCAATGGCTGGGCCTCTTCACTCTTGAACAAAGGCACCTAAGAGGTGACCTGAGGTTTATAAAATCATACATGGTGTGGACAAAATAGATAAGGAAAAACTGTTTTCCCTATCACACAACACTAGAACTAGGGGGTACTCCATGAAACTTTTGGGTGCTAGATCTCAAACAAATAAGAAAAAGTAATTTTTCATCCAGAGGATCACTGGTCTGTGGACCTCCCTGCCAGAAGAAGTAGTGGCAGCTTTAAGAAAGGATTGGACAAGTTAATGGAGAACAAGGTTATCAATGGCTATCTTTATGGATGCCTAAGGACAACCTCTGGGTTGGAGAGATAGACAGGATATCTCTCAATGCCATTTGCAGGGAATCGTAAGCAGGTGAAGACATCTGCTTGGGAATACCCTGAAGCAAATGGTGAGCCGCTGTGTGAGACAGAATGCTGGACTGGATGGGCTCTGGCCTGTTCCCACAAGGCTGTTCTTATATGCTTATGTTATGTAACCAGAATGATTAGGGGACTAGAACACCTTCCTTACCATCTAAGGCTGCAACGACTAGGCCTCTTCACTCTTGAACGACAGCGTCTAAGGGATGACCTGATTGCCGTTTATAAAATCATAAACGGTGTGGACAAAGTAGATAAGGAAAAATTGTTTTCCCTATCGCACAACACTAGAACTAGGGGGCAATGACATACTTGACACCACATCTTGTCTCATCCTAAAATACTTCAAAAAAACAAGGCAGAAACAACACTGTTCCTCCTGAGTTTCTGAATGATCCCATCTCCATAAAATGGCCACATTCCTTTTCCTCAATGTGCAAGGTCCCCGTGATGTTTCCTTCTCCCAATATTACTGCTCAGTGCATGTCACTCTCTCTGCCCAAAACCATTCACTCTCCTTGACAGTCTCAGCAGCCTAGTTCCATCCAGGCTTTCTTTACAAATCAAAAAAGATGAACAAAAAGAACATGTTCAGAACATGATGCTCACACAGTGGTGCAGTTGATGAAAAGCCAGCTAACCTGATGGGTGACAATACACTCTCAAGCAAAATATGTCAAGGATTAAGAAAACATGCCCCTTTGAACTAGTTTGTGAATCATGCCCATCTGCTTCATATCACCAAAGAAGGATGTGTGTAGAAACTGGTTGTATAGTGAAAGGATAACTCTTTTGTAACTGAAGATGATTTTTGTTTGTTTTAAATCACTGTCTTTTTGTCCTATAATATTCTGTTTGCTTGTTTGCTTGTTTCAGGCATTAAGGACTTGATCTTCAAATGGTATGTGTTGGGGACCCTGACTTATTTTTTCCGGATCTGAGGGAAGAGCTTGGCTTAAATTAAAACCCCAAAGTAGAGGTGGACTAAGAAGTTGATATGTTTTTGAAGCAATGCACATTATCCCCCCTTTTAAAGGGAAAAATCAAAAATCACATAGCAAACACACACACAATTTAACAAAATAAAGCCAAATGAAGATGTAGTGGGGTGAAACAACAGCTGCAGTCATATTGCTCAAAATGAGACACAACATTTCTATCAAGAGAGATAAGAAACTTAGGACTCAACAACACATGAAATTGATTCAGGTTAATTCCAAGTTTTCTACAGCACATCCCTGACAGTTTATGCTGTTGCAAACACTGATGTGGCTCATATATAAATTATTGATTATCCCTCAGAGCCACATTTGAAGAGTCTGTACCACATAATCACAATCACCTGGACAAAAGCTTCTCACCCTAATACCACCATCTTTCTCCTATCCACCCAGTGCCTTCATCCACCTTCCATCATTTCAACTTCTTCCCTTTAAAAAAATTGACAGGTGATAAAGTATTGAATAGAAACAACTTATCAAGCTAGTGTTGCCTCTTCTTTGTTTTTAAGTGATGGGTGAGGGTGACAAGCCTCTCCACAGCAGCAATCAGAGAAATATGAGAAGGGAAAACAGCTGTGGCAGGAGGATGAGGACCAGGGAAGAAAAACCAAGGCAAGCAAGAAGAACCAAAACCAAACATATTTAGGGAGGGGGTCAAGCTGAAATCAGCAGCAGCCCTGGCAGACCCAAGAAAAAATAGAAAAGAAAACACACCCTGCCCTAGCCTTTTGACCACGTTAAGTAATCACACCTGGAAAAAATCTAAGCAGAGCAATGTATGCTCCATCACCACAAAATCATCATCATCATCACCATCCTTTCTGATGATCTGGAAGAGACACATGGAACACTGAGTCCAGACCCTGTCAAGGAGGCCCAGTGAGGAATTTAACGCCCAACATCTGGTTCTGTGGCCAGATGCCAAAACCATGCTAGCAGGCGTTACCTTAGAGCAGTGGTGGCCAAACTTCGGCCCTCCAGATATTTCAGTCCACAACTCCCATAGTCCTTTGTCATTGGCAATACAGGCTTGCAATTCTGGGAGTTGTGGCTTAAAACATCTCGAGAAATCATTGTTGGGGCTACTTTGCTGTCAGGCTTGTCTCTCATATGAAGCGACAATGTCCTTGAACCTATGCTATTGTGCTGAGTAGGTGCTTTATATTTTATCAAAAGCAGTCGGCTTCAGCTCATGTTCCCTCTTCCTCTGACACATACTAGGCCTTTCCATTTTGAAAAATATCCTTTTGACCAAGTTAAGTAATCACACCTGGAAGAAATCTAGGCAGAGCAATGTATGCTCCATCATCATCATCATCATCATCATCATCATCATCATTTGTTACCATATAGTCCAGTTATAATTTACTTTTTTAAAAGAAGAGATTGGCTAAACCCCTCTACATTAGAGTTGGCCACAAAACAGAAGAATAGCATTTCATTTTGTTTCATTTCCCTTGCTATTTCATTTTGTTTCATTGCCGGGCCAGGTTGAAAGAAAGAGGCAACACACGTTCCGCTTGGGTTAAATAAGGGCCACAACTTTATTAACTACTGTAATGAATTTTAAATTACTTATCAATGAACAATAACTTTAGGAGGGCCTGAGCCGTAGCGCATCATCAAAATGGTAACAACAAATTGATTAGGTCCCGTTACTCCACCAATTTTGCGGCCCATTGAACCATGAGGATGCCAACGAGATCTTTTGGCATCAACGCTTGATTAAAGGTTGGCAGCCCTCCTAGGGTTTTGGGTTATTATTATTATTTGCTCCCTAACTAAATCCTATTGGTTTATTAATGGAAGGCTGCCGAAGACGTGAAGATGTAATTAGATTCGGGACCTAAATGGTTAACTTTTTATGCGCTACCCGCCAGTTGTGACCAGGGTTATTACCTACAACACCCACCGCCAATATGTGAATGGTGGGATGGGCGAAAAAACACCACCGCTCAAGGTCAATCAGAGAAATGGTCAAAAATTCCCATCCGGCCCCTAAGCGACCAGCAAAGCATCACCAGCACATCATGTGGCGGGAGGGTGGGGAAATTTCGATTGCGGAGGCAGGCTGTGGGGAGCGCGCCGAGGACTTATAAAGGGCGCGCTCCCCTACCGTAGGCTACGCCAGTAGCGGAGCCAATAGCCGCCTCCCTCAACCGGCCGGCAAAGGTGCCCCTGCTCGGCATGAGGCCGGGCGGAGCAGCCATTAGTAACAATATTTTTTAAAAAAATTAATAGCAAAGCAAAACATTATAAAATGATTCATTAAATTATATGGGTCTGCTTCCCTTGGTCCTAGAAGCAACCAATTTTGTGGGTACCTCAAGAGTCAGGCAGCAGGTTAGAAATGATGTACCAGTAAGCTATAGTGATCCATCTGGGGAGAGATGGGCTGTCAGATATATCAGTGTGAAGGATGATTTTCTGGTGATTTGGGAAAGATCCCATGAAAAAAATTATGAAATCAAGAGGATACGTAAAAGCCAGATCTCACCATATCCTCTTGATTTCATATGATTTTTGCATGGGATCTTTCCCAATCACCATAAAATCATCCTCCATACTGATATATCTGACCGCCCAGATGGATCACTACCTTACTGGTACATCATCCATTCCTAGGTTTCAACTCTCTTCACATAGATTGCTATTTCCAGCCTGCTGTCCTGGATCCCTAGCATGGTATTGGTATGTTCTGACAAGGGAAGCTGAAATGTTTCATTTCCAAAACAGAAAATGGCATTTTTGTTTTGTTATTTGATAGGATGCTTGTTTGTGTTTCATTTCATTTTGTTTTTGTCCATCTCTATTCCATATATACTGATTGACAATGGTTTACTTATGATTTTTCTTAAATAACATACAATATACAATACATGGTATGCACTGCATAAAATATAATAAACATTTCTAAAGGAGAAGTGTGGGTTGCAGAAGAATTTTATATGGGGAATGTCAATTGGAGATCCACGCCTCTGTTTGCAAAGTGGGCCAACCAACAGTTGTCAGTAGAGATGGGCACGACTTATCGGTATTCCCGTTTCCGTTTCCGTTACTCGTATCCGTTACTCTACGGAAACAGTAACGGGAATTACTCCGCCAGAATTCAAGCTCGAACCGACGAACGAACAATTTGGTCTGATTTGTCGTGCTCGTTACTTGCATCACGGCGATCGCCCAATGCCAAGCGGCACAGAAAAAAAGTTTTTAAAAGTTAAAAAAACCCGATTCCCAGCCCTAAAAGTAGGCGAAAACTGTCTGAGGGCACCTACCAGGCCAGAAGGGTGTTTTATTTGGGGGGGGTTCCACGCCCCCCTCTCCTTGGCTATTGCTACTGCTGCGCTGCTGGTACCAGGCTGGGAGGGCGCATCCATTTGCCATGCAGTGCGGGGGATCCAAAATTTTATCTGCGGGGGATCCAAATTTTATCGGATAGCTTCAGGAACGCTATCAGGTTTTAATTGTATTAGTTGATGTGTGTATTGTGTGTCTTCTAACTGTGTTTATGTGTGCCGATTGTGGCTCTGTAAGCCGCTTAGAGATCTTGACGATAATAAGCGGGGTATAAATATAATAAATAAATAAATAAATAAATAAATAATGGCGACCGCAATATTTTTTTTGAAATCGTTGCCCAAAACCCCACCAAAGCACCACAGAAACATGCGAAAATTAGCTATTTTAAATGCTTGAATTTTTACAGTAGCAGCAGTGGGTTTTTCTTGCAAAAAAAAAAGTCTCCGTTGATTTTATTTTATTTTATTTTATTTTATTTTTTACACCACATAGATTCGCAATGATGGGCTCGCCCATGGGAGTGGACCATGCAAAGTTTTGGAGCCATTCCACCAATCGCATGGCCAGGTTTTGCTGACTGTACCAGGCTGGGAGGGCGCATCCATTTGCCATGCAGTGCGGGGGATGCAAAATGGCGACCGCAATATTTTTTTTGAAATCGTTGCCCAAAACCCCACCAAAGCACCACAGAAACATGCGAAGATTAGCTATTTTAAATGCTTGAATTTTTACAGTAGCAGCAGTGGGTTTTTCTTGCAAAAAAAAGTCTCCGTTGATTTTATTTTATTTTATTTTATTTTATTTTATTTTTTTACACCTGCACATTTGCAATGATGGGCCATCCATGGGAGTGGACCATGCAAATTTTCCACCAATTGCATGGCCACTTGGCCAGGTTGACCACAGAGACTTGGGATGTGCCAATCGGGCATAAACAGCCCACTAATCGTAGCCCAAACCCGAATCCTAAGCCTAAGCCTAACCCATATGCCAGTACACTGTCCTTCTAAGTGGGTCAGAGAGGCACCCAGAGGTGCACCCCAATACTCACCCTAACCTCACCCGTAACTAGCCTAACCCTAGCCCTTGTGCTAACCCGTCTTAACCCTAAGCCAGATCTACTTGCATTGCACTACATGCAAGTACGTGAGACACAGCGGGTGCAAAGAGTCTGCCAGTCCGTCACTTGTGGCTCTGGCTGACTCCTGCAGCTCCCTCCAGGAGCCCGCTACCCCCCCCAAACCAGCACTAACGACAACGAAAAACGAAAAAACGAACCGACTAATTTTTGAGAAATTTCGCGAAAAACGGAAACGAGCCGAAACGGACTGCCTCCAACACACGACAACTCGAAAACGTCATTTTCCCTAGTCGTGCCCATCTCTAGTTGTCAATTCCAGAATAATGCTATGTCATGTCTGATATATCTGTGTTTCATTTTTATGCCTGATGGAGGTTGTGAATTTTGGAGTTATATTTTAGAAAGTAGGAGTAAATAAAGTGTTACTGGGTATAGCAGGTGAGGCACACCTAGGTGCTTTGGGATTAAAGCAAGCAGGCAAGGTACAGCAAATCAACAGCCACAAGGAAGAAGAAGAAAACTCTGGAGCAGCCTACGACAAGAAGCCTGGAAGAAAGACGTTCTGCTCAGCTGTAGGACCTATCTGGTGCGAAGGGTGAGAGAATGGAAAATTACTGAAAGACTTGTAAATATAGGACCTTTTTACACGACCCCTAAGATCCGCTGGCCACTTAAATTTGGACCAGAGATCTTAGGGGTTCGTCGCTCTTCCTCTGTCCCCACCCCCCTCCGCACTTCCTGGTTGCTGGCTGCGTGAGGGAGGGAGAAAAAGAGAAAGAAAAGCATGCTGCTCACCTCGTTCTGCCTCTCATCTCTGTAAGGCCATCAAGTCCAACCCCCTCGTCTCTGTAAAAGTAGCTCTTAAAGGGGCGGGAGACAAAAAGCAGCAAACAGAAGCAAGGAGAGCCCTGCACTCACTATCGTTGCACCGCATCAAAGATTTTTCACCTCCAAAGAGAAGGTACAAGAAAAGTGTGCTGGGTCGCGCTAAAGTGGGCGGGTCGCACTTAATTGTCTGCAAACTCCGGAGCTGGTGGGGAAACATTTTAAAGCTCCGGAGCTTGCAGCCATTTGCAGTGAAGCTTAGGGGTCGTGTATAAACGCCCATAGAGACAACACACTTTATTTTGTAAGGCAGTGAAAATTGAACTGTTCTAAAACATATTTGTAAATAAATTCTGTCTTCTCAAGATAAACAGCTGCTGCAGCTCTGACTAAAAACCCCAACAGAGAGGCCCTAAGACAGTGGTAGCCAAACATCGGCCCTCCAGATGTTATGGACCTCAACTCCCAGAATTCCAAGCCTAGATTGCCAATGACAAAGGGCTGTGGGAGTTGTGGTCCAAAACATCTGGAGGGCTGAAGTTTGGCCACTACTGTCCTATGATGAAATTTAGGAAGAAGCAGAATAACTGGTCTACCTAGCTATTTTCTTGAATGTAACTCCCAATGTCCTATTATTGTTTGGATAAAGTTTGCATAACCTACCACAGCTAAAACTTTGCATGACTAGGGCTCATGACCAGCCACCCAGCTGAGAAGGACACACATATATATATATATATATATATATATATATAAGATTTTAACAAAACAATACTTATACATATACATAATTAAACAACCTAAAAAGAATCTAACAGTAGCATACTATATCCTATTGGACTTCCCTCTGTCCTTCGCGTGGGTTTATCGGTCCTTCCTTTCGCTACCTTTCCTTTGAGATTACATATAGAATCAATCCTTCAAGTTCTAATCTAAACCCGTGAGAGTTTTTAAGTCCTTGCAATATATTTCCATGTATGTCTTAAATTTTTTCCAGTCATTTACGAATCTTTGGTTGTCCTGGTCTCTTATTCTGCAGGTAAGCCTTGCCATTTCTGCATAGTCCATCATCTTCGCTCTCCATTCCTCGATCGTCGGAATGTGTATTGTTTTCCACCTCTGGGCAAGTAACATTCTAGCCGCTGTAGTAGCGTACAAAAACAATGTTTTATCAGCTCTTATAATTCCATTGTCTACCATCCCTAATAAAAACTGTTCCATTTTTTTCAGAAAATTATATTTTAACATCTTTTTGAGTTCATCATAAATCTTTGTCCAAAAATCCTTTACTTTCTCACATGACCAGCACATACGGTAAAAATCTCCTTGTTTCTGCTTGCACTTCCAACAAACATCATGTTTCATTCTATACATTTTCACAAGTTTTTTAGGCGTTATATACCATCTATACATCATTTTCATCAAATTCTCTTTCAGAGAAGTACATGCTGTAAATCTCATAGTCTCTTTCCATAACTTTTCCCAAGAACCTAATTCAATATTATGGCCAAAATCCCTGTCCCACTTTATCATGCAATCTTTTACTTGGTCATCTTTTAAATTCCATTCAAGTAGAAAGTTATATACTCTTGTCAATTCACAACAATTAGACAAAACAAGTTGTACATCTTTTCTCTGAACACCAACAGGATTCTAGCTAATGTTTAACCTTCCACCTCTATTTGAGTAACAGGAAACAATTTAAATATTCAAAACTAACTCCATCTCTTAAGTGGAAAATGTTTTCTATTTTGCCTCAGACAGGCAAGAAAGGATGTTTGTGCCAGTTGCCACTCTATAAATCCTTAATTGCTTGAAAATATCTGGCAGGAAAGTAATTTTGTGTGTTTTAAAATATAGATAGTTGATAAGACTGCATGTTTGAATTATTGCTCGGCAGATTTTTCTTATCCTTGTACTGTGTTTTGCCATATTGCAATGGTCTGAATTCTCCTTGAGGTAGAATTTTACGTGGAGAAGGGAGGGCTAAGCACAGTCTACTGTAAGAAAGATCAAGGCCATTTTGTGACCATCTTCTGTTGGGATGATCTAGTCTTTGTCACCTGAGGAAGTTAATAAGATGACATGACGTGTGCTAAAAAAAAGAGATCAATATTAGACAGACTAACAGTGTGGGGTTTTGTGGTTTTTTTTTCAAAAATCATTGTCTAGTAATAGGTGAGAAAAGAATGTACAGAACTTTCAACAGAAAGAAGAAATACCTGTGGAGACAATTAAGCACAACTGTGGACTCGGAGTTCTCTGAAAGCCCCAAGCTCAACTGCAACACATTTATATTTACAGTGTTATGAGATTATTGTTGCTGTTTCTGCCACAACAGACCAACAGAGCTCCTGTACCCACTTGGAAAGCAGCCTTTGAGGCCTATCTGGTGAAAACAACCTGCTACTGACATTAAACTGGACAAATCTTTCTTTCATTCATTCCTGTTGAAGTTCCACTCCTTTTGCCCAAAGTACAATTTGTGTGTGTGTGTGTGTGTGTGTGTGTGTGTGTGTGTGTGTGTGTGTGTGTGTGTGTGTGTGTGTGTGTGTGTGTGTGTGTGTATCTCTCTTTGCTGTGTGTGTGTGTGTGTGTGTGTGTGTGTGTGTGTGTGTCTGTGTGTGTGTGTGTCTGTGTGTGTGTCTGTGTCTGTGTCTGTTTCTGTGTCTGTGCCTCTGTGTGTATCTCTCTTTGCATGTGTCTCTATCTCTGTGTGTCTATGTGTGTGTTGGACAACTTTAAAAGAAAATCTGAACTTGCCAGTGGCTAAACTCTGGAACACCTCCAGTAGTAGAATAAAACAAAAACAGAAGCCAAACAGGAGCCCAGCCAGAGCAAAGTCCTCAACAAGGTGAGGCTTAAGCTCAAGTCTTCCGAACCTCTGTTGAAGCAGATGCTCTGGGGCAATCGATCAACATCAGCCTGCCCCAGTTGCACAGAGAAACACATCCCTCAGGTATGGCAAAGTGTGGGATGAGGGGAAAAGATTTATTCAACAGATAAATAACTGGGGCACAAGAGTACCTGCAGGCACATAGAATGATTTCTAAGGAAGGTTATGCATCTTACATGGGAATGGGTACATTAATGGCAGTTCTGATCTTTAGAGCTGTTTCCATGGCTGGCTTCTTATTCTAACATTATTGGCACTCAGCCTGTTGCAAGGTGTTTTTCATTCTAAGCGAAAATACCTTGTGAGAATGGCAACTGAAGACACTGGACATCCATGTAATTGACACACTCCCAAACACTCCTGCATTTTGCTGTAGAATGGCAGGCACCAAAGCAAACAATAAAAGGTATCACTAAGTTTTAATCTATCAAGTATGTATCAACACATGAAGATGCCTTTAGAAGGCATTTTAAAAGCCTCAAGATTCCCCACCTCCAGTTGAGAGTGAAACAAAATTTGTCATTATTTATACAAAAGGGTCCTTTCCCCCTTGAAAAAAACAAAGCACTCCAGCACATGAAGAGCAAGCATACAACAAATGCATGATTGTTTAGAAAAGCTCCAAAATAATCCTTTCAGAGCCTTTGTTGCTTTAAAAAGGCAGTAGTCTTGCCAGTTTTGCTCAAATTGTGCAACTTCACAAACAGCATGCTTTCTCCCCAAATAGTGAATTTTACTCAAAATATGAGACAATAGATTGCACAGTTCAGATTGTTGGCATCTCACACTTTGAATGACCCAGAGTTAATCTGAGGAAGTATGGAGGCTTGGAGGGTAGAGGTGAATAGGGCAATGAGCCACTCACTGCCCCCCCCACACACAACACAAGGTGTTGTTATTCGGCAGCATGTGCCAAGTTTGCTAAATTTTGTGCCAAGCAAGGCTTTGAGCAGCTCTGGCTGGCCACAACTGACCAACTGGTGCAGTTTGCAGTTGCAATCCATTTTAAAGGCCTTGCACCTCCATTTTAAAGGCCTGGCACCTAGAAAAATTTGTAAGGCTAGGAAGGGAATCAATAGGGAAATTGGACACTTTGTCACAGCTGGCTTAGGTTCTGATATTATACACCGTGGCACCTCTACACAATATAGTGAACTTTATCAACCTGATGGAGTCCATTTATCTAATTTGGGCCTAGACATATTTCTGAAAGACCTGCAAGAGGGCATGCGAACCAAACTATTCGGCTGCGTGGGATAAAGGGGCATACCCCATAGCCTCTTTAGTGTGGCAAGCAGTGCAAGAGGTAGCCAAATTATCTATACCCTATATCAGTTTGCACCTGTAGGATGCTAGGCAGGCCTCATATTAACATAAAGTAACAAACAATAGAATAGCAGAGAATAGAGTTAGAGTAAATTTAATGGAAGGAAGGAGATGAGGGCTGCTTTTGGTTTATGAGAAGTTGGGAGGGTAAAGGGTACTCACCTTGTGCCTACCCTTGCCTTCCGTGTAGTAGCAATCTTGGTGAAGCCATGGAGGGGCATTGATTATTAATATCAAGAGGTTTCAGACCCTTGCTCTATGTTACAGGTCCTCTTGTAGGCTAATAGTTAAAAGATAGAGTTAAATTTGTTATTAATAAATTGTGGCCCAATTTAAACCCATAACTTGTGTCTTGTCTCATTATTTCATGCTGGGTTGGCAAAGGTTAGGCCTCATATGAAGGACTGTGTGCAGTCCTGTGGGCCATGATTTAAGAAATATATCAATTCAATGGAACATATCCAATGGAGGATGATCAAGATAGTAAATGATCTGGAACAGAGGTTCCCAAGCCTTTTCTCCCCGTAGAACACTTGCCAATTTTTTGTTTGTTTTCTGTAGACACCCTGCCTGCTTAATATTGAATTTTCCTAAACTTATTAACTTCAAATGTATTTTTGACAGCTAATCTAAAAGATAAACCCTATGAGGAATAGTTGACCAAAACAGGTGTGTTTAGCCTTGTTAACCTGCAGACAATTCTAGATCGCAATGCAGGCTCCAAAATGGATTAACAGATAGACTGACATTATGGTCCTTCAAGAATTTATTTAATCAATCCCTTGAGGTACTTCTCAGATAGAGAAGGACACTTTCTAAGGTAAAACAGAACACCTTTATACTTTGTCAGACACGAAAAGACACGTAAGCATTTCCTTAAGACACATGCACACGACTCTTGACTTCAATAGAGACGCGTCACATATTTCAAAACAAGCATGCACATATGTACACCTATCCTTTCTAAAATTAGAAAACAGTTACTCTGTTACACAAGTTAAATATTCAAGCCTGCTGTGGGACTGGTGATTTTCCAGTTAGACAGACTATGACAAAAGAGATTCCACAATATCCTTGCTGCTGTGAAAGATCTTGCAGAGAGTTCCTCTTTCTTAGCAAATTTACGGGAAGAAAGGATGTCTGTGGTTAGCTAAGAGATATTTGTAATATACAGAAAAAGCTGTCTCTTTTTCCCAGTACAGAGACATATAAACTTTAAAGCCTTTAATAAGTTGATTATAAGATTAATTATAAATTTCTTATTGCCACTGTCACAGCCTGAAGAAAAATAGAGATGAAATGAATTCCAATCCTACCTACAAATATTTTAAAGCCTCTCATGTGGAAGATGAAGCAAGCATCTTTTGTCTAGAAGATGGAACTTGAGGGTAGAATTACAGAGGATAGGATCCATCCCATGTGACTTTAAATTACAAGGAAAAAGATGTGAACAGAACATTAGGAATATCATTTTTTTTACTATTACCTTGAGAGGTGGTGGACTCTTTTGCCAGAGTTTTTAAACAAAGTTTGAATGGCAATGTGTTGGAAATACTTTAATGTGGATTACCTGGATTGCATGTGGTTGGACTAGAAGAATTTAAGAGTCAGACCAACTCTTCCATTGCAGCATTCTGTTCAATGGATATTCCTTTTGACTCCAGCCATCTCCTCTTACCCACAGGTCAGCCATTCTCAATGGAAGCCATATAACCGTGTTGGGCCCCTAGCCTTTTAGAAGGGGCCTACGTACTGGAAACAGTTCTTCACACACCACCCTCTAAAATACATACTGTGATTTATACAATCCTGATTCAGCTTATACTTCTTTTATATTGTGCTTATGGCTGTTTCCATAAAAAAGGTTGAGGATGACTGATGTAAGTCACTTCAACCTTTCTCTCCTAGGCAGGAATGAGAGCAAGAACACTTTTCTTTTCTTCACTAGATTCCATTTCTTTAACCCCTCTTGTTGTGTCCTGCATTTCACCTTGCTTTTCTTGAACCTTATCAGAACAGCCAATGGACTGAGACAATCAGGGCAGGAGGTTCCATTTTCCCTGCCACCAGAGGCCTTTCTGCACTGCAGTAGCAATGTAGTTCATTTTCCAGAATCTGTTGGTTTATCCATCCTATTAATAAAGTGCATATACAAAGGGCCTGACTGTGAAACTAGAAAGGAATATTTATTTTGTCGAGGTTGTTCACTCACTGTGATGTGTTGCTTGGCAGAAAATCCAGTACAGGTACTGCAGCAACAGAGAATGTGTTGGTGCTAGGTTTCTATAATCTCCTAATCATGCCTTCCAGTGTAGGGCATCTATCACTTAGACCAGCCACGTGCAGATAAGATTAGTGGTGAAATTTTGTAATTATGCAGCATTTCAGTAAATTTTTTCATTATGTCATCTTCTGTTAAATATTATGTTTGCTGCTTACAGTGTCCTTTTTTACTTTGTTGAGAGCCCATTTTGTCAGATTTATTACTCAATAATTCAATATGACTAATAATGCATGTGTCTACCATTAAGATTAATAGTGTTTCTGGATAACCACAGAGAAGAAATACCACAATTTGTATCAGCAAAAAAATCTCTTTGGCTTCATAAATGTCCTAATTATATTTTGTTTCATTAAATTAAACATAAATAGATTGCCTAGTCGCAATGCATAAAGGTTGAAGCATGATATTAAATTGATTTTATATTCTAACAGAACATAATTTATACTTTCAGACTTGAAGGAGAAAACAATCCATGGAGAAACACATAGCATTCTTTATGTGTCCATGAAACAGGGACAGGCAACACTCAAAATATCTGGTAGTTTTCACAATAAAGTAGTTTTATGCAGCTTTTCTATTTTATGGTATGACTTTACAGCCATGGTTGTTACAGCTGCTCTCTACTTCTCTGCTTTCTTTCAACCCTCATATGACATGATCAAATTGATTTTGTTTTTTCCATCTTCTTTTTCTAAATGTTTGCTCCATGTTACTTTTCAAAAGTTTGCTGGCCTCCCCTGCTTTTTTCAGAGGGGTCCTTTGTAAATGCCTTTTGTGGGTCTTCTGTGCAAGCATCTCCAAATATATCTGAATATTTGACTGTTGTCAAACATCATTGGAAACTAGCTCATTGCAGGAATTTCTTCCCCACTATACTTCATTTTCCCATTGAGGAATCTGTGTTTCAGATGTGCATTCTTTGGGATTAAAACTCCTGAAATGCCCAACTATTACGACTGTGGTATTTGGATATTCTGATACTACTAATAATAATAACAACAATATTTCTCCCGTTCCACGATTTTTAGGAAGACAATAGAAAAATGCTTTATTGCTTTACTTTTGAGGAAGTTAGCCTACATTTTTCTCCTCTTTGGTATGTGGTGACTCTAAGATGCAACCTTAAAGGAAATTGCTTTATGTGTTTTGTACTTTCGGTATCTGCTGGACTTAATGATGCAGTTTTAAGAGCAGCATTGGAGAAGCTGTTTGTTAAAGAACACTTTTAGAACTTGAGATAATCTCATGTTTTGAAAACAAAGGCTGAAAGATAGCTATTCCTTGATTCTAGGATTTTAATTCAGTCATCTTCTTCTACACTCCTCCCTTTTGGAAATTAAATGGTAGAAACTATAATTACAAGAAACTTTAACTTTGTGTTGTGAGCCATAAAACACAACAGATTGGGAAAATATTTCAGAAGAAGAATTCACAAATATACTTTTATCCAGATTACAAAGAATAATAGATATCTTGGATCCAACCTCTAAAGACACAGAAATGTCCAATCCTGATAAAGTAATAGAAGTAGAGCAGACACTGGACTCCAATCTACATATGACAACAGCAGGATCTATCCAAGCTAGACCCCAACACGAACTCTTGGATAAAACTGAATCCCTGGGAAAAACTGAAATAAACTTGAATCAAGAGATTATACCAGAACAAAGGACAGACTTCAACATGAAGACAAATTTGACAAGAATGGTGCAGGCTTAGCCGTTAGATGTGCCAAGTAGACATGAGCACAACTCGGCGAAATTGTCATTTCCGTTTTCGGTTATCGTTTCCGTTACGTAACGGAAACGGTAATGATAATTAAGCCATCAGAACTCGAACTCAAACTGAAAACAGAAAAATTTGGTCGGGTTTTTCATTTCCGTTTGTGGCATCGCAGCGATCGCACAATGCGAAGCACAGAAAAAGTTTTTAATTTTTTTTTTAAAAAACTCGACTCCTGGCCAAAAAATCAGGCGAAAATATGCCTGCCTGAGGCTTTGCCACCTACCAGAGGGGTGGTTTCTGGGGGGTCCCTGGCCTTCCCCCCCTCTTCTCCTGTCCTGGGCTGCTTGCACCAGGCTGGGGGGGGGTCATCCTCGTCGTCTCGCCATGCCATGCGGTGGGGGGATCCAAAATGGCG
Source organism: Phrynocephalus forsythii (assembly GCA_029282475.1). Classification (NCBI taxonomy): domain Eukaryota; kingdom Metazoa; phylum Chordata; class Lepidosauria; order Squamata; family Agamidae; genus Phrynocephalus; species Phrynocephalus forsythii. The sequence goes on along the minus strand of JAPFRF010000003.1, from coordinate 30,906,023 downwards.
ACCGCAATTTTTCTTTTGAAATCATGGTCAAAAAATACACCAAATCACCACAGAAACATGTGAAATTTATTTATTTTAAATGCATGAATTTTAATAGTAGCAGCAGTGGGGTTTTTTTATAGCAATAAAACGTCGTATTGATTTTATTTTATTTTATTTTATTTTATTTTATTTAGACCTGCCCATTTGGGCTGAGCATGGGATGGGACCATGCAAATCTTTGAACCATTCCACCAATGGCATCACCAGGTTTTTGACTGACACTTCTGGATGTCGGAGGGCATAAAAAGCCGAGGCACCTTCCAGAAATCGCTGTCGGGTGTATGGATGTGGTTGAGGGAGGAGGGCTGGCTGCTGGTGCTGGTGTGATCCGATCGAGATTGAGGAGGGAGGCTGGAGGCTTTAGGATTTAAGTTAGGCAGGCAGGGAGGGAATTGAATTTAGAAAATAATTTCTTTTTTTTTTAAATACGTTTTTATTAGAAAATTTTAGTATACAAAAAAAAAGTCAAGTTCAAAACATTAGCAATACAAAATCATTCTACCACTAAAATTTGGCTTCCCTCTGTTCTTCCCGTGGTTTTAGCGTTATTCATCTCCTAGCCTTCCTTTCAGACAAACCCCTTTATATACTTATAAAAAAGATTTGAAAAATAAGTAGTAATCCTTCGAGGTCTATCCTAATCCGGTAAGAGTCTTTAATTCCTTGCAATGAATCTCTATGTAGTTCTTAAATTTTTGCCAATCTTTTTGGAACTTCTGGTTGTCTTGATCCCTCAGTCTGCACGTCAGTCTGGCCATCTCTGCAAAGTCCAATATTTTCGCCCTCCATTCATCCAAAGATGGTATATACGTTGTCTTCCAATTCTGTGCCAGGAGCATTCGTGCCGCTGCTGTTGCATATAGAAATAGAGTCCTATCTGCTCCTTTAATTTCATTATCCACCAACCCTAACAGAAAAAAATTCAGGTCGTTTTGGGAATGTACACTTTAACATCTTTTGAGTTCATCATATATCAATGCCCAATACTCTTTCACTTTCTCACAAGTCCACCACATATGATAAAAATCACCTTGTTTCTCTTTACATTTCCAGCAGTGGTCATCTTTCATCCTATACATCTTTGCTAACTTCGTTGGGGTAATATACCACCTATACATCATTTTCAACAGATTTTCTTTTATCAAAGTACATGCGGTAAACTTCATATTCTTTTCCCACAGTCTTTCCCACACATCTAACCCAATATTATGACCCAGATCCATAGCCCATTTTACCATACATTCTTTAACTTGTTCATCTTTTAGATTCAACTCCAACAAAAAATTATATAATCTAGTCAACAATTTCTTTTTTGGGCCCGTGATTATGGTTTGGAACTTAGATTCCTTCTCTCCAAACCCAGACACCTTTCTATCTTTCTGAAAAATGTCATTTAGTTGATGGTACTGAAACCAGCCTGTTAACTTCTCTTTCAACATATCATAAGACTTCAGTCTAGGACCTTTTTCTGAAAAGAATAACAGATCACCATAGGTGATCCCCACTCCTTCTTTATCTTTCCTCTTGATCACCAATGCCTCAATTGGGGATAACCATCTCGGTGTATGTCTCTCTAAGAGGGGTTTCAACCGTTCCCAGACCTGAAGTAGTGACTTTCTAATTACATGATTCATAAAGCTTTTATGTACTTTCACTTTGTCATACCAAAGATAAGCGTGCCAACCAAATCTGTTATCATGACCTTCTAAATCCAATAGATCCTCATCAACTAAAGTAATCCAATCTTTTATCCAACCGAGGCAGGCCACTTCGTAGTACAATCTCAGGTCTGGCATGGCAAATCCTCCCCTTTCCTTAGCATCTGTTAGTAATTTAAATCTTATTCTGGGTCTTTTACCTTGCCAGACAAATTTGGACAATGTCTTCTGCCATTCCTTAAAATGGCCTATTCCTCTAAGTATTGGGATCATTTGAAATAGGAATAACAACCTTGGTAGCACGTTCATCTTTATCACCGAAATTCTTCCCATCAACAACAAGTTCAATCTATTCCATGTTTCCAGATCTCTCTTAATCGAGTTCCATACCATATTATAATTATCCTCAAAGAGATTTAAGTTCATAAGAGATAAGTTAATTCCCAGATATTTAACTTTTTTCACCACTGAGAGGGCGGACAATTTTTCAAATTCTTCGCAATCTTTCTTTGTTACATTTTTCAATAAGACCTTCATCTTATTCTTATTTAGTTTAAAACCGGCTAGATTACCAAATTCCTCAATTATTTTCATCACCTCAGTAATACTTTCTTTTGGATTCTCTAACGTCAGAACTAAATCATCAGCAAACGCTTTTAATTTATATTCCTTATCCCCCACACATATACCTTTAATTGTCCCCATGTCCCTCAGTTTGACTAACAATACTTCCAATACAGTAATAAATAACAATGGGGACAATGGGCACCCTTGTCTCGTACCTTTCCCAATCGGGAAACTTTCTGTTATCACATTATTAATCAATAAACTTGCTTTCTGTTCCTTATATATTGCATTAACACTGTTCCAAAACTTTGTTCCCACTCCCATATTTTCCAAATTCTTCTTCATAAATTGCCAAGAGACATTATCAAAGGCTTTTTCAGCATCAATAAATATCAAAGCAGCTTGTTTCTCTTTCCTGACGTCTAGATACTCTATTATATCAATTATATTTCTCATGTTATCTTTCATCTGTCTGCCAGGAAGAAACCCCGCTTGATCTTTGTGTAATAACTCATTTAAAACCCTTTTTAATCTATTAGCCAAAACATCGGCAAATAATTTGTAGTCTCCATTCAAAAGGGAAATGGGCCTATAATTTTTAACATCTGTTGTATCTGAGTTCTCCTTTGGAATCAGTGTTATATACGCCTCCTTCCAGGTGTTAGGTATGACTCCTTTTTCTAGAACTTCATTCATAACCTCCACCATTATTGGTAACATTTCTTCTAACAATTTTTATAATATTTTGCAGTCAGACCGTCTGGGCCCGGTGATTTTCCAATTTTCGCCCTCTCTATTGCACTTTGTACTTCATGTGGGGTAATTTTCTCACTCAATATCGACACTTGGTTTGTTGAGATTTTTTTCAATCCGTTCTTTTTTAAATATCTGTCAATCTGTTCCGGATTCTCTTTTTTCTTCGTATATAAATTTCTGTAGAAATTCCGAAACACCTTTACAATTTCTCTTGGATCTTCCACTAATTTTTTGTCTACTACTAATTTGTTCACAACCTTTTGTTTTTGCTTCCATTTCAGCTGCCAAGCCAGCAATTTCCCTACTTTATTTGCCGATTCAAAATTTCTTTGTCTCATCATCTTTACCTTCCACTCAATTTCTTGATTGATAATCATCGACAACTGAGTTTGAAGCATCTTTAATTTTTGAATCCATTTCTGTTCCTTTGGCTTCTCCACCAGTTTCTTCTCTGTCTCTACCAGTTCTTTTAAAATCTCATTTTGCTTCTTTTCTTTCTGTTTCTTCTGATACGCATTTCTTTGAATAAAGAGGCCTCGCATAACAGCCTTACTAGCATCCCATACCACATTTGTTGGTGTTTCTCTTCTCCAGTTATTTTTCAAATAGTCTCTGAAGGTTTTTTTCGCTATCTGCAAAGTCTCAGTCTCATCCAGTAAACTTTCATTCAACCTCCAACGGTATAATCCTTGCATTTTTGTTTTAATTTCCATCACCATTGCATTATGATCTGAGATCGTTTTAGGTAAAATTTCCACTTTTGTCACTCTATGTGAGATATCATTAGGGACAAATATATAATCAATTCTCCCCCAACTCTGGTTCAGTTCAGAAAAAAAAGTAAACTGTTTTTCCATTGGATGTCTCAGTCTCCAAATATCGGTCCATCCAAAATTTTCAACTAAGTCATAAAAAGATTTTGGTAATTTCCCTTCTGAACCTTTCTTTTTCTGAGATCTATCCAAATCTGGCATCATTACACCATTACAGTCTCCCATCAGAAAGAGTTTTTCATCCATATAATCTAACAATTTTTGTTCTACCTCTCTGTAAAATTCTGATTTCCTTTCATTTGGTGCGTAAATGCCTACAATAAAAAAAATTTCAGATTGCCAAGTGATTTGTACCATCAGAAATCTTCCCTCTTCATCTTTCATAATCAACTTAGGTTCCAATTTATGTTTTGCATATATCACCACTCCTCTTTTCTTCAATTTATCAGACGATACAAATTCTTGTCCCAAAATTTTGTTTTTTAGAATTTTCGTATGTTTCATTGCAACATGTGTTTCTTGCAGGCAAATCAAGTCCAGATTTTCTTTCTTCAATAAGTGCATAATTCTGTTTCTCTTGGTCTTTTCATTCAGACCATTAACATTCCAAGTCAATACTCTCAGCGCCATTGTAAATTTCAAATTAAATATATTTTTATCAATCTCTATTCAAATATTGGCCATAGCTAAATCCGCTTTACCTTCCTCCTCCTCAGAGAGTTCTAACTCCTCCTCTTCTTCCTCTTCTTCTTCTCCAGGTGATTTATCACCCTCTTTCGATGGTTTCCTGTACCCAAGCTCTTCTCCATATTTTCTCAGAAATTTACCTATTTCCGACTCAGATATTATTTTAAATCTTTTCATCTTGTAAATGAAGGATAGACCTTCTGGGAACTCCCAGCGAAATCTCAAACCATTTCTTCTCAGCGTTTCTGCCAGAGATTTATAACTTCCTCTTCTTCTCAAGAAATGGAGAGGAATCTCCTTGTATATCAGAATCTGTTGTCCATCAATCACAAACCGATTGTCATAGAAAAATAATTTCTTTGATTCCCTGCAGCTTTGTCTGCTGAAGGGAATAGCAGTTTATTCTTTATTTCTTCTCTGGCAGTTTGTGAGGATTTTTTTCTGATATTGGATAAAGGGGGAGGTTCGACTGGGAGTGGGAGGTGTGGATTTATTTTAAATATATATTATATACTACCATTTATTTTCTATTTTCCCAACTTCAATTTGCTTGCACACACACACATTTGGGGTGCAAGCCAAGAACAGAACCTCTATCCTAAGTGATATCCTAACTGTCCACTCGCCCACCCGCGGCGGCCGCCCGCCCATGGCCCCCCGCCGCCGCTGCCTGCCCACACCTCCCCACCACCACCCATTCCCCCACCCCGCCCGCCGCCTAGGGCGCAAAGACACCTAGCACCGTCCCTGATTGCGGGATGCCCCTATGCTCTGGGAAGTCAAATTGTGCTAAATCGCGGTGGAAACGACAAATGACAAACAACAAACGAAAAAGACAAATTTTTGAAAAATTTTGCGACAATCGGAAACGACCCAAAACGGACCCGTTCTGACAAATGAAAACTCAAAACGTCATTTTTTCTCGTCATGCCCATGTCTAGTGCCAAGTACACAGAATATGAGAAGCACCTCTGTTTTATTCAACATAGGTGCCAAAAAAGAGAAAAATTTGGGACTTTTTCAGTAGCAGAGCAGTCATCAAGGTTGCTATCAAGACAACATAACAACCCATGAAGTTAATGGATTTGACAAGGGAAAAGCAACCTGTGAAGATAAGGGGCTTGGCAGAAAAAAGGAAAATTGAAAAAAAGAAATTTTGGCTTATTTATTTGTTTGTTTATTTATTTAATCCGCCCACTACCCAAAGGGTTTAGTGAATGTATTACATAAAAATGTTCTCTGTATTCTGGTTGAATAATGCTACTAATTAATTAGTATGATATGTGAAATGGAAAATAGAAATGTGAAGACAAACCTGATATATAAATAAATGTTAATCTGTTAGATTTTTTAAAGAATAGTGGCAGTTAGGTATAGATAAGAATTTCTATGCATAAAGTGAAACCTATAGACCAGGAGGTAGTTCTTTTTAATAAAGTATTGACTTGAATTAGAGATGATTGCTGAAGTTAGGAACTCATTGGAAGAATAGGTAAATATGCTTTGGATGATATAAAGAGAATGTTTAGTTAGGCAAGTCCATCCTAAATTGCTTAGTATTAAAGAGCTAAACAGTGAGATTAATTAGATTGCTGAAATTAAATAGGCTATATTTTTGTATTAAAATTGTGTTTTGTGTCACTACAGTCATGAGTGACTCTTCATGACTCCACATCCATGAAGATTTCTTGGCAGGAATACTGGAGTGGTTTGCCAGTTCCAACTCCAGGCACCTACAGCACCTGGTATTCCCCTGTGGTGTCCTATCCAAGTACTAGCCAGGTCTGAACCTGCTTATCTTCCAAAATCAGGTGAGATTGGATGTGCTTAGCAGGCATGTCCACATTTCAGCCCTCCATATGTTTTGGGCTACAACTCCCACAGTCCTTTGCCATTGGAAATGCAGGCTTGGAATTCTGGGAGTTGTGGTCCAAAATATCAGGAGGGCCAAGGTTTGGACATGCCTGGCTTAGGGCATCTAGGCAGCTTTGTATTAAAAATAGATGTAAGTAAAATGTTTGGAAAAACTGTGATGGAATCAATAACACAACAGGAGACAAACAATATATTTGTTTTATGTAATTTAGTGTAAAAAATGTAAAAAAAAATGTTTTGATGGCACAGCTGGGGGAGACCACATTCTTCCCTGGACATATCATTGTGGTGTGCCTCAAGGATTGTCAATCTCGCCCATGCTCTTTAACATCTATGTAAGTCCACTGGGAGAGATCAACATGAGGTTTGGCAGTGTACTGAGGACTCTACCTTGCCTATCTGACAACAGAGGATTGCCAACTCTGGAGGATTGCCCAGAAGCAGTTATGACATGGACCAAAGGTAATAGGCTGCAGGTGAATCCCATCAAGATACAGGCCTTGTTTGTGGGGCTTCCAAGTGCAAGGGACAGCTCTACTGAACATGCAAATCAGATGGAATATTTTAGAACATGATGTAAATCTACTAGCTTGCTTCTATTTTTTCCTGTCTTTTCACATCTTTCCAGTGCAGTGCTTTTCAGCAAAGCAAGATAGTTCTATCAACAACTTGTACTGATGTTTACAGTAATTAAAGGAAGAGCAATCAATCAGCTGATCCCACCAAGTAAGAACTGAGCCCATGTCTTTTATACTTTGGCAGTAGCTGTACCAATAGATAGGGGCTTAAGTTCAACAGGTCACATCAGCTCATAAGTAAGCAATTCATTGTTTCAGCCCCAAGCCTGCTTGGCTAGATAAGGTATGCCAAGTAGGCATAGGAAATCACTATTATTAAACTTGATGACACAAGCATACACTCATGAGACAATTAAATATTAAAACAAGTTGGAAGCAGACCTACAATATAAACATGTGCATTGAACTAGTAGATAGGAAAATAATTATTTCAGATAATTAATGAGAAACTTGCTCCTCTGAGATTTAACATAGACATACCATGCACAACTTTTATTCTTTTAAAAAAATCAGAAATAAGATCATAGTTTTTAAAGCCTGTTGAGTTATTTTTGTTGTTTTTTTGGGGGCATTAATTTGATAGTGAGCAAATGGTGTTTAATCACTGATTTGCTGCTATTAAGAATGAAATAAACTGTCTCCCCACCCCCACTGTGACAACAGCTAAGTTGTTCATTTGATGAATGAATTTAAATTATAGTGTGGCTTTGCAGTAGGTTTACTGTGAAATTATAAGTACAGGTTTCTTTAATTTGGACAAGGCAGGGAAGCAAGGGTGGCACATTAGCAATTGGCTTCAATGTTTACTTTTTCTCCTGAATTGTTCCCAGAAAGGTACAGAAAAGACTGGGGAGGGCATTTTAACATCCCAGATCAGGGTTGGTGAACCTATGGCATGGGTGCCAAAGGTGGCACTCAGAGCCCTTTCTGTGGGCACCCGGCATTGCCCCTTCGCAGCCACTTGTACTCAGGTTAAATTGCTGTATGCCTTCTTGAAGATGACTAGATCACAAAAGAGGCCTCTCACCACGTGGTGAGGCCTTATGAAGATTTTGGATCCTGCTGGGCAGCCCCTAGGCTGCACAGACATGACATTGGCCAGGCAGGGGGCAAAGTGGCCCTGCCCAGCACTACGGCTGTTCAGAGCTCCCATAACTGTTAAAGCAGTACAACAATGGGACCAATTTTCTCAGGAGGTGGTGAGCACTCCAATTGAAGAGGAAACTGGGCAACCATATGTCAGGTCTGCTTTGATTTGGTTTCCTAAATCGAGCAGAGGTTGGACTCAATGTCCTTAAAGGGCCCTTCCAACTCCATTATTCTATGATTCTATAATTCTCTCTGAACAGCAAAAGAGGCAAATGTTATTCTCCCCTTTCTAGTAGTGCACGCTGTAAATGAAGTAATACACATCTTGTGGTGCAATCTCTGCTCTGTGCCTGTGTTTGCTTTTCAGTGTTTTATTATGTGGAATGATAATAGAACCACAAGAAGCTGTCAGGCTCCTTGAAACAAGAAGCAAATGCATTACTTGAAAATATAACTTTCATGGATTTATGCCAATAAATAACGTCAGCCCTGTTCAGCAAGACCCACCATTTCCATGTGTTATTTCACAGCAGAAGTCCCCCACCACTACTTCTGAGCGCGGCCAGGATGAATTGCTGTGAAACCGACAAAGGAATTGACCATTTAAGCTACTATATGCATGTCGCCATACTGGGAAGATGTGTTTTATGGAACCATTTAAGACGCTGGCAGCTAAAGGTATGAGCAAAGCTATTCAATTGTTGAGTTGTGTAGTATTTTCCAGATAATAAACTTGCTTTCGGATGACTTGGGACACTACCGAAAGTGGTTAAGTCTGCTGAGCTTCAGCGCTTGTTTGTTTCAGTGCTCCAAATGAATATGTATAACAAAAGAAATAAGCATTTGGCTTGCTTATTTATATTGTTCAGGGATTTTTGACACTCTAAAAATGGGAAAAAATGTGTTCCTCGGCTCAGATGTATTTTACAGAATTTCAGCTGGAACTTGGATTGAACTCATGCTATTTTTTTTTAAAAAAGGAGAATTATATTTCCAGTGACAGCCACTGCAACTACCATCATCATCATTCAAGGAAGAATTATTTATTTTAATACTGGGCAACTAGTAACATTTCTTTTCTCTGCTTGTATATGACACTGTACATGTTTATCGAGTTGATTCCAATTTATGCTCCCTTTCCAGATTTTTCCAGATACAGAGCACTCAGAGGTTGTGAACAATCACCACGTATAACAGCAAATACATTACAGACAGTGAAGTGAAGGCTAATTGATTATTTTGTTTAGTAATGTTTGATACATTATAAAAATTAAGAGACCTAGACTGCAGGACCCTTAGGTCAATTCTACAAAAACTGGCAAGATTATGAACAGTATATATACTATGTCAATATGGAGATACTGTAAACCCAAAGCTGAGGTTCCCAAATTCCCCAAATCTGAGTGGTAAAATTCATCCTAGGTTGGCTAAAATGGCCATTTCTTTCAGGCATTTTCCTGAGCTCTTTGTTATGGAAGGAAGAGCTGCCATGGGAAACTGTCAAATATGGCAGGGTCGTAAATGCCCGTGGCAAATGTCAACTCCCTTCTTCTTCAGGCTGGGTGGGTTGGGGACGGATGTGTAGTAAATGCACTGCAAGGCCCAGATTAAGTAAGAAAGTCTATTTTGATCTCCATTTAATAAGGCCATAGCGTGGAGTTTAGAGGGTACAGTATTAAAAATGATTATTCCATTGACATGCTTCCTGAGGTAAATAACTAATATTATGTATCATTTGTAACTTTGGTTTTATTGTTGTTGTTTATTTTGGTTTGGTTTGTTTTGGGTTTTTTGGAGATTAGACATCATTTCAGAATGTCATACTTATTATTTATAAAATTTATACTTCAAGCTGTGTTTTCTTCTAATCTCAAAAAAAAAAATGATATGGAAGATTTGTTAATGTGCTGCAATAGGATGATGCACTGGTGCCAAGATCAACTACTTCTTCATTTCAAAAGCAACCCAACACTCCTCCTCCTGGGTTGGGGAAATCATCCAACAATGTCATTCTTCTTAAAAATAGGTTCTCTAGCAGTTCAAGGCCAAATCCAAGCTCACTTAGAAAGTCTGAAAGCAAAGTGTGCTTATATAAAACTCCATAGTGCTCTGGCCAGTTTACGATTTAATTATGCAGGCTACACATTACCCCTGCCAAGCAAGCTGGTTATTCATTTTACCAACCTCAGAAGGATGGAAGGTTGAATCAACCATGAGCCGGCTACCTGGGATTGAACCCCAGGTCGTGAGCATAGTTTTAGCTGTAGTACAGTTGTTTAACCACTGCACCATGAGGCTTTAGAAAGTCCATAAATATATGGAGCCCCAGGATGTTGACTAAACAGACACATAATTTTCATTTTCATTTTCAGTTCTGATCCATAGAAGAATATGTGAGGAAAATTATACTGTATTTGTTTGTTTGTATACATTGTTTGCCCACTGTTCCATTATGTTTTGGGCTATTCAGATTTGTCTGTCAAGTGAAGTAATATTCAGTTTCAATGTCATAAATAAAACAAAATAAATGATTAAGAGGAAAAAGAATTTAGAAGGTGTTGGGTGAATAAATCTTCTGTGTATGATGAATGGCCTATTGTTTCAAGTTCCAAGGTATAAGTAACAGCTTATGTGTTAGACAAAGTGTAAACAGCTGTTCTGTTAACTGGGTTCCTCTGCTGTATATGCTAACACTGACAAAGCTAGAGAGGTGAAGTCACAATGGAGGGAAAGAGAGAGGCAGCAAGAGAAATGGGGGGGGGAGCAATTTTCTTGAAATCAGAGGGACTCCCTCTTGAGTAAACAAGTATGATTTCTGCAAAGTGAAGTATATCATATCTAGGATTTGAACATAAGTGGAGATTAGAGATGGGCACGACTTAGCGGTATTCCCGTTTCCGTTACTCGTTTCCGTTACTCTACGGAAACGGTAATGGGAATTACTCTGCCAGACTTTGAGCTCGAACCGACGAATGAACAATTTTGGTCTGATTTGTCGTGCTCGTTCCTTGCATCGCACGATCGCACAGAAAAAAAGTTTTTAAAAGTGAAAAAAACCCAGTTCCCGGCCGAAAAGCAGGCGGAAAAATGCCTGCCATGCCTCAGGGCACCTACCAGAGGGGTTGTTTCTGGAGGTCCCCGGCCTCCCCCCCATCCCCCGTCCTGGGCTGCTCTGGTGGGACTCGCCACAGGCTCGCAGGCAGCCAGCAAAAAGCCCAGTCTTGCTGGCCGCCAGCCGCCGCAATTAAAGTGCAAGCAAGCGGCACGGACGGCACAGGAAAAAACTTTTAAACTCTCCCCCCACCCATTCCTGGGCCAAAAAAGCAGGTGGAAAAATGCCTGCTTGACTAAGGGCGCAGGGCACCTACCGGAGGGGTGGTTTCTGGAGGGGGGGTCCCGCCTCCCCCCCGTCCTGGGCAGCCGGACTCGAGTCGCCATGCCATGCGGTGCGGGTGGGGGATCCAAAATGGGGCGGTGAACACAATATTGTTTTTGAAATCGTGGTCCAAAAACACACAAGCACAACAGAAACACGCGAAAATTTATAAACTGCCAGATTTTTCACAGTAGCAGTGGGTTTTTTCTTGCAACAAAATGTCTCTCCTCTCCTCCTCTGTCCTCCATTGATTTTATTTTATTTTTTTTTTTTACACCTGCGCAATGATTGGATGGCCGAGTGGCCAGCCATGTGGGAGTGGACGACCATGCAAATTTTTGGAACCATCCCACCAATCGCATGGCCACTTGGCCATGGAGACTTCTGGGATGTGCCAAAAAGCCCCCTAAAACCTGCCCTAGCCCCCTAACCCTAACCCTAACCCTTGACTCCTTCCTTGCCCATATGTCACAGACTGTCTTCTTAGTGGGTCAGAGAGGCACCCAGTTGTGCAACCCACTAGCCCACCGTAACCTTACCCGTCACTAGCCTAACCCTAGCCCTAACCCTAACCCACCTTAACCCTAAGCCAGATGTACTTGCATTGCACTACACGCAAGTACAATTCCCTTCTGTGTGAGACATGGTGTTGCAAGAGCCTTAGTTGGGCATCTCACCTATGGCTCTGGGTTCAGTGCCATCCACTAGTCTTCAAAGTGACTGTCTACACATTTGCACAACTGGTATGCAATATCCATATGGCTATTGCATACCATTTTGCAGCAGCAGCAGGTGAGGAGGGGAGACCCCCATGTAGAGGGGTCTCTTGGAGCCTGCTTCCCCTTCCTAGTGGGTGAGGATAGGAGGCACCCACGGGTGCCTCCAGGAGCCCACTTTCCCTTTATAGCAGGCCAGAGGAGGCACCCACCCCACAGAGGTGCCTCCAGGAGCCCACTCCCCCCAAAAAAACAGTACTAACGACAACAAAAAAACAAAAAAACGAACCGACTAATTTTTGTGAATTTTCGCGAAAAACGGAAACGACCCAAAACGGAACCGGCCCAACTAATGACAACTCGAAAAAATTTTTTTCAAGTCGTGCCCATCTCTAGTGGAGATATCCTCTGTCAGTTAAGGACCAGTTCCCAATACTAAGATGTTTGAATAGTTTTACTCTCTCTTTTTAAATCAGCATGCCTTATGTTCTTCATCTCCCTCTTCCCTATCACAGCCCTTAAACAAGGGTCATTATTAAATAGGTGACAAATGTTATGGACAGCTGGCTGAATAGCTCAGAGACTTGGAGACAGGCTGAGAGTTCAATTCCTCATTGTTCCTCCTATGAGTAGAACCAGCCAGTGTGGCCTTCGGCAAGCCGCACGATCTCTGATACCAGACGGGAAGTACATGCTATGGCAACAGCAGCAATTTTGAAATCTTTCCTTAAAATTTTAGAAGCATTAACATTTATACCTGAAGACCAGTCACAAAATGGATGTGCTAGAAAAGATGCAAATAATGTTGCATATAAGATGCAAGAGCTAGAATTTGTTCTTATGTTGAATTTTTGGAATGAGATTTTACACAATTTTCACACAGTAAATTCTACAAAATGAGGATGTGTATACAAAAATAAACATTATTTTCCATCTTACTCTAACTTTTGCTTAATTTTTATAAAACTTTATTTTATGGCTTATTATTGTGTATATTTTGAATTACATATATATGGGGGGGCGCCAAAATCTTTTAAGTGCTTAGGGCCTCTAAGGGTCTTAATCCGGCCCTGGTTATGGGCATAGCTGGTACAGTACTGACTTTCGTACTTCTTTCCGTGATCCATGGCTAGTCACATTGCTGCATAATTGGGCCTTCTTTCCTTCATCAGAAGTGAACAAAAGGCCAACCTAAAGCTGCACAAAGAGGTGTGCAGCCAAGCATATTCCCCATTGTATTTTATTCACCTGTCACCACTATCATTCAGAAGCCTTCCAAAACAAAAAGCCCACCTCTAGTAGTCATCTAAACAGCAGTGCAAAACTCACACAATTTGAAACTGGTGAAAAAGTACAGAGAAGGATATTTCTGCTATTATCTGGTGCCATTTTGTTATATTTGCAAACAATCAGTATGGCTTCACCTGAAACATTGTAAAAATTCTGGGAGAAAAAAAGTTAGCCTTAAACAAAGTAACAGAAATCCATGTGCAAGGTGACATCTGGTGGCTCCTTGTTTGGCAAACATTTTGAACCCCAAATGTTTGCTAAACATTGGGCCCACCCAATGTTCCCTGCTGTCCTTTTGCCACTTTCATTGAGCATCTTTTTGTTTTGCTTTTTGCTTTCACTGCATATTTGTAAGTTCTATAAAGGAAATTAAGAGGAAGGAAGTAATGGGATGTTGGTCCCTCCCCTCATATTGGAATAAATAAAGGGAAGCAGAACCAATTCAGTTGGCCCCACTTTTACCAGCTCCAGCCCCTAATAATCCATGTTTCTGTTAAAACTCTGGTATTAACTGATTTTCATACAACTGTTAAGTGTCTAAGAATCCTCTTCAAAAATGGGCAATTATGGTACCTTTCAGAGCTTTGAAAAATACCTTTAAGGGGCAAATTGTTTTTTAATATGACATAATATGGGGGAGGCCATCAGGAGGTATGGGGTTTCGTTTCATCAGTAAGCTGATGACACCCAGCTGTATCTTTCCTTTTTTCCTTCTGCAGCAGATGTCATTCCATCCCTGGAGTGTTGTCTGGATGCTTTGCTGGGGTGGATGAGGGTGTATAGACTGAGGTTGAACCCAGACAAGACGGAAGTCCTCTGGGTGGGGGTGCCAGCTGTTGGCAGTTGGGAACCCCCTCATTTGGGTGGGTGACTCTCACTGCGCAGGATGAGGTACACAGTCCGGGCATAATATTGGACCCAGCACTCACCATGGAATATCAGGTGGCATCAACGGTCTGCTCTGCCCATTACCACTTTTAGCGGGTTGCTCAGCTGCATGCTTTCCTGGACCCTGAGGCTCTCACCATGTTGGTCCATACACTTATAGTCTCAAGATTAAACTACTTTAATGATCTTTATGTGGGGCTGCCTTGGAAGTTAATGTGGAGGTTCCTGTTAGTGCAGAACTCCACGGCCAGATTAATGAAGGGGTTGAGAAGACACCAACATATCTCCCCTATACTGGACGCATTGCACTGACTGCTGATCTGTTAACACATTGAATTCAAGGTTCTAACATTGACATACAAAGCCCTAAATGGTTTGGGACCTCGTTATCTGTCAGACTGGCTCCTTCCACAGAATTCTACTCATATCACCCAATCGTATCTGGCAGGTCACTTGAGGGGCCCAATGCCAAAAAAGGCCCGTAAATCAACAACAAGGAACAGGGCCTTTTTGGTAGTGGGCCCTCGTTTGTGAAACCAACTTCTGCCTGAGATTCATTTGGCTCCCTCGCTGTTGATCTTTTGAAAACATCTGAAGACATGGCTATTTAGATCTGCTTTCCCTGGTCACTTATTAACCTTCTCATGATCTGCTTTCATATCTTATTCTGTTTTTGTCAATCTTGCATCTTGAAAATGTGTGTATCTTTGATTGTTATTTTATATTGTATTTTGTTCTGTTTTGTTATGATGTAACTTTTTAAACCACCTAGGGTGGCCTGATTGCAATTATCCTACCCATCTGGTCAAACGGTCACCCTGGGTGACTAACAACAATCAAAATCATTGCAATTTTTTTACAATTTTTGAGAAATTGACTGCAAGTTCACCATAGTGTTGATTACATCACACAATCAATGATTGCTTAACTGTGACATGACCCCTGATTTAGCTGTCAAAATTTATGGAACAAATCTAGAGAACATTGCTACCATACCCTACTGTTGTCATATCTCAAAAGTGTCTTCATTAGGAACCCTTATTAAGTATCAATAGCAATGGCATATAAACAAATGTCCATAAATCTACCACTCTGGACTCTGTTGTTGCGTACAAAACAAAATATCCAAGATCTAGACACGTTCCACCTCAATCCCTTTTTCATGCATTGTCCCAAAATTGCACTTCAGCCATATTTATTTTCCCTCATGTTATCCTGGATTTTTACCAGTCCATGTGATCTGAGACACTGAGTTTTGTGAAGCAATTCAAATGCAAGTTCCTACTGAGGGAGTATATAGCCATTCGTGTGCTATATTGTGGCCTGAAAGAAAAGGACAACCAAGCTCTGCCACAACGCTTTTGCAGGATGGGCAGCATCCACCTGGGCAGTGGTATTGGCAGGCATTGGCCAAAACAGCTTCCGGGCAATCAAATCCCATCAGAAAAGTTGTAAACAGGCCTGCAGGGAGCTGGTAATCTAGCTGCCAGTGCTAAATAGAGACTTTCGTGAGATGTGCTAATGAGATCTGCTGCTACAACCTTCTGCTCGAAAGGTATGATTACACTTGTTTCCTTGCTAAGCAATTCCTCTCCAGTCTGGTGGCCCCACATTTTCTCATATCCAGAAGACAGCATCTTCAGGAAACTGTGTAGCAAGAGGTATTGACAGCATTCCATTTCATAAGCAGATGGGACATTTGGTTTGGGCAATGAACCTGGAACATGTGCCAGCCCTCAGCAACTAAGTACTCACATTACAACGCAAAGCATGAAGGATATAGCACATGCTCGTGTTGCCATGCAACCACTGTTTCAGCCATTCTCGGTCTTAGTGCTGTGGTCGCCAAAGCACTGGGATTACTGTATTGTTCAGTTTCTATGCCTGTTGGTTTCCATCTGTCCCTGTTTGAACGTTCAGAGGGACTTATAAACTAAAAAAAAAAAAAAAGTAAAACAAGTAAACATCATTCTGTATTAATTGGGGGGTATTTTGTTGTTGTTGTTGTTGTTGTTGTTGTTGTTGTTGGCAGCAGCTGTGGTAGGAACTAGTGATCCACAAATATTAAGAACTTAAGAACACAAGAACAGCCATTCTGTATCAGGCCAAGGGCCTGATCTAGCCCAGTTTCCTCTATCTCACAGTGGCCCCACCAAATGCATCTGGGAGTGCATGAGACTAGATATCTGTCAACTGATACCACTCCCCTTCATCTGGCCTTTGATGTACCTTGTTTTTAAGCCTGGAGATTAGATGTTGCCATCATGGTTTATAACCTATGATGGACTTTTCCTCCAAGAATCTGTCCAATGCCTTTTTGAAGGCATCCAGGCTGGATGCCATCACCACCTCCTGTGGCAGGGAGTTCCACAAACTAACAACATGCTGTGTAAAGAAGTATTTTATTTTGTCTGTTCTCACTCTTCCAACCCTCAATCTAAGTAGATGTCCCCTAATTCTTGTATTTTGTGAGTGGGAGAAGAGTGTCCCTCTATCCAATTTACTCATGCCCTGCATAATTTTGTACATCTCAATTATATCCCCTCTCAGGAGCCCTTTTTCCAGACTAAAGAGCCCCAAATGCTGTAGCCTTTCCTCATAAGGGAGGTGCCACAGCCCAATAATCATTTTAGTCGCTCACTTTTGCAACTTTTCCAGTTCCACTATGTCTTTTTTGAAATGTGGTGACCAGAAATGTACACAATACTCCAGGTGTGGCCTTACTATCATTTTGTACAATTGCATCATGATGTTGGCTGTTTTATTTTCAGTCCCCTTTTTGATGATTCCTAGCATGGAATTGTCCTTCTTCACTGCTGCCACACACTGGATAGACACTTTCATTGAGCTGTTCACCAGCACACCAAGATCTTTCTCCTGATGTGTCACAGGTAGCTCAGAAACCATGAGTTGATAATTTTTTGATTTTTTTGCCCCAATATGCATTATTTTACATTTGCCTACATTGAAATGCATTGCCACTTGTGCCCATTCTCCAGTTTGGACAGATCCTTCTGGAGCATTTCACAATGTTATCTGGTCTTCGCAAACTGGAAAAGCTTTGTGTCATCTGCAAATTTGGCCACCTCACCTGCTTATCCCTGTCTCCAGGTCATTTATGAACAGATTGAAAAGCATCGGTCCCATGACAGAATCCTGGGGCACACCGCTTTTCCCCTCTCTCCATTGTGAAAATTGCCAATTGACACCTACTCTCTGTTTCCTGAGTCTCAACCAATTTTCAATCCATAAGAGGACCTGACCTCTTCTCCCCTGACTCTGCAATATTCTTAGCAGCCTTTGGTGAGGGGCTGTGTCAAAAGCCTTCTGAAAATCAAGATAGATAATATCCACCAGTTTAAGCAACTCCACATGCCTGTTGACCTTTTCAAAGAATTCTAAAAGGTTTTGAGGCAAGACTTACCCTTACATAAGCCATGCTGATTTTCCTTTAGCAAGCCTTGTTCTATGTGTTTTAAGGTTTTCCCTTGGAAAATCTCTTTCCACCATTTTCTGCCAGGACCCTTCCTGTCACAGAACCTGACTCTGAAGGGTTAAATGGTCAAGTCAGCAGGCAGCTGGGTCTGATGACTCAGCTGAAAACATATCTTCTCCCCCTAGAAGGGCTATGAGCAGGATTCTGCAAAAAGGTGCTACCAAGAGAGCTAGGGAAAGGGTCTTTGATGCTAGATGGGGAATCAGGTCGGGAAGCCCTGAGTACTAGCAGGAGCCTTTCCAGAAGTAAGGGTGTGTTCCCTGTTTTGGGATAAAGCTGGTAAGTTCACCTTGAGCTCTATGTGGGAGCAACACATCATTTGAACTTGCAACCACATTCCTGTCTGTGACCTTGTCTCTGTTTCCTGATTTTGGACTGGCTTCCTGGACCACGGCTTGATCTGTTCCCTTGGGTTTGGCATCTGGTTTCCGTGAGATATTCTGGTTTTGACTTGGACTGTTAATTGCTGGGAGTTGGATTCTGTTATTTATCTGGCACTTGATTGTTAGCAACGGACTTGAACTTGCCTGGCTTTCCACTAAAGATCTTGGCAAAGAACTGAACCCTGTTTGTGTGTGTGCTCTGTGTGCGGGGCTTGACATTTTCTCTGAGACAGATGTAAGGCTAACTGGCCTGTAGTTTTCCGGGTCCCCCTACTATTCTTCGAAGGGAGCAGCAGTGATGGCAAAATGATCCCCCTAGAGAGTAACTGTAGCAATCCACTAGATAGTAGCTGTCTCATTAAAATGCAAAATTTTATTGCCCAACATTCAGGATACATTTCAAAGAAATCCTTTCTTTGCGTGATAGAATTCCATTCTGATACTGCACCATGGGCTTCCTGGATGTGACAACTGTACCTAATTTTGTTAAAGGACAAGAATGCAATGTCTCATTCTTCCATTGGAAGGTGGACTTTCATCATGACTCTGGGTGCAACAGCTCAGCACCATCATGTTATGCTCCATCTAAATCAAGGCCCTCCTTAACTACATGCCATCTTAACTACCACAAATTTCTGATAATTAAATGTATTTATTTAAAATATTTTTTAACCCATCTTTCTCCTTTAAAAGAACCCAAGGTGGCCTACATCATTAAAAGACAATATTTAAATCTACAAACAATGAGCATTCAAAGGTGGCATGTATCATTAAAAGACCATATTTAAAGCTAAAACCAATAGGGATACAAAATGTTACAAAGAATAAACCAATAGCACTCTGAGAAACAGTAAACTAAGGTGATGCTAAAAAACCATATGCAAAGCAGTGCTGGGTTCAATTTACAAATCCCATTCAGGAAAGTACTCATTAAGGGAAAGCTTGCCTGAAGAGAAAGGTCTTTGCTTGCTTGTGGAAGGAGAGCAAATATAGGACCAGAAAGCATTCCTGTGACACAGAGTTCCAAAGTCTGAGAGCAACAACAGAGAAAATCTTCAACCATATCCCTACCAAAAGCACATGTGAAGGTGGCAGGACCAAGTGAAAGGGCTTTCTTTATGGTCTTAGCACGAGCGTACTCTCATAAAGATAGATAAGTTATTTGCAGTAGCTGGGACCTAAATCGTTTAGGGCTTTATGGGTTAATTCTTGAGACCCCCCCCCCACATCCACCCACAAAGAGACAGCTTGCAAGAAACCTATGGGCAAGCCATGGAAGACCCAAAATCAAAAGAGAAATTCTTTAACCACCAGCAATCTCCCCCTTTTAGTTGCACTCTTTCCCTTATGCTGGCATATTCCAGCCAGCGGGATTTGGCCCAGTCTGTGAAGAAGAAAAATGAAGTATAAAGAAATGCAAGTGTTCTGTATGAAATCTCGTTTTTATTGGGTTTACCCAATACCTATCGTTCTGCAGACCCCTCAACTTTGGTTGGTGTCTTTCACAGCCACAGAAACACATATTCTGCAAAAAGCAGATGTGCTGAGATTTATTTACAGAGCTTCCACCAGCCAAGGTCAGATCTCCTGTTCCAGGCATCATTTTGGAAATAATTAGACCATGTGCACTATGGTAATAAGTTGGCCACCTGTATGTCGAAAAAGCAGAAAGCTCCACTCCTCTTGGCCAAATCAGCATTTGTCAGAGCTCATTTCCCCCTTGAAAAAAAATTATGTGGTCAAACAATGTTTGCATCAACCTGGTGCAATATGTTGCTGAAACGTACGAGATAATCGGTCCAACCGAGATGGAGAGGAAAATAAATTTTACCCTAATTAATTCGCAAAATGGAAGTTTCACTCCCGTCATGTCAACCTGTCAAACAGGCAGACCATCATATACAATTTCTGTTGACAAAAGAGACAGGAGATGTTATATTAAAATGTATTGCCAGTGAGAACATGGTCTTCTGCAGCCATAAAGTAAGTGAAAGTCATTCAAAGGGTAGTTTAACAAATTGCAGGTGTAACTGGCTGAATATTCCTAGGTATTTCTATCCAAAAATACAGGAGGGTGAACGGGAGGTAGTCACCTTGTGGTCTTGTGTCATTCTCTACTTTATTCATGCTTTCATAGGGCACTTTTACATGACCTCTAAAATCCGCCTGCAACTTGAATTTGGACCAAAGATCATGGGGGTTTGTCCCTCTTCCTGTGTTCCCACCCTTCCAACCTCCATTGCTACTGTCTGCAGCGAGGGGGGGAGGGAGAAAAGCTCACCTCCGCTCACCTCCGCCTGCTGTTGGAGCAGCCCCGAGCAGCCCGGAGGGATTCCTGTCTCTTAAAGGGGCGGCAGGGACGAAAAAACAAACAGAAGGCTCCCAGCCTGGCATCCACAGGTTTACAATCCACATCGGAAGATTCTTTACATTTGGAGACCAGGTACTTGAAAAGTGCGCTGGGGTGCGCTTAGGTGGGTATGGTCGTATTTTATTTTGGTTAAAGTCCGCAGCTGGTGGGAAAACAATTTTAAGCTCTGGATCTGGGAGCCCTTTGCCTTGGATTTTAGGGATCGTGTAAAAGCACCCATACTTAGCTAGCCATCTCCATTTCATCTTGCTGATCCCACAACAGCAAGGGTAGATGAAAGCATATTCCTGCATGAAGTAGACAAGAACTGTGGTACCTACACCATAGTTCATGTACAGAAGCTGAATGGTTGGGAACTTTAAAATTACTTGAACACTGGTGAAGAATGGTATCCCCACCCTCAATATTTGAGACATAGGGGTACTTTGTAGGATCCATGACAGGTTGTGTGGCATGTACGTTTCTGACCCTATCCAGCTGGGGAGTTCAGAGACAGGAGGAAGCCACTACTGCGCCCAAGCATCTTCCACTTTAGGTAATTGCTTAATTCTGCCTAACGGTAGAGCTGAAGTAATGGCTGACACAATGCATGGCCAAGAAACAGCACATCGAAGTAATTCCACCTATCCTAATGCCAGGCAAGGAGAAGCACCAACACAGGATTCTCTGTTCAGAGATGGTATTGGACTCCCACAGAGTCATAAGAAAGAGGATGGAGGAGAGGTTATACACTGCAGCCTTACTGCACACTGAATGATATTTCTCTTAGCTCCATTGGCAATCTGTCCAGGCTGGAGTCAGACTAGAGGGGGCAATTTCCTGCATGGTTCACATGATGTGTTCTAAATTGCCCCCCCCATTATGTTATTTCCATCTCATCCTCCCTTAGGTTTCTGTCTTGATTATTCAACATGAACTTACAACAGCTGGTTCTGGTCTCCATCCTTATAGTCAATCTTTTCTGCACTTAGATTGAATTCACCAGTGGTGACATGCTAGATATGGATTACTGGATGGCAAGTAATAACTGGATTTTTACGTCTCATTGTGCTAAACACTATTTTGCTGTTACCCACCTCCACCACCACCACCACCACAACAACAACAGTAGCTGTTTTCCATCCTAAACCTTTCCTTCTGTGTGCTTGCTTCTTTTGGGGAGGCAATTCCCAAACATCTCAGATGAGGAGTATGATTAACTACTGCAGCTAAATGGTTTGTGAAATGAAAAAGATAATTCAAGTGCACTGGGCTATCCTTAAAGATTTAAGCATACAGGTGAAAAATGTTGACAGCTGTATTGAAACTGTTTCTAATCCAGCTTTTAAATAATAATAATAATAATAATAATAATAATAATAATAATAATAATAATAATAATAATAATAATAATAATAATAATAATAATAATTACTACTACTACTACTACTACTACTACTACTACTACTACTACACTTTTGGCTGAAAGCAAAACTTGAGGTATATTTGGAGGGTTCTCTTCATCAAGGTTTTTCCCAGAAATCAAACCTATCTTCATATTCAATGCAAATTAACTCAGTAGGGGGATCCACATGTCTCCAAACTACAAACACAAGTTTGAACAAGACGATAATAATACAAAACAGAGACATAATATATACTTTCAGGTATAAATAAATAAATAAATTAGCATGGCCACTTTCATTTATCAACTAGGATGTCAACTAGTGTATTCTATCTGAATTGAACTATGATTGCCTTGGATTAACTACATGAACATTCTAGGGTCAGTCTTGATTTTCTCGACTGGAAAAATGAATAAGATTTTGACTTTGAGGAGCCAGAGGCCATCAAGGAAGTCTGGGCTAATATGTTCCTCAGTAAGAAGCTATGGCAGATGTTTCTTGGAGTGACAGCTTCTCATCACTTAGCACTTATCCTGACCAGAGGGGCAATGCCCACACTTAGAGTGTGACTACACTGTTGAATTAAATTAACAGATGTTTGGAGTATTTAGAAATGGATTTAATGTCACATGGTTTTTGTGGCATTTTGTGTGTCCTCATAGAATAACCTTAGCCCAGTTGTAACCTGTGTGGTATATTGGCACTTCAGTTCTACAGATCCTAGCTTTCCTTATTTTTTCCCCTTTGCATGAAGAACTTAATTCTTCATGTTAGCTGTACCTGCCTTGACTTGGCAGCTTTTATTCAGCAAAGCAAGCATCACCATTGGCAGCCCACAAGTACTCCAACAGCCCTTTCCCCAGTCTTTGTCTGCTCAGTGTTGTTTGGGTGAATGCAAGTAGAGGAGAATGTCCCATTATGGGAAGGAGGCCATTATTTCTGTTTTTTATTTCTGTTTTTGTTTGTTTTGCTTTTGGTTTTGTTTTTCTTCTTGTTTTTGGTAATGTATGTTAATTTCTCTCAATCTTCTTATCCCTCTCCTTTCTAGTTCATCCATAGTCACAGGCACATATATGGGGATAAATCCAACTGTTAGTCTTTACTAGACAAGACCCATTAAATCAGTGGGATTTTGATAAGGCAACTCCCAAGTAAGTCCTAGTGGTTCAGTAGCCCTGCTCTAGTTGCAGCTAATAATTGGCCTCAGTCTGTCTCTCTGTCTGTCTGTCTGTCTGTCTGTCTGTCTGTCTGTCTCTCTCTCTCTCTCTCTCTCTCTGTCTGTCTGTCTGTCTGTGTGAGTGAGGGAGGGAGTGTGTGAGAGAGAGAGAGAGGAGAGTGGAGGCATAAGGTATTTCTGTAATGCCTGAAAATGATTTCAACTTGCATAAATACCCCATTCCAAATTACAATGGAGCAACCTGCATGATCTTTCATCTGATTCCCAAATGAGAGATGAATCAGCTTAAGATGCCTTTAGCATCCCAGAGTACAAAGCCCGCAGTGACCTCCTGTTCATCACAGTCTCATAATGGCTTCCCTCATTTTCCCCCAATGTAGATCTGTACTGCTTTACCATTGGAGAATTCCCTCCCTATAACTCAAGCAGCTCTTTCTTTCCTCTTTCTAGTGGAATTATCATTGCAGGGGAAGGGGATATAGGGACATATTGAAGCTAAGCAGAAGAATTGTACAAAGGGTTATTTTATTTTGATAAAGCTCAAAAGTGTAAAACAATGCAAGTTTGAATGCATCAATGTATGAAATACTTGAGCACACACACACACACACACACACACACACACACACACACACACACACACACACACACACACACACACACACACACACTGGGGTACCTTGTATATAGGAATTAATTTGTTCCAAATGAAATTCTGTTAAGCAAATTTTCCTTTGTACAAATTTCCCATAGTAATGCATTGAAAATGGATTAATCTCCAATCACGACCATTTTTCTGTTGTACGGATTCACCCTATATGCGTTTCTGTTAAACAATTTCCCCCTATCTCTGGAATTTTTTTCATTTAAGCAGATTTTCTGTTAAACAAACCACTTGTTATACAAGGGTCCCCCCTCTCTCTCTCTCTCTCTGTGTGTGTGTGTGTGTGTGTGTGTGTGTGTGTGTCTGTTCTGATTTTACAGACATTCCCTTTGTCTGATGTATAGCTCTTGACGGTCTGGCCTAAGTCTGGAATGAATTTTGGATTCTAGGAGAATTGAGCAGGGGATTGGACTCAATGTCCTTCCAACTCTGTTATTCTTTTGGGTCCATGAACAGGGATGGGTAGATCTGGATAGGCTTATAGCTGGAAGGTCATTCAAAGAAGCAAACTGCATTTTGCCCCCCAAGCCTCGTAAATAAACAGGTGAGACAACTTAAGGTTTGGGGAAATTGGGCCACAACTTTATTAATAACACATTAACTTCTTTTAAACTATCCTTCCTGAAACCTGCTGCAGGGGATCTGCCAACGTAGTGCAAGCAGGTAATGGGTGTGGGTAATTCCCTATCTGCCCCTTCCATATCCAGGGAGATTCACCCTAGTAAGATGCTGCCCACCTGTTCAGCATAGTGCCAGGTTGGGTGAAACTGCTAGCGCACTACAGCTTTCAGTTTGGCCTACTATACACTTTGTTTAACCCCTTGCCTACCAATGATTATGAACTTTATTCAAGGGCTCTATGGTGCCTTAAAGGCAGCTTACTTGGGCCTACCTGAATACCGTTACTCTAACCCTAATCCCAGAACCTCTGGGATCTCCACCTGCCAATGCATTGAATATTCAATGAATTGTAGCCCATGGCAGCTGCCGTGGACGAGGCCCCAATCCGAAAGAAATGGGACCCAAAATGCCAACCCTATATGTCCACTTTGTCCAGGGCAGCTGGTACTGAGTCAGTGACACCCCATCCTTCTGCTGGAAAAGGCAACCTGATGCATCACCTCTCATTGCAAAATATTGTTGTAGGGATGGGTATGGGCAGATGGGTGCTAAATGGTACTGGCCAAGCACAATGTCTTGGTCCCTGGCCCACTGGTCTGTCTTGGACCAACGGACCTGAGTCTTATCCCATCAGGTAGCCATGATAAGCCCACCCTCTGGAGGGCAGTGCATGACCCATCCAATTTAGAGGCGGCCACTAGCTTGCTGATCCACAGTGCTGCAAAGAATACTATCAGGGTTGCTGCTTGGAACAGGGCAACCTCAAAATTGTCCATGCACACCCCTCTCCACACTTCAGTAAATCTCAATAGTATCTCTGGGGTAAAGGGGGAGTGGGTGTCTTTAACTTGCCCCTTTTCTTTGGACCAGCCCTCAATTATTATTATTATTATTATTATTATTATTATTATTATTATTATTATTATTATTATTATTATTATTATTATTATTATTATTATTATTATTATTATTATTATTATTTATTAGACATGGGCACGACCAGAAAAAAATGACGTTTCGAGTTTTCGTTTGTCGGAACGGGTCCGTTTCGGGTTGTTTCCGTTTGTCGCGAAATTTTTCAAAAATTTTTCATTTCTGTTTGTTGTTTGTTGTTTGTCATTTCCACCGTGATTTAGCGTAATTTGACTTCACAGAGCATAGGGCCATCCCGCAATCAGGGCCAGAGCTAGGTGTTTTTGCACCCTAGGCGGTGGGCAGGACGAGGGGTGGGCGAGTGGGAGGGCAGCGGCCGTGGGCGGGCAAGTGGGCGGGCAGCGGTGCGGGCGGACGGGCGAGTGGGCAGTTAGGATATCACTTAGGATAGAGGTTCTGTTCTTGGCTTGCACCCCAAATGTGTGTGTGTGCAAGCAAATTGAAGTTGGGAAAATAGAAATGGTAGTATATAATATATTTTTAAAATAAATCCACACCTCCCACTCCCAGTCAACCTCCCCCTTTATCCAATATCAGAAAAAAAAATCCTCACAAACTGCCAGAGAAGAAATAAAGAATAAACTGCTATTCCCTTCAACAGACAAAGCTGCAGGGAATCAAAGAAATTATTTTCTAAATTCAATTCCCTCCCTGCCTGCCTAACTTAAATCCTAAAGCCTCAATCTCGATTGGATCACACCAGCACCAGCAGCCAGCCCTCCTCCCTCATCCACATCCATACACCGACCCGACTGCGATTTCTGGAAGGTGCCTCGGTTTTTTATGCCCTCTGAGACATCCAAAAGTGTCAGTCAAAAACCTGGTGATGCCTTTGATGGAATGGTTCAAACAATTTGCATGGTCCCATCCCATGCCCAGCCCAAATGGGCAGGTCTAGAAAAATAAAAAATAAAATAAAATAAAATAAAATCAATACGACGTTTTATTGCTATAAAAAATTCAGGCATTTAAAATAAATAAATTTCACATGTTTCTGTGGTGATTTGGTGTGTTTTTTGACCACGATTTCAAAAGAAAAATTGTGGTCGCCATTTTGGATCCCCCCACCGCATGGCATGGTGAGACGACGAGGATAACCCCACCCACCCAGCCTGGTGCAAGCAGCCCAGGACAGGAGAAGAGGGGGAGGAAGGCCAGGGAACCCCCAGAAACCACCCCTCTGGTAGGTGGCAAAGCCTCAGGCAGGCATATTTTCGCCTGCTTTTTTGCCCGGGAGTCGGTATTTTTTAAAAAAACTTTCAAAAACTTTTTCTGTGCTTCGCATTGCACGATCGCCGTGATGCCACAAACGGAAACAAAAAACCCGACCAAATTTTTCTTTTTTCGGTTCGAGTTCGAGTTCTGAGGGCTTAATTATCGTTACCGTTTCCGTTACATAACAGAAACAATAACCGAAAACGGAAATGACAATTTTGCTGAGTCATGCCCATGTATTATTATTATTATTATTATTATTATTATTATTATTATTATTATTATTATTATTATTATTATTATTATTATTATTATTATTATTATTATTATTATTATTATTATTATTTTGAAGTTGTTGGCCTGGTGCTCAAAACACTGTGCCCTGGCATAGAAGCAGCAAACTTACCCTGGATGGTCCTCAGGGATAAGCCTCTAAAATGCAGGTAAATGGCAAACTGCATTAGTTGGTCAGCAATTGCTTGCCACAGTGTGTCAAAACTCTCCCTGGCACAGAACTTTGCATATTTGGCACAGGCCGAGGCATATGCATGCTGGGTCTTAGGGGCCAATGCTAAGCTGGTGGCCCTGTTGGCTTCCATCTGATGAGCAACCCTACCTCTTTGGGCCAATGCCAAGCTGCTGGCCCCACTTCCAAGGTGATACTAGCCACGTTGCCACTTCCCCCAGCTGATAGGTCAAGGGCTGGTTCCATGGATTACCTTACTTCCTTACGTTGATGTGGAGACTCCTGCCAAGCAAGGAGGCTCAGCTGAATCGGTGTGACTGGTCCCGGTGATGGTGACGGGGTCAGATGGGCAACGATGCAGACCTAGCCCATGCTGCTCTGCCATCTCACATTCTATAAAAGTGATATGTGACAGCATTAATTCCCCATCCCCTGCAGTTCTGTCCTCTTCTATGCCTTGGTGCCCCTGACAGGCCTCCTCCCCCGTGCCAGTTTCCACCAGCCCTTGCATCCTGGAATGCTCCTGCTTGAGTCTACTATGCTTTTCCCAGATGGCAGCATAATCTGGTAGGTCCTTGTCCAAAGGAGATAACTCGGGGGGAGGGGGCTGTGAAGTCCTCCCTTTTCATTAATTGCCACTGAGAAGCCACTGTGAGTTATGCTGTTTGATTTCCACAGGCCTCATTACACAACATTGTGTTGGTATGTGTGTGTGTTTGTGTGTGTCTGTTTTTTCTGTCCCAATATGCACATTTTTATTATGGATGATGACTTTTGTCTTTGTAGGTCATCAACAGAAATAAGATATAGAAATTTAGAGATGTAACATTTCCAGATATTTTGTTACGATGGGAAAATGTTTTTGCAAAAATTGGAAAAATTGAGTGTAACCCTCAATTTTACTGATAGATAGATAGATAGATAGATAGATAGATAGATAGATAGATAGATAGATAGATAGATAGATAGATGCAGGTACACTCTGGATGCAATTACTAGTTACCAGCACTGCATTCCCTTGTTGGGAGAAGAGATTTTGAAGAAACTTTCTGTAGAGTGCTGAACAGTTGACAGAGATGAAGAGAACTGCCATTTAATATCAGCTAAAGCAACATGATATAAATTTAGAACTTCCTGAAAGAGAAACTTCTGTGAGACTTTAACTTAAAACATTTTCCAATGACTAATTTTATTGGTGCACAGAATCAATAAACATTGTGCAAAAAGATTTCAAATTGCATTTTTTAAAATAGTAACACAGTTTTAGCTCTTGTGCAGTAGCTGTGTTTGCAGATTTAAATCACTTCAAATACATTAAAAAAGACCAAACTTGCATAACTTTTAAGAGAATAGTCAGTCCCAGACTACTTTTTTGAAATTGGAAGAAATTCAAGTATTCGTGACACTATTACTGACTTTAAAAATAGCATTTTTAAAAGAAGAAAAAGTCTGAGTTTCTGGGCTTGCCAGCTGAACTGCTCCCATTGTTGTCAAGATTCAGGCTACTCTTTCAACGACAGGGCAGCATCCTTTTCCTTCTGGCAACACAGGGACAATGTTGTGCACCAATATTGAGCCATTTGCTGACTTTTTAAAATTGGGGTATAGAAGCATAAAATCCCCCCCGGGGGGAGGGGTTTCTCTTGGTGGGTGGGGGGGGGGGAATTGAATGTATGTGCACATGGGAACTATAACAGTTTTTGAAGTTACAATCCATCTCACTTCCTCTACACAACCTCAGACAGCATTTGATTTCTCTATTTGAGAAAGTGGTCCAAAAAATACCATATCTAATTTCCCCTATTTTTGGCATAAATAAATTGCTCTGTCAGAAATAAAGTAGAACAGTGAGACATTTTCCAAAGATGAGGTTGGGTAGTCTGGCCCTTTGGAGCTTTGATTTAGTCCCGATCAAGAACAGAGTCCAGTCTTGATGAAAATGAAACAAGAATATTATAGAACAAGAAAGACTAGCCATTTCCAGTTAAGCTTCCCACACAAAAGTAAATGCTGCCCCCTGATGGCAAACTGCTTAAAAACTGGCATTCTATGCTTTCAGTGGATCCAACCTTTAAAAACAGACTTTCACAGACAGAATGACACAGACACAGAAATTAGAAAAAAAAATCAGGAAAAGGCCAATAAAAATGCAGGAACAAGTGTACTGTGTACTGTAGAATGGCTGATCTGAAGACCAATGTGGGTTCTTGAACATAATGGACTCTTGACACTGGACAAGCAGTACTGCATGATAAGAAAAGCATCCACCAGGAAAAACTATTAATTTGGCTTTAATCTAGATAACATTAGCTGATCCTGGTGGTTT
Organism: Phrynocephalus forsythii; assembly: GCA_029282475.1. NCBI lineage: Eukaryota > Metazoa > Chordata > Lepidosauria > Squamata > Agamidae > Phrynocephalus > Phrynocephalus forsythii. Next base: position 30,876,691 of record JAPFRF010000003.1, on the reverse strand, counting down.
AGCTAAAATATTTTTTTAAAGAAAAATATCCCAACTCTGATGGTGTTTTGCAATGTTTCTGGGTTATCTCATTTTCCATCACCAAATAGAAATTCCTTCAGTTTCAGAAGAAGGTGGAAGGAAGCAATAAGGAGGGTTCAGATTCCTTGGCAGGCCTTTTGTTTAAATTCCAAAATAATGTCTGAGGAGAAGTTTGAAGCCACAACCTCCCTCCACAGGCCTTTTGCAGACTGCAGCTGTTTCCATCTAAGAAGCAAGAAGAAATCTACACTGGCCATGAGATTTTGGGACCTTAATAAAAGCATGCAATTTTGAAACTACCCGCAAGGATGCTGTGCACGGCCTTAAGAAGATGAATACTCATTGAAAGCTCACTGTTTGTTTTTTGTTTTGTTTTCTTTATGAGCCAATAAAATATCACCTGTTCCTGCAGAGAGATTGGTTGCTATCTCCACATTTCTCAGCTGCCACAATGAACGTCTCCACTGAAAACAAAAATAGATTTTAAAGGAGGTTTTTGAGGAAGATAAAAATACATATAGCAATGTTGCTAAAATACAAATCTTAAATAACATTTAAATTAGTATTAAACTATGGATTATATTGTTCAGATATTACTGTAAACATATTTATTATTTATTTATTTTGAAGTATTTTTACCCCACCTTCTCCTTGTATGCACTTGTGACATGGAAACAACACTGCAACCACATCCTGATGGCATACTAGTCACATGGTTCCACTCCCAGAGTCCACATACTGTGTTGGCACTTGCAAAGGAAATCCTTCTTTTGTATGTATAGCATACTACACATCATGCTTCCCTTGTTACTTATGCTCTGTGTGTGGATGTCAGGAGTGAGGTAATATGCCTCAATGTTGGAATCAGAGCACGAGTCCCTGCTCACAGTTTCTCATAAGTTGTTTTGCTGACACCCAGCAAGGCTAATCTGAAGAAAACACATCTTGATTATACTCCAGAGATGACAGAATCGATTTCCCACACTATCCTTTTCCCCTAAATTCTGTTGTGTTCTTAATAATAGTAATCATCATCATCTACAGCTGACTGAAGGGCAGATTTGATCTCTGTAATATCTACAGTGGACAGGACTTGATGGGAAATAATTGCCATTTTGGTCAAAATCCCATTGCCTTGTGCAATCACAGATGGGTAACCACATGAGGGAAGGTGCAATGGGTTGGTCATGATGTTCCTTGCCTTTCCAAGATTTTACAATCAATCCTGCAGTTGCCTGTGTGGTTGAATGCACAACTAGAAGTCTACAAAGCAAGGAAAATAGTTTAGTGTTTGGCTTACAAACACAGTTCATGATGTTCCTTGCCTTTCTCAAGATTTTACAATCGAACCAGCAATCCTGCAGCTGCTTGTTCTGTGTGATTGACATGGACAAAAGAAGAAACCCTTACCTCCCTGGAAGAACTTCCTTGCTCTTAAAGGGGCGGACGAAAGAAAAAAACAAAAGGAAAGCTAGGCACTCTTTCAAATATTTTTCACCTCCCAAAAGCAAACACAGTTCAGCTGGAGTCGCGCTTAGGTGGGGGGGTCGCACTTAATTGTCTGCAAACTCCGGACCTGGTGGGGAAACATTTTTAAGGTCCGGAGCTTGCAGCCCTTTGCCGCGGAGCTGGGGGTGTCAGGAGGGGGATAAAATCCTCTCTTTGGAAGTGCACACCAGCAGGAGCAGCCCAAGGTCAGTTTGCTAAAGTGTCAGGAGGGGATTAAAAGCCATTCTTGGAAGCCTGTGTCTGTCAAGAAAAAAATCAACAATATACTGGGACTGTGATATATGAACCACGATGTGGTGGGGACTACTGTATTGCAATTGAACTGGACCAATGTAACTGTGAAGGAACATGTAAATGTGCCCATATTTTGGCTATTTATTATACTGAACAATTGAGAAGACAGGGCATTCAGTTGCCTAAGATTTGACAACATGGAAGTTTGTTGATTCTACTGTGGTGCAAGGCATGTGTGCAAAGCAGTGTCATTAATGATCCATAATATGTAAGGAATACTACTGGCTTCTCAAGGAAATTGTAATCAGTTCACATCACTCCAGAAAATCCTATCCTTGGAATTATGAATGTAGGGGTGCTTTATAGTATCAAGCATCAGTTATAAGCCATCACCAATGGATTACGAGTAGAGATGTGCATGAACCACCAAAATGGTGGCTGCTCTCAATTCATGGTTCCATGCTTTATGGAAACCATAAACTATGAATTTACATTTTTCCTGAACAAATCACACACTGATTCATTAGTTTGTTCAGGATTTTTTTTAAAAAAAAATCCCAGCTGCCTCTCCATCCCCACAGCCTACCCCAGTCCCCTTCCCATGGCCCCTATCACTGCTGTAACAAGCCAGCAGCCTCTGCAAGAGGTCTTATTTCCAGCAGAATGCAAAAATGATGATGATGATGATGATGATGATGATGATGATGATGATGATGATGATGATGATCTTTGCCTCTCAGCTGAGACACACACAGAAGCAGCTGGCCTGAATGAGATTTTGGTTTTAAGGAGGCAACGGGAGCCATGCCAAGGGGACAAGGGGACCAGATGGAGGGTAGGGGTAAGGCAATGTTCACTGCATCACCCCAAAAATGTTAGTTTGAGATCATCCAAATCAATGAACTAGTGATTTTTGATGTCCCTCCTGGTTCGTTTTTAGCTTTGTGCCCAGTTGTAGCTACAAACCATCATCAACTGAACAAATTACTAAAATGGGTGTTTCTTTTTTTCTGGAAATCTTCAGGCATAGGGGATGATGATGATGATGATGACAATGATGGTGGCGATGAGGGTAGTAAGTAGTAGCTGAAGAAGAAGAAGAAGAAGAAGAAGAAGAAGGCATTTTTAGAAAATGAAACATATCAGCATCCAGTAGACCTGCTGTAAGGGGTGGTGGTGGTGGTGGGGACAAGAGGACCAGATGGAGATATTTTCTGGTAAAGTGTGTTTAAACCATAATGGTCATCTATTCATTGCCTGCAGGGATCACCCTCTTTAATAAAAATGTTCAGTTTGAGATCATCCCAAATGCAGATGAACTAGTCTTGTCCATTTCTAGGGTAGGACTTAAACCTGGTTCTTTTCAGAATATTGTGCTTTTAACAAGCTCACCATCAATATTGAAAAATCTAAAGTATTAATCTTTTCCAAAAACTAAGGAGACATCATCAACTGAACAAATTACTTTTAATCTGGGTTTCCTGTTTCATCGACTTAACTGGTCATCCCACCGAAAAGCCAACATAGCTGGAAATCTTCAGGTTCCATCTCTGGGAATCAGTATGGATGATGATGTAACTAATGATGATGACAATCTGGATTAAGGCTGCCAATCAGGAAGTAGATCGATGCAGAAGTATCTTGGTAGTACCAAAGATCAACCTACCAACAATAGTGAACTTGGGCTTCACCTGCCCTCAACAGTAGCGTGGACAGTAGTAGTACGCATCCATTTTAGTCCCAAGTAAACGATACTAAGTGACACCTATAGATCCAAATGGTATCAGAACATCTGCATAAAGATAGCGTCTATTGGAGTTGATTTAGACTATTTATCCAACTGCAAGAACATTTCTTATACAACTTTATTCGTCAAAGACTTTGGGACAGAGACAGAATATTGTTGGAAGAGTTAATCCAATCTGCTCCCCTTTATATTATGGCCTAACCCTTTTCAAAGAAAGATCCTTGAATCCTCAAGAGAGACGGGCATTTATGTTGGCAAGATGAACATCTTTCCTTCCACTGTCACTCTAGGAAGATACTCTAAAATGCCTTACAAGAGCAGAGCTGCAGGTTGGAACCTGATTCTGTTGCACATATTCTGACTCGTGGTGGTGGTGGCTCCATTATTTCCAAATTTTCAACAACCCCTGAGACTATTACTGATCCTTGGCAGACAAAGATAAAAACCAGCCAAATATTTATTACTAGTTTCTCAAAAGAGTAGCTTTTAAGTTTGGTTTATGCAGATTAATATGGTTGCTATTCAGGCGCTGAGAGGTTTGCCTATTGTAACTATTTTAATGACTTTTTTATGCCAATAAAGGTGACTGTGACTGTGATATTTTCTAGAGGCAGCCCCACATAGAGTGTGTTACAGTAATCCAGTGGGGCTGCAACTAAGTTGCTGTGGTCACATCAGACCTCTCCAGGAAGAGGTACAGCTGTCACACTAGTTTTAATTGTGCAAAGGCATAACAGTCCCCATATTCAAGAACAAGGATGACACAGCTGGCTGTGTCACCTATTTCCCAATCCACCTCCTGTCCCACACTATGAAGAACTTTGAGAAAATTCTGGGCCAGAACATTCACAACAATGTCCATCTCACCTGCAACCAATGTGACTTGGTCAAAGGATGTGGAATGACCAATGCCACCTTTGCAACTCATCAGCTCATTAAAAAAAAAAAAACAAGAGAAGACCCAACAGTCTGCACCCCTGTTCCTTGAGCTGCATTTCAACAAACCAGGAACACCTCTGTCTTGTCTGCTTCAAGACCCACAAGGCATTCCTAGGCCTAGAGAAGGAAATTGTTAATGCCCCATGGTAACTGAATTAATGTGTGTTCCATAACTACAAGGTGGCAGAACCACTCATCAACTGGGTAAAATGCTACACAAGAACACCAGCAGCTGTGTGCAATGTTCAGCTGGCCTCTCTTACAGTTTTTTGGTAATAGTTGGAGTGTGCCATGGTTCTGCATACTTGACACTCCTGTTTATAATAGTCATGCATACCATCCTACAAGACATGGAGCAAAATACTGCATGTTCTATGTTGACAATGCCATGCTTGCTACTACCACTAGGAATGAACTACAGTGGCAAGTTCAGACATGGAATGACCACCTCAACCACTTTGGACTCCACCTAAACATCAAGTAAACTGAGTACCTAGAGACTGCTACCACTCATGGAATGCTCCAAATAAAAGGAAAAAGCCTAAAGAACATGGATATTTTCTTGTATCTTGGTTCCCACGTCCAAGGCAATGGTGGCATCAGTGGTGATGTGTAAGCAAGAGTGAATGCAGTCTGGTTGCAATGGCAAGAACTCACTGGTGTGCTTTGTGACAGATGAAGGCCAATCCATTTCAAATCCAATATTTACAAGATGGTTGTCTTCCCCATTGCACTTTATGGCACAAAATGTTGAGCAGCAACAATGGGTGTAGAGCACTGTCTCCATGCCATGGAAATATGTATGTTCCATTGAATATTGGGTATTCCATTGAATCTTGGTCACAATTGGTACTACTCAATGCCTACTAGGTGTGGTATCAATTACAGAAGAAATAAGAGAAAGCTAGACAGTTGGTATGAACATATCTTCAGAGCAACACCTACCACCATTGCCCAAACTGCTTGCCCCTGAAAATCAATGGCCAGTGGCCATGTGGGCAAGCAAAACAGAGATTGCAGGACACTGTCAATAAGGACATAAAATTGTCAGTCTTTGCCCTGAAGGCACAGTCAGACAAAATCTGAAAAGCAGCTCCCAGACTTGCAGGAAAACACTAGGAAGAAGACTACCACCCCTGGCCACCACCAAAACTGCACAACTGTGTTTTCAGAGAGTGATAAGAAATCTTGTAAGAAATCTTCTCAAATCTCTCAGAAGTATTGTGGCCGTTTTTTCTCTTGAAGACACAACAAATTGCATTGGCTAATTACCTCTCTTGTGCAGAATGGTATCTTTCCTATGCAGGATTCTGCTGGAGATGGTAGAAGAAATGTGGAAACCAGTGCACAACTGTCACATTTCCTGCCAAAATATATATTTTCTGCACAGAAAGGACATTAAATGATGCAGAATATGGCAGTTTTCTACCAAGAACAACTGGCAAAATGGAGAATCAAATAAATAAATAAATAAATAAATAAATAAATAAATAAATAAATAAATAAATATTTTTTTAAAAAATCAATAAAAGGGGGATAATACTGGGCTTTCAATTTCCTGGGAAATCTTACCAATCTCATGGAAAATTCTCAGCAGGGGAGCCTTTGTATGTCTCCCCTTGAAAACTGCCTTACATTTTTGCAAGCATTGTTACTAGACATGGGCACGACTTGGCGAAATTGTCGTTTCCATTTTCAGATACCATTTCCGTTACGTAACGGAAATGCCAATGACAATTAAGCTGTCAGAACTCGAACTTGAACCAAAAAAAGAAAAATTGGGTCTGATTTGTCGTTGTCGTTCCTGGCATCGTGCAGCGATCGCGCGATGCCAAGCGGCACAGAAAAAAAGTTTTAAAAATAATTTTTTAAAAAATAACGATTTCCGGCCAAAAAAGCAGGCGAAAATATGCCTGCCTGAGGGCACCTACCAGAGGGGTGGTTTCTGGGGGGGGGGTTCCCAGCCTTCCCCCCCCTCCTGTCCTGGGCTGCTGGTACTGGGCTTGGAGGGGGCATCCTCGGCGTCTCCATTTGCCATGCGGTGCGGGGGGATCCAAAATGGTGTCCACAATATTTCTTTTTAAATCGTGGTCCAAAAAACCACCAAAGCACCACAGAAACATGTGAAAATTAGCTATTTTAAATGCTTGAATTTTTACAGTAGTAGCAGTGGGTTTTTTTTATAGCAGTAAAAGGTCGCACTGATTTTATTTTATTTTATTTTTATTTTTATTTTTTTACACCTGCGCAATGATTGCCTGGCCATGGGATGGGACCATGCAAATTTTTGGACCCATTCTACCAATCACATGGCCAGGGTTTGACTGACACTTCTGGATGTGCAAGAGGGCATAAAAAGCCGAGGCACTCCCAGAAGAGTCGCAGTCTGGGCTTGGATGTGGGTGGGAGAGGGCTGTGTGTAGCTGGCTGCTGTGCTAGACTAGTTTCAATTTCGCGGAGCCTTTAGATTTCAGTTAGGCAGGCAGGGAGGGAATTGATTCAATTGAATTTTTAGGAAATAATAATACCGTAATTCCTTTCATTCTCTGTCTGCTGTGGGGAATAGCAATGCAGTTTATTCTTTTTTATTCTCCTGCAGTTTGTTAGGATTTCTTTTCTGATAGTGCTTCAAAGGGGGGGGAGGTTTGAGTGGGAGGGGAGGTGTGGATTTATTTTAAAAAATTCATTTGCTTGGTGGCAAGCCAAGGTTCTTTCATACCCTGCCTGCAGCTCTGCTGTGGGTGCACTGCCCACTTTGTTTGCAAAAATTGCAATTGCTTTATTCGATGCAGTCTTGTGCAGCAAGTCAGTTTAAAGTGTTTTCCGCGTGCTCTGGGTCATTGCGGAACCCGCGCCCGCCGTCCGCGTGCCCACGCACCTGCCCCGCCCCCTGCCGCTGCCGCTGCCCGCCCATGGACCCCCACCACCACCCCGCCCATCGCCTAGGGCGCAAAAACACCTAGCGCCGGCGGGACGCCACTCGGTGGGACGTCAAATCGCGCGAAATCGCGGTGGCGGTAACGACAAATGACAAACGACACAACGAAATGACAATTTTTAAAAAAAATTCGTGAAAAACGGAAATGACCTGAAATGGACCTGTCCCGAAAAACGACAACTCAAAAAAATTTTTTCTGGTCGTGCCCATCTCTAATTGTTACATTGCTACTCCAAATAATATTTTTTTCTTTTTTCCTGATTTGGCCATCCGCTGGTTCTGGGTATTTTGTGCACAGAATTATACCCTGTGGGGTTGAAAATGAGTTTTATAGTGCAAAAATCTCTCTGTGTGTGTTTGTGGGCACAGATGGTGCATCAGTTACCATCTAGTCCTAGCTCCACTAAATTCTGTATCAAGTGGAGGATGGGCTCTACAAACCATTCCTCCCTACTCTATTCCCTGATTCTGTTATCCTTCAGCATATTTCATGCCTTGACTCATGCAAAGTTACACACACACACACACACACACACACACACACACACACACACATGGGGGAGGGAGAAGGGGAGAGAGAGAGAGAGAAAAGAGATGGGTTACCTCATTTGTAGTTATGCTTGTAATGTTTCAAATTATATTGTACAGTGGTACCCCAATTTACGAGATTAATCCCTTCCAAGCCAATGCTTGTAAGTCAGTTACAGTAACCCCCCCCCCGCCAATCATGGGGTTAGGGACCCACCCCACCCGTGATGCATGAAAATCCCAGATATGCAGAAGCGGGTGGGGGTGCCTGGGGGTGGGTGGGTGGGCAATTGCACGCCTGTCCTAGAAGTCTTGGCTGTCACGCACAGGTGGTGTTGCAGGATCTGACCTCCCGCCACTGCCTGCCTGTGCCGTCCAAGACTTCCCGGAGGGGCCCGGGGGGACAGGGAGCGACCAGATCACTCCCCGCCGCCCCTCTGTGCGGCTCTGAGGCCTTTTGGAGGGGCCGGGGGGCAGCTTGGAGCGACCCAATTGCTCCCCGCTGTCCCCTGCATGGCTCCGAGGTGCAGGTATTGCGATCCCATGATATAGCGGGACCACAGTACCTGAACAGTGAAATGGCAGGGGGTGACTTTATCTCATAAGTCAGGGGAGCGGTTTCCCATAGGAATGCATTGAAAATCAATTAATCCATTCTGGAGGGAACAGATTTCAATCCATTCCTATGGGAAAGCCTCTAAACATTGCCCACAGCTTCTCCCCCTCCCCTTCCCAGCATCTCTGGGGAAGTGGTGGGTGATGTTTGAAATGCCTTCCAGTCACAGAGGCAAGTGCTGCCTCCTTGGCTGGAAGGCATTTCAAATCGTTCGTGCAGCTTCTCCCCCCTCGAGGTTGGGAGAAGATGTGTGCACGATTTAAAATGCCTTCCAGTCACATTGGCAGGACTTGGCTCCATGACTGGAAGGCATTTTAAAAGTGGTACATCACTCCCCCCCCCGCCACCCTGCAGGAACTTGGGAGAAGCAGCACGCCAATTTTAAAATCCCTTCCAGTCATGGAGGCAGGGTTTGCCTGGTGACTGGAATGGATTTTAAACGTGGTGTGCCACTCCCCCCATGGGGGAGGATGTTGTCTGAAAGTGATAAATAAAATTTGCTATTTAAGGGTAGGACATTTAATTTTTTTTATTCCTTTATCTTCCTCTACAAGCTAGGATGAGCAAAGTACAAAACAAGAAACAATCTTAAAACACTTTTGTAATGTTATGGTCATTGTTAGCTTCAATGTGAACTTGCAGCCAGACCCTGCAATATAAGCCAAGGCCTTATCTTTCTGCACAGCAGGAAGGTATGGGGAAGATAATGGGTTTGTGCTCTCTCTCTCTCTCTCTCTCTCTCTCTCTCTCTCTCTCTCTCTCTCTCTCTCTCTCTCTGTGTGTGTGTGTGTGTGTGTGTGTGTGTGTGTGTGTGTGTGTGTGTGTGTGTGTGTGTGTGTGTGTGTGTGTGTGTGTGTGTGTGAGAGAGAGAGAGAGAGAGAGAGAGAGAGAGAGAGAGAGAGAGAGTACAGAAGATACATTTACACAGGAGATAATGGGCATTGTACTACTGAAATCGTGTTTCATCATGTTTCTTCCTTAGAGAGATGATTTGAACCATGCTGCGTTATGGAGTGTCATGTTTTTGTTGGTGGAAGGAAGCAAGGGCTCGTCTTTTCTGTGTACATCCAAAAGTATGAAAGACACTGTCTCTGAGTGGCTGATAGAATAGACATTGTCTGTGAATGTGCCAATGAATATCTACCAAGAAATAAATGCATTGCTCTGCTCAGAGAGTTGTTTTTATGTAAAGAAGGCATAATAGTAATGTCTCCCACAAAAGAGTATTAGTGACACAAAGAAAGCTTGCAGTCATTGGGATGGACTAACCATTTTAACTGAGACAGACTGTGGACAATTCTTTGAGGCCAGCAAGAGGTCTCATTTCCAGCAGTAGAATGAGGCCACAGTTGCTGAGACAAGGTATTTCCTCCGATTTTCATAGAAACATCTCTTCAGAAAACTAGAGCATTCTTATTTTGTGAAGTGGACAAGCCACAAAAGGACAAGGTGGTTTGATCAAAAACATGCAAACAATGTTATACGGTGGTGCTACTATGTATGAGTCCATGCAATGACAGCAGTTTTAAATGTCACACTTTATGAGAATTGCAGAAATCAGTCTTGAAAGCATATAGAATAATTTCTGGCCATTAGGCATCATTTAAAGCAAAGCAAAAGCAATTGTAAACTCTGGGCAGTTTACATTTTTAATTATGCAGGCTACACATTGCCCCCCCCCCCAGCAAGCTGCGTACTCATTTAACTGACCTTGGAAGGATGGAAGGCTGAGTGAACCTTGAGCCTGCAACCTGGAATTGAACCCCAGGTTGTGAGCAAAGTTTTAGCTGCAGTACAGCTGTTTCACCACTGCACCAAAAGGCCTGCTGTACCTGTTTCTCAACTTGCAAAATGTTTGAAGACCACTGCCATGTCTCTGTTATTCTTCTGTTCTGCCCACCAAACATACCGAGCTCTTCCACCCAATTTTCATAGAAGTTGATTTCCTACTCTCTCACCACCCATAGTATACTCTTCTTGGTGTTTCCAAGCATGAAAATACTGCTTAAAAATATGGCACTCAGAACTTGGCCCAAAGTAGTACTGAGTAGAAGGGAATAATTTGTTATAATAATCAGGACACAATGCTTTTTGTGAGGGAATATATTTTTAAGGCAGCTTTGTTCCATCACTGGTTCATTCTAGGAGAATGCTGACCACAACAGATGGGGTACAATGGAGTCCTTGTAGCACTCATGACAACACTGTTCACTGAGAGCAAGACATTCATATTACACTTGTTTCTGCTATGACAGATCATTGCAAGTCATATCTTTTGCATAGGGGACAAAGACTTGGCCAACAGAAGATTGACTGAAATCCTGCTGTTTAGCTTAGCAGGTCACACTAAAGGAGATCCATTCATTCCCTGGGGATTTTTGTGAGTCAACCTTCTGTGTTCCAGCTGCATGCCAGTGGTGGTGGCCACAACGGGAGAGAGAAGCACAGTTTTAAATGTGGTGCTGCTTGCTTCGCTCTCACATTGCCACAAACCCAATGTGTTGAACCAAAAACCAAAAACCTGCTGGGTGGTGGCAGCTTCCATTTTATTTCATTTCCTTGGGAAAATGCTATTAAAATTTGTTAATTACGAAATGAAATGAAATGCAATGAGCAACTAAATGAAACAAAATGCTATATTTCCATCTCTAGTCCAAACCCCTCATCAATGTAGGAATCCAAATCAAAGCAGATCTGATGATTGTCTAATTATCTCTTTAATGCCTCTAGTGATGGAGCACTCACTACTTCCCATGGTAATCAGTTCCATTATTGTACTACTTTAATGGTTAGGAAGTCCCCCCACCTTATATTCAGCTGGCTTTCTGTAACTTGCATTCTGGGTTGATTGTGAACAGGCCCTACCACTCCTCTGTATGGCAGCCTTCCATATATTTAAAAAGTGCTATCATATATCCCCTCAGTCTTCTTTCTTAAGGCCAAACATGCCCAGTTCTTCTAGTCTTTCCATCTAAGGGTTGGTTAGGGTTAGGATCCCCTGAACATTCTTGTTCCCTCCTCTGAAACTGCTCCTCCTTCTTACCACACTCTAGATGAGATGTAACCAGTGATAAATAGACAGAAAATAGTACCTTGCTGTGCTGAGCAATAGGAATTTAACCACTGAAATGCAAACTTTCTTTTAAAGTCCATCATTCCCCGGGCTCCATTTTCATGCTGTCAAACCTTCCCATGCATAAAACGCCAACAAGCATGTATGGCTTCATTTATTAGTTTGTATTAAAAGTAATGGAAGTGCTGCACACAATGAAGTATTGCTTGTGGAAACATAAATCACAACTGTCAGGAACAAGTACATCTTTACAAACACTGCTGCTGCTTGAGAATTAAATTTTAATTTTCAGAAAAAAATGTTCCTAATAAGAGTAGTCCTTTGTTTGAACATGACGAAGGTACAGTAATTTGTAAATGTGCCATGTATGTATGTATGTTGTGTCATTATAGTCGTGACCGACTCTTTGTGACTCCAGGTCCATGGAGTTTTCTTGGCAGGAATACTGGAGTGGCTTGCCCGTTCCTTCTCCAGGCGCCTACAGCACCTGGTATTCCCTGGTGGTCTCCCATCCAAGTACTAACCAGGGCCGACCCTGCTTAGCTTCGAAAATCAAGCGAGATCGGATGTGCTTAGGACATCTAGGCATGTGCCATATACCATGTCAAATAACGGAACATTTGTGCTTGAGGCATTTGGCTGAGCACAAAAGAAGTGGAAAGAATTCACAAGGCTGATGAGTTTTGGCAACTGTCTTCTTACCCACCTTCCAAAGTATGAGAATTGGTTACAGTTTCCCATGATGCAATAGATGTTGGTCATTTTCTACCACTGGACTGGTGTGTATCACAGACTATTCTTCCTACTTTGGTCTCCATTCCACCAATAATAACACCAGGATGAAAGTGAAATGAATCAGAGAAGGACATACTGATTTTTGTTTCAAATAATAGTTCAGGAGACATTTACTTGGTGCGCTGATCCAACTTGCATTTCCCAAATAAATATTTGAATTGAAACACCATCATCTTCTGTTACTGTGTCTTCCTCTAGTTTCTGAGTGAGCTTCTGTGATCTTTTTTAAATCCACACCAAAATGTATACATGGGGGAAACTGGATAAAATACAGCTGTGTATCACACATATTCCTAGACAAAATTAGCCCGATTCAGATCAATATGTATGACCGGAGAAAGCAAGGCAATGTCTCTCCAACAAAATGATGGGATGGGGAAAGGGAGCTTGCCTTTCTTACTGATAGCTCACCTCCACTCTCTAACCCGAGTTCTTGCAGGGATTGTGAGAATGTGTACCATGAGAAAAGCACCAAACACACCTACTTTTCAATCATAGTCCTTGCAGGTAAGTATTGGGTGAGATCACAGAATTTCTGAATTCAATTGTTATCTCAAGCAGTTTTTCATGAATCTTTTGCCGGGTTTAATGGAGTTTATAGAAGTCAATGAGAAATTCTGGATATGTAGTTATGTTCATTGCATTCTGAGCTATCTCCTATGGTTTGTCTTGGCAATATGGCTTCAGTTGTCTTTTAACTAATCATCTTTTCTTTCTTTCTTTCTTTCTTTCTTTCTTTCTTTCTTTCTTTCTTTCTTTCTTTCTTTCTTTCTTTCTTTCTTTCAAGAGTGCCAGCTCATCTGCTTTCTTTTGACCCTAGGAGAACCATTATGTGTATTTTTAGTATTATGAAGGTGCCTAATGGTAAGCTCATATATTGTTCAGATATAATGGTAATGGAATAGCAACTGCTGAATTGAAAGTGCAAATGCTATATGCAATTTGGGAGGGGGGGAGAGGAAATACAATGAATTGGAAATTAAATGGAAAAACTTGTGCCACACAGAGCTATTGAATGACATGGGTGACATAGTCTGAATTTTGTTGTGATTCACATTCACAACATGAATTAACTGTGCTCTATAATTGCCTTCACAATGTGCACTTTGAGAACAAAATAAATATGTTTTTATTAAATTAAAATGCATATGTGTATGGGCACACACATAAACACATACACAAGCAATAAAAAGATATTCCCCTTCTATAGACCTAACAACTAGGGCTAATGGAGCATGTGGAGGAGGATGAAATAGCTAATCACAAAGGAAGGAAGGGAGGGAGGGAGGGAGGGAGGAAGAAAGGAAGGAAGGAAGGAAGGAAGGAAGGAAGGAAGGAAGGAAGGAAGGAAGGAAGGAAGGAAGGAAGGAAGGAAGGAAGGAAGGAAGGAAGGAAGGAAGGAGTCGTGGGGTATGGGAGGGAACAAGAGATGAGAGGTTGGGAATGTTGACTTTGTCCATTTTGACTTGGCCCACATGGTATCCTGCTGAACTGAAATGTAGAAACAGAGCTCTGCTGCTCCCGGATCTGGCCAGGTGGTGAGGAATCGCTGCTCACCCGCAGGAGAGCCACCTCTTCAATCCTGGGGCTGCAGCAGCCCAAAGCCAGCAGTCCCGACCCCAGTGAACAGTGACCCCCAACAGGAGAACCAAGGTGACTGTCAAAAAGCAGCTTCTGTTCTAGCGGGGAAAGGAAGTGATGGATCAGGTACCCCAAAGCCAAAGCCAGCAATGTGGGGAAACTTTGGGGCACATGATCCCCACAGGGAGGAGGGAGGAGGTGACTTTCAAAAACCAGAACACAGCAAAGCAGTGAAAAGGCTTCCCTAGTTCGCTGTGTTCCACTTTTTGACAGCCACATTGAGGCAAAGGGATCCAAGAGGCCTTTTGCTGGGTCACACAGCAGGTAGGGTGGTCATACCACCATGATAACTGGCAAGGCACTCTTGCTGGGGTCTGAAGTGGCATGCCTTGGCAATGCCCACCACATTTGCAGTTTCTTAAAAATGCTTCCCTGCTTTATTTTTTTTTGACAGCCGCAGTTACCCTTCCTGCCATGCGATCAGTGAAAGGTTTCTTGGATCCCTGTGAAGCTGCAAAGGTGGCAGGCATTGCCAGGTCATGCCCCTTGGGGCTCTGGCAAGAGCAACTTGCTGGTGATTGCAGTGGCCTGAGCACCCTGCCTGCAGCGCAACCCAGCTCATGAAAAGGAGGCGGGTGGCAGGGAGCCTAAGCCGCTTTGTGAAAAAGGATCTCTGTACCCAAAAGCCGAAGGGGCTTGTCCCTGATGTCATGCCTTTGGCTTTTTAGTGCCTGAAAAGGAGGTGGGTGGCACAGAGCCAGCGGCACCACAGCGAGGATCCCAAAACATGGTTTCCCATAGGAATGCATGGAAAACCAATCAATCAATTCCTTTTTCCCCTTACTTTTCCCGGACTTCTGGAATGAATTAATTGGTTTTCAATGCATTCCTATGGGAAACCACATTTTGGTTTACAAAATTTTCACAGTACAAAACAGCCCACAGAACAAATTAATTTCGTAAACTGAGGTACTACTGTAGTAAATTTGCATAGGTAAAAACACCTCCATCTTTTAAGGCTGGATCCGGAAACTCTGGCTCTCCTGGCTTACAATCTTTGAGCCTAATTATAACACAACCTCGTGAAATAAGACAGTATTAGAACTCTGAATGACATACTTGAGGCCACCCCTGGAGCCATCCCTCGGAGATTAGATGCCCTTTTCATAGCAGCGTATGATTCAGAGATCAAATGTTACTTAGTATAATGCAAAAAAAAAAAAAAATTAAGCTGCTTGAGTCAACCCCAACATCCAGAGCAACTGGGTTCTTGCCAAATAATTTGTCTATAACCATATACCCTGTTTCCCCGAAAATAAGACCTACCCCCAAAATAAGCCCTAGCAGGATTTCAATGCATTTGTTAAATATAAGTCCTACCCCAAAAATAAGACATAGTGATGGGTGTGGCTGTGTCTGCGCGCGCGCACACACACACACACGCACACGCACACAAACACACACACACACACACACACACACACACACACACACACACACACACACACACACACAGAGAGAGAGAGAGAGAGAGAGAGAGAGCACAGAGCACACGTTGCCCCTCCTTTTCCATTCATGATCCTTCCCCCCTTCGCTTGGGCCACCAAAGTTACCATACTTTGCAGCATGTTTGCTTGCCCTGTTTCCCCCAAAATAAGACCTACCCCAAAAATAAGCCCTAGTGTATCTTCTTGGGAAAAAAATAATATAAGACAGTGTCTTATTTTCAGGGAAACACGGGTAGTAGATAAAAGAGTACACAAACTGTTCTGGCTTTTGTGTGCTCATGGGGCTGGAGAAATGGGATGGTGTGATCTACATACAGCTTGGTAAGTCATTGATTGTTCAGGCTAGACATGGGCACGACTTGGCGAAATTCTCGTTTCTGTTTCCATTACTCGTTTCCGTTACGCAACGGAAATGGTAACAACAATTGCTCCCCCAGAACTTGAACTCAAACCAACAAAAGAAAAATTGGGTCTGATTTGTTGTTGTCATTCCTGGCATCGCGCGGCAATCGCGCGATGCCAAGCAGCACAGAAAAAAAGTTTTAAAAATAAAAACCCCGATTCCTGGCCAAAAAAGAAGGCGAAAATATGCCTGCCTGAGGGCACCTACCAGAGGGGTGGTTTCTGGGGGGGGTCCCCACTCCAGCCTTCCCTCCCTCCTGTCCTGGGCTGCTGGTATCAGGCTGGGAGGGGGCATCCTCGGCGTCTCCATTTGCCATGCGGTGCGGGGGGATCCAAAATGGCGACCACAATATTTTTTTTGAAATCGTGGTCCAAAAACCCACCAAAGCACCACAAAACATGCGAAAATTAGCTATTTTAAATGCTTGAATTTTTACAGTATCATCAGTGGGTTTTTCTTGCAATAAAACGTCTCCATTGATTTTATTTTATTTTATTTTATTTTTATTTTTTTACACCTGCGCACGTGCAATGATGGGCTGGCCATGGGATGGGACCATGCAAATTTTTGCAGCCATTCCACCAATTGCATGGCCAGGTTTTTTTGCTGGTACCAGGCTGGGAGGGGCATTCTGGTCTCCATTTGCCAGGGGGAGGGCAATAAAAATCCCAAAAACCCCAACCCTAATTAGCCTAATCCTAAGCAGTGGGTTTCTTGCAACAAAACGTCTCCATTGATTTTATTTTATTTTATTTTATTTTTTTACACCTGCAGTATGATGGGTTTTGGACCATGCAAATTTTGGGCCAGAGGCTGAGACTTCCAGAGAGGCATAAAAAGCCCACCAACCCACTAATCCTAACCCTAACCCATATGCCAGTACACTGTTTTCTTAGTGGGCCAGAGGCACCCAGAGGTACAGCCCACTAACCCACCCTAACCTTAACCATTACCCTAAGCCTAGCTCTTACCCCCTAACCCCATGCTCTGGGAAGTCAATTCACGCTAAATCGCAGCGGTAACGACAAACGACATGACGAAATGACAAATTTTTGAAAAATTTCACGAAAAATGGAAACGACCCGAAACGGACCCGTCCTGAAAAACGACAACTCGAAAAAAAAATTTCTGGTCGTGCCCATCTCTAGTTCAGGCATCTCTAAAATAATACACTTACTGTATTAAAGAACTTATAAGAAAGCATATCTATTTTTCTTCCACCAGATGGAGCTCCTGTCTTTTAAAACACTGCATTTTCATAGGCCCAACATGTCAAAAGTTACCCATTCAAGACCGAAAAGACTTTATTTTTATTTTTGTTAAATTAATGCAAGTTATGTCAAGTCATTAAAAGAACACCAAGAAGAAAGTGATGACACTGGATTCTAAAGATCTTATTAGATGCAATAGAAACAAAGTAATGGCCACATTAGTATTTAGTGGAATGACAGCTCTGTTTAAATTAAGGAATGTTGTAAATAATTAACCCAATAAAAACAAATGTTGCCTACTGAGTTTATTAATCAAGGGTCTTCTCTAATCATATTAACCAGGGTAAATGTGTTTACATAGGAACTTCATCCAAAGCCAATTAAATCATTTAAACTTTGGTTCATTTCAGTGCATTAGGTCTCAAACGTGTTCAGAATAAAGCCCATTGAGGTTGTTTACAGGTAATCATCCCTTTTAAAAAACAGTCTTGTATAGTAATGGAATACCAACCAAATCTTCCTAAACAGCCTTTGCTTAAAACTTGCTCTTAAGATTGTCAAACAAACAGGCAGTTTCTGCAGTGGGTAAAGTGATGGCTTGGGACATTCAGGTTCAAGTCCTTCTTGAGAGATGGAATTAATTTGCTGTCATGGGGCTAGTCAATCTATCTCTGCCTGATTTTCCTGAGGTTCATTGTATGGATAACATAGGGAAGGGCCTTTGGTTGACAACTTGAGCATATTTGAGGAAAGATCACATCATAGTGGAAGGAAGGAAGGAAAGAAGGAAGGAAGGAAGGAAGGAAGGAAGGAAGGAAGGAAGGAAGGAAGGTGAGATGGGCACGAAATGACTTTTTTCGTTCCGTTATCCGTTATCCGTTATCCATTCCATTACGTAATGGAACGAATAACAACCGTGGCCATGATTTAGGAATGGAATGAACAGATCCCGATGAAACGTGGGGGTAAAAGAGGGTGTATTTCGCTGAGCTCGCTGTGTTGCTATTTTGCTTTCTTGTTATGGTATGGTAAAGAGCAGTGGGGGGAGGAGGGGGAGAATTTAAGAAAGCGAGCACCCAAACCTTGATTACCAGAAATCGCTTGATTTTATTTTAGTTTTGTTAAGAGAGACCAAAAGGTTGTGGGCAAACTGGGGGGGAGGGTGGAAAAGGGCAACCTCTCCTTTTGGAGGGGGTGTTTTGTGGGTGGTGGTCTGATGTTTGGGATCCTTTAGCCACCCTTTTCCCAGAGTTTGGGAGGTGGGGGCGGTGGGAGAAGACAGCGAGAATTATTCTTGTTCTTTTAAAAACAAAGTAGATTTAAAAATAAAAGCCAGGGTGCTTCCGCCCCAATGCACCCAGAAAGCACGAACTTTTAAAACTTTTTTTTTTTTGCTGAATCCCAAGCCCGCGCTACAGCAGATCAGCACTTGGGGCTGTGCCAAAAAAATGCTGTGGTTTCCGTGCTGGCTTTTCCCCATAGGAATGCATTGCTTCAATGCATTCCCATGGGAAAACAAAAACTGAATCAAAATGACAAATGAAACAAAGTTTTCTAGAAAAATCCATTTCAACCGAAGTGAACCAAAATGAAAAGGGCCCGAACCAAAATGAAAATGAAACACCATTTTTGCATTTCATGTCCATATCTAGTTATGGGGCAAGGGAGGGAACAAGAGATGAAAAGTTGGCAACATTTCCTTTGCCCATTTTAGCTTGGTCCATCTTGTATCCTGAACTGAGATGTAGAAAACATTTTAAAAGTCTTTAAAAGTCCTCCATCTCACTTACTACAGTGACAGATACTTTGGTTATTGTCCACCTTGATGAATAACATGTCAGTAGCTGAAATGTCAGGCCTCTAATACTAGTCATATTGGTAGGCAATCGGAAGGTACGAGTTTCAAGAGTCCATTATTTGTATCTTATTTGTTTGTGTAAGAAAAGCAGCCAGACAGTATTTTACTCTTCTTAGGGAGTGTGGTAGGGGTGTTTATAGATACAATCTGGAGGCCAGTACCCCCCACACACACACACTGTAACATCTGTAAAGGTTAATCTGATGATACTGCAACATTGTGCTCCTAGATCAGATGTTAAATATGAATATATTTGTGTGTCATCCTTGTGTAGGGGGCATGCTAATCTTCTCTGTATCATTCCAATTTTAGTAGATGTGCTGCCGCAGCAAGCCCAAACATTAAGGATTCTGTGATGCCTTTATTCCTGATATGTATAACCAGAAATTGTCTCCCAAGATAACTGAAAAGCAATTCAAGCCCAATATCATTTGGAAAATAAAATAAAACACAACAACCTCAGCTCCTGTAAGAACCAGTGGAAAATGAAGTCTCCTTAGCTCCGTTTGGAACAGCCTCAAAGAATCTGGATTGTTTTAAAGAACAGTGAATGAATGGATGGCAACAAATTGCTCATTTGAGCCCAGCTAGAGTCTTGATATTAACACCATGAGTGCAACATTATTTGATGGCCATAAAATAATGATGGCTCCCCACTCTATCAATTATTGCATTGCCTACACAATGTTACCTAGGCAAGAGTCCAGCAGTAGTGGGGACAACTTGTGGTTACATAGGTCACTAGCTTACAACCTGGCAACTATGTGTAAATGTGGTTTCATTCAACAAATGGTGGGTGGCATGAGAGATGGAAGCAAATCTAAATTTCAGTTCCACCACCACCCTCACCCTTATTTCTGAAATGGTAACTTCCATCAGCTTGTGAACAGGACAAAAACTGTCCTTCCGAATGGTCATAATGACAATTTGCAACCATTTTGTGTACAATTTTTTCCTCACCTACACTATTTTGTACATGATGTTCAGAGTTCATGCACCATTTTCTATGACATAAACACATGTGTGCATATTTCCCTATAAAGTACATATTTTAGTCCAGTTTTCCTTTTCTACACTGGCAATGAGATGACACATTCTGAAAATTACTTTTCTAATTTCTGTGTCTTTGTTGGTTAGTTTTCCCCCTCCCTCTCTTTCCCCCTTTATTATTTATTATTATGACTATTAATGATCATGTTTGTTTACATTTTAGTAAATATGTTAATGTTAATGTTGGATCTTTTCTTTTCTTTTCTTTGTCTTTATTGTATTTTGAATCTTGTATTTCATGTTATAGTATTTTAATGATATTGTACACCGCCCAGATGGTTTTGTGGTATAGAAATAAAATAAAATAAAATAAAATAAAATAAAATAAAATAAAATAAATAAATAAATAAAATGTAGATTAAGTGTGTACTTATCCCCTTATGGATTCACCATTAAAACTGATGAATTTGGTAAATGAACAAACAAATAAACACACTTGACTAATTTGTTCTCTATTCATGGGACTCTTCATTCCACTGCTGTTTCCAAACATAATCAGGTTTATTGCTGGGAAGCCCACAACTATTAATATTTCTGAGGCGGAAAGCAGTACTATAGCTATCACTGCAGTTTGGTTAAACAAACAACTTAGCTAAACAGGGTGTTCTTTTAAAAGTAAAACAACCAAGGGTTTTTTAAGGAAATCATGTCCTCCTCCCCAGTCAACAGAATTTCTCATATGAACTACACATATTTTCAAAAATGCAAGGAAATTTCACCTGAAGTTATAGCATTGTGCATAACTTTAGACAATTCTGTGATGTATTTGTGCAGCAAAACTTCCAAAGAATTCCAATAATAGGGTTTATTTATTTAGTTTTAGAGTGAGTTAACCTAGGTGTTCCCCCCCCCAGGGTGTTTTCACAGCTGTGTACAATGCCAGCAGGATTATACCTTTTCTGTCAGGACATTCCTCGCAAAAGAGAATGCTTAGCATTTTTGTCAGCAACTGTAATTTTATGATTGTGCATCAGGGGGAGTTATCCCCTCATTTATTTCTCTTGAAACATGGAGCTTACCAGCACTATTCCTTTATCGCTGCTCATCTTGTTCAACCATGTACATTTCAACCATGTATATTGAATACCTGGACTTTTAATCTAGGCAGGTTCACACATGCAAACAGGACCCATATTTACCTCCCCAGTTGGACAATGCGGATAAGGATGCCTCGAAGATTTAAAATACCTAGAGAGCTGTAGCTGTTGTATCTGTGATGGCTGTGAATTTAATATTTACCACATGGATGTCCTACCTTTATTCTAGCAGATGAAGCAGGAGCATGTGGCTCCCCCCATTTGGTCAGCCTCTCTCAAGTGAGCCTAAAACAGAGAATGACTACCCCCAGGGCATTAAGAACCCAGTGGCAATTTGAACTTGCATACAAGTCATTGTTCAATCTCCAAGTCATCAATCAGCCCTTTCATTTTTGTAACAGTTTTCAGTGTTTAAAACGGGAGAAAATAAGACTGTGTGTGAGGGGTGGGGGTGGGGTATCAGTTCACTATCTTCTCGTCACCCCTCACAATAATTGGCCATGGCAATGCATCATCTTCAGATGAGAGCCTTTTAGTACACACATCGAAAAAGTTAATGCAGAAAAGGGTCAGTAACCCATTTAAACGACTCTACAGCATACTCAATAGTGCTCTTCAATGAATGGAATACAATTAACCAGGCTGCTGAAGTTAACTGCAGAAGGCAATTTCTCATATAGCAAGCTAGGTTTTTTTGTTTGTTTGTTTTTTAGTATCAAGTAACCTTCTATTTAGGGAATGCCCTACTGTTGTTTTGAGAAACCCCTAATTAAAATATTTAGCTAATTATTTCCTACAATGAAAGTCGGTGGTAAGTCACTGAAAACAAAGAACAGAAAAGCAAATCAACAAGACGAGACAAGAAGGAGGGGGGGGGGAGAGAATGGAAGGCGGCAATGCAGAAAAGGGTAGTTACGGCTCACAGCAAAGATGCCTGAAAGAAAGTCAGGTTGTAATTTAAAATAACATCTCATTAGTTTATTTAATTACTCTCTGCCAGCCGTAATTGATTTTAAGCCCAGAAACAGAAACACAAAGTACTTTGGGAAAAAGTAATTTTACCTCTGGTAAATTGCAGAGAAGATAAAGGTTGCACAAAATAAATACATGCAGTTCTAATTATATGTTGTTTTTAAATATTTATGTAACAATTTTTTCCCATTCTTGATGCAGGGACATGGCTTACAGATCTTGTTATTGGGAGGGTATTACATTGATCTTTAGGCTGTTTGTTTGGCTTTTTTAGAGGCAAAAATCAGCAAGGCATGAACATCTTGTTGCTAAGCCCACTACCTGAGACTTCCGAGGGTACTGCTATTCAGAGCAGACAGGATAGGGAAACTAGGATAGGTGGTCTCGAACAGCTTCCCATCACACTTCAGTGGTACCTTGTATAAAGGAATTAATTCGTTCCAAATGAAATTATGTTAAGCAAATTTTCCTTTATACAAATTCCCATAGGAATGCATTGAAAATGGTGTAATCCCATTTTTATGTTGTACGGATTCTCCCCATAGGCAATTATGTTAAGCAAATTTCCCCTATCTCCGGAATTTTTTATGTTGTACAAATTTTATGTTATACAAGCTGTTTGTTATACAAGGGTCCACTGTATATTGCTTTCCTTGCATTGAGCTTTGGTTCCTGGCTATAGCTCAATGCCCCAACTTCCTTATCCAGCAACTTTGTTGTATATGGAAGGCCATTTCCCTTGGACAGGCAGTCAATCCAATCCAAGAGAACTGGAGGGTCTGAAGATTACCCAGTTCTTAAAATTGCCCTTAAAAATTCCACCACCTTTTTTTTTTTTTTGCCATTTCTTCTTGTTCCAGCAAATGGATTTCATGTTGTAAAATATTTATTTTATTTTTAAAGTTGGAGGCTGAGGGTCTTTTTTTAAGCTCCTGTTCATTCTCCTTTAAAGCTGTTAGAAGATCTTGATATTGTTTCTTCTTTTCTTTCCTTTTTTGTGCATTATATTGTATTGCTAACCCTCTAAGATAGGCCTTCCCTGCGTCCCAGATTGTTGTCATTTCTGTATCTTGGGGTTTATTTGTTTGGAAGAAGAAATCTATTTCCTTTTTCATTTTGGTTATAAAATTTTCATCCCTCATCAGATAAGTATTTAATCTCCATCCTCCTTTCCTTCTTGCTTGTCCTAACGTCATTATTATTGGGTTGTGGTCTGCATACGTATTTGGCAATATTTCAATTTCTTCCACTTGATGTATCAAATCTGCTGAGATCCAACAGTTGTCAATCCTCGACCAGGACTTGTGTCTGCATGAGTAAAATGTGTAGTCTCTTTTATATGGGTTTCGGGTTCTCCAAATGTCAATTAAGTTCAGCTCTTTTGCCATTTCTAAGAAAGTTTTAGGGATCATATTTCTTTTCTTTTTCTTCCTGCCCCATCTGTCGTTGAGGTATCTTTTGTTTTGTCCACTACTGCGTTAAAGTCCCCCATGATGCATATTTTTTTCTCCGGTTCTCTTATTAGGAGTTCTTTTAATTGTATGAAAAACTTATCTTGCGCTTCATTTGGTGCATAAATATTTATTAGCAATATTTCTTCGCCCTCTGTTGTTATCTCTGCTGCTACCACTCTTCCATCCTTTGAGGTGTGGATTAGTTTTGGATTAAGGTCTTTCTGTATATACATTGCCACACCCCTTTTCTTTTGTTTATCTGCTGCTATAAACATTTGTCCTAATTTGTTATTCTTTAGCATGTTCTTGTCTGATTCTTTAATGTGGGTTTCTTGAATTAATATGACATCCGCTTTGGTTTTGTATAATTTATTGAAGATTAAATTTCTCTTCTGGGGCGAGTTCATCCCTCTAACGTTAACTGATAGAAACTTGAGTTCTCTTGACATTTTACCGGTTTTTACTGTCTGATTTATCTGCTTTGTCTTTGTTCTTATTCCAGTTCCTTGTCTTCCTGGGTGAGGGGGGTGTTAAAGTTCTCTGTGGTTTCCATGCTCTGTCCTCCTTCCCTTCTGTCTCCCCTTCTGATTCTTCACTGGAAAGCTGCAATTCTTCTTCCGTTAACTTGAGTTTGTATCTCATCTCTTCCAGGAAGTTCCTTGCCTTCATTTTGCTATTTAGATTGTATCTTCTCGACTCCCAGTTAAATAGGACGCCTTCTGGGGTTAACCATTTGAAGGGGATTCTCCTATCTATAAGCACTTTTGTGAGGAACGCATATTCCTGTCTTTTTTTTCGCATGTTCCATGGGACCTGTTTCAAAATATTGACTTTAGCCCCCCTTATCGTTAGATCTTTCTCTTGGTTAAATTTCAATATTTTCTCTTTTGTTGATCTCTTTATAAACTTTATGTGCACTTCTTTTGGCAATTTGTTCTTCCTTGTGTATGCATTGCCTACTCTATATATTCTGTCTATGGATTGTTGTAGTTCTTCTTTGGTTAATCCTATTTGTGCGGCCCATTCTTCAGTTATTAATTGCTCCAGATCTTCTCCTTCCTGTTCTTCTAAGTTTTGGATTCTCAGAAAGTATGATGCTCTGTCCATCTCTATCAATGTCAGTCTGTCTTGATCCTTACTCTTTTCTTCCTTTATAATTTCTAATTCTTTTAATTTTAGTGACTTTGTGTTCCACCTCTTTAATTGCCTGTGTGAAGGTGTCAATTTTCGCATTATTGCTATCTATTCCGGCTTTAAGCTCAGTCTTGACCTCTTGCATCTGATCTAAGATTTGCTTTACAATGTTTGCTTGAAGGTCTTGAAGGGCATTCTTAAATGGATCTTGGGCTATGAGTCTCAATAAATTTGCTGTTTGGTTGGGGGATTCCTCTTTCTTTCGAGTTGCCATCTTCCTGGAGCTCAATTTGACCCCAAGGTTAGTTTATATAAATATGAGCCCCTTTTTCAATTGCCTTTTGTCCTTCTCCCCTTCCTTCGCCACTTATTTCAATATAAAACTTAACCATTAATCTAGCCTATAACATACAACTCATACCCACCAAATTGATAAACAAAACAAGTATCAACGATGAGGATTAAAGTAATGATTCACAAAAAAAAAAAAAATCAAATTTGCAAGGCAAAACTTCTTTGAAAATGCGAACAAACCAGGAAGATGGTTAGCTTACAAAATTAAAAGAGAGAGAGAAAAAATGAGAATTGGCACACTAGAAAACAAAATAGGCAGGGGAATATATAAGCAGAAAGAAATTGAGAAAATAATACAAGATTACTACACAAACTTATATAAAAAAAAAGAAATTGAGCAGGAAGATCAGTGGAAATATCTAGATAAGATCGGGAGCTGGAAATTTAGTCACCAACATTTAGAGAGGCTAAACAATCCAATAACAACCTATGAAATTATGGAGGCATGGAAAAAACAGAAGAAGGGGAAGGCGCCGGGACCGGACGGGATCCCGATGGAATTTTACCAAGGATTGGAGGGAATTCTAGCTCCACAGTTCAAAAAACTAGTGGAATATATTGGGAAAAACGGCAAAATTCCAGACTCATGGAAGGAAGCACATATATCACTGGTACATAAAGCAGGAACAGAAAAAAAAGAAATTAAAAATTACAGGCCAATCTCTCTTTTAAATGTCGATTATAAGATATATGCAACTATCTGGGCTACAAGACTAAAGAAGGTGCTTGAAGAAATGATACATGATGACCAAACAGGATTTATCCCCAAACGAAAACTGACATCTAATATAAGAACAATAATAAACATCCTGGAATTTTATGAACAACACCCAGAGAAACAAATGATGTTGATTTTTCTAGACGCGGAAAAGGCCTTCGATAATCTGAATTGGGAGTTTATGATTCTACAGTTAAAGAAGATGGGGGCACATGGACTCTTTTTACAAACAATTAAAAATATTTATACCGAGCAGAAAGCGAAGATCAAAGTCAATAATCAAATGACGGAAAGTATCCAAATCATGCAAGGCACGAGACAGGGGTGCCCACTTTCCCCTCTACTATTTGTTCTAATCCTTGAGTCTTTGAATAGACAAATAAGAGGGAATAGGAAATTAGAGGTCTGGAAATCAAAGGGGAGGAGTATAAACTGCAAGCCTATGCAGACGACCTGGTAGTAATATTGGATAATCCCCTGCACAGCATTGAACAAGTATTAGGAGAAATAAAAGAATTTGGAGCAGTGGCAGGCCTAAAAATAAACTACAGCAAAACAAAATTCATGACTAAAAACATGCACAAAAAGATGTGGAGGAACTCAGCCTTAAAACAAAATTTCAGGAAGTCCAAAAATAAGATACTTGGGGATTATGATCACAAAAAAACAAGCAATCTAATGAAGGAAAACTATCTCTTAATGCAGAAAGAAATAAAGAGAGATTTGGACGATTGGAACAAGTTGCAAATATCAATGATGGGAAGAATCGCAACAATCAAGATGTCAGTCCTCCCAAAATTGCTATTCCTCTTCCAAAATCTACCAATTATACTAAACTTTAAATATTTCAAAGAACTAGACACACTGATCTCAAAATTTATCTGGAAAGGGAAAAGACCAAGAATAAAACTCAAAACATTACAAGATTTAAGAGAAAGAGGAGGGGCGGGGCTACCAAACTGGTTACTATATTATAAAGCATGCGCCTTGGTTTGGATAAAAGAGTGGATAACACTTGGGAACCAAAGAATGCTAAAATTAGAAGGTCAGGATTTAAGAATGGGCTGGCACGCATATGTGTGGTATGGGGGAATCAAGGAGCAGGCACACTTCTCAAACCATATAATAAGGAAAGCACTCTCCTTAGTTTGGCAAAAATTTCAAACACAGAACTATAAAAAAATTCCAGAATGGGTTGCACCTATAGAGGCCTTTACTCTAAAAACAATAAACCAAAAGGGTTTACTACTTACGTATCAAGAATTGCTGACTAAAGAGAAGGAGATGAAAGAGAAAACAGAATTGGAGAAATTGGGCTTGGCAACAGATTGGTGGTCTATGGCAAAACTAGAATCAAGATACAAAAAAGATAAATGTATGGGTTTTTTTGAAGGGAAAACACGGGTGGATGAACTCTGGATATATACAAATGAGGGAATCATCAAAAAAATGTATACATATTTATTAGAATATGAACTGGAGGATGAAAGAGTGAAGGAGGGAATGATTAAATGGGCTCAAAATTTTAAATATAATATTGATATTGATGACTGGACTAAAATGTGGAAAGACAGTCACAAATTAATTAAACCTGTTAGTCTCAAAGAAAATATATTTAAAATGTTTCACAGGTGGCATCTGACTCCGGTAAAACTAGCCAAAATGTCAAAAGGGTCTAATAATGTTTGTTGGAAATGTAGAAAGAATCCAGGGACTTATTATCATGCATGGTGGTCATGTGATCAAGCTCAGATATTCTGGCGGCAGACTTGGAAAGTGGCACAAGAAATTGTACAAATTAAATTAAATTTCAGACCGGAAACGTTACTGTTGAATATAATGCCAGAGACTACTGATAAAAAAATAAAATATATTCTCTTGTATATATATACGGCAGCTAGACTGCTCTGGGCCCAGAAATGGAAAATAACCGAAATACCAACGAAGGCTGAACTCTTGAAAAAGTTACTGGACATTGCAGAACTGGATATGCTCTCAGAGGCGCTGCGAGACCACCCAAGGCATTATGTAAAGGAGAGCTGGAAGATGATATACAGCTGGGCCCAGAAGCAGTTAAATGAATAAAGGGCAAAATAGTCATAAAGACGTTAAAAAGTGACACTAAGTCTGGAAGTCTTGTAGATGGCTGTTCAAAGGTGGAATCACCAATACCTCTGTATTAGTAATAGATAAGGGGACAGGAGCTGTCTACTCTAGATTCTGGTCTGTATTAGTAGTCTAATGTGACCCTTAATACTATTGAATTTTGTTTGTATATAGTATGCAAAATAATAATTAAAAAAAAAAATTCCACCACCTTTTAATCTTGCCCTGCAGGATCAAAAAAGGTGCCTGGATTCTGAGCTTTTGCTTCTCCTTCCACATAAACTTCTGAGAGTGTATTTTTAATAGCCAAAACTCCCAAATAGTCTCAAGGCACTGGTTTAACTAATGAGCACACTTTGGTAAAATAAAATGAGCTTTATTACGAGAATACAAAAACAGGTAAAAATTGTAAAAGCAAAAATACAGAAAATGGGATTCAATTTGTTAGTGTATGACATGCAAGTGAATTCCATAAAACAAGAAATTTTAGCTAGGTAACTCTGCTAACATGGACTACAATATCCATCTTGCTTACAGACTAAAACATCTCTAAAAGCAACACCATGTGGATAGCTCTCTCTCTCTCTAGCTCCCACCATTACACTCTCCCAAAGTCCTTCTTCCCAAAAAGCATCCCCCTCCCTTCTTCCTGATGCTTCCAAGCATTCCCTCCAATCAGTGTCCAAAGATCTGCATATTAAATTCAGTGTCTGTGCTCTCCCCTCCATCTTCAATTCCCATGGCAATGATTTTCTCTTTTCCAAAATTTTGATTTGTTTTGACTTCCTTCTGAGCTCTGTGCTTCTCTGGGCTGATAAGATGACACCTGCAAACAACATTCTGCAAATCCTTGAGCTGGCTCACAAATCTATGAGAAACTACTACACAACCCATTCTATATTCCCAATTCCCTGACAAGCTGGAGGGGAAACTGCACATGCATGAGTGCTTCTTTCAGATCCAGTTTATTACTTGAATCAGTGGGCTACTTGGACAGTTCTTTAAGAGGAGGGGAGAGGGTCTTCCAGATTAAGGCCACAATCCTTAACTAGCCAATATAGTTGAGAACTAGTAGAGCTGACACTAAGCCAACTGTAGCTCTGATGACTGCAAATACTTCTAAGCTTGCAAATATCAGATATGATTTAGGACCACCTTAAAACCAATGAGCTGGAAGGGACCCTATGGATCATGAAGTCCAGAACTTATGAAGGAGGCACAGTGGAAAATCAAACTCCCAAACTCTGGCTCCACAGCCACATAGCGAAAGCACTGAGCTATCCAGCATTTGACCTACCTTTGTGTGGCACAGTGGTTGTGAGTCTGGGCTGAGCAGCTTTCTGATTGGGTATAACTTTCTTCCTACCCAACTCCCCCTTCCCCACCTCTCTTTCACTTTTCTGCCAGCTGATCCAGTTGGGTGGGCAGATCTAAGATAAGACCACACCATGGGGTTATGCCAGCACAAGACCAACCAAGTGTGCTGCCACAAAAGGTTCCTGCCCATTACAAAGCTACTATATCCTGTTTATCAGTCAGTTTTGAGTTTGGATTGCACCATTATTTTCTTGACTTTTCTATTTAAACTTAATAAAGAGAGATTGGAAGTTGTTGGAATGTCATATCTGTATCCTGTGAATGGTCTCATCCCATGGCAGTACACATAGCAGGCTATGTTCATCCAAAATATCTCTCCAATTTCTCACATTTTCTGTTGAGTTGCACAATTGTGTCATGTGACACAATTGGGTTACACAATTGGGTTGCACAATTATGCCATGTGACCAGTATAGCATTGAAAAAATTCATACCTCTATGGCCAGTTTTGCATTGCAAAAGGAGAAATGATCCATCATCATCCAGATACACACCTATGGTTCAACATGCTGGCCTCATAAATGTCATTTCTATTTATTCCTTCTCCCTTTAAAAAAAATAACATGGATACATCAATTTGTCAATGAAACATCAATGCTGTCTGATCACAGATTTTAGGTGATGGTGCCTTCCCTCCTGAGATGTTGTCATCAGTGGCGAGGAGCTGCTGGCAACTGCAAAGCTCATCATAACATTGGGTGGGTGGGGTTGGGGGGGGGTGTCTGTGTTTCAAGCTGTAATGTTTTCTCTTCTTTTATTTCTCTGGTGCAATTTGTGGACATCAATGGGGGAAATAATTTGTTGGTGGTTTTACAGGAAACACTCTCCCAATAAAATCATATCAAATATCAAATCTTAATTTCATAGATCTGCCTTTCACTTTCTTCCTTTTCAAACCACTAAAGAGCCACGTGGCAAACAATCCATGATTTCTCTGGTGTTGTCTGTGGAAATCAATGGAGTTCATAAGTTGCTGGTAGTTTTGCAAGAATCCCCCATAAGACTCTCTGGAAATCACAACAAGCCTTTCTTGATTTCATAAATCTGCCTTTTATTTATTATTATTTATTTGTTTCATTTTTATACCACCCATCTCCCAATCTGGAACTCTTGGCGGTTTACAAGTTAAAATAATATGATGCAGTACAAAAAATAAATAGGGAAAACCCTGGCAAGAAGGATCAAAAGGTGGAAGACAAAACAGACAAAAAAATTAAAAAAATCTTAGAAGAAGAAGAAGAAGAAGAAGAAGAAGAAGAAGAAGAAGAAGAAGAAGAAGAAGAAGAAGAAGAAGAAGAAGAAGAAGAAGAAGAAGAAGAGTTTGGATTAAAAATTAGCAGCAGGAGCAGATAAATATATATATATATATATATATATATATATATATATATATATATATATATATATATATATATATATATATATATATATATATATATATATATATATATATATATATATGCATGTTAGGTGGATTCGGGTTTCTTCCGTGTAGAAATCTGGTTGTTTTGGCGGCGTTTGAAGAGGTCTCACTCGTCATCTTCAGGCTGGTGTTCTGGCTTCTTTCTTCTTGAAGCAAAGCGTGGTCTCAGTTGAAGTCCTTCTATAAATACTGCTGGGGGTGTGTGGTTTGCTTGCTTTGTTGCTGATTGCAGGTTCCTTTGTTCCTTTGTTCTTTTGTGATCTGCTGTGTGGCTGAGGCGATCGTTAAGGGATTAACTGCTGGTGGCTGTTTAGATGGCTGTTTAGATGCTGGTGGGTTAGATGGCTGGTGGGTTCTGGCAGTATCCTGGGCTTTGGTGGAGTGGGGTCCTGTGTCTTGTGAATTCATTTTGGTCTGGCTACGTGTCTGTGGTCTCCCAATGTTTTTTGGGGTGTGTGAGTGTGCTCCATGTGGTGACTGGAGTGGGGTGCCGCAGTAGATGGTGCAGTCGTGGTTTTGTTATTGGATGGTGGTTTCGTTTCATCTGTGGGAAGGGTCTGGGTTTGTGTTTGGTGTGGATGGAAGGTGGTGGCGTCTTGTGTCCTTTTGGACCTGGTGTCAGTCTTTGTGACAGAGGCTCGTCTGTTGACCAGGGCTAGTTTCCAGATGTCAGGCAAGCGGGAGGTGTAATCACGTTTATTCATGTTGTTTGGGTGTTTCTCTACTCACACTCACACACCCCAAAAAAACATTGGGAGACCACAGACACGTAGCCAGACCAAAATGAATTCACAAGACACAGGACCCCACTCCACCAAAGCCCAGGATACTGCCAGAACCCACCAGCCATCTAACCCACCAGCATCTAAACAGCCATCTAAACAGCCACCAGCAGTTAATCCCTTAACGATCGCCTCAGCCACACAGCAGATCACAAAAGAACAAAGGAACAAAGGAACCTGCAATCAGCAACAAAGCAAGCAAACCACACACCCCCAGCAGTATTTATAGAAGGACTTCAACTGAGACCACGCTTTGCTTCAAGAAGAAAGAAGCCAGAACACCAGCCTGAAGATGACGAGTGAGACCTCTTCGAAACGTCGCCAAAACAACCAGATTTCTACACGGGAAGAAACCCGAATCCACCTAACATGCATATATATATATATATATATATATATATATATATATATATATATATATAATATATTTGCACTGGCAACATACAAAGAAATATTCCAGGACAGTGGGTTCATAAAGGACCCCAAACCAAAAGTAATGTGGGATGGAATGTGGAATAAAAAACATTAGGTACCAAGCTGGCAAAATTTGCTGTGGATTCAGCATGCTTTGATGGGGAGGGTTGTGAATGTAAGGTAGAGCAGGCATTGTCTGACACCCCACTCCACCCAGGAAAACAACAAGATCAATGAGGAAAACGGAAGAGACATTATGGATGCGTGAATACACTCAGAGCTGAATTCAGTCCTGAAATATTCACATTTGACTCAGCCTTCCAAGGTCAGTAAAATGAGTACCCAGTTCACTGGAAGTGGGGGTAAAGTGTTCCTTGCATAATTATGTTGTAGGCCACCCAGAGACTGCTTTAGAACTAAGGTGTGGTTGGAACAAAAATACTATCAGCAAACCATCACTGGCAAAACATTTGAATAATATGAAAGATAATTCATTTATTTATTTTAATGAGTATTTTTACTCCACCTTTCTTCTTGGAAAAGGACCCAAGGCAGCTTATAGTAATGAGGGAAAACATATAGTCCAGTACAATTAAGACATATTCAAGTTTAAGAACATGGCATTGAGGGGTATCTTACTGCATTAAAAGGCAACATTAAAGCTAAAAGAGTACACAAGCAGTTTAAAAAAATATAAATTCTATATAATGATATTTTAACAGGGCAATTCTATACCACTGTGTTTCACTGAAATTTTCCTTAAGTGGAAGGTAAGAAGCATGTTTCTGTTCCAGGTCATCCCAACAAAGCTTAAAGAGTTTTGATAACAGTATTATAATTCTTTCAGGTAAATCTTGCATGTTGCTTGCTGTGAACTGGAAAATTGTTGACAGTTAATTCTTACTTTTGTTCTTCAGTCGTTCGGTCATGTCAGACTCTTCATGATGCCATGAACCAGAGCACGCTAAGCCCTCCTATCTTCCACTGCATCCCAGAGTTCGGTCAAATCCATCATTGACACCATCCAACCATCTCATTCTCTGCCGTCCTCTTTTCTTTTTGCCTTCAATCTTTCCCAACATCAGGGACTTTTCCAAGGACTCCTCTCTCCTCATGAGGTGGGCAAAGTACTGGAGCCTCAGCTTCAAAATCTGTCCTTCCAGTGAACATTCAGGGTTGATTTCTTTCAGCATAGATAGGTTTGATCTCCCTGCAGTCCAGGGGACTCTCAAGAATCTCCTCCATTGTCAAATCTGTAGCAATCAGCCTTCTTTATGGTCCAGCTTTCACTTCCATACATCACTACTAGTAAAACCATAGCTTTGACTATCCAGACCTTTGTTGGAAAAGTGATGTCTCTGCTTTTTAAGATGCTGCCTAGGTTTGCCATCACTTTCCTCCCAAGAAGCAAAGCACCTTGATAATTTCATTTTCGGTAACCTTTTCTAGCTGATGTTCCCACCAGTACTTGCCTGATGGTAGTTTGTAACTTTCACATATGTTCCAATGGAACATAGCTGCTATGCTATTAGGAATGGGCTAAATAATCAGTCTGAGCTATTTTTGGGCAACAGCTGATGATGGAATCTACAGTTTCATTTTTTTTTATTTGCACAATTGGCATTTACAATCTTTCTATTGTTTTATTGTTTTTGTTGTGCAATTCAGAGTTTTTATGTTTATTGGTTTCATGGGTGAACAAAGATCTTTAGTGCATATCACAAAATACCACATGGAGTTGCACAGACACTTAGCTGTCAAGTATCCACCTTCTTGTTTTTGGTGGGGATTGGACCTTATCACTAGTGTGAAGGAATGGGATCATTTGCACGATGCAGATAACTTTTGTAATCCAGTTGTGAGTGACTTAGAAGCACATCTAGTAAGTACTTGTCAGTGGGAGAATAATAATTTTTGATAATTTTACTTAGTTTCAGTGTAAAGGGTGTGTGTGTCCAGAGATCATATAGTGGGAATGGGGAAAATGTCTTAACAATTTGCATAATGTTCTAGGGTCATTAAAAATTCAGTCTCACACAAGGATAGGCACACTTAAGTCCACTGAAACCTTATCCTGCAAAGAAACATTCTTTCACTCTGGCAGCCTGCCCAGGAAGGGAATGACACCATCTTCCTGAAACTTTATTTTCGTCCTGTGTATCAAAACATATTTCTCTTCAGATAGACAGCTACCAAATATGAAATGGGGGAGATGAAGTGGCCTTGTTATCTCTTCTGCCTTGTCTTCTGCTTAGTGTTAAGCCCAGAAATGACAGGCTTCTTAATCATCATCATCATCATCATCATCATCATCATCATCATCATCATCATCATCATGTGCTGTCAAGTCGATTCTCACTTATGGTGAGCAGAAAGGCAACCCTTGTGTGCCTGACAGTATATTGCTGCATGTGTTAACAGGCTTTGTAGCCAAGTAGGATATGATACTTGCACCAACATCCACCATAGCATCTATGAGTCTGTATCAAAGAAATTTGGCCAATTTCTCACTACTTGTTCAAACAGACCATCTCCACATGATCAGGAACATGTTGAGAAATCTCCAACTGCTTCAAGAGTTCTTAACTTGAGCTTGAAAAGAAGATGACAAGTGCTTTTCTTCTGCCTTTTTCTCCTTTCTTTTCATTTTGTAACTTCCCCCTAAGGAGGCATATACGTAAAGTGCCAATGGATAGGGCGTTTGATTAAAAAGACAGAAACAGCCTAAATCAGTAGTACTAATCAGTTTGGTAATTCAGTGGTAACACACAAATGAGGATTCTGAATTCCTGGTTACAAAAAGAGCCATTGTATGTAGCAGACTATCACTCTTCTTCATAGCAGAAGAATGATAAAGGGTGGGGAAGAGGGAGAAGATTCTTCCGTATGCATTCATTTTAATGATTTTCTGAATCCCTGAAAAGAGCTGGGTCTTCAAGAGAAACATGGGGTAAAAAAAATTAAATTAATCAATAATGTTTACAGAAACAAAGAATATCCATAAGTAGACTAGGTGATACCTTTATTGGTCACTACTAAAAAAAAAAAAAAATGTAAGCTAAGCTTTCAATAGCAACTTGCTATCTTTATCAAAGCATTGTACCAGAAAGGCAATCTTGATAGAGGATGTTGTCTATCAGGTGCTGAGAATCTTTTGGTTGAGATGGAACACACCAAACTAAGCTGGTGTTAAGACTGCTTCGAAGTCCCGGATACAGTTTAACACCCAGAATATCAAACAAAGCAGCATGGTCCTTGACTACCCCCCTTCCCTTCTTCCCACCCTCAATTTGGCTGTTTCAAGACTAAAAATCCTTGCTTACCTAAGGAAATTGGGGGGGGTGAACGAACCAATGATTCTTCATATGATTACAGTTTAGTGTTAGCTGGTACACACATATCTACGACCAATCTATTCAGTCTATCAACTCTAGTCTGGAAATGTGTTTGGGCCTGGGCTTGATGGCAACAATTTATGGTTTACCTTTTAGATAGATAGATAGATAGATAGATAGATAGATAGATAGATAGATAGATAGATATAGATAGATAGATAGATAGATAGATAGATGCTTCTTTTGTATATCCTGGGTTTTTTTAAATTGTTTGGGGGTTTTTCCCTAGTCTTTTTTGCACCACTTAGCAAAATGGAGAATTCTGGAGAACACAAAATCTTGCAGATTTTTAATGGCATTTGATAGGAACTTGATAAAGACTATTTGTGTCTTTCATCTCATAGTTTATGTGTTTCCTATGCATGGATCTTTATATAGATGTTTTTACAAACAGGAAATAAATACAGTGATCCTACAGTTTATCCCTAATAAATGTACCTTGTCCTTAAGTCCTCCAGTTCTTCCCACAAGGCCTCAGGCATTCGGTTTTCTTGACTGTGAGAAAAATGAAGATGGAGAATGAAGAAAGTGATCACAGAGATGAATCACACTTACATGTAAATTGGATGTATAAAAATAGAAGTAAAATAAAGGAACCTTCCAGCTTCCTTCCACCCACACAAGAGGGTTTCTGATGGTCTCCGACTTTATTTAAAGCAAGCAAGTGGATGTGTGTTGTTCTCTGTCCTCACTGTCACATTTATAGCTGTGTTGCATTTCATTTATGCTCACATTCTGACAAAGTGAGAAAAGCATTTTAGAGTTAAACCATTCACCAGTTCTATAACTGGCCATGTGACTTGTCTTTATTGCACTCCTTGAGAAGCTCGGGATAAGGAATTAAGTGCTTCAGCTCTAAAATATCTCAGCTCTGAGGGGAGAAGGATATAGGTCTAGTTTACCCTACAAATGCATGTCAAGGAAACAAAGTCACTGAAATCATATGAGCCAATAACTAACTGGCTGTGCAATGTGATGATCCATCTATCTTAAAAGTGGCCCGGGGTTTGTGACACCATCTAATCTAATATAGGGCAGCAAGTAGATAATCATGCTAGTTATTTGCAGTTGATTATGTAAACAGCATGAACACACCTGATCTCATCTGATGTTGGTTAGGAATTGTTGGTATGTGAATGGAAGTCCATCACTAAACACCAGGAATTTCCATGTACATTCCTGCCTGATACCATGGAGACCTACAGTCTGTGAGAGTGGATGATACTGACCTAGATGGGGGAAATGGTTTGTATCAGAAAAAGAGTTTTTCATGCTCATGGGATACTCTGATATATCTATTACCAATGGAAACTCATGCCTATAAAGATTGTACTACCTAAGAACTCAGTAGTGACCTCAGGTGATAATGATAATCTATCTATGGCCACTACTTCACATCCTTTTCATCACAGTTCACCGTCCCACTTGGGACCGGTATGAAGAAATGTTACTCCAAGTCCATTGTGTGACGACAGGAGTTTGTCCTGACCACGCCCCCTGAACTGGGATTTAAGTGGGATGAGCGATTCCCCTCCCTGGCTTCAGGAATCTGCTTGTCTCAGTTCTCATTCCAAGATGAGTGCCCGTGAGGTAAGGCTCGTCACGCAACATACCATTCTCCATCTAGTGGCAGGAGTGTGAAGTGCCATTCACCAATACATTCCCTATGGAGTCAGCAGCACAATGCAGAGAAATTAAAAGACAAATGCCTCAAAATTAGCTCCATAACACATTGAAGGCAAAGTTGAGGAGATTCGAAAGATCGAAAAATGGAAGGTCAGACCAAAGAAAAAACAGAGAACGACGGCTGAGAAGTTCAGATGTTGTCACAAAACAAGGATGTGCAGTAACAGTCATCATGGTACCATCAATCACACCCATGGGTACACAGGAACAGGGACAGTACCGGGACAAGACCACGTGACCGTGAGTGACATGATCATGAAATGAACATCAACTTGAAATGAGGAAGGACATGAAGTAACCGTCATAGTCTACTGGAACCTCACCTCAATGTGTCATCTGAGCTATAGGTTTCCCAAGTGGCTTTCCCCTGAGTGTGTTTCCAGGAATGGGAGAGAACTCCAATGTTTCAGATCATTTTTGGATAGACAAATCCCTTAATTTTTTTAAAAAAGTCTTCATATTCATTGTAGAAATAATTTGAGACCTAAGAAACATGAATGTGGGAGAAACAAACACCTAGTTCAAGGCTTTGAATACTTGGTTCTTAAAAGTCTGAGTTTGACGCTCTA
Source organism: Phrynocephalus forsythii (assembly GCA_029282475.1). Taxonomy (NCBI): domain Eukaryota; kingdom Metazoa; phylum Chordata; class Lepidosauria; order Squamata; family Agamidae; genus Phrynocephalus; species Phrynocephalus forsythii. The sequence goes on along the minus strand of JAPFRF010000003.1, from coordinate 30,839,259 downwards.
TACATTGTCATGTTTGTGCTGAATTATGGTTGCTACTATTCAATCATTTGTTTAATTGATTGATTGTAGGTTTCATTTTTTTAATAATTATGAGATGCTTAGCCCTTCCATTCAGAGAACAGCTGTATATCTTGCATTTGATTAGTGCTGACAAAAATTGCCCTAGATTATTGTTGAAAATAAATAGCCCAATCTCCCAGATTTCTACATATTCAGGGTGGGGAGGGGTTGGGGTTCACCAGCCACAGATAATGAAGGGGACAGAATGATGGTGATTTTTAAGATCTTCAGCCACATGAAGTATTCCATGCCAGAGTTATCAAAAAAGGTATGGGTCTAAAAAAGTGTCTCCTGTCCATGTTTGCTGCTGGCCTTTGCCATCTCCTGACATGGGACATGGTGTTTGAATGGCTTTCCCCTGAGAACTGGCCCAGTTCCATGTGTTTGCATGGATGACTGTGTGAGCTGTGATGCCAAAGTTCTGGACTGATATCTCCCTCCAGGGGAGTTGAAAGCTTGAAGAGGTCTCCAAAGACTGACCAGAGGATCAAAGGAGAGGTGGACACAGAGGATCAAAGGAGGGGTGGACACAGAAAGCAAAACAGTCCCAACTACTAGTTGCATTGCTCTATTTCTTGTGTCCCAAGGATTCACTCAGCAGTGTCAAGTTTCTTGGGATGTTTTTTCCCTTGTGTCAAAGGAGAACGAGTTCCACATCATCTCTCTTTTTGATCTATTCCCAAAGCTATTTCATGTACTGTAAGTTGTAACACTGCAACATAGCCCCATGAAGTCCAGAGAAAGGGCAAACTTTGCTGCCAATTTCATTTATTCTAGGTATTCCTTACACTTACGTATTACAAAGATTTAATGCTCCATAAATGTTGCTGAAATTCATAGACATTTTGTCCAAAGAGGGAGAGATTCCACCAAAACTAGAATTTAGTCAGGAGTATCTCTTTTAAAAAAGGTCAGTGTCACTTCAATGAAGAAAGCTTTCATCCTTAATTCTGGCCCAAGACTTGGGGAAATTGCTTGGGGTGGGGACTCCAGCTGCCAAAATGCTCTGCTCATCATGGATCCTGGCTATACTGTCTAAAGCAATTGTTACAGCTGCAGTACAAAATTCTGTTGTTTGGATTGCTACCAATTCATGCTGCATGGTTTGCCTTGTAAAGCAGAAGAGATAAGAATGCATCTCTGATTGCACTGACAGTGGCATCCAAGTCATAGAATACATTGGCATAGGAGGTTTAGCATTCTTCATCTCTTGAACATGCTTTGCTATTCTTTTAGTTTTATCATGCTTTATTAGTTTTATGCCTGTTTAACTTCTTTATTGATTGTTGCTGCAAGGAACTCAATATGCCATTTATAAGGTTTCCAGGCTGCCTGTTGTCCACACATATTAACCAGTAGGGAAGGGCACCATATGAAAAATGACATGTTGTTTCATCATTTTGTTAGCTAATGAAACACAATGAAATGAAAGGGGAAAGCAGTGTTTTGTTACAAATGAAACAAAACACCATTTTTCCTCTAGAGTGAAAATGATTTGTTCTAGAGGAAATGGCAGGGGAGCTTCCTCAAGCTCTTCCTTGTAAGCCCCTGAAATTTGAAAAGATTTGGGGGTCAGGGAACTGAGTTATGAAGCTCCAAAAAACTTCTAATTGGAATCAGAAGCTGGTCAGGCCAGCGATAGTGCTGCCATCGCTTCCCATATGATTCCAATTAGATTTTTTTCCTAGGGGCACCCCCTTTGGAGCTTCATAACTCAGCCCCCTTTGTTGAAACTCTGTTTATGTTTGTGGATTTGAATGGCTTCCCTGTGTAGTCTGACATAGTGATTGGTAGTGTTGTCCAGTACCTCTGTGTCCTGGAAGAGGATTTCATGTCCACTTTGTTTCAGGGTGTCTTCAGTTACTGCTGATTTTTCATGTTGTTTTAATCTACAGTGTCTTTCATGCTCTTTGATTCTGGTCTGGATGCTGCTCTTTGTGGTCCCTATATACCTGGCTGGAACTACAAGGTATCTGGTATATTCTTGCAGTGGTGAGTGGGTTCCTTTTGTCCTTTGCTGACCATAGCATCTGTTGTATTTTTATGGTGGGTCTAAATGCTGTTTGTAGGTTGGGTTTTTTTCAACACTTTGTCCATGCGGTCCATGACTCCTTTTTATGTATGGCAGAAATACTTTCTTTGTTGGAGGTTCTTCTTTCTTTCTTCTTGTTCTTCTTCTAAGATGATCAGTTCACACAATAGAACAGCTAACAACACCCATCTAAGATCATTGCTACCTGAGATTGCATTGAAACTTCTTAATCCCTTCATCCCAATACAATGAGTAACACCTATTTTCCGGCATAGGACAAGTTTCCTCAGTTTTAAAAACCCAAGTCTCACTCACTTTATGACCAAGAGGACAGAGAGAACTCCTAGTTCCCTGAGCTCCTTGACTTCTGAAGATGTCAGCCACAGAGTCTGGTGAAACATCAGGAAGAAAAACTTCCAGAACATGGCCAAACAGCCCGAAAAACTCACAACAGCTATCAGATCCCAGCCATGAAAGCCTTCAAGAATACATTCTGAAGGTGTGTTTGTAATCTGTCTGAAATTACTGTTTGGAGAATAATCTCTGTGCATTTCTTTGAAGAGAAGCTAATTGTCATTACTGCCTTGTGGCCTTTAGGGTATCTGGGACACCTTTATGACCAACCAAGGTGCCGCCTTGTTTCCAAGTTAATGAGCAAAAATAGATGAAATACTTATTATTATATCTTCCTTCAGTTTCTTATCACCATGGATTATGTGAAAAATAAAAAGAATGAAAGAAGTTGCTTATCATTCAGTCCTAGGGTACCCTGATGGGAAGACCCATTAAATAAATCTTTTTCAAGGCATTTATCATCTGTTTGCCTATAATTGAGAGACCAGAACTCAATTATTGTCCTGCTCCCCAGAAAGATAGACAATTAAGGTGCTCAAGGTTGCATCTGTGCTGTTACCCTTAGGAATTTTCTGATAATGTGCTCTTACTGCTATCAATTTGAGCCTGGTGTGTGAATCCAAGCAGAGCTACTGCTGAGAGAGAAAAAGAGAAAGAAGACGGCACTGGTAAGTTTCTGGGTTGGAGCAGTTCAGCTAGGGCTGTTTGACCTTTGCCTCTGCTAACTCCTTTTTAACATAAAAGAAAAAATTGTACTAGATTATTATTTCTAGATTAGAAGCTAGTAAAACTGTAAAAATTTTCAAGGCCCAGAATACTGCACTCATTAAAATGGAGTCTGAGAGAGCAGCTGTAGTTACCTGTAACACTTGTGCCATGTTTGTCATCTTGACAAAACGCACAGAGAACTACACTTGCTGCAAGTGTAAGCTGGTTGCACTATTAGAAGAGAAGGTCCAGGAGCTAGAGGCCCGCATATCAAACCAGCAACATATTAAGGAGCTTGAGCGGTTCTTGGACAGAGCAGAACAGACTATCCAGGCCCAAGAAGAGACAGGGCACACTTTTGAGGATGAAATCACTTCCCCAACCCAGGAGGTAGATGTGTGGAGGAATGCAACTCAAAGGAGTAGAAGGCCAAGGGATCACTCAGAGAGTCTCATATTGCACAATCAATTTGAGGCTCTTTCCCTCATCACACCTCATGAGGCACACACAGAGGAACAACTGGTTCCACCTGAGGATCTCTCCCTCATCACAATTGATAAGCTACAGGATCAGGTACATGTAGAAGAACAGGCTGCAGGAGAGAAGCTCCTTCTCCTAGGGGATTCTATAATTAGAAATACGGAGGGATGGATTTGTGATGAGCATGATAACCGTATGGTCACTTGCCTGCCAGGTGCAAAGGTTGCAGGCATCACAAGAAACCTAGATAGCTTGTTAGAGAGAACCGGGAAGGTCATGGTACATGTTGGTACCAATGATGTCAGGAAGGCCAAGCAGTAAATCTTGGAAGCCAAGTTCGGGTTATTAGGAAGAAGATTGAAGTCCAGGACTTCCAAGGTAGCATTTTCAGAAGTGCTACCTGTTCCTCGTGCAGGACCCACCAGGCAGGCAAAACTCAGAAGCCTCAATGCGTGGATGAGGCGATGGTGTTGAGAGGAGGGCTTTAGATTTGTCAGGAACTGGAGAACATTTTGGGACAAGCCAAACCTGCTCAGGAGGGACGGGTTGAACTTGAATCATGATGGGACCAGATTGCTGGCACTCAACCTCAAAAAGGCAGCAGAGCAGCTTTTAAACTGATAACTGGGAGAAAGCCGACAGGAGCTGAGTGGCATCCGGTTCGGAACACCTCATCCACAGGGAATGAGGTTGGAAAGGGTAGAGAATCACATAGAGATGACATAGCAGGTATTAGTACTGGGAGAATAATGGAATGTGATAGTTTGTCTAAGGAAAATATTAGCTGTGTGGGGGGGAGAGAACAAAGCAGCAGCTGTTGTTGCAGAACTCACTGTACAGGTGTTTCTACGCCAATGATCGAAGCCTCCGACCCAAAATGGGAGAACTTGAACATTTGGCAGCTAGGGATAACATAGATAATAGCCATAACAAAAACCTGGTGGAATGTAGAGAACCAGTGGGATACAGCAATCCCAGGCTATAAACTCTATAGAAGGGATAGAGAGGGGCGGATTGGAGGGGGAGTGGCCATCTATGTTAAAGAAGGGGTAAAATCCAGCAGAATGGAGATTGACAGAGGGTCTGACTCCACCACAGAATCACTGGGGGTTAAACTACCAGGTCCAAGGAGTGATGTGATAGTTGGGGTATGCTATCGCCCACCAGATCAAAAACTTGAGGGGGACCTTGAAATGAGGAGACAACTCATGGAGGTGTCTCAGAAGGATAGGATAGTAATCATGGGGGAATTCAATTATCCCCACATTGACTGGGCCAATGCGAGCTCCGGGCAAGAAAGAGAAACTGGGTTTCTCGACTTGCTGAATGACTGTGCCTTAGAGCAGCTTGTCATGGAGCCCACCCGAGAACAGGCAACTCTGGATCTAATACTGTCTGATACTCAGGATCTGGTCAGGGATGTGAATGTCACTGAGCCTCTGGGGAACAGTGACCATGCTGCAATCTCCTTTGCCATGCATGTTGGAGGAAGAGTGTCAAGCAAATCAAACATAAAACCCTTGATTTTCGAAGGGCAAACTTCCCTCAGATGAGGAAACTAGTTGGAAAGAAACTAGTTGGAGAAGGTTGGAAGAATCCAATCTCTTCAGAGTGCATGGAACCTGTTTAAAACAACGGTAACAGAGGCCCAGCACAAGTGCATACCACAAAGAAAGAAGAGCTCATTTAAGCCCAAGAGGGCACCAACATGGTTAACGAGTGGAGTTAGAGAGGCTCTAAAGCGCAAGGAGAGGTCTTTCTATAAATGGAAATCCTCCCCAAATGAGGAAAATAAAAAGGAACACATACTCTGGCTAAAGAAATGTAAGAAGATGATAAGAGAGGCAAAGAAAGATTTTGAGGAACGCATGGCTAGCAATATAAAGGGTAATAATAAAAGCTTCTTTAAATATGTTAGAAGTAGAAAACCTGCCAGAGAACCAGTTGGCCTTCTGGATGGTGAGGGAGGAAAGGGGGAGGTTAAGGAGGACTTGGAAATTGCAGAGAAATTAAATGAGTTCTTTGCATCTGTCTTCACGACAGAGGACCGTGAGCAGATTCCGCTGCCTGACTAAAGAATTAAATCAAATACAGGTTAAAAGAGAGGATGTTTTAGGACTAATTGATAAATTGAAGATTAACAAGTCACCGGGCCCAGATGGCATCCACCCAAGGGTTATTAGGGAACTGAGAAATGAAATTGCAGATCTCTTAACTGTAATATGCAACTTGTCTCTTAAAACGGCCACAGTGCCGGGGGACTGGAGGATAACAGATGTCACACCAATTTTTAAAAAAGGAAGGAGGGGGGACCAGGGAAACTACAGGCCAGTTAGCCTTACATCTGTCCCAGGGAAGATGGTGGAAAGCCTCATCCAGGAAAATCTTAAAACACATAGAAGAACAAACCTTGCTGAGAGAAAATCAGCATGGCTTCTGCAAGGGTAAGTCTTGTCTGACAAATCTTTTAGAATTTTTTGAAAAGGTCAACAGGCATGTAGATTTGGGTGAACCGGTGGATATAGTCTATCTGGATTTTCAAAAGACTTGACACAGTCCCTCACCAAAGGCTGCTGAGAAAATTGCACAGTCAGGGAATAAGAGGGCAGGTCCTCTTATGGATTGAGAACTGGTTGAGATCCAGGAAACAAAGAGTAGGTGTCAATGGGAAATTTTCAGAATGGAGAGAGGTGAAAAGCGGTGTGCCCCAGGGATCTGTCCTGGGACCAGTGCTTTTCAATCTGTTCATAAATGACCTGGAGACAGGGATAAGCAGTGAGGTGGCCAAGTTTGCAGATGACACAAAACTTTTCCTTGTGGTAAAAACCAGAGAAGATTGTGAAGAGCTCCAGAAGGATCTCTCCAAACTGGGGGAATGGGCTACGAACTGGCAAATGTGTTTTAATGTAATGAAATGTAAAGTAATGCATATTGGGGCAAAAAATCAAAACTTTATCTATCAACTCATGGGCTCTGAGTTATCAGTGACGGATCAGGAAAGAGATCTTGGTGTGTTGGTGGACAGCTCCATGAAGGTGTCTCCCCAATGTGTGGCAGCGGTTAAGAAGGCCAATACCATGCTAGGGATTATCAAAAAGGGGATTGAAAATAAAACATCCAACATTATAATGCCATTATACAAAACAATAATAAGGCCGCACCTGGATTATTGTGTACAATTCTGGTCACCACATCTCAAAAAAGACATAGTGGAACTGGAAAAGGTGCAGAAGAGAGCGACTAAAATGATTACTGGGCTGGGGTACCTCCCTTATGAGGAAAGGCTAAAACATTTGGGGCTCTTTAGTCTGAAAAAAAGGCGCCTGAGGTGGGATATGATTGAGATGTACAAAATAATGCAGGGCATGAGTAAAGTGGATAGAGGGAAGCTCTTCTCCCTCTCACAAAATACCAGAACTAGGGGACATAAACTCAAACTGAGGGCTGGGAGAATAAGAACAGACAAAAGAAAATATTTTTTCACCCAGCGCATTGTTAGTCTGTGGAACCCCCTGCCACAGGATGTGGTGATGGCATCTGGCCTGGATGCCTTCAAAAGGGAATTGGACAGATTCCTGGAGGAAAAGTCCATCACAGGTTACAAACCATGATGGAGATGTGCAATCTCCAGGCTTAAAACCAGGGTACTTCAAGGGCCAGATGCAGGGGAGTGGTATCAGGAGACCGATATCTAGTCTCATGCGCTCCCAAATGCATCTGGTGGGGCCACTGTGAGATACAGGAAGCTGGACTAGATGGGCCTTTGGCCTGATCCAGCATGGCTCTTCTTATGTTCTTATGTTCTTAACAAGTTCACAGGAGATTAATATAAGCAGAGAGGGACAAGTTCAGTATAACTTTTAAGACTAACCACTGAGAGATGCATTGTTTTGAGCTTCATGAAAAGCAATTAGGATATTAATGCATTGGGTTGCAACCAGGCCTAGCTACACTTTCCACTTTTCAGTAGACCATTTCCATTGGTCTACTGAAATAATGATTAAGTCACACACACATGGACATAACCCTTTATGTTTTCAATTGAAGATGCTTCAGCTCCCAGTCACAGAATGTTCAGTGAGGTTATATTGATGTTAGATTGTGCAGGTGTCTCATCAGGAAAAAAAATCTGAAAAATACTGAAATGCCAGAAAGATGAGTTAGGGTCAATAGAACTGACAAGCCAAATGGTTTCTATACATCCCTAGTTGTACTTCATGTGAGGTTGTATGAGAGAGGGAGAAGGATTTGCTGCAAATGCCAATAATAGATCTTCTCATTGATGGGTCAGCCAAGAAATCTGACTCACAAGATTTTATAAAGATCAGAACGTTGACCCAGTACAAGCTTGAGGAGGTTTTCTTTCCTTTGTGGTTGGCCTCTGAGTATTTTCTCTCCTTGTTCGGACCTGTCAAATGATGAAGAAGATGAATGTCTAACTGACATTCTTCAGGTCACTAGTTCAAGACTTATTATAGGGTGAGACTTGGCAGGGGAACATTGTTTCATCATTCAAAGCTTGGTTCGTAAATCAACTTGTATCAGACAGCCTTCACAGGTTATCTGACTGGATATAAAATGTGATCTGCAAGGAGCGCTATACTGTATGTGTGAAGGCTGTGTTCGAGCCTCATTGAAGACCCTTTGGTTGGACGGATGACGTTTGCAGCTCTGATGTCATCCTTCCATACACTATATGATTAAACAGGGATTGTGGTATGAATGCACTTTGCTAAAGCCAAGCCGACCTTCAAAGAGAAGATGAAAGCATTTCAAGAAGACTAGCAAAAATTCTCCGGGAGACTTTTGCAAAACTCCAGGGACCACGATCTGACAGTTGTATTTCTTCCACAAAGGAATATTCTTACATTGTTGCTTCTATACATACCTCCAATGTTGACTGGCTTAATATTCCTCCATGAGTTTTTCCTCAAATGTGTTGCCATCTCATCTGGATTCCCCTATTCCCAACAATCACACACACACACACACACACACACACACACACACACACACACACACACACACACACACACACACACACACACACACACACACACATGTTCACATTTAGTGACAACCACATTTAATGCTCTCAGTGTATTTTTGTCAAGTACACTGCAGTTTTCTTTTGCTACTAATTAGAGTTTAGATTAATCTCATTAAAGGGTGCTTGTAACTTTCTTTTTCCTCTTTGAAAGAGGGCCAAGCATTCATTACCTGAATAAAATAAGTAAACTCTGCAATTCACAGCACTTAATGGGCTGTCTAGAGTAAATAAAAACCACTTAAAGCTGATTGACACCAACTATCCTGGGATCTAAACAGTGCCGGCCTTGGAACAGGTTGCTTCTGACGTAAAAGGTCAACCCTGGAGCTCATTTTAAATGCAGATTGGAAGTGAGAAGGTGGCACCCATCTGTAGCTTGTTACCGACAAAGCTCAGATCATGATCTATGATGGATGTGGAAAAAGCAAACCCACAATCACTTCTTCACTCTTCATTGCTATCCTTCAGCACTCTCTATTTGCTTCCTTTCTTTTTCTTTTCTTTTTGTGCTTTTTCTGCCTAAGCTCTTGGGAAGCTACCTCACAGGTCTAGACTATGGACACTGAAGAATAAGGATAAGGAAAGGTAGGGACTCCTAATATTAAAATACAAGATGAATGGCCAAGCCTAGATAAGATAGACTGCTACTTAAATTGGGTAGAGATGTAGGGCTACACTCCTATTCCTTTCTTATTTTATAGTATTTGTTTCATGGGAGGTTGAAATAAAATGAGTTTTTTTCTTATATTTTTTTACTTATCTTAGAACTACAAAACTGGAAAAGCAAAAAAGTGTTCTGCTTATATACCGCACCATACCACTTCAATTAGTCTCTGGGTGATTTACAGTTTAATTATGCAGGCTACACATGCCCCCCCCCCAGCAATCTGGATACTCATTTTACCGACCTTGGAAGGATAGAAGGCCGAGTCAACCATGAGCTGGCTACCTGGGATTGAACCCCAGGTCGTGAGCACAGTTTTACCTGCAGTACAGGCATTTAACCACTGCGCCAAGGACCTTATGGATTATCGATCCCAGCCTCTTGTCAAAGGAGGGCCAATGGGAACTGAACTTTCAGCCTCTGGATCTGCAGCCAGAGACCTCTACCACTGAGCTATAGAAAGCCAACAGAAAACAAAACATATGTCCATCCAACCCTGTGATGTGAGTTTTTGTTTGGGGGTCCAAACTTGGTGAACCATGAAACGTTGTGATCCAGGTGGTAAAGCTCTAAAAAGCTCTAACCCCAATCTCCTTTCTTATGTTGATTGATGCCATGGAGGCATCATCATCATATCTGTAGCTTGTTCCAATGGGGACTGTTCTCCGTTCACACTTGGTGAAGAAAATGAACTCACAGAGACACGTATTTACTAATGGTTACATATTGCGGGTCCTGCCCATTTCCCTCCTTTTACAGGCCTACTTAAAGTATGATCACCTCTCCCCAACACCAACATAGTCACACTCCCCACCCACCTAAATCATGCCTTTTGGGCAATGGTTCTCAACCAGTGGGTCCCCAGATGTTCCTGGATTGCAACTCCCAGAAGTCTTCATCACTAGCTGAGCTGGCCAGGATTTATGGGAGTTGCAGTCCAGGAACATCTGGGGACCCACAGGTTGAGAAGCACTTCTTTAGGGCATGTAGATACAATAAGGTTCTCTCCATTCTGGGAATAGCTTCTCCGGCTGATTTTTTTCTGGGGCAGATGGTTTCAGATTTCCCCCCACCATTTATTCTATAATTATATAGTAAAATAAAAAAAACAATAATATGTGTTTCAGGAAACAAATAAATTGAGGGTTAAATGTTTGATTGAAGAAGAGAAGAAAATTCACTCTTTGCCCGTCATTTTATTAAAGACGGCTTCATTGATGTAATGAAGATCTACTGCCTACAATTTGCTCTTGTGAAGTCACATCAATTCCCCCCCCCCAATATATTCCTATTTGATATTAATTACAACATCCAAAGGATTTATCCTCTACATTTGTGTGGTTCACTCTTTAAAGAGATGAAAGGATGTAGGGCCCTGTGCTTTCTAAAATAAATGAATTGCTGTTACAATTAACTTGGCATTAGCAATTCAGTTGTATATTTCATCTGTGGGTTTTTATTTTAAGAAGACAAGCATTTAACTTTGCCTGTATTTCTGCAAAGAATCATCTGCTTTATGGGATTATATTAACATTCATTATGGAATAGTCTCTCACTTGGATCTGTCTGTGTATCTGAATCTCATTAACTATGCATTACTAGTATTCTTGGAAATTGCTTTCTGCATATGCACTGCATAACTGCTAGGTGTTATTACTCGGCAATATTATTATTTTTGCTCACTGCCTGATGCACAAATCAAAATGTGGCACATATAAACTTAATAGGAAATGTAGTTTTTGGAACCCATCTTCTTAGAAAGAACTGATTCCTATTCCCCCAGGGTAATCCTCCAGAAGTGTTGTTTGCATCTGAATGGAATGGGAAATGCAAAAGATGGCCTAAATATGTCCCATTCATTTCTAAGAAGCAGATGCAAAAGAAGATGGTGTAAGGTGAATGAGGCCAGGACCTTTACTAAAATGTCACAAGGACTTCCAGCTGAATTTAATGGTGCTCACTGGGAAGAAAGTTCCTTGTTGAACAAGTTTCTAGTGTATTCATCTGCTGCAATCTTCACTTGCTGAAGTATGATCCATGTCTCCAAAATGCATTCAATCAATAAAAGAATCTTGCAGATCCCTTACATACCATGGATTGGAGGCACCATGCCTTGGTTTCAGCTGAATTAAGCCTTTACAAACTCAATTTACTTGTTTGTGCTCTAATGCCCCTTTAGAAGAAATATGTCATCTGGAAACTATACAATGTAAGGCTGTTCTCCTTAGCTATTCCATTAGACCAGGGGTATCCAAACTTTTTGCAAGGAGGGCCAGATTTGGTGAGGGGAAAATGGGGGGCGACCATTCAGCCTGAGGGGGGAGAAAGGGTGTGGCCCATTTGCATCTGCAACTGCCGCAAATGCTCCGGTTTCAAGGTGCCCAAGGGCCTGGCAGTTGTTGGACGGCCTGGAATGGCCCATGTGCACCCAAGACACAACGCTGCTGGAATATGCTACCTTCTCTCACAAGGAGGTGAGGAGGATGCTGCAGCAATGGAGCCAGGGGAGCGTAGGCAGGGCAGGTGGCTGAGAGGATGGACAGAGGCAGGGAGGGCAGGCAAACCATAAAACTGCAAACTAACATCTCCAGCCAACATGGGGAGAAGCCGGCTGGCAGGGATGAGTGACAGGCTGAGCTAGCAGGGAGAAGAAGCAGAGGGCCACTCAAAAATTTTAAATGGGCCGCATTTGGGCCCCCGGGCCAGACTTTGGACATGCAGGCATTAGACCCATGTGGGAAACTTCAGGGTTACTGTGGATCATACCATTATTTACAAATGTGATTGGTCCCTATCCTCCTGAAGTATTCTCTCAGAGCTAGGTGCTCGGTAAAAAACAACAACAAAAAAACTAGGTTTCTATGAGGTGGCAGAAGACAGTGGGAACACTGCCTCAACCATATAATTGGTGGGAATGTTTGGTTGGTCCCACACCTCAAGTTCCTCAATCCCTACTTTTCCTCAGAACACTGTGCACAGCCCGGTCTTGATATATAGAAACATTACAATGCCATTGCAAAATCAGACCAGGACCTGTATACCTCAGAAACATTTTGTCTCTGAACATTATGGGCCACAAAACAGTCATTGCAGCTAATAGTCACAACAATTGTGCTTCCTTTGAGATATAAATGTGTCAATTATGCAGTGTGCAATTTCAGTCTAATAGGACAAACGTTAAAGAAAAAGAAGTCTATCTTACACTTACTTTGGTACATTCCATCTCCACCCCCCCAGCAATTTTTTCCCTTCCTTTAACACCCCACGAAGAAGGAAAACTGTTTAAATAGCTTCCATACCATACGGATTTCTTTCCCTCCAAAATCAATGTTCTGAAAAGTGAATCATCATTACCCATATCTGGCACTGAATTTTCTCTTGTCCATTTTCATTGTTCCTTTGCTTCACCAAGGTCTTTTTATCAAACAGAAATCCATAAAGTTGGTATTGTCCAGAGGATACAGTTGTATTAATTCTCTTACTCAGAGGGCACAACCCCTCTCTGTAGCCAATGCGGTAATGAAAATATATCCCCAAATTCCATAAAGCTGTGATTTCTATTTTCAGCCATGATGGTCATGACCGATGGTGCAGGAAATCAATACCCCCTTTTTGTTAGTTTGAATCTTAGCTGCCTGCATTTTTTTCACAAATCTCTTGTCACTAAAAGCTTCACCTTCCCTAGTAAGGTGATGAGGAAGAAGTGAACTATGGGCTATATTATTCCCCTCCCCCAGAAGTCATCAGTCACAGGTTTTCAAAAATGCCTCTGGTTTTGAACATTTTTCTTTCTTATCTCTCATGGTGTGAAAAAGATAAGTCTTTCTTTTTCTGAGTAGCCTTTGAAGCTACTCGGTTTTGAAGAATTCAGATCTCAAAGCTCTTCTAACAAGTTTGCAAGAGCTTTGCCATTTGCCCTGCATATATGGTTGAGTTTGGTCCACCACTTCCTTCTGTGGACGACTAGGTGATATTGGAGCACGCTATCCATCAGTCCTCCTCAAGATAGTCAAGAATGAAGATAGATTGTATTTACAGTACAATCTGGTATCAGGGGTTATACATTCTATCTCCATCCTTTATTTAGACTAAGAAAAGAATAAATCAGTTCCAGTCATATCCCATCTGCAACATTTTTTTCATGCATTCACAGTCAGAATTTCTGGATCACTCTATCATCCATTTTAAAAAAATGAGCAGTGGCATTTAATGTTTTTAATGTGGTTTTCTCTATCAGACATGCTTTGCACACAGTTTCCCATGACAGATGCTGTGGCTTTGTTATGCACATTGAAGGAAAACATGATAACATTAATTGCTTCAAACTGCCAATTAGTGAATTGACACCAGGATTGTCAGAAGCACATGCACTGGCTGGCTTGGAGCATGCCTGTCAATCTCACTGGGGACTCACCGATTTTTAGGTAGAATTGACTGAACATTGCACCATTTGCCTTCTGCAAGAAAAACAAAGCAACAGGATTTCAGGGAATGTCTGACAAAATTCTGCATGTGCTTATCATTAAACTGCATGCAGTTATACCCTCCACTTCAAAAACGTGCTTTTTCAAGAAGCATTTTTTTAGTTGAGCAAACCATTGCAAGATTTGGAGAAATGAACAATATGAAAAATAACTGTATTCTCATCCATATGTTCATCTGGGAAACCCAGATTAGGTTGCTTCACCTTAAAATGTGAATCAGATGAAATTCTTCCCCATCCTTATTTAAATTTGCTGTTGGATTTGGATTTGAGGCAAACATAGAGGCCCAAACATTCGAAGAATCCAAGGAAAACTGCAAGAGTTTTTGTAGCAGTGGCAATACATTATGGGATGAACTTAGTGGTTTTGCACATTTTTAAACAAAGATAGTTTTTGATCTACACGACCCTAAGCTCCGCCACAAATGGCTGCAATCTCAGGACTTTTAAAAGACAGTAATTTTCCCCCACCCACTTTGTGCCAATCTGCAGTTTTCTTTACCTGCTAAGATTATCAGGAGAGAGCTTTCCTCGCTTCTTTCTGTTGTTTTCTTTTGCCTCTGCCCCTTAAAGAGGAACCAGTGGTTCTCAACCTCCACCAGCACCGGTGGCCTTTTATTTTTTTGTCTCTGTCTGAGGCTTTTTTTCCCTCCCGCCCCAGACTGAACAAGTCCCAGAACCCTCCTTTCCAGTACAGCAGCGGAGTGGTGGAGGCTTCCCCTGGGAGCTGCAGTCCAGGAACATCTGCAGGGTTCTCAACCTGTGGGTTCCCTGAAGTTCCTGGACCATAAACCCCTTCCAGTACAGAACCACTGACTCTAGGTGGAGAACCATGGTCACCTCACAGGCATGTTTGGTGGAAATGAGGAAGAGGCCCTTTTCTGTCATTGCCCCCAGACTCTGAAAATCCCTCCCGGGGAGGGCAGTTTAGCTCCAACTTTGATGTCCATATGGAAGCAGGCAAGGACCTTTCTTTTCAGGCAGGCTTTCCTTTTAATGTCTGGTTGATCAATGGGTTTTTAAAAAAAAAAAAACAAAGCATTTTATTCCATGTTTTACTTGTGTTTTTAATATTGTTCTTATTATGAGTTTTAATATGAGGACAATTATTTTGTAATTTTTGTAATTTATTGGTTTTTAACTTTGTTTCTTTTAATACTGTAAGTCAATTTGGATCCTTAGAAAGAAAGAAAGAAAGAAAGAAAGAAAGAATAAAAAAGGTGGAAGAAGCTGAAGGAATTTCCAAAAGGTACAACAACGTCCAGAATCTTGACAGTTGAGTGTTTTAATAGCAAACCTGCAACAGTTTGATAACACTTCAAGTAGCATATCTCTCTCCCCTCCACCCCGAAAATGTTAAGAATGGAAATGTGGAGATATTCTGACAATGCTCTCAGGAAGTGGACTTGATCCACACAAGCACAAATTAAAATATAATAGAGTTATATTTTAGCAGCACAGGTCCCCCCTCCTCTCTCTTCTGATATGCAGACAAACATGGCTATTTTTTGAGTTCTCCGTAAGACATTGACTACTAAATGCATGAAAGTATTCTTCCCAAGGGGAAAGATAGTTAAATAATTCATGTCTGTATCATCCCTGTCAGTTTTGTCTCCAATAGGCATCACATAGTACTTGCATGAAAGCAAGAACAAGAAATTGGAAATTGTTCTAATAAATACTTCTCACTCTTCTGCCATATTCCTGCTCTCTCCTTTGATCTCAATGGCTGGCCAGCCTCTCTCCTTTTCCATGCCAGCACTAAGCCTCAGAGGATCAGCTTCTTCGTTAACTCAAAAATATCCATTAATGTCTTGCCATCAGTTGCTTCATTTCTACACTACTATTTCTACTACTTTTATATTACTTAGTCAACAGCTTGCTAAGACCAGCCCAGATGAAATCAAAATCAAAAGTAACAATAGTACTTCCTTTCCAAAAAGCTGTGCTGTACTAGAGGGGGGGGTTGTAGATTTTGCATTTTGTGCAAAATGTGCACACACAAAACTTTTCCCTTTGTGGTGATACTTAAGCATACACAGTCAGCAAAAAAAGGTGTTAATTTTCTAAAATTGCTTTCCTACCATTATAACAAGGACATCACAATTAAGAAATAGAGATGGGCACGACTTAGCGGAATTCCCGTTTCCGTTTCCGTTACTCGTTTCCGTTACCCAATGGAAACGGTAACGGGAATTACTCCGCCAGAACTCAAACTCGAACCGACTAAAGAATAATTGGGTCTGATTTGTCGTGGTCGTTCCTGGCATTGCGGCGATCCCGCGTTGCCAAGCGGCACAGAAAAAAAGTTTTTAAAAGTTAAAAAAGAACCGATTTCCGGCCCTAAAAGCAGGCGAAAACTGTCTGAGGGCACCTACCAGGCCAGAAGGGTGTTTTATTGGGGGTGGGGTTCCCCACCCCCTCTCCTTGGCTAGTGCTACTGCTGCGCTGCTGGTACCAGGCGGGGTGGGAGCATCATCTCGTCTGCCTTTGCCATGCGGTGTGCGGGCGGGGGGATCCAAAATGGCGACCGCAATATTTTTTTTGAAATCGTGGTCCAAAAACCCACCAAAGCACCACAGAAACATGCGAAAATTAGCTATTTTAAATGCTTGAATTTTTACAGTAGCAGCAGTGGGTTTGTCTTGCCAAAATACGTCTCCGTTGATTTTATTTTATTTTATTTTATTTTATTACACCTGTGCATTCGCAATGATAGGCTCGCCCATGGGAGTGGACCATGCAAATTTTTGGAGCCATTCCACCAATCGCATGGCCAGGTTTTGGAGACTTTACCAGGCTGGGAGGGTGCATCCATTTGCCATGCAGTGGGGGGAGGGATCTAAAATGGCGACCACAATATTTTTTTAAAATTGTGGTCCAAAACCCCACCAAAGCACCACAGAAACATGCGAAAATTAGCTATTTTAAATGCTTGAATTTTTACAGTAGCAGCAGTGGGTTTTTCTTGCAAAAAACATCTCCGTTCATTTTATTTTATTTATTTTATTTTATTTTTTTACAACTGCACATTCACAATGATGGGCTTGCCCATGGGAGTGGACCATGCAAATTTTCCACCAATCACATGGCCACTTGGCCAGGTTGACCACAGAGACTTCTGGGATGTGCCAATCAGGCATAAACAGCCCACTAACCGTAGCCCGAACCCGAACCCGAACCCTAAACCTAACCCATACGCCAGTACACTGTCCTTCTAAGTGGGTCAGAGAGGCACCCAGAGGTGCACCCCAATACTCACCCTAACCTCACCCGTAACTAGCCTAACCCTAGCCCTTGCGCTAACCCGTCTTAACCCTAAGCCAGATCTACTTGCATTGCACTACACGATACATTTCCCTTGAGCGGGTGCAAAGAGTCTGCCAGTCCGTCACTTGTGGCTCTGGCTGACTCCTGCAGCAGCATTTGTGTGCCATGCAAACCATGCCTGCAAGTGCTGCCTGACTGTGTCTCACCGACTGTTGCAGGGAAGGCAACCCCCAAAGAGGGGTGCCTCTGCCAGTCTGCTGCATCTGCAATATGCATATCCATAGCATATGGCTATGCATGCCCTTTTTTAGCAGCGCTGGTGGGTGAGGTTAGGAGGCACCCACCACATAGAGGTGCCTCCAGAGGCCCGCTACCCCCCCAAAAAAACCCAGTACTAATGACAAATGAAAAAACAAAAAACGAAAAGCCAAACGGGCTGCCTCCGACACATGACAACTCGAAACCGTCATTTTCCCTAGTCGTACCCATCTCTATTAAGAAACGAACGGTATTTCTTTATTTAGATATGAGTTACTATGAATCCAAACATTTCCAGATGAAAGCTCTGGTGGTCATAGACAGCCCTAAAAAGTACCATGATAATGGACTGCCTGAATTATATGGTGTTATATGCTGCTTGCCCCCATGGTATGCTGTCAGTATATCAGCAGATTTCAATCCCTGTAACAGACCTCATTATATTTTCCCAGATCTCTTGACCTGAGATGTTAGTAACTCATCAAAGTGCTTAGCCTTTTATTTTAGAAAAGAAATGCCATTCCACCCTTAGTGCTAATAAGAGAAGGTAGTCCCCTATCTTTCCAATATAATGGTTGTAAGAGTGATGAATCTTATTTCTCATATCACTGTTACCTGTCTTTTCAAAGGGCTAGGTTAGTTCAAACAAAATTGTGGCTGGTTATGCTAAGCAAGTAAGCATATCCCATTACCTAAGGGGAGAGTAACAATGGAGACCTGATCAAATGTCTACTGCATATCTTGGTAAATCATGATTCATGATCTACTGCATATCTTGGTAAATCATGATGCATTTTAACAGTGAAAGAGAGGTTGTCCCCGGACGTGGTTAAAAGAGCACTGGTATATTTGATTTCAGACAACAAAATTCAAAGCATAAGTGAGTGTGTAGCTTCAATCAAAACAGCCATGTTATTTGAAGGAAAGCCCCAAAGTTTTGAGGAGATTGGTAAAATTTCTTTTGGAAGAATAAAAGCCAAGTATAATACTTGACATTTGGCATCAGCTGTCATGGCAAAACCAGCTTTGAAGTTAAGGAATTTCTAATACAGTGATGATTTGTCATTTGGAATGGGGGGAAAAACCTTGCAGTCACTGAAATCTGAGACCTTATATGCTGCATTGATGCAGGAAGACAGAGGGATGATAGTCTGTGCTGGAGGCTTCAGCTCCATCATAGGACTGAGACACATGGAATTCTGTGGCACTTTTTATTGCTGTTTTGACTGTTGCAATTTGTGCAAAACGTCACTGCACAAATCTTGTGTGTGTGTGTGTGTGTGTGTGTGTGTGTGTGTGTGTGTGTGTGTGTGTGTGTGTGTGTGTGTGTGTGTGTGTGTGTGTGTGTGTGTGTGTGTGTGTGTGAAGGCAAGCACACACAAAAAGTGAAGGATGAGATGAATGATTGAAGAAAGCCAGTCATATAGAGGAGGGACAGGATCTATTCTTGATCACCCCAGAATGCAGGACACATAATAACAGGCCCTAGCTACAGAATGCCAGGTTTAGGCTAAAAATGAGGAAAAACGTCCTAAATATTAGAGTGGTACTACAATTGAATTGGTAGGTGTTGATTGCTTCAGTGCTAGAGGCATTCAAGAACTGGATCCTGTATTGAGCAGGACCTGATAGTCTTCTATCAGGCATGCCCAAAGTCAGGCCCGGAGGCCAAATGCAGCCCATTTTCAAATTTTGAGTGGCCCGCAGTCTCTTCTCCCTGCTGGTTCAGCCTGACATGCATCCCCACCAGCTGGCTTCTCCCCATACTGGATGGAGAAGTCAGCTTACAGTTTTATGGTTTGCCTGCCCTACCAGTCTCTGTCTGTCCCCACCCCCAGCTGTGACAAAACCCTGGAAACAAGAGTAATGAATATACAAATCATCAGCCAATCCCAGCAGGAGGGCGGGGAATGGTATGATATAAAAAGGGTGGAGCCTAGTCAGCTGAGGCAGTTGAGTTGAGTTCAGTTGAAGGTTTTGAGAGTGAGTGCTGGGAGAGAGCACTGCTCTGTGAGAGTTCTGTCAGGCAGTGAGGGCTATACTGTTTACTAGTTATTAAAGACAGGGGGGCTGGAACATTGTGATATTTATCATTTTCTCAATAAACTTCATTATTGTTTCGATATTTTACATCTGAGTCTGTCCCAATTCATGGGCGACATTTTTAAAAGGTGGCAGCATTACCAAGTGAATAAAAGGTGGCAGCATTACCATTTCCATCACAATTCAGTGTGTAAAAGGGAGGTGTTGTTCACAATTTGGTGGCACAGCAGTGGGATGTCGAAATAAACCCAGTTGTGCCTCTGAAACTCAGTCTGTGAAAGGGGTGACGTCACACCAGCTCCCTGCCCAGCCTACGCATCCCCAGCTCCATTGCTGCAGCATCCTCCCTGCCTCCTTGCATGTCCTAGAGCAGGGGTGGCAAATCTTCAGCACTCCAGATGTTTTGGACCACAAGTCCCAGAATTCCAAGCCTGTATTGCCAATGACAAAGTACTGTGGGACTTGTGGTTCAAAACATCTGGAGTGCCAAAGGTTGCCACAACTGTCCTAGAGGATTGTCCAAAGTCCCACCCAGGGGCCAAATGCGGCTGAATGGTTGGCCCCCACACATTTTCACCTCACCAAATCTGGCCCTTCTTGCAAAAAGTTTGGACACCCCTGTCTTATATGCTTCCAATTCAATTGTTTTATAATCCTATGACAAAGACAAATAAACCACGCAATCCTAATAGCTTTACCATTTCAAACAGCCAAACGACAACTGTCACCAGAAATGCCATTTACTGCAGCCATAGATAAGTCAGACACCACCAAAAAAAGCCTATCACAAAAATGTGAGCAATCTCTTCAAGACCCCTTGCTCATAAAATGGAATGGCATCTGCATTGCCTTGCACAAGGAGAAAGAAATGAATTGTTCCCTGTAGCATCAGTATTTATATCATCATTCACCAAGACAAGCAGTCTGAAACACACTGGATTCCATCATATCACTGATATTCTGAAGTGATGGACTTCAGTTCCCTCAAGCCCCAGGGACTATGGCCAGAAGGTAAGGATTCTGCGATTGGAAGTTCAAATCCTCTGCCTTTGAGGTACTGAAGTTTTTGGGAATGTCCAACTGCATTTTTGGGATCCAGTCAGGGCCGGCGCTAGGCGTTTTTGCACCCTAGGTGAGGGGTGAGGGGTGGGGCGGGCGGGGTGGGGGCAGGGCAAGGGACGGTGGGCGGGCAGGCAGGCAGCAGGTGGGGGCAGGGTGGGGGCGGGGGCGGGGTGGCAGGGGGATGGCGATGGGCACAGGGGGTGGGCGGCGATGGGTGGGGGGGCAAAGGGTGGACGGGGACAGGCGGCAGGGGGACGGACGGTGGTGGCCAGCGGTGGGGGCAGCAGGGGGCAGCAGACTGGCCAGCGCCCTCTCTCCTTTTTGGCGCCCTAGGCAACTGCCTAGTTCACCTTAATGGATGTGCAGGCCCTGGATCCAGTCATGCAGGATTTAGTATATCAGCTTTAGCTACTCTGCATTCGGTGTCGAAACCTGGCCAGGCTGAAACTTAGGAGCACCAGTCAAGAGAGAAACACTTGTGATTTATAGGGCTTGTTTGGCAGAAAGATGGGATCAGTCTGATTGTATCCCCAATAGAATTTATTGCTTGGATACATTGGATTAAAAGACTGGAGTTCATTCAAACTCTCTGCTTGTGTAAGCAGAAAGAAGATTATGGTAAATCTGCCAACAGTGCAAAAAACAATGTATTTGTTGTGTGTGTGTGTATTTTTTTTAAAAAAATTGATTACATTATCTCCTCCTTCAAAATAACTTGATCTGTGGCTATTAAGATGGATTATAAGTGGTTTTTATCTGCAATTTGGCCATTTATCCCTGTACGCTCTTAATGTGTCAAATTTGAAACAGCAGGTAGGTGGGCAAGTGTGTTCCATGAGTATTACAAATGGTTGTCTTGAAGGAAGACTTGGCTGGTTCCCTCCAGTGAGTACATTGAAGGCAGCCCTGACTCGGCTGTCAGCTTTGCCTTCCGGTGCTTTTCCAAATTTCTTTCCCCACTACCCTTTTTATCTTCTTGCCTTGTCTTCTTTGAGATGGGTGACACCTGGAAAGTTACCAGAAATTTCATTTCCACAATCTGCCATGTACAGCTCCCAGGATCCCTCAGTAGCCATACTGGCTGGGGAAGGGGTATTGAAAGTCTAATCTTTTTTGAAAGTTACTTTTCCAATTTTTAGTCCATTTGAAATTTCCATGTCCCTGGAAGCACATGGGACAGATGTAGAGACTCGCGTTATCTCAGAGGTCCATCTAGTGTTTTTAGGATGACTCGCAGAGCAAGCAAAGGGCAGTGCTGTATTTTTAAATGGGGGTGTACACTATATTTTTTTGGGGGAGATGCATCCTGATACTGATCATGAGCATCTTGTAAGGCCTTCTTTGGGTTCATTTCCCATACAAGGCTTCTTCCTCTCCTTTTACAGAGACATTCCTTATGTTCAGAACGGAACTAGTGCATTCAGAGAGAACTGGAACTAGAGATTGGCACGAAATGAACTTTTCCCCGTTTCTGTTATGTGTTATTTGTTTTGTTATGTAACAAAACGAATAGCGAACATTGTGATAAAATTGGAATGAACCAAACAGAACCACAAAAATTAGGTTCATTATTTGTTTTCCGTTAATGGCGACACACAATAAATGTTAAAAAACTCCCTGGACATCCATAAAAACACAGCAATAATTATTTATACTGTCTGATAATACCTACCTGGGGGGGTCCTTAAAACATTTGTTTTTTTATTCTCCCATCACGAGCCACAAAATGGAGGCAAGCCATGTGATGGGATCATGTAAATTCTTGGACAACTTCAACCTATAGCATACCCAGGTTGCAGACTGGGCAATTCTGGGAGCCACAGAGGGGATAAAAAGCTCTGGCAGGCAACGCCCACTGCTGCCTTTGCAGCCTCCCTGCGTACCTAGTCTATATTGTGTCTCTACCAGCATAATTTTTTTTTAGTGTTATCCCTCTGGTCTGGGGTGCTGGGGGACGCCCGTGCACGGAAATGCTTTAAAAATCACGCAAAAAGTGGGTAAAAAGGAAAAATGAAAAACAAATAAATGAAAATGAATATTTTTCAAAAAAATGCAAAAAATGAAAATGAACCGAAACAGTCCCCCCCCAATGAAAAATGAAAAACCAAAATGCCATTTTTTTTAATTCGTGCCCATCTCTAACTGTAACACAGCCTCATCTGAATGCTTGAACTGGCTTATCAAGGCATGAACCATTCTCTGTTGAAAGAAGCCGGGCCTTGAAGCCGCTTTGTGTTTGTTTTACATTGTTTACATGGATATAGAGATGGGCGATGAACAAGTGCTGTGTTCATTAGCTGAGCGCAAATGGTCTTTTGAAATCCCCTGCCCTCTTGGAAAAAGAGAAAATGTGAGGATAATTTCACCCATTTTCTCCAGGGAAAGGGGAAATTTTCAAACTCTTTCTGAAGCTAAACATTAGCTGTGGTTGTAGGTTTTTTCTTCCCTGTTTCCCAAAGGATTGTAGTCTTCTAGATTTCTAGAGCAAGAACAACAGTTGTGCTGGCATCCTGATCACCATTTTTCTTCCTCCTCAGTGTCTCTGCCTAGTATTATTCTAGGGTGGGGGGGTCACTAACCTTGGGCCCCGATATGTTTTTGAACTACAGCTCTCAGACATCCAGGCCAGCACATATAGTGTTAAAGGCTTCTGGGAATGTTATTCCAGAGACTTATAAGGATCCATTGTTGGAAATCACTGTTCAAGGGCATTGTGATGGTGGTGGTGAGTCAGTCACCAAAGAAGAACGGTGCAGAACTTCTGGAAGTAATTCTGCAAAATGCAGTTGTATTTCCTTGTGATTATGAAAAAAAAATCTCAGAACTGTTTGTGGAAACATGTATTCTTAAAAGTTTTCATTCAGTACTTGCAAGCTTTCAGGTTCCAGCATATGTCCTTGGCTTTCCAAATGCCAAATGTTCAAGGACTTGTGGATGACCCATTTGGACTCTACTAAAGATGCTTAGAATGCAATTGTTTCCTTCTAAGCCCTGTAGGAGGCACGAAAGAGGATCATGTTTTGTATAGCTCATGTTTATAAAAGCCTCATGGTGTAGTGGTTAAACATTTGTACTACAGCTATTACTGTGCTCAATCCCAGGTGGCCGGCTCAGGGTTGACTCAGCCTTCCATCCTTCTGAGGTCGGTAAAATGAGTACCCAGCTTGCTGGGGGGGGGGGAAACAATGTGTAACTTGCATAATTAAATTGTAAGTTGCCCAGCGAGTGGTTTAAGCACTATAGGGCAGTATATAAGCAGAACACATGGCTTTTGCTTTTATAGCTGCCATAGTTTGTCCTGGAGACAAAGATAAAATAACAAACTGTGATGGATTAAGAGAGAAAGCAGAACTTAGGGCTCCTGGTCTTGAATCTCCATACACCCATGAAAATTGACTGAGTATCTATATGGAAGGATTAAAATGACACCTTAAATGTATCATTTAACCTTGAAAGCCCAGTTGAAGCTGCAATAAGTTGGCTCTGACAGTACATAACACACACATATTGTTTGTTCTATGCTTCCCAAAAAGAATTGATTTCTCTGCAAAAGGTGTTCTGCTTCTTTTCTCAAAGATCATTATAATTGTTATTTTTGAACTTTCCATAGTTTTGCAAAGTAGCCAGGACAGCTGCTTTCTCCCCATTTCTATTATGATATTTTCCTCCCACTTCAGATTTGCAGGTTGCCCAGAAGTTTTGATCTGAAAAAACACCATAGTAATTGTTACCATCTGACATTTTTTGCTGGAGCCCTGGGTTTTAATTGAGCTGTGGGAAGCTAGGGAGGATTCTGGTTTCTGCAGAGATTTGTATAATTAAAGATGAAGACAATTTTCTGCACAGCACCAGATAAGGATGAAGGAACTTGAAACACACGAAAGAAGAGATGTAGCCTGTTCCTTTTCCCACTTGTTTAAAAACTTGTCTGACACAATTTATGCACACCTCATAACTATAATAATGGATGTGTGCTGTATTCCAGGTACCTGTTCGGAATACATATCTTAAAATATGTTGCCATCAAATATTTATGCAAATGCTATCTGTAGAAAGCAACAGAAAATGTAAAATTTAATGGCAATAATGATTTAAAGATTTACATGCAGTATGCTTTCTGTTCTTCACTCCCTAGAAGAAAAACTACAGGTAGGACCACCATTTTATAATGCAATCTGAAATTTTCATATGTTCTTATTTTTTCTTCTTTTTCTTAGCATTTGTCCCACTTGCTGGTAGGATCCAATATTCTTATTTTGGCCTTCTACTTGGCACGGTCATGGGTTAGGTATGGGTGCGTCCAGGGACAACTTCATGTCATTCTCAAGGGTGATTGTCCTGCACGGTTTTAGATGTTCCCTTGGTCAGGATCTATTGACCTTGAGGTCAAGGGTGAGAGTCTTTTTGGCCAGAGTTTCCTCATTGGCATGCAGGACATGTCCAAACCAATGCAGTTTGGTTTCGCACATCTTGTCAGAAATAGGCACAATGCCATATTTTATATATAGAGAGAGGAAGAAATTGTGGAAATGCCTAATAAATGGTTGTCCCTTGAATTAGACATTCCAAATCTATTGCCAGAGATATCTTTATTACTTTGCTGAATGGTAAGGTCAGTGAATAAGGAAAGGGCTAACGGGCATTTTCCTGGGGAACCACATTTGTGGGTGTGTAAGTGAGCTGCCTAGATGCCCTAAGCACATCCGATCTTGCCTGATTTCGGAAGCTAAGCAGGGTCGGGCCTGTTTAGTACTTGGATGGAGACCACCATGGAATACCAAGTGCTGTAGGTGCCTGGAGTAGGAACTGGCAAGCCACTCCAGTATTCTTGCCAAGAAAACTCCATGGACATGGAGTCACGAAGAATCGGTCATGACTGTAATGACACACACACACACACACACACACACACACACACACACACACACACACACACACACACACACACACACACACACACACACACACACACACACACAAGATGTCCAAAACTAAAATTTACCAAACCTGAAAGGATGGTAGAGGAGAGTCAGGGGAAACTTCCCTGTGATTTTTGATGGCTCTAGGTGCCTCAGGGCAACTTTTGTGGAGGGGTCTCTTTGTGAGTGTATAACTTATTCCTCCAAAACCCAAACTTCATGAGACATTCAGGGCTTCTGGAGGAGAGTTAGGGGGAGCCACTCTATATTTTTGGTGTCTCTAGGTGCCTGCAGGCATTTCATAAGGATTCAAAGGCAAAAATGGATCAACATATTGATTCATCAGAATGTTTTTTTTAAATTATCTATGATTTGTTGACCCTGATACAGCACTAAATGAAACAAATTGCCATTTTTTCCAATTTATGTCCATCTCTAATTTATTCCCATAGCTTTCCTGAAGCACTGGCAAATTTACCACACTGAAGCCCTTTGTAGTTATCTGAAGATACTGCAGTACCTGTTAGAGCTTTCCTGCTTAGTGCTTTACTAGAATATTGGGAATATGCCTACTACTGGAGATTTAAAAAAATGACCCACACATTCCTCTGTGAGATATTAATGTGCATCTGGCTTTCAGCTCTCCATCAGGCATCATGATAAATAATACAAACACAAATAAAGACAGAAGTCACCGAAATGATGAAAACACATGCCAGACTCAGAAGGGGCCAAAATGCAACATATAAATATAGCCTCTTCTGCAAACTTTGGAACAGCTGCAACTTGACTATAGTGTCAAACATTTACTCAGTAAGTTCAACTATCAAACAATGCTCAGAAGCAAGTTCAACTATCAGACAATATTCCTCTCCAGTATTTGAAAGCAGAAAACAGAAGTGCTGAGTATTAGACACACACACACACACACACACACACACACACACACACACACACACACACACACACACACACACACACACAGAGAGAGAGAGAGAGAGAGAGAGAGAGAGAGAGAGAGAGAGAGAGAGAGAGAGCTCTTTCGCCTCATTTTAATATAGCCACAAAATGTAATTGGATTGCATCTTTGGTATATATAAAGGGAAGGATGCAGAAAATTAGTTTTTCACCTTTGCAAAATAGATAGGGAAATAATAAAAAGTTATTGTTATCTTCAGACTCTTTGCTAATTTGCTGTTTGTGTAATGCACCAACACATTGTTTTAGACAGGTGCATAATGCACAGTACCGTGGGGGAAAGAATAAAAATATTTTCAGATGATTATTATTGAAATTTTTTTACTGCAGTTCTTCTTGTTATGCTACATCAAACTGAGGTGAAGAATTGAACATGGGCAGTTATCACAACAAATAACAGCAATTCATAAAATATTAGACATGTATTTCTTCAAAGCAGCTGTGTGTTCTTGCTAGGTTTAGGAATGAGAGTGTGGCTGTGTGCACAAGCAGACCCCAGTATTATCTTCGCAGGTCCCTTTGGAGAAATCTTGGGGAAACCGTGTTTCATGCTTCCTTTCAACCTGCATGGCAAAAGTTATCTCTGAATGAAATTTGCTATTCCAGATAAGGCCTTGTGATCGGTGGAGACAGCTGCATGTTTAATTTGTCCTTCTCCACATCACTGCAAGTAGGGATGCTTGGGAAATTGGATCTGTTTAAATCTTGATATAAGCTGACGTGGTTTGCTCACCCTGGAATAATTTGTTCACAATAGGCAAACTATTCCCACAGGGCTAAGGGAGCCCAGCCAAATCCATTTTTTTTCTATCATTTCAGTGCCAGGGTAACAAGGGGTCTTTCCTGGGTCTTTATGCCCCCTCGTACCTCATTCGGATCTTTGTTTCCGTTGCCCACAGTTGAATCAAAAATAGCTTCATTCATGCCCTGTGCCAGAACTATGATCTATCCCTCCTTTTCAGGTGGGATGCTATAGCAGACAGAGGCCATTGAAGTAAAACCTAAAAACAGTCACCACCAAATAAAGTATTTCCCTGACAACCTGCCAAGATATATATCTTTAACAAATTTGATGCATAGTATTCAAATAATAACAAATGTTAAAATCAGTCAAATATGGAATGCAAACACATATATGCATATAAGGAAGATATACACACACACACACACACACACACACACACACACACACACACAGCTCTCTCCCCCCAAAACAATCAAGCAAATAAAGGCTTAATACTGTAAATATACAGTAAGATTCCCCAACCAAAATTACTAATATATGGGAAGATTCCTCCCCCATCCCCCACCCCCATTACCACTTCATCATCTTTTATCTTCCTTGAGTCCTCCAGGAAGACCAAGCAGAGAGCAGCATGTGCTGATCCAATCAGAGAATGAGTTTACGGCACTCATTATTATCATTTTCCTTCTCCCTGGAACATCTGTCTATTATCTCCATTCCTTCCTGCCAATTTGAATGTTTGGGATACTTGGCTATAAAAACCCATCAGTTCCCAAGATCCTGTTAGCTTTACCATGGGGGCAAAGGCCATCAATCCTTCAGATACCTGGTCTCAAGAGGAACATATGCAACTGGACTTGGGGACCTCCTCAGCATGTGAGGGTCTGCATATTTGCTTTTCTATATGGTATTGTGACGCATCCATCTCAACCACTTATTCAATAAAGCTTTGGGAGCACCAGTGTCTTTGTATGTGCAGCAAGACTCAAAGTACATAGGCTTATTGGGAATCTGGCAGGTCCTAGGTCTCCATTTAGCCTACTAGCCAAGTTATTACATTGTTTTTTAGATCGTAAGGTTCGGCACTTTTGGAGAGCTCCTGCACAAGAGCTCCAGAAATGGCCTGGAGCATGCATATACTACAGCCAATGAATATCTGGACTACAGCCAATGAATATCTGGTATGAAATGTATATCCCATCTCATATTATATTTCACACCTCATTCTGCTGCTATATTTCTGAAGAAGTGCACATGTGCACGAAACGTTACCTTAAAATATGAAAGTTAGTCTTTAAGGTGCCACATGTTTGTGTCTTATGTTTGTTTTGTTTTGTTTTGTTTTGTTTTGTTTTGTTTTGTTTTGTTTTTCTTTGATTTTTTTGCCTGAAAGAAAAGGAAGATGCAGTAGCTTTATGGGGATTGAAATGTTGCATTCTTCATGTCACACGAGAAATGGAATTTGGATGCTAATCTATCATATTTTTGTAACAAGAAACAAAGACTGGTCACTCTGGCTGTAATCCAAACATCACTACAATGCTAATCAACACCAGATTTAAATGATGTTCATCTTAACAAGCAGAACTGCTGAAAAATATTTGCTGTCTTCTTAATTTCCACTAGCATAGCTTCAGCATGAGATGGAGGAAGATAAATCTTGCCCTGCTCTCTCGGCAGCCACCCTGGTTCTGTATACCTATTTTCATCCTAAGGTAAATTGCCTCACTTCTTATTAACAGGTTTTATTTCCAGAAGTGTGAGACTGCTATTTATTTTGTTAATGCTTTCTGAGCCAGTTCTCTGTGTGGCTTTCAGGGGCAGAAATTGCTCTGGCTGTGATTCAGAACCAGAGAGCACCTGGCAAGAGGAAATGAACAGAGCCCTTTGCAAAGATGGGTTGTGCTGATGAACAGGAATGTGCCTTGTGCACATTCAGGTTAATGATGAGCAACATGGTAACAGGACCATGAGGTAATCACCTCAAGTCCTCCAAGTCAGCAACTAATCACAAAGATATGCCCTCCCTCATTCTTATGTACCTGAGCTCTTTTCTCAGACATGGACCAAGAAATAAAGAATGAGTTCTTCATGCTGTTGCTTTACTTGAAGAATGAAAGAGGCTCTGTCAGGACTAGTTTATGTTCACACATGTGCGCACATGTCTGCATGCATTCATGCACCCACCCACCCATCTAATGCTCTTTCTTCAGCATCTATAGCTGCCAGCAATAACCCGTATGTGTGTCTGAGGTATCATAGATAAAATATGACAATCAACATTTCTTATTACTTGGCAACGGATGGGAACAGGTCAATTTATAGGATTTTTAAGTTAATAAATCTAATCCAACTTGGCAATAAAGGGAAGATGTGTTCTTTAAGTTTAACCTACTTTCCCTCCACCTCCAGGATTTCCTCAGAGTTAAATGCCTCAACAACCAGACTTGAAAATTAAGTTTTTCTTTATCTTCCAATGGCTTCTCCCAAAAGAAAACATGCCAAATAAAACGTGGTAAGGTGAGAACAATTAAAACAGGGCAGATATCTTTCACCAGCCAAGGAAACTATTTTTCTTAGAATATGATAAACATATTTTCTATGTTTGACCTTGAGCTTCAGTTGTTCCACAAGCTCAAACAGGCTTGTTAATTCCAGCCATGGCATCCTCTATACCTAGCATTGTTTTTGAAAAAATAGTATAGGGCCATTGATGGTAAACCCTAAACAAGCCCAGCTTGTGAGATTCCATAACTTTCTTTCAACATCATTCCTGGTCTCAGTGGTTCATCTGTTACCAGTGGAAATGGGCACGACCAGAAAAAATGATGTTTCAATTTTTTGTTTGTCAGAATGGGTCCGTTTCATTCCGTTTCCGTTTGTCGTGAATTTTTTGAAAATTTTTCGGTTTGACGTTTCATTTGTCATTTGTCGTTTCTACCACGATTTAGCGCGATTTGACTTCCCAGACCATGGGGGCATCCCGCAATGACCCAGAGCAGGCGGAAAACACTTTAAATTGGGTGATGAATAAGATATTTAATAAATATATCATAGCATAAGACTGCATCCTATGCAATAAAGCAAACAAAGTGGGCAGAATGCAATATTCTTTTTTTCTTTTGGTCAATGCTGACTGAACTGGCCCCCTACTTGGTCTGGCTGCCTTATACTTTTGTTTTGTTTTGTTTTGAAGCCTTTATCCATCCCATTTCCCCTCTACCTCTCAGAGGCAGCAGGAGACACAGTATTCCATTCCTCCCCCAAATCTGGATGAGGGTCTACTCTACTCCTCTCAATGTCCCCTCCACATGACACTCCTTGTAAAGCCAAGCAAATGCCACCCTGGTCAACTAGCGGGCAGAGATTCAGATGCTTCCCCCCCCACACACACACACACACTTATCCGGATGAGTTCCCCTCAAACTCTTGGGGAATCATCGCCAGCTGGAGTATCCTGAGGAGACCGGTTTGCTCATGGAGTGAGCAGACCTTCCCTCTCCTTGACCAGGTGCCACATTTCAAGGACCATCTCCAGGGCAGAGACCCTCCACTGCCCTCCACCCTGTCCAGCTTCCCTGCTGTGTTGCCGGAAGTGGCCTCGGTATTGTCTCACGTGGCTGCGGGTGGAGGCTTCCCTCCCACTCAGCATGATCCGGAGGACATGTGGGCCCACCTTCAGCTGCTCTTGTCTGCTTTCAGCAAAGCCATGAAGCCAGAACAGCAGGGAACAACGGGGAGGGATTCTTTCAGCCACCTACTTTGGAGGCCAGTTTTTCCAAAACAGGAGACCAGCTCCACCAACCCAGTGGAGACAGAGTCCACGCACGCACGCGGCAAAGCCACGAAGCCAGAACGGCAGGGAACGACGAGGAGGGATTCCTTCAGCCGCCTACTTTGAAGGCCAGTTTTTCAAAAACAGGAGACCAGTTCCACCACGTCAGTGGAGACAGAGTCCACGAACACACACGGCAAAGCCATGAAGCCAGAACAGCAGGGAACAACGGGGAGGGATTCTTTCAGCCACCTACTTTGGAGGCCAGTTTTTCCAAAACAGGAGACCAGTTCCACCACCTCAGTGGAGACAGAGTCCACGCACGCATGCACACAGCAAAGCCACGAAGCCAGAACGGCAGGGAACAACGGGGAGGGATTCCTTCAGCCGCCTACTTTGAAGGCCAGTTTTTCCAAAACAGGAGACCAGTTCCACCAACCCAGTGGAGACAGAGTCCACGCAGCATGTGGCAAAGCCACGAAGCCAGAACGGCGGGGAACAACAGGGAGGAATTGTTTCTGGCCTGGTACTTTAGTCTCTCAGCGAAGCTTTCAGGGAGGAGACCAATTCCACCAACCTAGTGGAGACAGAGTCCACGCACGTGACAAAGCCATGAAGCCAGAACGGCAGGGAACAACGGGGAGGGATTCTTTCAGCCACCTAGTTTGGAGGCCAGTTTTTCAAAAACAGGAGTCCAGTTCCACCAACCCAGTGGAGACAGAGTCCACACACGCGGCAAAGCCACAAAGCCAGAACGGCGGGGAACAACGGGGAGGGATTCTTTTAGCCGCCTACTTTGGAGGCCAGTTTTTCAAAAACAGGAGACAAGTTCCACCAACCCAGTGGAGAAAGAGTCCACGCACGTGGCCAAGCCACGAAGCCAGAATGGCGTGGAACAATGGGGAGGGATTCTTTCAGCCACCAAGCCAGAGTTTTGACTGCCCAGTGGAGACACAGTCCACCCAGGAAAGCCACAAAAAAACAGAGTGCAAATGTTAGGGAGGGGTTGTTTCTTCCACCTTTGGAAGCTGGAATGCTAGTTGGAAGGAATCTCCCCTCCTTCTGCAAAAGGATTTCCCAACCTGGACTGTAACCGTTGGGAGTGAAGCCCCCCATGTTGGAGGACAGAGTACCCTAATTCTAAACAAAATAGTCTATGATGTCTGTGCCTGTTAAAGTTGGTCTCCTGAAGTGATTTTCTGCCTAGAGGCGGGGGCAGCTGGGGTTGCTGCCTGGGGAAGTCGAGGAGAGTGGCCGACAGGGCGCATGTCAGCTTGGCGGCTGAACTTGAAGCACTGAACCCCTGATAGGCTGAAGGAGAAGCACCTGGAATGCCTCCTCCAAGCCCGGAGTTCCAAGAGCCTGACAGGCAGGCAGGTAGGCAGAGGGGTGGGCAGTCAGCCAGGCAGGCAGGGAAACAGGCAGTCTGACTTACAGGTAGGAAGGCAGGCTTGCAGGGTACCCACTCAGGCTAGGGAAGGCACAAAGCCAAAGTGCCAGAAGGGAGGATTGTTTCTGCCTTTGGAGGCAGAGTTTCTCCACCCCAGGAGACCGAGTTTCATCAACCCAGGAGACAGAGTGGATGCAGGAGAACAGGGCTATTTCTTTAAGGCTGTAAGTAAAGCTAGGCCCCTTCTCATCAGTCTTTGAGGTTGTTCTAAAGTACATCTCGACCACTTTGTAAGCAAAGTGGCTCCAAAACCCCAGGGAAGGGAGAAACGCATCGAGGAAGGCAGGTATTAGGGTGTACTACACTCGGACCAGCCATGGCCAATGGGGAAATATTGGGCCTACACTGACCCTAGAAAAAAATATTCCTGGGCTGCTATAAAGACCAGGGAAGCCCTATAAAAACAGGGCTAATTATGTAGCCCTTATTAGATCCATACATGCAGCGGAACTACAGGCATTCAGGCAGACAAAGGTGGAAGGCAGGCAGGCAGGCGAAGCATTCAGGCAGGCAATCATATAGACAGAGCAGACAGCCAGGCATAACTGCATTGCGCTGATGGAATGTTAGGATGGGAGGCATACAGGCATTGGTTAGATTGGGTTAGGGTTAGGGTTAGGGGAAGTTGCACGGCTGCAACCCCAACAGCCTTGTCCGGTTCAAAATTATAAACATTGAGTGGCCCTCCCTGGTTCGGAGCCAGGCAAGTGCTAGACAAATTGGGCCTACACAGACCCTTCGAAATGACACATTGAGTGGTCCTCCCTGGTTTGGAGCCAGGCAAGGGCTAGAAAAATTGGGCCTACAGATACAGTATGATTCCCTTCAAATGACACATTGAGTGGTCCTCCCTGATTTTGAGCCAGGCAAGGCTGAGAAAATGTAGCCAATAATTGAATCCTTCAAATTGAGTGGGAATGCAAGAAGGCTGACAGACAGGAAGGCAGGCAGGCAGGAAAGCAGGCAGTTAGGCAGATACGCTGGTAGGCAGGCAGGCAGGCTGGCTGGCTGGCAGGAAGTTGGGCTTGCAGGGAGGAAGCCAAGCTGGGAGGCAGGCATAATTGCAGGTAGGCAGGTATAAGTGTTGCTCTGGTAGTGCATGTTAGAGCAAGGGAGGCCTGTTTGGAAGGAACCGGTGGAAGAACGACTGTGTGCCTAGGTCTTGGGGTGTAGGGGTAATCCCAACATGGAAAGGTTGAAGTGATTGAAAGTCAAACTTTCCACGGTCTCCGGGTCCAGAAGAGAGCGGCGTGGCCTCAGGACATCTCCCATGTGGGAGAAGACACACTCACTCTGGACACTGGAGGGTGGGATGGACAAGAGCTCCAACGCCAGAGTCGAAAGAGCGGGCCAGGCGTCTGCCTTTCTGGCCCAGTAGTGGAGTGGGTCCAACGTGAGGGGTTGGAGGGGCTCGGTCATGTACTCCCTCACCATGGTCAGAGTGGGGTCCGGTTCTTCTTCCTCCCTTGCCTCCACTGAGGAGGAGACTGCCATGGCTAGGACAGAGGCCAGGTAGTTGGCTACTGGTACGGAACCTGGTCTCTTGGTGTACACTCCTGCAGTAGAGGAGGAAGAGGATCCTTGCGAGCATTCCTCTTCTGGATCACTCTGGCTTCTGTGTGCCCTCGGGAACCCCTGGGCCTGATTTGAGACAGCCCTGACGGCATAGCTCCGTCTTCCAGGAGTTCAGGTTGGCAGGGCTCCCCACCAAGGAACCCTTGACGCGAGGATCACACAGGAATGCCATCTGTCAAGCCCCACACACAGTACACACACAAACAGGGTTCAGTTCTTTGCCATCTTTAGTGGAAAGCCGGGCAAGTTCAAGTCCTTTGCCAACAATCAAGTGCCAGATAAATAACAGAATCCAACTCCCAGCAATTACCAGTCCAAGTCAAAACCAGAAAATCTCACGGAAACCAGATGCCAAACCCAAGGGAACAGATTAAGCCATTGTCCAGGAAGCCAGTCCAAAATCAGGAAACAGAGCCAAGGTCACAGACAGGAATGTGGTTGCAAGTTCAAATGATGTGTTGCTCCCACAGAGAGCTCAAGGTGAGCTTACCAGTTTTATCCCAAAACAGGGAACACACCCTTATTTCTGGGAAGGCTCCTGCTAGTATTCAGGGCTTCCTGACCTGATTCCCCGTCTAGCATCAAAGACCCTTTTCCTAGCTCTCCTGGTAGCACGTCTTTGCAGAATCCTGCTCATAGCCCTTCTAGGGGGAGAAGATATGTTTTCAGGTGAGTCATCAGACCCAGCTGCCTGCTGATTTGAGCTGCAAGGCTCCTCCAGCAGCTCTTCACCATTTAACCCTTCAGAGACATGTTCTGTGACAGGCAGGGTTCTGGCACTATCCCCCTCCCCATGGCCCCCCTCTTCCGATGGGGCCAGGCCTATCCGGGTAACTGTCATGGAATTGTTGAACCAACTCAGGAGCATGCATGGTGGACGTAGGTTCCCATGACTGATCTTCAGGTCCATAACCTTCCCAGTCTACCAAATACTGCAATTCTCCATGGTGTATTCGAGAATCCAAGATTTGACGGACTTCATATTCTTCTTCTCCTTCTACTAAAATCGGTGGAGGAGGTTTAGGAGTCGGTGGTCGGTTGGGGTCAGGGTCTGCAGCTGGAACCAAGAGGGATCGGTGGAATACTGGATGAATATGAAGGGAATCAGGTAGTTGCAGATGAAAAGCAACTGGATTGATTTGTTCTAAGATGGGATAAGGACCGATGAACTGAGCATCTAGTTTTCGGGATCGCCCAGGATGTCTCAGGTATCGAGTAGATAGCCAAACTTTGATGCCTGGATTTAGCTGTGGCCCTTCCTGTCTTTTCTTGTCCACTGTTTTCTGATATAGTTCCTTAGCATGGTCAAGTTGCTCTTGCAATAATTCCTGAATGCCATGGAGTTCTTGAATGTATGCATCCGCAGCTGGCACAGAGGTGGAAGGAAGGGTAGTTGGAAAATACCAAGGATGATAACCATAATTAGCCATGAATGGGGTCTGGCGAGTGGAAAAATGTACAGTATTGTTATATGCAAATTCAGCTAAAGGTAACAAATCCACCCAGTTATCTTTTTGGTAGCATGTATAACAGCGTAAATATTGTTCTAAGGTGGCATTAGTGCACTCAGTCTGACCATCTGACTGGGGGTGGTAAGCTGATGACAGGTGAACTTGTGTTCCTAGTGCCTTATGCATTGCTTGCCAGAAGCGGGAGGTGAATTGTGGCCCACAATCCGAAATGAGGTGTGCAGGTAAATCATGAGGTCTGAAGAGGTGTTGCAAGTAGTGATGAGCTGTTTCTGATGCTGTAGGGGATTTAGGAGAAGGAACAAAGTGAGCCATTTTGGTGAACAAATCCATGAAGCCATTTTGCAAAGGATCTAAGGAGACAGCATTCCAAGACCAGAGGGTGGGTTTGGATGCAACAGACCCGAGGGTTTGGTCACAACATCCTTTGCCAGCCAACAAACTTCACAGGAACCCACGTATCGGGCAACATCAGCATGGACATGTGGCCACCAGAACTCCCTTGTGAGAAGATGCAGGGTTTTGTAAAGTCCAAAGTGTCCAGCAGGTAAAGAGTCATGTGAGAGATGCAACACCTGGTTACAAAGAGGACCATCAGGAACATATAACCACCCTCAATGTAATAATAACCCTTGTTGTGCAGAAAACTCTCCATGATTCCCATTCTGGAGTTCCTGAAGACATTGCTGAGTCCATGAATCGCAAGCTTGAGATTCACAGATTTATTCTGCCAAGCTGGGACATGGATTCGTGGCCGCGAACACAGAGGGAGGCAAGATGGGTGCCACTAATTTCTCTTTCACAGGTGCTGCATACTCAGGTTTTCTGGATAATGCATCAGCTTTTTTATTCTGAGCCTCAGGAATGTTCTTGATCTGGAAATCAAACCGGGAAAAGAATAATGACCACCGGATTTGTTGCTGAGTCAATTGCCGGGCTGTTTGTAGATGTTCAAGGTTTTGATGATCAGTCAATACTTGAACAGAGTGTCGAGTCCCTCGAGGTAATGGCTCCATACATCAAAAGCCGTCTTGATGGCCAGCAGTTCATGCTCCCAGATAGTATAATTCTTCTCTGCAGATTTTAACTGTTGAGAGTAATAAGCACAGGGAAACGGGGTTTGGGAGGGATCATCCTGTTGAGATAGCACTGCTCCGAGAGCAACACTAGATGTGTCAGCCTCCACTATAAAGGGTAATTGTGAATCAGGATAACGGAGCAAGGGTTCTGAGGTGAAGTGGGTTTTCAAAGTAGAGAAAGACTCTTCTGCTTCTGGAGTCCACTGGAAAAGCTCTTTGGGCTGAAGGAGACGGTTTAACGGTGCAACAATGTTGGCGTAGGCAGAAATAAAATGGTGATAGTAGTTGGCGAAACCAAGGAACTGATGCAAATCCTTATGTTTTTGTGCTCACTGCCAGGACAACAGAGCTTCTACTTTCTTAGGGTCCATGTGGATTCCCTGGGGAGAAATAATATGCCCCAGGAATTCACCTTCCTTAATGTCGAACTCACATTTTTCCAGTTTAGCATATAGTCTGTTTTCCCGGAGACGCTGCAAGACCTGACAAACATCTAGAACATGCTGAGCTGGGTCAGCGGAATAAATCAGGCTATCATCTAAATAAATGACCACACAATGATCTAGTAGATCATGGAAAATGTCATTCATCATCCGCTGGAATACACTGGGTGTGTTTGTCAGTCCAAAAGGCATTACTAAATGTTCATATTGACCATACCGGGTTCAAAACGTGGTTTTCCACTCATCTCCTTTACTGATCCGCACCAAATTATACGCCCCATGAAGGTCCAGCTTGGTATAACACTTTGCCCCTCTTAACCAGTCCAAAAGTTCAGAAATTAGGGGTAAAGGCTACCGGTCCCGAATAGTGATCTTGTTTATTGCCCGGTAATCATTACATGGACGAAGCTCCCCTCCCTTCTTCTTTATAAAGATCACCGGTGCGGACAGTGGGGATTTGGAAGGGCGTATAAACCCACGTCGAAGGTTCTTGTCTAGGAAAGCCCTCAAAGCTTCTAACTCAGGTTCGGACATAGGATAGAATCGTCCCACCAGGAGGGGTGCCCTAGGTATCAGATCAATGGCACAGTCATAGGGCCAATGCGGAGGTAACTTGTCAGCCCCCTTTTCCTCAAATACATCCGCAAAGTCTAGGTATACCTGGGGCAAGACAGGGTCAGATGTAGCATGGGCAGCTGCCAGGATGGTAGAAGAATTTTTCTTTGAGCAAGGAACCTTTAAGTGCAATTCCCCTTGCACCCAATCCACCAATGGGTTATGAGCTCGCAACCAGGAAAGTTCCAAGACAAGAGGAAAACGGGGCATCTGAGTTACATTAAAGCAAATCTGCTCATTGTGGTCCATTACCTGAAGAGTAAGTGGACAGGTTTCCTGAGCTATCGGCCCAGAACAAAGTGACTGACCCTCAATGGATTCTACCAGCGAAGGAGTTTCCTTGTTCTGTACTGGAATCGGATGGCACCGCACAAACCCAGCATCCACAAAGCAGTGAGCTGCCCCAGAGTCTACCATAGCATACACAGGTACTTTCCAGCCATCAGGAAGCCCTAGAGTTACAGGTACCAGGAAAGTCCTTGGGGTGTGGTGGTATTGTCTGGGAACCCTTCGGTAGGCTCCATTCCTGTGGGTTCCTTCAAGGATGGAGCTGCCCTTTTACTGCTGCAGAGGTAGCAGCACTTACTGAGGAGCGCTTCAAAGGGCAACTGGAAGCTAAATGTCCTTCTCCTCCACCATACAGGCAGAGATTATGAGAGCGTTGTCTTGCCTTTTCCTCTGGGGTGAGGCATGGTCGAGCAGCTCCCAGTTGCATAGGTTCTGGATCCATTCTGCGGGATTAACCAGATTGCAGATTAGGCACAGCTGGCAGAGGTTGCTGGTTGTAGTTCTTGCCTCGGGAGAGGCAACGGCTTTCCAGGCGTCCATCTATCCTGAGACACAGCATAATGAGTTCCCGTAACGTGCTTGGTTGTTCCACCCTAGAGAGTTCATCAAGCACTTCATCTGCCAATCCTTCCATATACTGAGAAATCAGTGCTGGTTCATTCCAATTCAGATCCTGTGCTATCAAACGGAACACAGTGGTGTAGTCAAACGCTGAATCTTTGCCCTGTTTCAGAGTTCTGAGTCTCCTGTTGGCAGTAGCAGCCTGTACAGGGTTCTGAAAAGCTGAAGAAATGTGATTCAGGAAATCCTGATAATTATCCAGTAGAGGGGAGGCACTGAGGAGTAAAGGAGTAGCCCATTTAGCCACCTGTCCTTTCAACAAACTGATGATAAAGCAGACCTTAGACCTCTCAGTAGGAAATTCTTGAGCACACACCTCGATAAACAGCTTGCATTGAGCCAAGAATGCAGGGAATTCCTCTAACTTGCCCTCAAACCGGTCAGGAGGCAGCAAAGGGCAATGGGGCTGCAACACAGACGGTGCTGGAGCATGCTGCAATTGAGCAATTGCCTGAGACAAAAGCAGCACTTGGTTTGCAGAGCTGCCAACAGTGTCATCCCAACAGCCCCCTCCTCTTCCATTCTGCTTGAAGAAGTTTGGGTGGGAGCAAACTGTCAAGCCCCGCACACAGAGCACACACACAAACAGGGTTCAGTTCTTTGCCAAGATCTTTAGTGGAAAGCCGGGCAAGTTCAAGTCCTTTGCCAACAATCAAGTGCCAGATAAATAACAGAATCCAACTCCCAGCAGTTAACAGTCAAAGTGAAAATCAGAATATCTCACGGAAACCAGATGCCGAACCCAAGTTCAAAAGATGTGTTGCTCCCACAGAGAGCTCAAGGTGAGCTTACCAGCTTTATCCCAAAACAGGGAACACACCCTTATTTCTGGGAAGGCTCCTGCTAGTACTCATGGCTTCCCGACTTGATTCCCCGTCTAGCA
The DNA here is from genome assembly GCA_029282475.1 of Phrynocephalus forsythii. Lineage (NCBI taxonomy): Eukaryota > Metazoa > Chordata > Lepidosauria > Squamata > Agamidae > Phrynocephalus > Phrynocephalus forsythii. Next base: position 30,799,955 of record JAPFRF010000003.1, on the reverse strand, counting down.
TCAAAGACCCTTTCCCTAGCTCTCCTGGTAGCACGTCTTTGCAGAATCCTGCTCATAGCCCTTCTAGAGGGAGAAGATATGTTTTCAGCTGAGTCATCAGACCAGCTGCCTGCTGACTTGAGCTGCAAGGCTCCTCCAGCAGCTCTTCACAATTTAACCCCTCAGAGACAGGTTCTGTGACATGCAGGGTTCTGGCACCATCTGGTACACCTCTTCCCGCCTCAGTGGGCTAAGGCGGGTATCCACGCTGGTCAACAGCCTGTCTGCCAAAGCCCTGCTCTTTGGGAGAAGATTGGCTTCTTCCCAGATACTGGCCTCTAGGCGTTGGTGAAGGGCATGTATGAGGGGGAGTATGTGGCCCAGGCTGGCGTTTTAGTTGCTGAGGACGTGGGTGGTCTCCTCAAAAGGCTGCAGGATACCCACCATCTGGGAGAGGGCGAGCCACTCGGTAGCACCAATGTCCAACACGCTTCCTTCAGGCAGGACGGGGGTGGTTGACATGACGAATTCCACCACTTCCCTCTGCTCCACCAGGCGCTTGACCATTTCGTAGGTGGAGTTCCACTGGGTGGTCACGACCTGGATCAGGACCTGCTCTGGTCGGCCCATCTCTGCCTGCTTCTCACACATCATCCTGGATGCCTTGACACTGTGTGAGAAGTGCCCGACTATTTTCCTGAACTTGTCCAGCAAGGCCTTGGTCTCCAGGGTCCCCTCACACCAGGAGTCCTTCGGTGCACCCAGCCCTATGGCATCGCCCACCAATAGATTCAGTTTGTGTGCTGCACACACGATGCCCTGGAACCCTGCCTTTTCAACCACATTGATCATGTTATGGCCTGCGTCAGTGACCATGAATCCACGATTGACCTACCCCTCAGGTCCCCATCCCCACTCTCACAGTGAGGTCTTGAGGACCTTAGCAATGTGGATGCCTTTGGCACTGTCCTCCATGCTTTCTGCCTGGAGAAGCACCACCCTGTACCCTCTTGGGGTGCTCCCTTGTGGCTCCCCCTGCAGCTGTTCTTGGGATGCCCTAGTGTCAAGGACCTAATTGGTTGCCACCAATGAGCCATCCCGGTCCAGAGGTTGGAAGTGAAGTGGATCTTCCTTCCTCTGGCCGCCTGCAGCAGGGCCCGGACCATGTCCCTGATGGACTCAAAAAGGGAGGGAATCACCCGCCTGCTGAAGGTATGCCGGGATGGAGGCTCATACCATGGAGCCATGTGCTTCATCAGGTGCCTGAAGCCCGATGACTCCACAATGGAGAGGGGCAACCTCTTCATGGCCACCATTTCACCAACCACGTGAGTGGTGGTCTCCTGTGCCTTGGCCCTATTACGTTGGCTGACAAAACTCCCACAAAGCGGCACCACTTCCTGCACAGTGGCCTGCCTCTTCCCACTCTCAGTGGAGCTGTCTCTGGAGTCCTCCTTCCCCATTCCTTCTTCCCCCCTCTTTCTCCCTGAGGAACCGGGGCCTGACACTGTCCCAGGCAGAGTCCCAGGGTGCCCTCGCATGAGTTGGCTATACAAGGCACTTCAGGAGAGGTGTTTGGGGTCATTCCCCCTGTGGACGACCACCCTGCATTTCTTGCACACCGCAAGCCTCAAGTCTGCTGGGCTGTTCTCAAAATGCTCCCAGAGAGACCCGCGAGGCTTATGGAAAGTACTGCCCCTTCTGGTACTGCCTGCCGCTGCTGTGCTGGTGGTGGTGTGGCTTGTGCCCTTTTGGGACAATTGACTGCTGCTGTCACTGGTGGTACTCTGGTCCTGGGTAGAAAGAGGGCTGCTCCTTCCATCACTGCCTGAACCCTGCCTTTCGTCTGTTCCTGCCAACAGGTCCTCAGAATCCGGCAGATGCGGATGAACAGAGCTTTCTGATTCTGAGTACTTGTCTTCCTCCCGATACAAGGGGGTGTGTTTGAGTGTGAGACCTTGGTGATGGGGATCACATGCAGTCATCCATGCTTCCCTCAGTGACAGAAGATGGTCTGCTTGTGCTGGTTTTGCAGGTGCTGCTTGGAGAGGGAGTGGCAGCAATATCACTATCTGCACTACTTCCTGTGCCTTCCTTCAGAAATGTGCCCCTATTTATTTTAGAGGGGGTCCCCTTGCCCTTCCCTCTGGCTCTGCCAACCCTCCTCAGTTTTTTTATTTCTCAAAGTTATAGAAATATATTTTCTTATTATATTTGTGTTAAGTAAACAATCTATTCTAATAAACTGATCCTTTTGACCCACAAGCTTCCTCTCACACCGTGTTCTTTTGTACAAGCTTTCAAAGTTGCCCTGCTGGCCCTTGATATAATTTTCTAAATTCTGATTTCAACTTGATCCACTGAAATGGAGGAAAACTTAGGAAGGAAATGGTAGTATTAGAAAATAAATGAAAGTAAAAATAAGCCTGAAGTGAAAAGAGATTAGAGGTACTCTGAGATGCCTCCCCAAAAAGATATTGGTGTATAAATAAAATATAGTTCTGTAGTTATCAAGGCAACAACTAAGAATTGTGTGGCACAGCTAAATGAATGAATGAATGAAATGAAATATAAAAGTGTCTCTTCTTGCTGTCAGGTCAGGCTGTAAAACTTAGGAAGGAAATAGTACGGTAGTATTTGAAAATAAATGAAATGAAACTATTAAATCCAGACCAGAAGTCCAAAAGAAAACTCTTCTTCCCTTCTTCAGCAATCAGTCAGAAAAACCGCAGTACATGCAGGCCAGGCACAGCCAGAGAATAAAATTAAAATAGTTTTCTAAATTCTAATTCAACTTGATCCACTGAAATGGAATGTGCCTGCCTGTGTGTGCAAGTGCACACACAACACAACAAGTGCATGTATGTAAACAAACAAACAATGAGCTGGAGTAATGAATAAATATAATATTGTAAGGCTGATAGCAGCAGCAGCAGCAGCTGGACAGGTGGCTTCAGCCACAGCCCAAAAATAAGCCTGAAGTGAAAATAGAGTAGTGGTACTATGCCTCCCAAGAAAGATATTGGGGTGTAAATACAATATAGTTTAGTAGTTGTAGTCAGGGAATAAAATGAAAAAAATTTTCTAAATTCTTTTGATCCACTTAAATGGAATGTGTCTTCTGTGTTTTCAAGTGCACATACAACACAAGTTTAAAAACAAACAATGAAGTAAGTAATTAGTAAACTAATTAATATTGTAAAATATTCTCCACTTGGATAGAGGTTCTGTTCTTGGCTTGCACCCAAATGTGTGTGTGTGTGCAAGCAAATTGATGTTGGGAAAAATAGAAAATAAATGGTAGTATATAATATATTTTAAAATAAATCCACACCTCCCACTCCCAGTTGACCCTCCCCCTTTATCCAATATCAGAAAAATCCTTCTTCTCCCCACAAACAGCCAGAGAAGAGAACAGAGAAAAAACTCTAACTGCTTCCCTTCGCCAGACAAAGCTGCAGGGAATCAAAGAAATTATTTTCTAATAAAATCAATTCCCTCCCTGCCTGCCTAACTTAAAAGCCTAAAGCCTCCCTCCACCCAGGCCTCGATCAGATAGACAGCAGCAGCCACAGTCCTCCCTCAAACACATCCAAGACCCGACTGCGATTTCTGGAAGGTGCATCGGATCTTTATGCCCTCCGAGACATCCAGATGTGTCAGTCAAAACCTGGCCATGCCATTGGTGGAATTGTTCAAAAATTTGCATGGTCCCATCCCATGCCCAGCCCAAATGGGCAGGTCTAAAAAAATAAAAAATAAAATAAAATAAAATAAAATCAATACAACGTTTTATTGCTATAAAAAACCCACTGCTGCTACTATTAAAATTCAGGCAATTAAAATAAATAAATTTCACATGTTTCTGTTGTGATTTGGTGTGTTTTTTGACCACAATTTCAAAAGAAAAATTGTGGTCGCCATTTTGGATTCCCACCACCACCACATGGCATGGCGAGACGACGAGGATGACCCCCCCCAGCCTGGTGTAAGCAGCCCAGGACAGGAGAGGAGGGGGGGAAGGCTGGGGACCCTCCCCAGAAACCACCCCTCTGGTAGGTGGCAAAGCCTCAGGCAGGCATATTTTTGCCTGCTTTTTCGGCCGGGAGTCGTTTTTTTTTTTTTTAAATTAAAAACTTCTTCTGTGCTTTGCATTGCGCGATCGCCGCGATGCCACAAACAGAAATGAAAAACCCGACCAAATTTTTCTTTTTTCTGTTCGAGGTCGAGTTGTAACGGCTTAATTACCGTTACCGTTTCCGTTACTTCCAGAAACGAAAAAGCAAAAACGGAAACGAAGATTTCGCCGCTCTGTGCCCATGTCTAGTTACCAGTCTTAGCTACTAGTTTTACAGCTTTGTGGAGTTGGAACAAACATGAGAAAGCCTTCGCTCTTATTCAGTAGTTCTCAACCATGAGTAACCCAGGTATAAACCAGGATTACTCAACTTTTGGAACCACTGCTCTAAACAATCAAGTGTTTCTATCAATTAGTATAGGCATCCTTCAGTCTCAAAAAAAAAAACTATGTTATGGTGATTTGTATAGAAAGTGTGTTGTTTCCACATTGCATGCAAAGCTGAAGTGGTGTCTTCAGAGCACAAGGCCTGGGTAGATTAATATGGATGTTAAAACTGTTACCCAAGCAGCAAAATCCCCATCTCTACATCACTGGAATAGTCTAATGGAAATGGCAGAACCAATACAATTAATTCCAGCTGCGTTGCAGGAGTTACCAAAATATGGTTGTACACAATCATGAACTGCCTCTGGGACTCTGGCTCTGGATTTTTCCTCAAGGTTGATTCCTGAAGCCTTTCCCAGAAATGGATAGAGCCACAAGGCAGTGGAAGTTTAAAAATCAGAGTTTTCCTTCTTCTAGAAGATGGTTCTTCCATTTTATCTGCTGTAGTGTCATAAAGCCCTCTTCTGCCTTCAAAACCATTGACCATTGTCAAGGTATAATTTACAAGGTGAAACAAAACAAGACTTGTGTTAATCAACAGCTATGTTGAACATGTGTATAAAGGATGATTGCTAACACATGTGTATTAATACTTTGTGATTGGTTGAGGCTTGTATATATCGAAAAACCATGTGCAATTATTTTGGGGGAATTCTCTTCTTTACTTTCTTATGCTGTTGGATTGACCTACTAGAAGTATACCTATGGTGATGGTGAGTTCTGTTTTAGTGTGTCTTTATTTCTGCTGAGCCTCTTATGCTGGAAAACCTACTCCAACAACCATTTTCTCCTGTAACCCTAGGAAGGGGCTCTTACAAGGTACTACCAGCCAGGCCAGCTGGACCAATTTTTTAAAAAGGAGGCATTACTTGTTATTTTTTCCTATCAATTAATTGCCTTTTAACAGAGAATGAATGGAAGAAGCTGGCTTTCACTGAGCTGGACCAGTGTTTCCCAACCTCGGGTTCATGACCCCTAAGGAGGTCACAATACAGGTTGCCCTTTATATGCTGTAAAAAGGTAAAGCTTTCCCCTGCACTTGCGTGCTAGTCATGTCTGACACTAGGAGCAGTGCGCATCTCCATTTTTAAGCCAAAGAGCAAGTGTTGTGCAAGTCCGTGGCCATGTGGCCAACAGAGCTAAACACACTTCTTAGCACATTCCATCTCCAGGCCCCCCTCCATAGCTATTTTTTCCTTTCTTTAACTCCACATGAAGAAGGATGCTTTTTAGGGTGGTACCTATTTATCTACTTGCATTTCCATGCTTTCAAACTGCTAGGTTGGCAGGAGCTGGGGTTAACAGTGGGAGTTCACTCCACTCTGTGGCACCAGGGATTCAAACCACTGAGCTGCTGTCTTTGCAGCTGACAGTTTCAGTTCCTCTAGCTCACTGAACTACCACACTGTAGCCCCTCTTAAATAATGTCTTCCTTCCTTTCAGACCGGGATATTAAAGGATGGATGGATGGATGGATGGATGGATGGATGCTCTCCCCACTTATATGGGCTACCCCATCTTTCTGTATCTGGCACCAACTATTTTTCCAGTCTTACCAGTCCACTATGGCTCAGGGCATTCATGTTAGCCAGATTCAACATCTTCCCCTCAGCAGTTCTATCTGGCAGGTTTCACAGTATTCCCTTTGAGAATCAACTGTGTAAACACTGTTTAGTTGAACCAGATACAGTCTTACACATTCTTCTCTCCTGCCAAATATTCAACCAGCCCTGCCAACTATTATTGAATGTTATTTCTAATTTCTCAGGTTCCCCGACTTCTCCTAGCTGATAAACAACATGAGCTGACTGAATGTATAGCTTAAGAAGAACCTTGGCATAATCCAATTGTGCTCATTTTACATTATCAGGAATTAATATGTTTAGTTCAATGACAATAAAGGTTTTGATTGACTGACTGACTGACTGACTGAATGAATGAATGAATGTGAAACAGCAGGCCTTTTGTGGAAGGAGAAAGGAGCCTCTACTTTCTGAGAAGAGATGGCTTTATCCCATTAAAAACACATCTCCATGTTGGGGGGGGGGAGCTCACAGTTTACTTGGTTATTATAAAAAGGTGTTGTATACTCAAAAAAGTTGGGTAGCACTGTGCTAGACCCTGGGTACTCTTGCCTAATAATACCAATGTTGACTGACAATTCATTCCAAAGTCTTTCTCAGCTCGTTCAAGAGCTTTTAACTAGAGCTGCCAGGCATTGATCCCTGGGGACATGTCATACACACAGCATGCCCTCTTAGATAAGAATCCCTTAATTGCCATCCTCATCTTGTGTTTTCCACAATAATCTGAAGAACTCATGTGACATTTGAAAATCTGCTTGCTGTCCTTTGTAAACAACAGTATATGGGTCACTGCCATTGCTATCAAAGCCTTGCCTTTTAGCAGTTATATTTCTGTAATCTGATGTGTCACAGAACACAACCAAGTGGAAATGACAGCAAATGACATAATATGAATGGGAGCAAAGGAGGATGCCAATATATCTGTGAGATTCAAGGACTATAGTTAACTGAACCATAAATCCATTAAACAATTTAACTTTGCGCATCCAAGGTTCACTATATTTTACCAACTTTAATGTGGCTTTGGATACACCCACCTATCCATCTCTTCCTGCCTAATCAAAGAACACACCAATTGTTGCAGAGATTCATGTAAGTCATTTGGACCAAAAATGTGTTACTCCCATATCAAGGGTTTTAGAAGACTTCAGGTAAAAATATCCTTGTATAAGGCTGGTTCTTATTTAGGGATAGATGAGTATCTTATTACAGATCAAGTTTAAAGATAATGTGCTAAAATTGGCCAGAGAGATTAGTAAATTTGCATCTGGCTGCAGAGCCCAGGGCTGGGGTGAGGTGGGGATAGATTTCTTGCTGTAGATGTTGGGAGAACATCCAACCAATGTAGTCTTGGGCAAGCTGCATGGCCCCAGGGCATCCCAAGAAGAAGGAGATGGCAATCCACTTCTGTATTCTGGATACCGAGAAAACTGTGGAAATAGATGACATAGGTTGGAATCAAGTTACCAGTCCCTGAATCAGCTTGTGCTTTGGAAGACTATTAATGAGTCTCAGTGAGCCTGAAATTGGTGCACTTCCATTTTTTTCTCTCCTGTACACCTGCATGTATGAAGAGAACAAAAGAAGCCCTGATCTCGCTTTACAACAAACAATAGCTCTATATAATGCATTATTATGTATGAATCCAGGGACCTATGTCTTATTAGTCAATGAGCAGACCATGGAATCAAAGTGTGGGGCTTCAGCTGGTGGCTTTGTGGTTCACACAAACACAATCAGATCTCAAAATATTGGTATTGAAAGCAAATTCTCAAATACTGCCATTGAATTGCCAACTATTGAATGCCAACTATTCAACAAATACAGATGTCATTGCATGCCATCTACAACATGCCAGCTACCAAATACCGGCTATAAGAAGAAAGTGTGCATGTTTGTTTTAAACTAGTGTTAATTGCTAACATGCCATCTGGCTCTGCTGGGTGGGGATTTAAAAAGGCACCCATTACTACATAATTTAACATTTCTTATAGAAAAAAATGACCAGGAAATTTCCAACACATCCTATGAGATTTCTCAAACAATATATTGAGGGGGAAATCTCATGTAGAGAACTATCACTGTTTTTATCCACAAACAAATGCTGCAAGATCCATTTTCCAGTATAAAATAGTGAAAATAGTTATCAAAGTAAAATGCCAAATGCTCTCTGTCAGAAACCATTATTAAAGGTTTGACAAATTTCCCATATTCTGGTAATAGTCCAAATAGTGCTGACATTTGCAGAGGACAGTCCAGAGAGTTAGCTAGCAATGAGGCATGTGTTAATTTCAGGTATACATTTCAAATATAATGCAATCAGTACTTGGTTCCAAAGCTCTATGAGTTCCAATTCACCTATAGAGCTACTATATAACTATGCAAGGTGTTCCATACACACAGTTTTCCTATACCTCTAAAACAAAGGCACTCAGGATACATAAAGTGACAGCTGTACATTTAGGCTATCTCTTAATCATAGATGGACTGAAGGATCAGTTTCACACTGCCTTTCCTCTATCAGAACACATCACTGGAAACAGTCTTGATTGTCTTACCTTGGCTTTTTAAGATTATTTCTGAGAAACAATGCAGTGGCTCCATTAAATGGCCATTGCCCATTTTGAACTAATTAGTATGGGCCATTTGCTCCTTGATTAATTCCTCAATTAATTAGCCATAATTTCTATGACCATGTTTCAGAAATATTGCCATTCATTTTGAATGAACCCCTTGTCATTCAGAAGGAAGGCCTTCAACTGCATATGAAGAGTAATCAATTAGGGTTTTTTTTTTTTTTGTTATGGGTAGCTCATCATTAGGAGAAGTAGGAAATGATAGAAATTATAATCTTAAACTTGAAGTACCTTACGAAACTCTTGATTTTAAAGCAGAGACCTCTGTAGAAATAGGGATGTAAATAATATTTGCTAAATTCTTTGATCCCATGAATTTAGGCTACAGTAACCCCCGCCCTTTAGCGGTTCATAAACTGCGGTCCTGCTATATTGCGGGACTTCAGTATATGAAAAAAGAATTCCCCTGGGGTAAACTGCAAATGATTGGCACTGCCGTGTACGGGCCTGCAAGGGCCTTCCCAGGCGCATCGGAGGTTCCAAAAGGGCTTCCCTGTGAACCAGAAGTGACTTCCAGTTTGCAGAATAGCATTTCTGAGTCCTCCAACATGCCTATAAAGGCCCTCAAAGACCCCCAAAGTGCTTTCAAGTGATCCGGAGGTCACTTCCTGTTTTCTGGAAATTACTTCTGGTTCATGGGGAAGCCCCTTTGGAGCTTCCAATGGGCCCGGGGAGGCCCTCGCAGGCCCATTTGGGGAAGCACCAGGCCACGGTAAGTACAAGATCCCCCAGCTATGCCCCCCAGGCCCGACCTGACCTGCATCCGCATATCTTGGATTTTCAATTATCACGGGTCGGGTCAGGTCGGGTCCCTAACCCCACGATAGGAGGCAGGTTACTGTACCACTTAACTTGATATGATACCTCAATGAGACATTTTCAGGCTCAGCAGCGTACCTTGTCTGCAAACAAAATAAAGGCCAGGGGTTTTCTTCCCCCTTCATTAAGGTAAATTGCGCAGGCTGTCTTTATACAAAACAAGTGGTCTTTTCTTTAAGGAGCAAAGCACAGACACAATGTTTAAAAGGCACAGGTGACTCCTCCAACACTAACATCCCACACAATAAAGCAGCAGTGTGTTTGCCTGTGTTAAAGCACACTGGTTGTGCAATTTTGTTTAATTTTCAGTCAAAAGAATATTTGGTGCTTTCGCCAAAAATATTTTTGTGTACCGCAACTCCCTTGCCCTCTTGTCAGGTGAGGAGAATACTGTGGTTCTCATGCACAAAGACATTCCCTTTTGGAGACAGCCATTCCCTGATCTGTTTCTTCAGTGCTTTGGAATTCTACATAGAGGGTCAAAAGCATGTGTCTGGAACTCTCCATAAAAAAGAAATGCCATTTGGAACAGAAGCACTGTAGTGATGCAAAGCAGAACAAAAGGAAATAAAAAGAAAGCAAAATCATGCATTGGTGTAAAAGACAGTGATCGACTGCTTCAACATGCTGTAATTCTGAGGCAATTTGATCCCCCCCTTCTATGTTGCTTACTCTCTGTTGGCTCATTTACACATGCAAACACCCAGCCAAGTACATTATCATTCTGTGACAGCACCAGGCATTGTTCTTACATTACCTAATCATTCAGCAAGTCAATCCATATAACAGATTGCTATGCAGTTCTTCAAACTAAGCTCATTTGTGGAAACAGGCATGTGGAAGTTTGAGGGAGGGAGGAACGAGGCTTTTTTCAGAAAAATAAATTTCACTCCAGAATCTAAGTAGGAAGTGAGGAAAAGAAATGATGTATGAGCTTAAAAATGAAGGTCAGAATGCTGTTTACTTGCATGTGCTAGTATCAAACAGTGAACATTGAAAAGGTGGATTCCTTAAAGTTAAGAAGGCTGTGTTTGTATCCATCATCATGCCATCTCATTTAGCTGGTATGTTTCGATGAAGGGTGATTAGTGACAATTTTGTCACAAGTGAGAGTATGCCATTGCAGTCTGCACCATTTTATTTATATTGGCATATATTATAGCTGTACAATAGTGCACCTATGTTATTGTACTATGGAGTGTGTTAACATTCTACAATGGAATTCTAAAAATGGGAGCAGCACAATTTTTTTAAAAAGTATAACTTTGAAACAAAATTTTAGATCAGCACTACATTTGGATGACAGCAGAGAGCCTGTTCTTGGTACAGAGTACAGTACCTGTATTATCTGTACCCACAGTTTCACTTATCTCCAGACTAGAGATGGGGACAAAACGAATTTTTTTGTTCCGTTATTTACGGCATAATATAATATAATATAATATCACTGTTTGATACTAGCACATGCAAGTAAACAGCATTCTGACCTTCATTTGATGAAATTGGAATGAACAGAACAGAACCAAGAAAACTAGGTTTGTTACGTTTTGTTTTTGTTAATGGAGACGCGCGATGAGATGAGCTGTTTTAAATGTTTAAAAGTCCTGAATATCTGTAAAAATCCAGCTATAATTATTTATTCTGTCTGATAATACATACCGGGGGGGGGGTCCTTAAAATGTGCATTTATGTCTTTTCTCAGATTGCTGTATTTTTTTCCTTTAAGGGGAGTTAGGGAACATCGAACCAAAATGGCTGCCAGATGCCTAATATTAATTTCTTGGGTATTAAAACACCCTGGACATCCGTAAAAATGCAGCAATCATTATTTATTCTGCCTGATAATACCTACCGGGGTTTGTGGTCCTTAAAACATTTGTTTTTGTCTTTCTCCCATCGCAATGTATTTTTCTTTTCCCTTTACAGATGACACAAAATGGATGCCAGCCACAAAATGAATGCAAGCCATGTGATGGGATCATGTAAATTCTTGGACCACTTCAACCAATAGCATGCCTGGGTTGCAGTCTGGGCAGGTCTGGCAGCCACAGAGGGCATAAAAAGCTTTGGCAGCCCCCATCCTCCTTGCATTCTGCAGTGGGAGTTAGGGTGGGACTTGTTATTTTCACTTTAGGCCAGCCAGCCAGGTGTGTGTCTCTGTGTTCCTGCCGGCTGCAGCCTGGCTCTTAGAGGAGAGAAAAAAGAGATTTCTCTCTAGCTTCAGTCTTGCAGCCTCCTCGTGTGCATGCGTACCTCTTGGTGAGTACCCTCCCTTGCACCGCAGTGCAGTCACTCTGCGGCTGCCTTTCACCCTGGGCAACGTCTACCACTGCCTTTGCAGCCTCCCTACGTACCTAGTCTATACTGTGTCTCTGCCAGCATCATTTTTTTTTAGTGTTTTCCCACTGGCCTGGGGCGTTGGGGGACGCCCACGCGTGGAAATGCTTTAAATCGTGCCAAAAGTGGGTAAAAACAAAAAATGAATAAACGAACCAACGAAACATTTTTTTTCAAAAATTCATGAAAAATGAACACGAACCGAAACGGGACCTGCAACGAAAAATGAAAAACCGAAACATCATTTTTTCGATTCATGCCCATCTCTACTCCAGACTGAAAATATTAAAAATACTAAAAGAAAAGACCCATTGTGTAACTACAACAACTAGCCACTCGAGGGAGCCAGAGGTCATGCTATGTTTATGGTTTACTATTGTCTATGGTTTTCAGCATCTGTAGGGGGAACTTAGAACTAATTTCTGTTGGATATGATGGTCCTGCTATAGTAACACTGGATGGGTGGCTTGTGTCTTTTTAATCAACCAGTCTCTCATTTTGTTCTTGTTGTCTGTGTCTGCATGACTGTGTGCACCAAAGGAAAACCTACTACTTTTGCAAAATGGAGGGGGTAAAATGACGGAAAATGTAAGTGTTATCTCATTCTTACTGTGGAAGTGGGAACTATTATGATGATTGGGAAACAACTACAGGCTGCTTCACAGGGACGAGATTTTGTCAGAACCCCATTTTTCATGAGAGAATATTCATGTTGGTGTTCTAAGCCATTTCAGCTAGTTACCAGACCAGCTCAATGCAGAGCAGCAAGTAAAAACAGTTCCACCCACCGAGGTGCATAATATCCAAACCAGCCACATTATTCTGGCATACAAAGCAGAAAAATTAATCTCTGGTAGTAAAACAGAGCAACAACAGATACAAAAACACAAGGTGTGTGTTATTTAATAACAACCACATTTGTAGTCTGATGCATTCATCTCATTCTGTCTTAGATTACAGCTGGCCTTGTCAAGGTATTTGTAAGCATGGGCCAAATGAAACAGGAAACCCATCATGGACTCAGATGAGTAGAATTCTTGAAGGAAAACACATTTGCAAATGTTCTTTTCCTGAGAACTTAATAATGACCTCTATTGTCAGGATGTGAAATCTGTTGCTCAGCTCCAGGGTCAGGATTCTTTGCCTTTGAGGAACTGACAAAACCCCAGAGACTCCAGGCAAATAAAAGTTTCCTTGCCATGTTTATCCCAAATGACTAGCAGTAAATGCCCAAGATCCATCACTGTTGTACACTGCTGGTGTTTCTCATTTGGGAGCTCCTGTCATAAAGTTGAATGCTGTGAAGTAAAACCTTTGACCTTCCAACCATGGTGGGGGAGACGTCAAAAAGACATTGGGAAAAAAGCAGGAAAAGATTGTTGGTGTTTTAAAAAGCAAAACTATTTAGTAAATATATCTTTCAAAGACATTATGAGATTATCTTGTTATGTGGGAGTACTTCTGGGTTGGACAGCTTTCAACTTTGGGAATTTTGTGGGCTCCCCTGAAGCCCCTGGGGACCACAGCCTGCTGTCATGTTACAAAGCAGTGGTAACATGTTCACACACACACACACACACACCTCCCCATTTAAAACAGAGTATGCACTCACTCCATGCTTAATTTTTAAAGAAAGCTAGATGGTTATTGAACCCTTGCATTATGCTACGTTTCATCAGCATGGTGGCAGATTCAAAGGGAAAAATGGGAGTGGAGTTGGCAATGCAGAGGGCAATGGGGTTGTATATAGGGATGTACACTGTTTTTGGACAAATATGCAAGGGAAAAAACTCCTGATATGGAATACTTGTGCCATTTTGGGGTGACCATCGTGTAGAATTAGGGTCTGAACCATACGGATATGGATCCTTCATGTTCCATTTAGCACTCAGTTGAGTTCTTTAACAAAAGACTCTTCATGATTTAAACTTAGAACTTTGGGAGAGGTGTTGGAAATGTTGCATAGTACCAGCAGCATGAGCGCCTGGCAACAAAAAAAGAAGTTGAATGACACCTGATCCTCAAAGTCCTTGGTCTTTACTTTATACTCCAGCAACTTGCATCCCTTTGGTCAGCCATTTTGTATGGCTTTCACGAAAAATGTCAGTGTTGCATCACTGAGGATTAGCCATGGTATTCTGAAATATTCTTTTTTTAAAAAAAAAAAAAAAACTCTCTGCTTACTTTACTAAACCTTACTCTTTTATTAACACAATGAAAAAATAAATATACATGTGACTTCTAGAGGTGGGCAAGAACTGCTAGTTTTTTGGCTGAACATGTGTTCGACACTTCCGAGTCCTGCTTCCTCTGGTAGGGACCAAACCAGAGGCAGTGCCACAAGGAGGTAAGGAAGGGAAGTTGGCACAGTCTCTGTAAGTGAGCCCCTGTCTAAGAAGGCAGGGTTGGGAAGCACACAAAAAAAAAAAACTGTTCAGCCAAAAACCATACTGGCACAAACTGCCTAATCAGCATGAACTGCTGAATCAGTGGTCCGTGCCCATCTCTAGTCACTACAGTTGGATGCCAGCAATCTCATATCGGCTTTGAATGGCTATGGAAGATTCATCTATTACACTTTATTATTCTCCCATATCATCCTTTATTCTTTTTTTTTTAACTCGCTGACCAAGAGGTGCAGATACCACTGCCAGGTGGCCTTTAAGCTATAGGGTGCCTAGGAAGCCAATCTTTCATTCAGGCTGGCCAAGCCTCCACCTGATCCCATAGGACCTGACCATTTCCCAAAACATTTTCCAATGGAATGAGCTGGCTTTGAGCATATGGTCCTACTGTTCATGGAGTGAGAATGTAGGTGACCACCTTACCTTATCTAACCACCTTTGGTCAGATGGTGCTGTACATAAATCAATCAAACAAACAAATAATGACTAGGCTACTCCTGGCAACAAAATGCTATTTGAGCATATCCTTAGTAAGGATACATAGTGCCAGAGATAAGTTTCCCCTCATAGGTTTATGGCTGATGCTGGCAAATAATCAGAATAGTGGCTTACCTGAATAAGCCTATTGTAAATCTAACCTACTGCTGTCTTACGTCTGTGAAGAATCTCAGTCATCCAGGTGACTGGATGACTGAGACCAGTTGCCATGACTCAACTTCCAGACTACTGCTGCCTTCCATTTTGCCACTTTCATTTTCATATTTGTTGGTTCAACTTGAGTTTGACTTTCCCTGTTTGCAGAAAGAGCTTTCCGTCCTGAAAATGAGAAAAGGGGAGATAAGTGTTCTGCTGTCCTGTCCAGAATGGAGTCCTTGTTTTCATCTACATTAATAAAAGAGCAAGGTAGTCTCATAGAGTGATGAAGGACATCATTATTTGCATTTGAATTCATTGTTCATAACAGATCTAGCTTCAATAATGGTCAGCATATGTTTGCCAAATTCTTAAAACAGGAATGAGATTAACCCTGTGGCATGCACATATTATTTATTCTGAGAGGGCACACAAAGCTTTTAGGAGCTAACTATAATAACCCAGCACACTTAAGACTTATGTGAGACTATCAGAGGCTGGCCACATCTCTCTCAAAACCAACAAGGTCTTTGTGAAAATATAACTGTAGGTATTCTTAAGATCTTTAATGAGAGGGAGGGAGGGAAAAGATTTATATCCCTTTAAGAAACAACCTTAAACTTGTACTTAATAGAATGACATAGCTTAGATCTACTTAAAAATGGCACATTGACTCACCATCTGGGTCAGCTCCTAGCGGTAATTGAGCTAACTCGAATGGAACTGAAAAGAGAAGGCACAGCATCAATCCACATGACTTGCATGGACTTTGTGAAGTCATAACATTATTCTAGTTTATACATTTAAAATGAGGTTTTGGGACCAAAACAGTGAAGGGCAGGTCATATACCCAAGAGGGATGATTTAATCTTTCATGCCCAACAACTGCCTCGGTGAATATGTCTTTTAAACTGCAGGAAAAGATATTACATTTTATTAATTCAGTACATTTTTTATTCCACATTTGTTGGAGGAGCTTTCGAGCTTTACTCACACAGTGACCCCACACAGTTGATACGGCTGGGGGATGGGTTTTGAGCCTTACACAATGAATCTTTATTGTCATACAAGGATTTGAATCAAATACAAGTCTGTCTACCTGTTCCATGTCTATTCATCGGGTCTTTCCTGTCTTGAATAGGGCCAATTACTAAGACAGGGAATATTTTCTGAATCTGGCTGGATTCAGATTCAGAATTCAGAGAAGCTGAGGTTAACATTAGAACTGTGAAGGCAAAGCACTTTCCTCTTTCATTCTGGAAGCGTCCAGATAGCTTCACTTATCCTTGGTGTTACAGCTGCCTAAGTCTCATTTAATTACATTTGGTTACATGAAAAGTCTGAATACAGCAAATGGTAGGTCTGTGTACAAGAATCACCTAATTGGCCTCATACAAAAATCCAGATAAATAGATACACAAGGACATAAGTCTTCTAAAAGAGAAAAGACTGATAAGAGGTTGATAAAATAACATTGTAACAGTATCCCCATATACGGCCCCTGCTCTTTCAATGCTCCCAAAGGTCAAGGCACAAATGTCTTAAATCTTCCAATGGGGCTTTCAAAATGCACACAAATGGATGCAAATAATAAGAAATACAGTATCAGTAAATGCACACAAATATGGTTTGGAACCACTTACTTTCCAATGTGATGTTTTGCAAGTACAACATCAAATGACTACAGAGACCAAACCCACCCTTCCAATGGGAACCCTGTGGCACTGCAGTGTATGGTAACAAGAGTCTTTGAAAAAGTGAAGAGGCTAGTGTTCAGTCAGGAATGAGAGGCATGTGGAACAGACAGACTCCATTTTGTCTTTCTGTCCTTTGTTAGTTATTATGCTGGTTGGTGCACCTTGTGACTAAGTCCAGCATCTGAAGGGGGGGGGGGGAGTGAGAGAGAGAATAGTTCCAAATCCTTTCCCCTGATTTGCACATACATTTCAAACGTATTCTGCCTTACTCACAGAGAACCAACTGTCTTTTAGTTTCTCCCCCCGCCCCAGAATTTTAAGACCATCTTTTTAAAACTGTATGTGATAATTTGACAACTTTCTGACATAACAGTAAAAATAGACCTCATTTCTTTCCCTGGCATTTCATCCCACAGGGTGCTCTGCTCTATCCATTAGCATAAATTTTCCCACAGTGTTTCTTATCATATGCTTAGGCAGGGTGGTTTTTAAAACCCCATTTGAAATATTTTCAGAAACACGGTGGGAAGGTATTATGGGAATCCACCAAAAGCTATGAGAAAGTTGAGCACACGCACTCTCGCTTTCTGTGTGTGTGCATGAATGTGACAACTACCATTAAAACCCTATTATGGGAGTTCTGTTTCAATTTCTAGACTGTGCCATACATTGCACAGTCCATGTTGAAAGTAAAATTACAAAAGGACACTGGTATCAGTGGGAGATTGATTCCAAGCCCTCCCTAGTCAATGACAAAAAACATGGATAATAGGGGTGAACCCTACACAGACTAGAGTGCTGAATCATTTGGCTGCAAAGTCAGCAGCTCAGTGGTCAGATTTTTCTCTTATGTTCATGAGGACAGTTGCCATACTTTTCTCATTTTGTGCACAATGTAAATATTATAGCTATTGTGAATTTTTTGAGCTGTTTGGCTGTGCTCTGGAAGTTTTCTTCCTGACATTTCACCTGTCTCTGTGGCTGGGATCTTCAGAAGGCAAAGACGTCAGGGAACTCCCCAGAGCACAGAGAGAACACCTAGTTCCCTGAGCTCCTTGCCCTCTGACGATGTCAGCAACAGAGCCTGGTGAAATGTTAGGAAGAAAAGTTCCAGAGCATGGCCAAACAGCTCAAAAAACTCACAAGAACTATCAAATCCTGGCTGTGAAAGTGTTTGAGAATACAATGTAAATATTGTTTGTTTATTTATTTATTTATTGCAAAGTACCATCACTGCTGTCTTCAATGGACTTTTAAAAACTAGAATAAAAAATCCAGAATCATTGGATGAGTTGTCTGCACATTAATAAAAAGAAATCAGCTACCTATAAAATGTCTGAAATTACTTTGTGATGTGCTTATCTTCCCAAAGGAAAAAGGTACAAGTTTTGGAGGAAATGAAAAGACATTGACAAAATAAACACTGCTCATTGTCTCATTTTCAAGTTTGAGTGAAAACTTGGATGGGGATTAGCAATTCCTTGACAGTCTGTCTCCATTTTTAAAAATAGCCTCTCTCATTTGAGAACAAGAGCTTCGATTATAGCACTTCCTATCCTTGTTTTTGCATAATTTTTCCTTTTTGATACACATTTCCTATCACACACTGATTAATTCTAGCCAGTTTTAACACATTTCTTGGCGTATGTATTTTGAAATATTCCACAGATCTATGAGAATCCAGAAATCCAAGCCTGGGTTGCCATTACTACCACCCTATGTAGTGCCCATTTATTATCCCCTTCTGTGGCCACTGGTTTCCTGACTGGGCACAGTACTGACTAGAACCGCATGTACAGCCATTTCAAGGAACCTAGTACCCTATAAGCTATGGTGTTTTGAAGAAAAAACCAAGAAGCATTAAATGGAGATTCCAATCTAAGGTTACAGTATTGTCTTTACTGCTATCAAATAAGGATGACCCTAATAAGCAGCTCCAAATCTCAAAAGAGAGGTTTGTTCGAAAGATGAGCTCTCCAGATCCTTAAGAGAGGTTTCCCTGGATATGACAGTGTAAAAGTCTGATATACAAGAGATGTACTCATTAACTCAGTTTTATTTAGTTATTTGGCCCTTTAGTCATTTCATCTCAATACTGAATATGAAACATAAAAATTCTGGTAAAAGGTTGTTAAAATAGCAGTTGTGTGAATCTTTATAAGCAAAACTGAGGCTAACTCTTTTCAAATTAGAGTACCAATTGAACATTTTATCACATGCACTGTACAATGGTACCTTGACTTATGGTTGCTTCGACAACCGAATAATTCAACTTACGAATACTGCTCTCTGTGCCACATAACAGCTGACTTTGACAGGTCCAACCTGTCCAAGTCACTTGTCATACGGAGTGGAGAGCAGCATTTGCTGCCCATCATCACCACCTCCTTCTTCTTGGTTGCTTCCATCTCTGCAAAAGAGATCAAAGCAACCAAGAAAAAAAGGAGGAAGGGGCCATCATGCCTGCATTCCAATCTGCCCGGGCTGGCTGAAGTTGCATCATTCCCAGGGAACGATGCAACTTTGAGCAGCCCAGGCAGTTTGGAAGGGAAGCACTTACCTCTGGGTAAGCACTTACTCAGAGGTAAGCACTTGCCTTGCAAGGTGCCTGGGCTGGGTGAAGATTGCAGGGACCATGGATCTTTAGCCAGCTCAGGTACCTTGGAAGGCAAGGGGCGATGACGGATTGCCACTGCCACTTCCCTTGCAAGCCTCCTGGGCTGGGCGAAGATCAATGGGTCTGTGTTCTGATCACCAAATTACTCACTTTACAAGTTCCCTCCAGAATGGATTAATTGATTTTCAATGCATTCCGCTGTTTGCCTTTTGACTTGATCAACTTTCAAAGATGCCTACAAAATGGATTAATGTTGCAAGTCGAAGTACCACTGTATTATTATAAATATGTTAATCACTGAAGGACTGTTCAACCATAATTTCTCCTCTGACATAGAAGAGATAACAATCCTGGTAAATATATATATAAATATATATCTCTTGGAGATAGATAGATAGATATCTCCAACAATCTTAACTTTATTTTTTTAATCTCTTCTATGTCAGAGGAGAAATTATATATGCCAGGTTGCACTGGAAATGTGCCATTTTAATGAAATACTTATCTTTTTTAAAACACAGATTTTGGCTACAAAAATACTGATTGCTTAATGTGAAGGGTAAAGTTTAATGAATTTATATAAAAGAAGGTCTCATAAATATCACAAAATTCAGTAACAGATATTACTAGTTTAAATTGAACCAATAAAGCACAATATAGAAAAAGGTTACATAAAAAATTGATTGAAACAAAATGAGAGATGTGCTGAACATATTGAGTACAACTCTCCTGTTAGACCTCCAAGTTATATAAGAAATGAGCCAAAATTGCCTGATAATATAGCAGGTATAAACAGTGTGAACTTCCCTGCTGAATATGACCTATCCTGTGGACAGAAGGTTCTTCTAGTGAGAACCAGTATGAGTACTACTGACAAATGTGGCTTATTCCATGGATCTAGAATCTTTAGAAGTACAAGAGACTCCACCCTGACAAACAGGAGGTTTAGCCCCAAACTTGGGTCAGGGAGATGGATTTCCTTCTCACCTATGGGAATGACCCTGAATAAAAGCAAGGCTTAGCAAAATGTAGCATGCTCAATGCCAATGAAGGTATCCGCAGAGCAATACCATAATTGGACTAAGTGTACAGCTTTGGAGTAATGCTCTACTCACCTGGAGACAAGTCTACATAAACCAGTCTCTGGAGAAAAGCATTCTGTCAGTCTTCAAGCTCATTGCTGAAGATGTTAAATCTCTTGTGCTCCAGATCCTGCACCGAGTGTTCTTAGTATCCTGAACCTTGCTATGAACCCCATGTTGAGTGTGTGAGTTCAAATACAGCTTAGGTCCTATTCCTAACAAATGCTACTCTCTACTCCGTATGACATGATCTATTTCACTCAAAGCCTGTACAAAAGGAACAGAATGCATGTGGCAAAGTCACACACACAGGCATTCAATTGATTGGATTCTAAAGTGTAATATCATGTGCAATCTGCAGCTCCTAAAAAGATGGGGGGGGGAATCTGCAGTCCACACCCATCCTACTCACAATGCATACTCTACTCCGACTGCAAGTAATGCAAATAACACTCTACAATAGATTCAATTCTTTAAAAAACCCTCCAGATTATGAATATGGGATATTTATTTATTTTATTTATTTACAAATGTTTTTAGCTGCCCCATTACCAAGCAGTCTCTCGGCGGCATACAGCAATATATTAAAACAATAAAACCACATGTTAAAAACCATCAAAACAACAAACAGTTAAAACAATCAATATATAAATAGTAAAATCCTGCTATTCATGCACCCAGCTAAAAAGCCCAGGCTTTAAAAACCTTTTTCTCCCTTCCCCACACCTGGGCTCCAGGTCATTGGCACTGGGGTGGGGAAACAAAAGGTTTTGCTCCACAAACCCAGCACCAATGAGCTGGAGCCCGGGGTGTGGGGTAGGGGTGGGAAAGGTTTTAAAAGCCCGGGCTTTTAAAACCTTTTTTCCCCTTCCCCAAGCCTCGGGCTCCAGCTTGGTAGCAGGTCAGATCTACCACTGCCGCTTGCACGGGCTGCTGGAAGGCTTTTTAAAAAGTCTTCCAGCAGTTCGTGCAAGTGGTGGTGGCAGGTCGTATCCACCACCACTGCTTGCATGGGCTGCTTGAATGTTTCAAATGCCTTTAAGCAATGGAGTGCTTGGCTCCATTGCTTTAATGCATTTTAAACTTCGCACACCATCCCCCAGGCTCCACCTGACCTGCATCCATATATTGCGGATTTTCAATCATTGTGGGTCTGGTGGATTCCTAACTCCCATGATAGATGGGTGTGTGTGACTGAACCAGTGTTTTCAGATACCAATCTCCATCTGTTTTTCAAGATCTCTAAGCCTTTTTTATATCACCTCTGTTCTTTCTTCCTAACCTTTACTCCAGTTTTCTCCCCACGCCCTGCAGCTGGCCTTGACTGCTGTTACTGGACTAGTATCCCCTTATTTGTTAGTAAACTAGGGGGATGCTTTCAGATCAGTCAAAAGGCGGGGAAGAGTCAATTGTTTACTTATTTATCTAAAAAAAATTTAATCCATGTCTCTCCTTTAAAAAGACCCAAAGTGGCTAAGAACAATTAAAAGACAATTTTTAAAAGTAATAACTGTGAGCATATAATACAATTCCAAAATAACATTAAGAGCCTGCTTGTGGAGTCTTAGTATGAAGGTACCAAATATAAACATACTAAGGGCGTTTATACATGACCCCTAAGCTCCGCCGCAAATGGCTGCAAGGTCTGGACCTTAAAAATGTTTACCCACCAGCTCCGGACTTTGCAGACATTTAAGTGCGACCCCGCCCACTTTAGTGCGACCCAGAGCAGTTTTCTTGTACCTGCTTTTTGGATGTGACAAATTTTTGATCTGGTGTAAGGATAGTGAGTGCGGGGCTCTCCTGGCTTCTGTTTGTTCTTTTTTTGCGCCCCGGCCCTTTAAGAGATCTGAATGCTGCCGGGAACAAAACGGAGGTAAACCGGCATTCTTTTCTTTCTTTTTTCTCCCTCCCCTGACGCAGCCAGCAACCAGGAAGTGCGGAGGGGGGGTGGGGACAGAGGAAGATCGAGGAACCCCTAAGATCTCTGGTCCGAATTTAAGTGGCCAGCGGATCTTAGGGGTCATGTAAAAAGGCCCTAAACTTATAAGCCAACAAGAATGCATTTTCCTGTCTAGATCTACGCCCTCCAAATGTTGCCATATGGTTTGTAACTTTAAAAACAAGAGGTGATGCACACACACAAATGTATGAGGATTTTCACACTTTTCTAGGGAGGGGATTTTTACAATGTTTGGAGCCCAACATGAATGTGGACTGAAAAAAAATGTAGCTGGTGAATTGCCAGATTCAGTAAAGGCACAGTGCATTGACTTCCCCATTCCCAATTAACTACTTTTAAAATGGATATTTTAAAACAGTGCTGAATGATCCATGAGATTCCCAAACCAAATACAAACCATTGGCTATATTTTGATATTCATTGGCCCTTGGTGTGTCATTACCATTACTCATTGTTGGAGGGGGCAATTTCAGCTCAGTAGCTCACAAATTAGGGAGTCCTGTTTTAATGACCCCAATGCTATTATCTTACAATTTCCTTGATTTTGCAAAAGCACCAAACTCAGTAGTCATTTTTAAGACATCTGGCACTCACATTTCATTGCAGGATTACTGCCTGTCTTCGGGCTGCATAGCAACAATTGGGGAAATATCAGTGAAAGTGTTATTTAAGAATTGTCTTCAGTAATTAAATTAATGCTACTTTGGGCTTACTAAAATGCAAATTAATCTTTCCTGGCAACATCCTATTTGCAAACACCTGGAGGGTGGAAAGAAAGCCGTAAATCATTTGTAAATTTAATAAATGTTTAAACCTATAAAATAATAGAAGAGAGTGCCTCAAACTAGTTCCGCATTGCTGCTCTGCTCTTCTTGCCAAAGCCACCTAAGCCTCGAAGCTGCTTAAGAATTCCACAGTGGAGGAAACAGGTTTGTCAAGAGAGTCATACCACCTTCGGTAGTATTTTTATCCTTCTGAGGAAGAAGTGGATAAAAGAAGATCTGTTAAGAAGGGAGGACGTAAAACCCAATAGCTCTGAGTTACAAAGGGAACCAATCCTCACTAAAGCTCAAGCCTCAGGCCCAATTATGCAAGCACTTCAGAACAGTATTCCTTTCTATCCCTCATGACCTCCTTTGTTCATCCAGGGAAGCACAGAAGTGGTCCTTTTAGCAAAACAGTGGTCTCCGTGGCCCAACATCTACCACTGAGAATGGACTCTTCCAGGGGTTCTCATTAGAAATCAGAAAATGTGGAAGTCAATGCTTTAGGTGTCCTCCCTGTCCATCACCATTTTTAGATCCATTCAACTGTATTAGATCCATTTTTTTTTAAATGGGGCATATTCTGTCCTGTCTTTCATTGGTAATTTCATTCAATCATTCAAGGCAACAATAGAACAAGATCTGTTCCAGCCTTCTTATTTGCTCTCAGTATGTACGGGTGTCCTAAAATGGTTCAGACTTCATTCCTTACTTGACTACATCCCCCAACTCAACGATTAAAGATTGTCTATGATGTACTTCCTCTATATGAACTTGTCTAAAGTGTGTATTTCCTCCTAAATACAGCATAGTTTCATCAGTCTGAGGATTAGACAAACCATAAAGTCAGACTGTGTCTGTTCCCTCGATGGTCCTTGAACGACTGACCCAGACAAGTCCATCAATCCTTGGATTGAAAATACCTTCATCAGACAACCCTAATTCTTACTGTGTAACATAGCCTTCCTTATATATGATGGTAGGCAATCTTCAGCAGTTGGGGTGGTGCTCCCCCCCCTCTCTCTACTTGAAAGGACCCCTCCTGCAACTCCCAGCCTTCAACATTTCTCCCAAAATGGCACTTCCTCCCTGGAAAAGGTCCTTAATGGCAAAATAGATTAATGATAAACTGAACAATTGAGGGGAGGTTCCCCGAGCTGCTGGGTGCTGCTGAAAACAGGGTGATATTACCCCTTGTCCTATAAAGAGTACAAGGGTACATTTCAAGCCATTGCTTTCCTTTAAAAAAGAGAAGAATTTGGGAAAACCAGGATAGTGTCATTCAGCCCAACTGTATGACATGGTGGAGCCACTTTTGCCATTCCACCATTTTATTATTGCCCATTGATCTCACTTACTACGTTCTTATTTAGGGGTGGAAGGAATGAGGAATTCATTGTTCTCAATTATCCTTGAATCTTGCAACATCCAGCTCTGAGTAAGACAATGAGTTCTCTTGCTACTGGTCTCTCGCATAAAATGTGCCTAAGGTCTCTCTCTCTCTCTCTCTCTCTCTCTCTGAGAGGCATAGCACAAGTAGACACTTAATCATAGAACAATGACAGAAGGATTGGCTATTTTGTTTTTGCCATCTTCCTGAACACCCGGACAATGCTTGTGTGCATTAGCTATGGCTGTTTCTAGTGCTTCAAGGGCTCAATGATGCAGCAGTGCTGCTGTGGTGTGGGCAATGCACACCCTTCATGCAGTTGGCAAAATGTACTATTTTGCACAGATAGTCAGTCTCGGGAGAAACCACCAGGTTGTTTCAATCGGTGCAAGTACTCATTGGAAAATCATAGAAGATTTCTGTGCATCCTACCAGGAAAGAAAAATATTGTATTGCACTTTCCTGTCCTTGCCTGCAGAGAAAGCTAGAATTGACACCCTTATTCCCCTTTCTCCGCTTCACGTATGCCCCAAAGCTTAGGACAATACTCTGTGTCTTTGATTTTAAAATGGATGTACACTTATGCTGTAAAAATTTTGGTAGGTATCACAGAATCTCCTCTCACTGTTTTTGTTGCAACAGCTTAGCATGGCTACTCCTCAGGAAAATGGAATTAGTCCCCTTGACTCTGAAGTCACACATTCCTCATAATGGCAAAGAATTCTCCTTTTATGTTTGCTGCCTTTTTTCTTCCCCTTTTGAAGCCATACAAGACATACCAAAGACAATTTGCTCTCTTTTCTTTATTTTCTATTCCCAAGGCTTCCTTTTGGTTGGGAAATGAGGTGCAGGGAGAACTGTGTCTCTCAGTACAGCTCATTAAAAAGAGTTATCTATAAAGTGAACCATTTAGAATAATGAGGTAGTCTCTTTTGACTTTGTTGATGGCTGACATCCATCGTTATTCTTTCTCTTAATAGGTAGCTCCATTCCCTAATTGGAAGTGTTATGATTTTACCTAACCTGTAGCATATGGAGTAACCGATTTTCATTCTCTCCTGTATTGACTTTTTGCTCACCTTTTGTATGCCGTGCATGGACTGCTGGCATTAATTCTCAGGAGGGCTGCTAAAATTAGAAATGTCCAATTCTGACTCAGTGAGTCAAATGTCAATTATTGGGTTGAGTGTAATCATTACTGTGGATTGTCAGCTGTAACAGGGACATCTGGTTCATTAGGACTTTGGGATGCTTAATCATTGCAAAGTTGGGAAGCAAAACCCATGTTGAAGCCAAGCACTCAAACCACTGTTAGGGCACTCTACATTCTCAACACATGGGCTTCCACTGCAGCAAAAATAACCATTTTGATTCTTACAAAAGATTGCACAAGGCTTGTATCAATAGATTTTTCTTCCTGGCATCCTGCTGCTTATAAAGAAAAGCCCAGAAGTCCCGCTTGCTTCCATGGCCTCTTCTTTCAAAATAAATTAAAGCCAAATTTTATAGCCCAGAATTTTCCACCAGGTTTTTCCACCTTGTTTCTCAGTTCCCTATTGGTCCCATGTTCCCCCTCCCCTTGTGATTGTTGTATCTGTCTAAAAATCACATTTGAAAGTTAACATTTCACTTTAATGTAGCCTTTTCTTTGTTTGCAGTTTTTCTTCCCTCTCTACTTTCTTTTTCTGAGGAAGGAGTCAGGCATAACATATGAAGTGGTCCAAAAACCAATGGGTCATTGCTCTCTGGCTTGTGAATGTATTTAGGCAGTGTTGAATAAATTTATTCTTACTTGAAAAAATGAGCAAACAACCAAGACTGCTGCCACAGAACAACAGAGATTAGAATCTTGAGGAACTTTTGTGGAATCATTGTGAAACCTAGCACATATCTGGCTTAATTCCAGTGAAAGAATGCCAGAAATGCATTGATAGATTTGGACTCTCTTTGGCCGTTACTTCACGAACCTCTCGCTGCGCGGCGAGCCGTAATTTTCGTGCGAATCGACCGCTTCAGTCCGCACGCTCCTCCTCTTTGGATTCAGCGCCACCCCGACCACGCCCCCTAAACCGTGCTCCAAGCGGGGCGAGAGATTCCCCTGCCGGAGGCCGGGAATTCGCATCCAAAGTCACGTGTGGCCAGTTAATATATATTTTTATTTTTATTTTAACTTACTTTTTCTCCGAAATGCCGATGCATAGATATTTCGGTTAACCCGTTCTTTTGATCTTGCCTTCTGTACACGGGGCAGGGGCAACAGAGGGGGGGCAAGCGTCCCCGGGTGATGTGAGCGGAGCCCCTCCGCTGGCAAGGGATGGCGAAGGGCTGCGCAGAGGGAGGGGGGCGGGGGTGTCGGTGCCGCCGCTGCAAGACACACCGCGCGCGCCCACCCAGAGAGCGGCGGCGGGGCACACAGGGCGATGAAGCTGAGAGAAGCCTCTCCCGCCCGCCCCAAAAAACCAACCCAGCTGCTCTGCTTCAGGAAACACGATGGCCGCCCACAAGTCCTCGGGACAACCGCAGGGGCCTTTGAGCGCGGGCTTGACCGCTGGCTTGTGCGCCTCTGACCTAAATGACAGCCGGGTATTGATGCATCGATACGCTGTGGTAATTTTTTTAAAAAAATAAAAGAAAGCAGAAACCGGACGTTGCAAGTAAGCTTCCGAATGCGAAGGGAGCACGTGAGGTAGTAATGGATTCGATCCTAAAATTTCGCATGGTGAGGCCAGAGAAAGAGGGGTGGGGGCGAAGGGAGACCACGTGACCGGCTTCGCATTCGAAGGCAATCCCGCTGCGAAGCGAAGTACTTCGTGAAGTAACGGCCTTTGAGAGTCCAGAGCTTCATTTTTGCATGACACTCAGCAGGTCAAGATGATGGATCTAAACACAACAGAGGATCTAGAGTCCCCTTCCTTCCTTCCTTCCTTCCTTCCTTCCTTCCTTCCTTCTTTCTTTCTTTCTTTCTTTCTTTCTTTCTTTCTTTCTTTCTTTCTTTCTTTCTTTCTTTCTTTCTTTCTTTCTTTCTTTCTTTGATATGATGTTTCATATAACCAGTAAGCCCAAGGAAATAAATTACTCTTGATAATTTTTTCTTCTTCAACTAACGTTTGGCATTTTTTAAAATGAGCACCTAAAATTAAAATTACATGGCATGCATCTTTGTTAAACAGGAGGCAAAAGGGAATAATTCATCCTACCAATACTTTTGTCTATGGAATGTTTCCTTCATTTTAATTCTTAAAACCATTAAGAATACCACTCCGACCATAATGTGCTGCAAAGTGTCTCAGGGTATCCTCTCCTTTGAAGAGAACCTCTTCTGATCTTTGTTCAATCTGCCTTAACATGTCATTATCCAGGGGGAAGCCATCCCATCATCCCTGTTTTTCTATGGTCCAGCAGGCTGAAAAACAACAAATAGCACCCAAGACGTACAAAATATTGTTGGTCATTGTTCAATGGTTGTTATTTCTTTGTCTCTTTTGACTTATTTCTAAAGCTTTTTCTTTGTAGTCCTTCAAACCAATCATTCAGATATCTCTCCTGTCACAGCAAGAGGTGGGAACATGTGAGCCATCATTGCCCCTCTCAAAAAATTACCCAACAAAAAGGTGAATTACAGATCCAGAGAGCCTGTAGGAGCAGCAGTTTGTGTGTGTGTGTGTGTGTGTGTGTGTGTGTGTGTGTGTGTGTGTGTGTGTGTGTGTGTGTGTGTGTGTGTGTGTGTGTGTGTGTGTGTGTGTGTGTTGTGTCATGACAGTTGTGACTGACTCTCCGTGACTCCATATCCATGGAGTTTTCTTGGCAGGTATACTGGAGTGGATTGTCAGTTCCTCCCCCAGGCAGATCACTCTTTAAATAGTCAGTGTTCTTCAGTGTTGAACACAGATCAAATAAATAAATAAATAAATAAATAAATAAATAAATAAATAAATAAATAAATAAATATGAAATGAATATCTGGTTGATTCCAGTTTCTATGTACATCAATGTCAGATTTCACACAGCAATATCTGAATCAAATGTCTTCTCAGGGCTTCTGCCTTACATGCCTTATGAAAGACCTACAGACTTGTATTCTACACAAAACTAGCAATGAATTTGTTTATCATCTCAGAAGATATTGTACCTCTTTTTTATATTTATTCAACTCTTTCCCTTGGAAAGATTTGAAAAAAATATCCCTTTCATATTATGACTTGAAGTTTTAAAAGTGAATATTCTTTTCTGAAATTTATTTAGCAAGCTAGCAAACATATAAAAAGCTCAAAATTGCAGTCCTAAATTGATTTAAATATGAAAATGACTTAATACTCCAAAACAGACAGCAATAAAATATATATGTTAATGCTATAAACAGATTACATAAACTCTTGTATAAGTCACTTTAAAACGTTACTTAAAATCTACATCGATACATATTTTAAATGTTATAAAAGCAGAGCAGAGCAAGATATTTTTAAATAAGTAATTTCTTATAATTTTCATCTACTCCTGGCAGAGATTTTTTTTAACAGAAAAACAAAGTATGTGTCTTTCTATGTTCCAAAATATTGTGCACTCTTGCATTTACAGTAGGACCCCGGTATCCACTGGAGATTGGTTCCAGGCCTTCCTGCGGATAATGAAAACCGTGGATAAGAGAGAACGCCTGCCCACCCACCTCCAAACTGATGTTTCCTGGCAGTAGCTTGCTTTATGACAGCTGTTTTGAAACAGTAACTTGCTTTATGGCTGCTGTTTGTGACAGTAGCTTGCTTTACAGGTGCTGTTTGTGACAATAGCTTGTTTTGTGGCTGCTGAATTATTTAATTTTTTTCCTCTGCCAACCATGGATAACTCAATCAGTGGATAATGAATCATTGGATATGGGGGTCCTACTGTATATGCTTTTGGGATAGCCAAGACAACTTTAGCCAACATGTGGACCTTTCAACCTCTGGGTTTTCTAGAAGTTTAAATCTACAATATCTGTTCATCCCAACCTGAGCAAATGTGGGAATTAAGAGGCTCTGCTGCTTGAGGCATGCAAGTAACATGTGCTGCTTAGGTACCACCACATAACATTTAAAGCACTCACTGGACAGTTTACAGTTTAATTATGTTGGCTTCATGTTGCTCCCACCCACAGATTTACTGACCTCAGAAGGACGGTAGTATGAATGAACCTTGAGCCAGCTATCTGGGATTGAACCTTGGTTGTGAGCAGAGTTTTGGCTGCACTACTGCAGTTTACCCACAGAGCCACAAGGCTGCTATAAAATTCCCTCTCCCTTGAGCTAGTTCTTGTTAATTCAGTGCAATACAAATATCTATTATTTTATATCTATTTTATATCTATTTATTTATATCTATTTTATATCTATTTATTTTATTATTTTATTTTATATTTTACACTAGTTTTGCAATCATGAATTGTTTCTTCATTTAAATTTTAATATTTTTTCTACCATAGTTTAAAAAATTTTCAAATAGCTAACACCACCTTTTCCATGTATCCTCCAGTCTCCTTAAAGCTGATCTAAGTCCATTTCTATCATCACAGTTTCATCAAAGATCCTATGGTTGGTGGTAGAGATGGACACGAAACAAAAAAATGGTGTTTCGGTTTTTCATTTGTCATTGAGAGGTCTGTTTTGGTTCGTTTCTGTTTGTCACAATTTTTTTGAAAAATTTCGTTACCGTTTTCATTTTTTTTTCGTTTGTCATTTCTACCTGCTTTTTGCACGATTTTTAAAGCATTTCCATGCGCAGGCATCCCCCAATGCCCCAGACCAGAGGGAAAACACTAAAAAAAAGGATGCTGGCAGAGACACAGTATAAACTAGGTATGCAGGGAGGCTGCAAAGGCAGTGGCGGGCTTTGCCCAGGGTGCAAGGCAGCCGCAGAGTGACTGCACTGCGGGGCAGGGGAGGGTACTCACCAAGAGGTATGCAGCACACATGGACACAGGGAGGCTGCAGGACTGAAGCTAGAGTCACAGAGACAGCAATCCCACCCTAAATCCCACCAGAGACTGCAAGGAGGACGGGGGCTGCCAGAGCTTTTTATGCCCTCTGTGGCTGCCAGACCTGCCTGCCCAGTCTGCAACCTGGGCATGCTATTGGTTGAACATGATCCCACATCACATGGCTTGCCTCCATTTTGTGGCTGGTGGCGACATCCATTTTAAAGGGAAAAGAAAAATACATCACAACGGGAGAAGACAAAAACAAAAGTTTTAAGGACCCCAATCCCCCTGGTAGGTATTATCAGACAATATAAATAATTATTGCTGTGTTTTTACGGATGTCCAGGGCGTTTTTTAACATTTAAAACAGCTCATTTCATTGCGCGTCGCCATTAACGGAAACGAAATGTAACGACCACAATTTTTGTGGTTCTGTTCATTTCGTTTCATTTTCATCACAATTTTTGTTTGTTGGTTCGTTACGTAACAGAAACGACAAACGGTAACGGAAACGAAAAAATGTCCATTCCGTGCCCATCTCTAGTTGGTGGTACTGAAAACTGTTGATAGTTCCAGCATAACCTACAGAAATGATCTCCCTTGGTCTAGTTCTGGCAGAGTGACCCAAGTTGTGTCTTCCCCATAACCAGCCCTTATGCTGTAATGGATCCATCTAAGCTGTTTCTTCCAGGGATCCTTGAATGAACATGTCACTTCACTGAAAAGCAAAAAAGGCACATCCCTGTCCTGAGCACCTTCAATCTGAAATAGAGGTGGCATGAATTGTTTTCTCCCGGGTTATTTTGCTTCACTGGTGCTGCGCCACAGGGACCGAATATTCCCTTTCCCCACCCTCACTGGCTTCTCCGTGCACAGTTCTTCCCCTGTTTTTCTGGTATTTCTCCTGTCCTGGCAGGAGCATTTGCTTCCCTCCTCAGCTTCCTCCAGCCACCCCACCACCACCACCACCCCACTCAGACAAGGGAAGGGATTCAATTGGTTAGTGGAGAAGCCAGTGGGAGTGATGTACAGGAGGGGAATGCATGGCATCACAGGACAATTAAATGCTACAACCCAACATGAAGTGCTTTGTGCCCATCTCTTATCTGAAATCTGAAATGAGGAGGCAACAGATACCAGAAATCAAGAGGAGAAAGAGGAGAAATCTGTATTTCATTTGTTTGTACTAGAGGTACAATTTTGCAGTTAATAGCTACTAATGGGTCAAAAAGTTATTAATGCATCCCTATAGATCTAATGGTGCCCAAATGGCATATTATTTATAGGTCATATCCAGCACTTTGAATTTGCTTTGGAAATAGGCTGAAAGCCACTATCCGGTGAAGCTACTGTGGAGAAGGGAGAGGTTCCATTTTATGGAATGCAGAATTGTGAAAAATGGAAAGAGAGCTCATGGTTTCTGTCAATGCTGATTTGAACACTCTCTCACTGTTTGTTTCTTTTGGAGCAGAACTCAGGACAGGCAAATTCATTGTGTCAAAACATCCACAGAATATCCACCAGAGTTCACTTCAGCTTGCAATCAGTACATATCATCAGCCATGGTAGGGGTTGTGAATCTATGTTTCTCCATCCCACAGCTTTTCATAGGGATTTCTGCTTTTCCCCTTCTCTCTGCCAAGATTTCCTAGATAACAGAATGACCTAAATCATGAGTAAAATTTCTTAACGTTTGCAGATGGATTGATCTTTTCTGCATGATTCCTTATC
Organism: Phrynocephalus forsythii; assembly: GCA_029282475.1. Taxonomy (NCBI): domain Eukaryota; kingdom Metazoa; phylum Chordata; class Lepidosauria; order Squamata; family Agamidae; genus Phrynocephalus; species Phrynocephalus forsythii. Next base: position 30,767,901 of record JAPFRF010000003.1, on the reverse strand, counting down.
TGCTCCTATATGTATCTTATTAGTTACTTCATATATGGGATTAAGCTTGACTTGAATCAACACTATTTGGGCCTAAAGTACTGCCCTCTGTATGGTTTTGTATCTCTTCATTGCTTTTTTCATTTTTTCACCAGTTGGTTTCAAATATTTTTGTAGGATCTCAAGCACTAAGGAATGCAACCATCTAAAACTGACCACTACAGAGCACAAACATGACAAGAGTAAATAAATAATAGGCAGAGTGAGCAAGTCTTAATCTTAATCTTGCATAGGAAATCGGGGAGGGGGAGAGTGAGCTCTAAAACAAAGAAGCACAAACAATTTCACAGCGTTCAGTATTTCTCTCCATCATTGCTCCAGGAAATCTTGCAGTCTACATGGGAACTCCTGGAGGAATTCCCAACTGGGGTGAAATGTCAAATACTGCTGAGGTTGGGGGAAAATGCTGAGCAATCATTATGCCCTTACTTAGGATATTGTTAGCAATGGACTGACTGTTTTATTCCACATATCATTGGGTGTCTTCCCACTGGCCATTCTACTCTCTGGTAGAGAAGAGGAATCTCTCAGAGGCAGTGCAATCAGGTTTTGATGTCTACAACAATCAGGATAGCTCTGTTCTCTCCAAGGAATCCATGGATCTACTTAACTGCAGGGAATCTGATTCCTTTCAGAGAGACTGGACACATACACCCTCCTTCTCCACTCATGCACTGGTGTGACTGCAAGGATTTGCTTGCCATATCTTAAAATGAAAACCAGTACAATTAAAAATAGGTCACCTTGCTTCTTCAAAGAGCTATTTCAAGAAGTGTACATGCAGCAAAGATATGAAATGAAAATCAGTTTGCAATAAAAGTACTCCAATATTCCCATGGGTGAACATCTCATCTCCTTTTATTAACTGCTGCCGGAAAAAAACAAATGTCTTCAAACACTCTTTAAAGAAGGCAATCTTTTATCAGGATGATTCTCTTGCTTCCAGTTGAAAACCTTTGTATCCTCTTTGCTTTTCATAACATAGAGATTAAAATTAAAACACTACATGTCATCAATTTCGCATAAAGGGCTACAAAGTTGTTACTAAATTTTAGTACTTGGTATCATCACTTTCCAAAACAACACATGACTCCTTAGCAGTTATTTCTTACAACTAACTTGATACAGGTAATGTTACTGGCAATGTTATGAATTTTGCAAGTGCAAGGAAATTAGGACGATGGAACACAAAGTGATTTCCTGACCCCTGGAGCAGCACCAGGTAGGAGACACTGCCAGTAAACAAAACAAACTGAAATGAAACAAAAATTTCTGTTTTGTTTTGTTTTGTTTCTCATAGAGGGGGGCAGTTTGTTATTCATTTCATTACATAAAGAAATGAATAACGAATAACGAAACCAACAAAAAGTTCATTTCGTGCCCATCTCTAATTGTGATATTAACCACAGATTCTGGCTTTGCATTAGACTTTTATCTAAGTCATGTGGAATATAGTCACAACAATTCTCTTAGAGCAGAGAACTACAGCTATTATTGGTCAGTTACAAGCACGTGACATCTAGAAGCTTTGAGAAGAAGACGAAGGAGAGAAGAAGACATTCTAATCACTTGGCACAGCTTCTTAGCAATTTTCATGATGCCCAATTTAGTTAGTTAGTGTTAGGTCTATTTAGATTCGACAGCATGCCTATGTGTAATAGATTAGAAAGAATAACCTAGCCTTTTATTATTTTCTAGGTAATAAGTCCATATCAAGGGTCTGATAAGTATTTTGGTCTTTTTTGAATCTTTTCACAAATATACATTTCTTTTGTAAATTTGTTTAGAAATGAAACACTTTTTAAATAGATAACTTGGCCTCAAGGAGATTTGTTTTGAAAAAAGAACCCAAGGTAAATCAAATGCGGGTAGCACCTCTTAAATGTTTTGCCATATAGAGATAGAAATCTCTTTGTATTTGACCTCAGCCAGTACAGTAATTGCTCCTTTTGATTTGCCATGTAGCAATAACCAGGGAACATCTTTCATTGGTCAAATACCATAATTCTGTATTCTGGGAGTGCTACTTTCCTTGTGTTCATAAGCACATAGACAGAAGGCACCTGGGAAAATGTGCCAAAGTAATGGATGTAGTTCTTAATGAATCACACCATTTTTACTGGCTACCTGAAACCTACCTTCATGAAACAAGTATATTATTTGGAAGGCACGGCCCCTCCAGAAATATGTCAAGAGGTGCTAGTAAATAATAAAGCACATAAGATGATAGAGCACCAAATCCATCCACTTCATGAACACACCTGCTGTAATCAAGGAAAGGCTTTTTTCTTACATTTCAAAAGCAGAAGAGGCTCAGATGAGCCTATGCAGAACACCTTGTAGAAGGAATGAAGACTGAATGGTCTTCCACCATTACAAGCCTCTAGATGGATCATCAGGAAGTCACTTAATAGACTTCAAAATGAAATAGAAATATTAAAGAATAATCAAGTGAAACAGGGCTCCAGCCACTCCATGCATCAACCTGGTATTACAGAATAATTTTTTTGAGTCTGTCGAGAAATGTCAATGAAGCAGTCATGGTAGATAGATGTGATTCACATCCCACCACATGTACAGAAGATCTAACAAATGACCAAGACAACACCACTGAAGTTGCCCACTTATGGTTAAAAAGAGTGTAATTATCTTAACATTTTAATTTGCTTTTAATTCTGTTTATCAATCCATAATTTTAAATTGGTTAGTACAGTACTCTGAAATGAATGGAAATAAAAAGAAAAATCTGATGGAAAGGCCTACAATGGAAGGCTTATAGGAAATTCTCCCAAGTGCGTGTCATTGTAAGGTATCTGCAAGTTAAGCAGAACTCCCAGATTGAAGAATTATGATCTTTGTACAGTAGTCTGGAAAATAATAATAATAAATCCCTACCAAGTAAACCAAATTATTGGGTGGGGGTGTATGGATGTAAATCACTAGGTTTTGCCTAAAATAATATGTAGCTATTTCAGGAGAATTGGCTAAGAAATATTAACAAAAGTGAAAGGAGACAATTTGTGATATGCTTTCCCCTGTGTTCTTTTTGCTCAAGGCACTTTAGCGTAAAATTGGTAATTAGAAACCCCCTACTTATGTTGTGAGATGTTTCTGCTCCTATATAATCCCTTTCATTGTATGGAAGATGTACGAAACACCAGATGTATGAAGTAAGTCTTTCATTCCTAAACATTGACCCAGCTATTAATATCAGCTACCAGTGAAGATTTTGGTTGACCAAAGACTTCCTCCTTCAGTCTTGTTGCTCTCCTGACTTCCATGTGATGGTAAGGTTTACATGACAATCACAAAATCTGTGGGACAGAAGTAGAAGGTTTTTATCTAGCAAAAAGTACCTCCTGTTTATGACATCATCACCCTTCCTCAATTACAAAACAGGATCTCGGTCATTAAGGGAAAATGTGTCCTTTTACTTCTGCCAGCCACCATAAGTTCTTTTTTGCAAATCCTGGTCCTTAATTCCCTTGAGCTAAGAAGTCTTTGTACTCTTAATTAACAGCAATCAACCATCCAAATTTGCATGGATGTTTGTTTGTTATCAGTTATTTTGCCTCTTGCTGGGTATTTGTTGTTTTGTTGCCATTATTGTCTTGTTTTATTGTTTTTTCTTTGTTTGCTTTGTTGTTTGTTGTTGCTGTTTATTATTATTATTATTATTATTATTATTATTATTATTATTATTATTATTATTATTATTATTATTATTATTATTATTGGCATCCACAGTTGTGCTCATTTGATTTCATTAAGTGCTTTTGTAGGGTGCAGCACAGGGTAGCCTAACATATATAATTGTTAAGATACAGGAAAATTGGCTGAATAGAAAATGAAAATTCAATTAACCTTCAAAGCTTTACTGAAAATCAAAAGAAAATTCTTTTGAAGCTAAGCCAAAACAAAAAAAAAACCTCTCTCAAATTAAACTTTTAAAGATAACAGGATGCATTACATACTGTGCTGCAGATTTAGGAATAGTTACATTGGCTGAATCTTCATTTAGATTGTCTTATTCTTATGAGCTCCTGACCTGAAGCAGAGAGGTTGCATTGTGTATAAAGCTGAGATCTTTGGACCAAGGTTCCTATGCATTTAATAGCTCACTGACAGGAAGTAATTCAACAGATTGTCTTGCCAAGGGCAAGGGGTTCTTTTGGATTCAGAAGAAAATGACAGGCCAGTGAACATAAAAGATTACAACACTTTATTAAAGGGACAGAGGGAAAACTCATGCTAAAATGAGTATACTATAAATAGTATAACTAGTATAACTCAAATTATAAAAGACTATCTCTAATGTAGCCAAGAGAGAGTGAAATAATGACATAACTTGAAATCCTTTCTGGCCTGGCAGCCCCATCATTTCATCTTCCAATTTAAAAATGTGATGTCTACATTCAAGTGGGGTGTACATCATCAACTAGCTGTGGTTTGCACTGAGCCAAGGTATTGGTGGTGGTGGTGGTGGTGGTTTATATCCTTAACATAGCTTGGACCATTTATGAGCACATTTCTTCTTCACTAGCAACACTTTTGAAGGTACACTGATAAGGAGACATCTCACTATTTTGCAAAGTGATAGTACTCATGTATTCTAGGCACTTTTCTAATGAGCTTTTCTGATGAGACATTGGGTTCCCAGGCACTGGTGTCTGGTATCACTGATCTTGGCTGGCATACTTGTTGCAAACAAATTCCTTTCCCACATGATAGCCACATATATTTACAATAGAGAACTTTCTCTGATAGTTAATTGGTAAATAAATACTCTTCCCAGATAGTTCCTTGTCAGGTTAAAGTAGAGGGTGTGAGAATAAAATTCCCAAGACAATTAAGAATGAGCCATAAAAAGACCAATGCAAAGAAGGAAGTATCTGCATTAAACTTATAGATGCAAGAAAGCTTAGAGAAAAATTGGGATACACTACCATAAACATTTTCACAATAACAATAACCTTCTGCAGTATAATAATATAAAAATGCCCCTGGCCCAGTGTTATACCACTTCAACATGCAATGGAACAAACATATTCTATCTTTCTCGCCTTATACCAATATCAGAGAAGAGTGCAGAGTTTTCTGACGTCAATCCAGTCTAATAGATGAGATGGACTATGGTCTAGCTCAGCCATTCTCATTGGGGGCCATATGGTCTCCTGTGGCCCCCAGGCACATTTGAATGGTACCACAGACTTGAATCAATTCTTCACACACCACCTTGTAAGGTTTGTTATGTAAATTATACAATCTTGATTCATTCTATATTTCTTTCATATTCTGCTTGTGGCTGAGGTCCAAGATGGTTGGGAATGGCTGGTTTAGCCTCAGATTCTTCATATGGTAGGCTTTGATGCTACAGCATGATCCAGCCACAGATGGGTCACCTCCAAAGAACTGTAGGTGAGAAGAGATCTGTGGAACCAATTTTGTATCCAGAAACTATGGCATACTAATTCCATATGGTCCTCCATAAGACTTGGAGGAATGTAGCAAGATGCAAAAATATAGTCAGTGAGAAACTAACGTTTGTGTTGCTTGATCAGAGTTGCCATACTTCTCTGTTTTTCTTGCTATGCTTCTTGTCTTTAACAGCAATGTAGCAAGTAGATACCATCCAGTCCTATGGAATAAGTCAAGAAGTTTAAAAGGGAATTCCTCTCAGTTCATTGTTATTGGAAGAAGTTACTAGATTCACAAGTTTGGGACAAAAGGAATGTGGATTTAGAAAAGAAGAGCTAAAATCTTAAATGAGCTTGTCCCATTCCCAAATGAATAAAATATATAGGAACAACAGTAGGAACAACAATGGACTATACCATTCCCTCCAGTGTCAAGCCATTGAAGCTAAACCTGAAAAGATTTAAATCACATTAGGGAAACCTTTAGAGTGTACAACTACCTTTTCACATCATACCTTCAATCCCAGTGTGTGGATGGATCAGGATGAAAGCCTATACTTACAGAGGTCTATGGATATCCCCCCCCACACACACACAGAGCCTCTTATTCAATATACTGAGATCACTAGATATCTAACATGTGTAAAGAAGAGAGAAGCAAGGATGTTGCACCATCTCAGGGATTAGGCAAAGTTGCTCCACTGTATGGTTGCCGATTAATAATGAACAGCCATATTGCAACACTGGGGCAGAACTTTGGAAATTTAATGAATTCAAGAATCTACCACAGTCCCCCCCCTTTGTCAACACTAATTTTCTCTTTCTCTCTGTATATGTACTGAATCCTTCTATCCTCCCTTCACTCAAATATGATTAAGTTGGGATGGAACTTCAGTTGAGAAAATAACTGGTGGAGGAAAGGAACAGATCATAATTCTGAAACTACTTCACTGCATCCTGGTTCTCACCCATGGTTAAAGACAAAAGTATTTTACCATCAGTCAGAACAAGTATGCAGTGTAGAGATGGGCACGAAATGAGCGATTTTTCGTTTTCATTTTTGTTTTTTCATTTCATTACGCAACGAAAACAAAATGATTTTTTTAAAAAAAACAAAATGAAAACAAAAACGAAATAACCAAATTTGCCGTGTTTTTTGTTTTTTTTGCAGCAGATGCATTGAACTAAAAAGAATGCTAACGAAACAGCAATTTTTCATTTTTGTTTTCATTTTTTGTTTCATTACCTAACGAAACAAAAAATTTTTTTTTTGCAAAAAACGTCACGAAAACAAAAATGAACTGAAACGGACCCCTAAACGACCAAACGACAAACGAAACACCATTTTTTGAGTCATGCCCATCTCTAATGCAGTGAAGTGAGACAAAAAGCAAAAGTCTTTTACCACCATAATGCAGCCTACATAGTTCCAGAGAAGCTTTTGCTTTCCCCTAGTCTTTTCCTATAACTTTGCAACTGTGTTGAGTGTTCATAGAAGAAACTGTGCAAAATGAAGGGTTACAGAGGATTCCAAAGAATTTAGAGGCACATACCAAGAATAATTCAAATCCCTGTTTCAACCAGTGAGCCTTTTATATTTAGGTGGAGGTGTCAAATATGATAGACAGAATATTGTGCTTTTCTTTCAATCTCCAAAAACCTAGCAGGCAGTGGGTGGTATTTCAAAAGCCACCTACTTTATTTTAGTCAAAGGACCTGTGTCACTCATGCTTTGGAAGGATTTCTGTTGTTGTTTAAATGTTGGCTTCCTTCCCTTTGCTGTCATTACTAATATACAGCATGTCAGTGAATTGAACACTCTTGAATGGTTACACTGCACCTTTGTCACACCACTGAATTTCAGCAACACAGCCATGCAGTAATGGAGAAACCTTGAATGATTTTTCTAAATAAATTGTAAATTGGTGTTGATTTTTTTTCCAGAGGGCTATCTCACTTCAAATATCCAATAATAATACTAATGGAGATAATTACCATCTGCCACAAAAACCTTCACCCAGATATGTAACACTCAATATTATTTTATTTATATATAGTTATATGACCTTGTTGACTTTTTGAAAAGGAACTGCTGGGCAAGATGCAACATTTGAAGGAAAATGTGGAGATTGGAATGACATGAAGTGACACACCTGTGAATCATAGTTTCAGCTGAGATTTCTCCAAGAAGCCTTCTGAAGCTTCATTTATTGAAATATTTCCCTTCCCTCAGAAAATCACATTAACATATGGAGCAGTGCCCATTCCATTGAAATAAAAAGCCGAGGTTGATATAAATTTGATTAGACATTTAATGCCATACCCAAAGGCCCAGAGAGGTCATGGCTCTCATTGATCACTTATGCAGGCACAGGATCCATGAAAAACAAATAGGTTGCTTTCCCCTGATGTTCCTAAAAGAGTTATAATTTCCCTTGTCCATCGCCCCCGTATGTTCAATCTCCTCTTATCAACACATGTTAGCCTGAATTCACTAAAGGATAGTTCAGTGAAAGGCTGTCTTTATAGATACTAATGAATAGCAACATTGCTTTTGCATGAAGCATTGTGGAGATTCATCAGATTCAAAAGCATTTGGACCCAGTGAGCACCACAGCCATCACTTTCCTCTCCAACATAGACAGTTACTTCACGTGCATTTTAAAGAATCATTCTGAGATTATGTTTGTTTTGTGATAACATCATTCGTGGTCACGTGGCCTTGTCCCGGTTCTGTCCCTGTTTCTGTTTACCCATGTGCATGATTGATGGTATCATGATGACTGTTACTTCACGTCCTTGTTTTGTGACAACATCTGTACTTCCCTGCCTTTGTTCCCCCCCTTTTGTCCGACCTTTCATTTTTCAATATTTCAATTCTCTGCAACTTTGCCTTTCATGCATTAAGCAGCAAAGTTTGAGGTTTTATGCCTTCTTCCCTCTCTGCGATGCATTGTTTACACCATTGGGATTGTACTGGAGAATTCAACCATACTCCTGCCATTAGATGGAGAATGCACACGTTGCGTGATGAGCCTTACTTCACGGGCTCTCATCTCGAAACAAAAACCAAGACAAGAGAGTTCCCGAGGTCAGGGAGAGGTATGGCTCATCACACTTAAATCCCAGTTCAGAGGGTGTGTTTGGGATGAACTCCCGTCATCATGCAATGGACGTGCAGTAACATTATTTTGTATCGGTCCCAAGCGGGACCGCAAATCGCGATGAGAAGGACGTGAAGTAACCGTCATAAACACATGGAATGCAACACATGGCAATTGCATTATCTCTCTGTTACCTTCTGAATTTGCTGTCCATCTTTGAGGTTTCTGCCTGGAGGACTCCAGATGAATTTTGGGAGGGACTCCTATACATCTACAAGTGCTGTATCTCAGCCCAGCCATATGGTATCTTAGCCCATTCACTGAGTACTAACGAAAGTTAACAATTTTTGTTTTGTTCTGAAGATTTCATGCCTTTCAATCTCAACCTCTAGTCACTGAACAGCAAACAGATCTTCAAATATGTTCATAAACAGTGGATTTTTATTATTCATGCTGTAAGGGTGTGTTTATGTCTGCTTGCATTGCATTATATGTAAAACAACAATACAACATTTTAAAGAATCAGGTCAAAAAGAACCAGATACCTCCGTAGCATGAAGCCATCAAACCAACATCATAAAACACAAAACAAATTAAAACAAAATCAAAATGGAATATCTTAGGAGCCTGTCAGGGTATCCTGACTTAGCCTCCAGTGGAAAGGAGTTCCCCATTTTGAGGTAGTTTTGCTTTCTTGGCTTAGAGTCTTACCTACCAAGAATTCTCCTGTGAGTAATCATCTTTCAGCAAAACCTCCCAAGAAGACCTTGATGCACTGAAAGACTCATATGTGAGAAGGTTGTTCTCTGTGGCATGCGGCAATCAAACTGAATTGTTACCATTGGCAGGTACAAAAATTATAAACATGCAAGACTATAGCTTCATGTTGTGACTTGGACACACTTCTCTGAGTACAATCATACATCTAAATTATTGGCTTAGTAAAGCAAAGAGTTTGTTGCTTATATACCACCTGGTTCTTCAAGGGCTCTCTGGGTGATTTGGAAGTTAATTATACAGGCTCTACACACACACACACACACACACACACACACACACACACACACACACACACACACACACACACAGACAGAGACACAGAGAGCACAGCACTGTATGGCTTGGGTCCTAGCTACCTCAAAAATCGAATCTCACAGTATGAACCAACTGGGGTGTTAAGGTCATCACGAGAGAGCCTTCTCTCCCTTCCACCACCCTCGCAGATTCGTCTCATGGGAACCCATGAAAGGGCCTTCTCCACTGCAGCACCCAGACTCTGAAACTCCCTCCCACTAGAGGGCAGGACTGCCTCACCTCTGTTGTCTTTCAAGAAACAGGCAAAGACTTTTCTCTCCAGGCAAGCTTTCCTTGAATGATGGACCACCGATTATGTGTCTTTTATATGAATCAATAGGATCACACAGACTTTGTGTTTATAACTACTTATAACCTTATGTTTTTACATTGACACTATGTTTTCGATGTTAGTTTCCATCACTCATAACTTTTACATGGAATTTTACTCTCTTTTTAACTGCAGACGTTTCTTGTTGTCTATTAATGCTGTAAGATGTCCCTCAATTCCCTGTTCTGAATACCTGAACATGTCCTAATTGTATATTATCCCTCATTACTGTAAGCTGCTTTGGGTCCTTTTCCAAGGAAAGAGGCAGGGTAAAAATACTCTAATATATATGTGGTGACAGCAGAAGCATATACTGTACATATATATTGAATACCACATCATTTCTGAATAGGCAAGGATTTGTGGCAGATAAAATGACTTTCCAGTGCTGCATTATGTAGCTGGCCTGAATTCAGCTAAATCCTGAGTTAAAGAAAGCTACTTCAGAGAGATGTTGAAGCTCTCCAGAAGAAAAAAGTGGGGTGCCCTCTGAAGTGACTAGAAATAAACCTGGATATTGCTGAATATTGCTAGAAATAAACCTGGATATTATTTAGAATGCTGCAGAATGGAAGGCGGTCTGTAGTGGGGAACACTTTTGGCATTCCCTTTTTCCTGGGTGGCATGAAAAAAGAGAGAGGATGAGTGAGTAATTGGTCTAACATCTAATTCAATCATTTGAAAGCAAAAACAAAGCAAACATAATCTTCTGATTTATGCATCATGGATATGTACTTCTGTATCTACGATTCAGAATACCAGGAAATGGTGTGATATTAATGCACAATATCATGGGCATATTGCCAGAAGGAAAAGGGATACAATGGTCCCCCACTCTTTCATGGTTCATATGCTGCGGTCCCACTATATTGTGGGACCGCAGTATATGAAAAAATCCCCCCAGGGGTAATGGGCAAAGGCTGTTTCTGTTTTCCCATACTTACCCCAGGACTGGCGCTGCCCCAAACGGGCCTGTGAGGGCCTTCCCAGAGGGCTCCAGAAGGCGAGGGAAGGCCCTTGCAGGCCCGTTCGGGGCAGCACCAGGCTGGGGGTAAGTACAAGAGACCCCAGGCCCAACCTGACCTGCATCCGCATATTGCGGATTTTCAATTATTGCGGGTCGGGTTGGGTCCCTAACCCTCGCAATAGGCGGAGGGGTCACTGTACCATGTTTTAATTGGTGATGGGAAGCCTAAATGTTGATGACATAAAAGGCAGAAGTCAGGATTGTCTACAGAATACCCTTTTGTGTTGTTTCTTACTTCTTCCAGAGAATTAGAAGAGCATGTTGAAAAATAGCCCTGACAACTGGTTTTTGTTTGGATTAGAAGTGGTTAACTGATGAAATGTCAAGTTCTGGAATTGTCTTGTGTTTGGTGTGAATGATAATGAATGATATCATTTTTGTGAATGATAGTGAGCCAATAAATATTTTTTTTTTAAAAAAAAAAGCAGTGCGGCTGATCATTATCTTTCAACATAAACCAGTTTTCTCTTTTGTATTTATATTATCCATTTTTAACTTGGGGTATCTTTAGAGTTGCCTGTTTGTTAATGGAGAGGACAGATATACTTTTTAAAAAAAATTTAATAGAGAAATATTTTATCCATGCTTCCCCAAATTTGGAACAGAGCAATAGAAGATTGTCTGCCATATCTGTGCCAAATCTGATGCTGATATGAAGCTCAGTGAAAAAGTTATAATTTTCTACTTGGACATCCTCCATTTTTTGAACTGCCTTACAGAATGTTGACTTGCCCTGCTAGCATAAGATCACAGGTTAAATCTCATGCAACAGTAATCACAGGGAATGATTTACTCAGGTCTCAACCACTATGTCTGTGAGGAGGGATCAGAACCTCATAAATAGAGATGGGTCATGTGTCGACCAGAAATTTTTCAAAAAAAATTACGTTACTTTCCTGGATGCACCTCTCTTGTGGGTGCCTCCTCTGTCGGGGCTTCTGGAGGCAGCTCTGGGGTGGGTGCCCATTTTGGCTAGCCAATTGGATTTCCGTTTGAATAGAATAGAAATGCATTTTCAAAAATTTGTCATTTACAAACACATAAAACATTGTCATTTTTAGTTTGTCGATTTAGTACTGGTTTAGCTTGGGGTGATAAAAACTGTTCAGGCTCCTGGATGCACCAGTTCAAAAATTCTGTGGTGGGTGTCCTCTTGAGCATCTGGTATACTTCTTCCAAAGGAGGAAGAGGACCCAGCAGTGTTTATGACCCTCTAGTGAAGACACAGGGCAGTAAGCGGGCTTCTGGAAGCACCTCTCTGGGGTGGGTGCCTCCTCTGGCCTGTCAAATCCTCCTAAGAAAGGGCTCTATGCATAGCATCAATAATGGATATGATAGTCCACTATAAGTTCTTTGGTCTTGTTGAATTTATTATCAGATTGTTGGTTCTGCACCAGGCAGAGGCTCTCTAGGCTCTTTCCACCAGAGATGGTGCCTCTGTGACTCACTGCCTGGCAGTCACAGTGCATTTGGGCTGGGGATGGGGAGGAGGAACAATGAGCGATTTGATAAGAGATCCAGGCACATCTCTTTCGGGTGCCTCTGTGACTCACTGCCTGGCATACAGTGCATTTGGGCTGGGGATGGGGAGGAGGAACAATGTGAGAGAGGACCCCTATGGGCGCCCTCTGGCTCACTAAGAAGGGAAGTGTACTTGCTGTAGTGCAATGCGAGTACACAGATCTGGCTTAGGGTTAGGGTTAGCGCAAGGGCTAGGCTTAGGGTTATGGGTAAGGTTAGGGTGAGTTAGTGGGGTGCACCTCTGGGTGCCTCTCTGACCCACTAAGAAGGACAGTGTACTGGCGTATGGGTTAGGGTTAGGGTTAGGGTTCAGGTTCAGGCTAGGGTTAGTGGGCTTTTTATGCCTGACTGGCACATCCCAGAAGTCTCGGTCAAAACCTGGACAAGTGGCCATGCAATTGGTGGAATGGCTCCAAAAATTTGCATGGTCCACTCCCATGGCCAGCCCATCATTGCGCAGGTGTAAAAAAATAAAAATAAAAATAAAATAAAATAAAATCAATGGAGACGTTTTGTTGCAAGAAAAACCCACTGCTGCTACTGAAAAAATTCAGGCAGTTTTAAAATAGCTATTTTCGCATGTTTCTGTGGTGCTTTGGTGTGTTTTTGGACCACGATTTCAAAATAAATATTGCGGTCGCCCCATTTTGGATCCCCCGCCCACACCGCATGGCATGGCGAGTTGGCGAGACAACGAGGATGCCCCCCACCAGAGCAGCCCAGGACAGGAGAGGGGGGAGGCCGGGGACCCCCAGAAACCACCCCTCTGGTAGGTGCCCTCACTCAGGCAGGCATATTTTCGCCTGCTTTTTTGGCCAGGAATCAGGGCTTTTTATTTATTTTTAAAAGTTTTTTTCTGTGCCGCTTGCGCTTGGCATCGCGCGATCACCGCTGCGATGCCAGGAACAACAATGACAAATCAGACCCAATTTTTCTTTTTTCGGTTCAAGTTCAAGTTCTGGTGGAGTAATTGTCGTTACCGTTTCCGTTGCGTAACGGAAACGAGGAACGGAAACGGAAATGAGAATTTCGCCAAGTCGTGCCCATGTCTACTCATAAAGTCCTTTGCTTAAAGTCTGCTCTCTGCTTCTTATGCTATTTCCTTCTCATCTGAGAAAAGCAACTTACTGAAAAGCTTCATGTGAGAGGAATTGTCATGTTTTTAATTAATTGCAGATTGTAAGTACTTTTGAATTCTGCTTGGGGTCCCCACTAGGGGGGAAAGGTGGGATAAAAATTAAATAATAATATCAATATTTTCATGTAATATGGGCAAGACACTCTCTCTTGCTGAATGCTTAGGACACCTGTTATTTCAAACACAAACTTGACTGAATCTATGACATTGGCATATACTGCTTAAGTTTGAATGTTAACAAAAGCATAGAGTGGTGTTTAGAATGGTCATCTTGTTAAGGGCATTACATTCTAAATGCCTTAGAGGATAGACAAAGGCTGCAAAAAAGGGGGTAAAACTATTTTTATATTAATCAGTACCATGTCAAAGCACCAAATTTATGTAAAATCAATAAATAACAGATAAAAGAGCAGATAAAATACCAATAACAAGCCAGGGTATAGGGAAAAATCAAGGAAGAATTATATTTTTCCTCTGTAATGGAGTTTTCAGATAGAGTTCCTGCATATGAACTTGGTATCTATAGCCCATGGCTATTGTCAAGAGTCTAGTTCAGTTTTGCACATTTCTACATCCTTAACATTTTCTGAAACTTAATGTGGCATTTATAAAGCACAAAAGTGAGCATGAACATATTTGAAAGTGGCTTGACGAACCATCTGGGGTAGCTAGATGCCCGAGCCTGCAAGTTTCTGCCTACATGCAAGACTATATGTCACTAGTGGATGAGGGTCTGTTTGGATAAACTCAAGGATAGCACTGAGAAGCATGTGACTCATCAGGTGCTGTTGTGTAGTATCATGAGAAAAAGGAAGACATTGTAACATTTTCCCTTTTAGAAGTGCCTCAGAAGCAGAAAACCATTTGCAGAGGACACCAGTCAAGCCTAATACAGTGTGGGGTCAAGTAATCAAGGAAAGAACTTTGACCTTTTCGCATGCTGCTGTGCACCAAGATTTATTTTATTTTTATTTATTTATTTTTTACAACTTATATGCTACCCACTACCCTAAAGGTCTCTGGGCGGTTATTGGAATGACAGGGCTCAATTTAACACCATAACTCTAGACTACTCTTGCAGATAGGGACAGGAATACCTTGATTTCTCCCCAATGCTAGCTAAGAAATATCATGGGCTCCTATAAGAGTTGGTTGTGGGTCCCCACAGACCCCCAACCCTTGGGGAAGAGGCAACAGCATCTCCACCTGGCCAGAGGAATTTTTTCCTTTTTTCTCCCCCTGATTCCCCCCTTTCAGTTCTCTTCTGCTTCCCTTTGCCTCACACTAATTCTTTTCATTGTTTCCCCTTCCTCTTGCAACAATGAAAAATAAAGGAACTCAACTTTATTTGCATCAAAGCACAGTCTGCCTTTGGAGCCTTGATCCATTCTGCATTTCTTTGTTTACCTGGAGCCACACCATTTGTCAATTTGTAGTTTTAAAAGTTCACACCATTGGCTATTTTTTTTTTACCTAGAGTTCATCACATTTGTTAATTTGTATCCTGGAAGATTCACCTGATTGGTTCATTTTGTATTCCTCTGTTTCCTATAAAAGCACTCTTGACCCTGTTCTTAGGGGCAGATCTCAGTCTTTCGCCTCTCAACGGGAGGGTCTGTAGTTCCTTTTTTGGCCAATAAACAAACCATTTTTTTTGAATTCTCTCTCATCAAATCTTTACTGGGAACTTAGATCTGGTGCTTTTCTGGAGGCTAGATCCGTGACCCAAAATACTTATGGCTCCCTGGACTCAACAATTGGACTACAACTCTCACTTACATTGAGGTGTTAACAAAGGCTGATGGGAGCTGGAGTCCAGCAATCTGAGGTCTACATGTTCCCTATCCCTAATCTTGTTTGTCCTTTTTAGTGTGACAGTTTGTTTAACAAAGATAAGCGGGATTTAATCTCTAACTAGTAAACACCAGCTGTTTCAACACTATCCTAATATACTCTATAAAGATCTCCCTGGACCAATTCAAAGGAGCAACAGCTGCAAGATGGTTTCCCAGTTTCCTTGCTTGCCTTTCTCCATCCCAGCCCTCAAAACATTTGTTGAGTTTGTAGAATGTTCGGCAAAGCATTGGTTGACTTGAATCTATTTTCCATTTTCCCTCACTTACCTTTTATGTTTAGCAGATGTTTGTAGAAAACAATTAGGCAAAGATCCAGAAGGGTTTAAAAAATCCTCAGCAATAAATTATAGCACAAATGTATGAGTGAAAATGTACATTAGATATTTTCTCAGAACAATTATGAAACAATTGCCAAATAATGAAGTTTCTGCATTTCTTCTAACAGATGGTCTGGAAGTTAAAGTATATCAGATCATGGCTAATCAGCAACCTTAATAACCATGGTATTCACAACTATCAATCTGTTCTTTTGTCTTAGACATTCGTAGAAGCTGCAGCTGGCACCCATCCGGGATCAGATGAGTATTTGCATAATGCTCTAGTCTGAATTTTTCAGAGCACTGATGACTTCAATCAGTTTTGCTACCATATAACTGTAGGATTTTGCCAGAGCTTGGAATTCTTTTGGAGACTACGTTTCCCATAATCTCTGGCCTGTATGGAAAACTGGGAGAATTTAAGGAGTTACAGTCTATAAAAAATAATGTTTCCTGCCTGTTGATTTTACAAGATGATCATATGAATTGGCTAGTATCCTCTTGTGCAGCTCTACCAATGCAGTAGGTGTGATGTCATCAGCAGCAATAGATTGCAGTTCATGTGTACTTTTTTCTAACTTCAGTTATGTACAATTTTATCTCACTGTGTGCATGTGGCATGCAGGTTGTAGGCAAAAAAATGAACATTGAAATATCAGTAATCTGATGGAGCCAGTGACATCATTTCCACCACACCAGCAGAGCTCGGCAACAGGAAAATTCCCCATTGTGCCATAATGTTACTTTATTTACCATGCCACTGGCTATTCTGGCTGGACATTGTTGTCATTTACAGACACATGAGATGCTTTTATGTCTGTGTGACAGAAGATGAAAGACGGTGGTTTCTGTGCCATTGAACAGTGATGCTGTGGAAGAACTCTCCAGATAATTTGTTTCATGCACATTGATTGTTTGAAACAATTGTTGCCGTAGCTGTAGGAGAATGGCATGAGAGCATTTAAAAATAGTACATGTTACAAAATAGTCTATAGTTTTCTATATTTGACATGCACTGTACATTTGTTTGCAGAAATCAGGTACAAGTTCATTGCTTCAGCATTATTTTGGCTCGAGCTGGTTTTCTCCTTGTCCTGCTGTTTGTTTATTTTATTACTTATTTAAATTATTTCTAACCTGCCTTTCTCCCCAGAAGAACCCAAGTTAACTAATTTATTTTCTCTTTCACTATCATGCCGCACAGTTCCCAACAGTAACACTTATTTATTTATTTATTTATTTATTTATTGTTGAATTTATATCCCGCCCATCTTCCCAACGGGAACTCTGGGCGGCGAACATGGCTGAACAATTCAGCAAATACAGACAGGAAATACATAGCAAAGCAATAAGAGACAAGACCAACTAGACAACAAGAGTTAAAATAAAGCATATAAAAAGCAGAGGCGAAGGCGCACCCTTAAATTCTGAACTTGCTGCTGCTATAAAATTCAGCAAATTATCGATGGTGGATTAAAAAAAAGGGGGGGAGGGCTAAGCTAGGTCGCCAAAGGCCTCGCGGAATAGGATAGTCTTCACCGCTTTACGAAAGGCCAGCAGGGACTCTGCAGAGCGCACTTCGCTAGGCAGGGAGTTCCATAAGGATGGGGCGGCTTTCTGTTTCACCATCCATAAGAAGGCTCCCAAATACTGAACTTCCATCCTGCAGTCAAACCTTTGCTCATGACCTGAGTTCAATCCTGTCAAAATTGAATCCCATCCTTCTGAGGTTGGTAAAATGACTACCCAATGCATGGGTGAGAACAGACTGGATTTCATATCACCAATCAGCAGCCCGTAGGATTCTACTTCATTGAAAAAATAAGTAACTAATAAGAATTACATTAGCTCACTTTCAGAATCACTTAACAAAATTTTAATTAGCTGTATATTGGTAACTAACACTCCTTTTATTTTCAAAATTAATTTTCCAAGTTCCGCTTAGCATTCAAGTCTACACTTGGGGAATTTTTGGTCTTTTGGCCCCAGGAGAGTAATGTGGATGAAACGATGTGCTGTATGCCTCTGTTCACAGATAGCACAAACTAGATTGAGACACCTTTGCAAGAAGCACTGAAGGGGTTTTAGGGACCTGCATGTGTAATCCCTATGAAAATATTGCTTCAGCCCAAAGGGCTGCGGACAAGAAAGTGCAGGGCTGTAAGAGGCTTAAAACACAAAGAGCAGGAGAGATTTTTTTGCCACTTAGACTACTTGGCCCTTGCCAACTCGGCCAAGGTGTAATTCCTTTATATTTGTATGGGGGGGGGTGAATCCACACAGTGAATTCATGAATTGCATACAATTGTACTGATATTTTATTTTAGCGTCTTGAAGATTCCCTGTGTGGGGAAAAATAATAAGCAGAACATTGCCGTCTACTCTAAGATCCTTCATCACCAATGTCATTGAATGGCTTTTTAGTGGGATGGGGTTGGGGGGGGGAGGGAAGGAGGCTCAGCCAATTTCACTGTACACTGGTTGTACAATGACAATAAAGGTTGTTGTTGTTGTTGTTGTTGTGGTTGTGGTTGTGGTTGTGGTTGTGGTTGTTTATTATTATTATTATTATTATTATTATTATTATTATTATTATTATTATTATTATTATTATTATTATTATTATTATTATTATTATGAGCCACATTTTAGCTTGGTGTCAGAATCAAACCACTGCTGGTGCCAGTTGGGCCTCCAACTAGACACCTTTCCACCACCAGGGAGGCACAACAGAGAAGGCCCTCTCCTGCACCTCCATGTAATGTTCTAAAAAATGAAAGAACAAAATAATTGACAATCCAGAGGACTGTGATATCAAAACAACATAATTTATACAACATAGAAACAGCCACCTTCAAACATGGCATTTCATTTTCCTTCAAATAGCTTTGTTCTTACTCTGTTTCTTCAGATTCACAAAATTAATAAGCATCCCTTAATGACTTTCTCAGAAGGGTGACATTTTCATACCCAAAGGATATGGCTGACATTTGCAGATCTGGGGGCATTATCTAAATTCCAAAACTCTCAGTCTTCCACCATTCCCTGCTGCTTCCTATCACGCACAAATGCCTGGCACCCTGAAAAGAAATCCCTTGTGCTATTTATCCTAAGACACTAAAATCCTCCTTCACTGTTGGATGGTTACCTAATGTGATAGAGCTCCAAACATTTAAGACAGCAGCAACCCAGCAGAGCCTTGAACATTGCAAGTTCCTAATTTTCATTTTAACAGAAGCTTCACTGAAATGTTTGAGGAATTTGTTCATTTGATATTTTTTCTGATTCTTTCCTTCATTTGTTTCTGATAGAAGAACTGGGAGGAAGGGTTGGTAGATCCACTATCTTAGCAAAAAGGGGATTAAGCCCACTATGCAGCTCTCCGTGCATGGTAACCATTGCTTTCACCAAGAAAGATATCTATTTGGATATTAAAAGGCAATCTATTTCTGAAAGGAGGAAATACCTCCTTCTCTAGGAGGAAATACCTCCTTCTCTTTTGTTGCACTCTTAGGTGTGCAGCTTTGATGGGCTGTGTGGTCAATTTTGGAACTTGCCTCTCCTCTTAAACTCAAATGTTCATCCCCTCAGCTAAAAACTGATTTCTTTTAAGATTGCCTTGAAAGTTACCACTAATCAATATTTTTCCCAGCTGGATAGTATACTTTGTTATTAGAGATGAATATGAATCTCAAAAAATGGTGATTCATTTCTATTTGAGATTTGTCAAGGCTGGTAAATTACAAATAACAAATTTATTTTTTTCTGATGAATTGACCAATTGATTCATTTTTTTTACCTTTAAAACCCTATAAACTGACCGCCAGAACTTAGAGATACCATGATTGCCAAGAAGCTCTCTCTGACTTAAATAGATTCCAAACAAATATTCACCTGCATTTGAAAACAGACAGGCACATAACCCTGTTGGACTGCAACTCTGTCTGTTCCTGGCATGAGTATTTGGTTGTTGTAAGTGTGGCCCAAATTCTGCCAATGAAATGTTGAATCTGGAGGATCTGTGATTAAAAAGCAGCTGCCTGTTAATTACTGTAATTTTTAGATGTGTGTCTATAAACACACAACAGGTCTCACAAATAATTGCCCATCCTATTTAATGTGTGATTTTCATGTGAACACCAAGGTGTATCGCTTCAGATAATTTTGTTTTCCAGATTATATTTATATTCTAGTGACTCCTCATTGATCATTCCTCATACACGTATAGAGTAAAATAACAATCAAACAAAAACATATAAAACACGAGGGATGAAACTGGATATGTGAAAACAACACATTCTGAACATATGGAAGAGCTGAGGGGGTTCGTGCAACAAATCTTTCAAATTTGGAGCTAAATGTGTATGGGGAATGAGATGAGGTTGACATTCATAAACTTTTTCAGTTGAAGCATGTACCTGTGATGGTTAATGCTGGATCCAGTTTTGAAGGAATCTGTTTAAAAATTACCACTGATAGGCTCCCTCTTAAATTAAAGAGCCTTTGAGTAGAAAAGCAGCCATTTTGATTTCTCTTCGTTTTCTAGAACAAGACTTCATAGAGAACATCATTGAAAAAGTAAAATGGCTGACCACTGCCACCACCACATGAGTCCCAAGGTAGTCATCAGTGCCAGTGAGCCCTATTAGACAACAGGGAAACTTGCAGCTGCCTGCTGAGTGCTGGGTGCTGATGAAAGGCCTGGTTGGCAATAAGGAGGAAACATATTTCATGGTATCACATTCCTGGAACTGTTGAGTCAACCCACTGCCTGATCTTTTGAGCCACCACAGCGACATTTGATTAGTCTTCAGACAGGGGTTGAAATGTATTTATAAAATGAAGGTAAAAGATAATGCCTTTACTCATGGGTGGCTTATGGACTGGGACTCATGGGGACCCTAACCCTAACATTTGGATGTCTGTCCCCACCCCTTCATGAGCTGTCATTGCCTCCCCCCCCTTCTTCCATCTGCAAAAGTGGATGGATTCAGATGTCTTCTTCTTTAGAATGGCGGTGGTTCCTCTGGTAGTCAGTGCTAGCACAGCAATGGCCAAAAGCTATTTTTTTCCTTAGTTTTCTGACCGTCTCCTGCTGCAGCTGTCACAAGGGTGAAGACTGGAACATGTCCTCCTAACACTGATGGACTGCAGTTCTCTTCAGCGAAATATGAAAAGAGTCAAAAACAATATTGATAGCCCAAATGCTCCACACCCTTGAGTTAGAAGAACTTCTGATGGAACCTGGGAAGACAACATGAAACTGAGCACAAGAACTTTAACAGGAGGGGATCTCCTTCCCACTTGTCACAAGATTCAGGGGAGCAAGAAAGCTCTTTTGATATCTTAGACAAATGTCCAAAGAATAGAGCCATTTGGCTCTTTTGCACTGGATGACATATTAAAGTTGAGAGTTCTTGGGGGAAAAGCTGACAATTTTATTATTTGATTTGTTCCTCTAAAAACTCTTTCCATGCTCTCCTAAGGAAACTCTAAACTTTTTCAATATCCTTAATGTTGGCGCAGCTTTAATAGAGCAACTTCTCCCAGCCTGCACATTAGTTTAACTGGAAGACTTTTTGAAAGTTTAAATTAAGATTTTGAGTGCTGCTGAACTTTGGAATTACATTATCAGATATATTATACCAGCAGGTCGATGCCAGTAAAAATGCTAATTATTACTTAAGTCCAAATGTAAGTTGAGTTTTCAAAATGCAATAAAGTCAGATTTGCTAAGTATTTTTATAATGTCCTCCTCCAAATGTCATAAAATTTTAAGATACTAATAATTCTTCTTCCTCTGGCAGCATTATGAATTATGAACAAAGCATATTCTGTACTTGACACAGTTGTTGAAGGTTGCTTTAAGTGCACATAAAAGCAGAAGTTCCAGTACCCCCCATTGTCTCCTAACGTGGCATTTCCATTGTCACCTAAATTTTGAGCAACAATATGTACCAAACATACCAGACTGAAAATGGAAAAGACATGTTCAAAATAGAAAACAGAGCATGAAAGATGTCTACAGAGAAAATACAAGGATATGTTTATTTTAAATTTAAAAACAGCAAATGCAACTTGAACTACAACAGCAAGTAAAGAGCTCATGCCTGAAATTTATGCATGCTTAATTAAGAATCTGCATGTTTTGTCCCCAAAGAAAGGACATATCAAGTGGGATAAACTGACCCTGTCCTTTTGTAGACATTCCAGCCACATTCATCTGTGGGTCCAAATTATATGAAAGGCAAATTGAATGTCAATGGCCCGAGGGTAAATTGTACAGTTCCCTAATTGTGTGATCTCTCTTCTCAAGACACATATAATAATCATCTTTCCACAATCACATACACACTTAATCCTAATAATGTAGTTGTAGAAGGGGTACTCGTGTTAGTCTGTGTAAGCATTATAGGTGATAACAAAAAAGAAGAAAAAGAAGTGGTGGCACCTGAAAGACTGTATATATATACCTGAAAGACTATATATATTACACTACACTTACTTTTATGTCATGTGATCACTGGAAAATACTCCAAAGTCACCTATGGCAATTCTGGAAAAAACTGCAAAGTTTCCTCCAAAGCAGTCATCATGCAAAAGTTTGCACTAATCATAAATACCTGAATCCAGCCATTCTGCTGTTCCTCAGACCCATGACAGTATGAATCCTGTTTATCACACATCACTCAGAGGTCTTGGGAATCCCTAATCCACCTAAGCATTCACTTCACTTTTTGTCATGACAGCAATCAAGCCGAAAGCACTTAGCAGGCCACTGCAAAGAAAGACTGCATGGCAATGACAGTAAAAATCATACAGAAGATAAGAATAGAATACATTATGTGAAGAAGAGAAAAGCTATGATGTAACCATAGCTGGTTTCTTTATATATTCCATAACAAAAATTATTGTGGCTGTAGTGGTTCAACTGTAGGCATAGCTGTCAACTTTTCCTTGGTGCCAGCCAGGATGGGAGGAGAGAGGAACAATGTGTGTGCATGCACACGCAAACACAAACACCTGCCCACACACACGCAAACACACACAGCCGCCCACGCACACGCAAATAGCCAACCAAGGTGTGTATGGGACGAGTTGGTATAGATGTGGTGGTGGTGGTGGTGGTGGTGGGTGGTGGTGGTGGGAGGGGTGGGGTTTGCATTCAGGAGAGGGGGAGGAGCTTGCAGGTAAGAGGATCTTACCTGGCGCTAGCACTGGCTCCTCCAGCTCGTACCACCAAGGCCCCTGGCTGCACAGGTCAGATTACAGCACTGGGGCTACCACTGGTGAGGAAACAGGTGAGCCCTACCCAGAGGTGGCCGGGAGGTCATGGTAGAGCGGCCAAGAGACCCTCCCTCCCCTTCAGCGCCAGCACAAGGGGAAAGGGGGAAACTTGGTAAGTAGGCAAGGCAGCCCTGTACCGAGACTCAGGAGCCCAAGCAGATGCCTTGTCTCCTTGCTGCTGCCACCGGTGACCCCCACCCCAGCAGTGAGGCTTGGATCACCAGCACCAACCCATTCCCACCTGCCACAAGGAATCTGCCATAGCCCGGAGCCCCCCACATTGTCCGGTCTCCACTCCTCCAGACTCTAGCCTGCCCTCCACCACTGTCCTTCATTTTCAACTAGGCTGCAGCAGCGGCAATAAGTCTCTCCGGCTTCCCCTCCCCACCTTGCAAGAGGCCAGCGCACTAGCAGCAGTGGTGGCGGTGCCTCTGCCTGTCTCTGGCATGGGGGGAGGCAACTGTGAGGCCTGCTCTTTGGGTCAGGAAATGGACTCAGGTGCCCACCCCTCCTGCCCTGTCGGGCTCCCGCAGACAATCATGCTCACCCTTCTCTTTCCCCCCTTTCTCTCTTCCCCCCTCACTCTCAGAGTGAAGTGGGTGGGAGGAATACTTCTGGGAATATTAACAACCCAGGAAAAATGTGAAGGAGAATAAAATACAGGGTTTCCCAGCCAAAACCAGAGAGTTGACAGCTATGACTGTAGGTGCCAGGATTACAGATAACTCAAGGATGACTCAACCTTCCATCTTTTCAAGATCCAGCTCAAGGGGCTGGTGGTGCTCTGTGCAGCCATGTGTAGCCTGCATAATTAAATTGTAGTGCTAGGGGATGGTATATAGGCAGCACACTTTATTGCTGTGCAAAAACATTAGACATTTTATCAGTTATGAAATTTGGCATTTGAATTGCACCCACATAGCTAACACACCATTGATTGTCCAGTTTTATTCCTAGTAACAAAGGAGGCATGAAGAGAGAAACTGTATGTTACCCTAACAGTTCCATAAGTACCAAGAAAATATAAACACATGTTTTATAGAAATTTAAAGGGTTGCCACAATAAGTGAATTCTGAATCATTCATTTTGACAGGAGGGGAACCACACTTCAAAAATTATTCTCTGGACAGGCAGCCTTTACCACCAAATACATATATCACTGATCTTGGTAGCCTCTCCTTTGTCATCAGTGATCCACAGTAGATAACTTTCAGTTCAGCCACATGTTATTCTGAAGTGTAAAGTACATCTTGTCCCTAGACAGCCAGGTTCCAACTCCCCAATATATTAATTTATGACAAGGATCATCCGCTTTAACTCCGTTAATTTCAAGTCCCAAGGAATGCCTTGAGATTTCATTTGGCTTTTCCCTTGGTGCTAATTACTTGAGTTCTATATTTATAAAGGAGTTGGCATCTCATGAATTTCTCATTGCACTGATCTCTCCATATGTGCCCGTTATTTCTCCAAATTTAGCAAAAGTGCAATTAGTGCTAGAAATATGCATTAAAAATGAAGGCTGAGAAAGAAGTAAGACGGCTATTTGTTTATGAAAGCAGAAAAGCAAAGATTTGTCTGCCGCCCCCCTGTGGTTTAGATACCCCAATACTACTTGCTTAATTATGACTTAATTGAAAGGTGGCCGTGCAACAGCTGTTATATAATATGCCACTGTAATTGGTTTTGTAGAACATTATACCTTGTCTTGCCTATTCAAAGGCCTCTTAGAGCAAAGTTCTTTCCAATGCAGAAAAACAGGATGGAGAATACAAAGATGGTGGGAAAAATTACAGGGTGAATAGTTATATCCCATGTCCCATAGTGGTGGTTCCCAAGCTCGGATAACCCAAGTGGTCTTGGCCTGGAACTCCCAGAAGCCTTCACCACTAGCTGTGCTGGCTGGGGTTTCTGAGAGTCGCAATTCAAAAACTTCAGGGTTACACAAATTTGGGAACTACTGCACCTGAGTCATCAATGGATCAAGCCAAAGCACCAGTCAGACCTAGTTTATCTCACAATGTGAATAGGATCTCACTTTGTCCCATGTCCTCTTGCCCATGTGGTGAAGAGGGAGAACACGTGACTGGTTCTCAACACCAGTCTTGGATCAGCCCTAAGTCTCTGCTTGTATAGACTGTGGAAGAGGAATGAATAGAAAATTATTGTCATTGTGTATATGTACACAATATACACATACAACAAAATTCACAGACACCCAGAGACCAGACCCAACACACACACACACACACACACACACACACACACACACACACATAAAAAAATCTCCGAACACTCCTCCACCCACCAAAATTTTCTCCTTGAGTTTGACTGCTCTTCTTCCTTGCCAATCAGGGAATAGAATGAAGGAGCAAAACAGTATCAGGTGGCATATCCCATAGCCTGAAGTGCTAGGTAAGAAAGCAAAATGGAATCCTAGCTATCAGAGATCAAACCAAACTAGCTTTGCAATTCTTTTTGCAAAAGAGATCTTCAGATTTCAGGACATTTTGGTGAGGACGATGAACAGAGTTGCTCCCCATCTTTCTTCAAAGAGAAAGCTTTGAAGACCTTCCTCTTTAAAGAGGCCTTTGGTGACCTTATTAGTTAGTTTTTTTCCCCTTTCTTCCTCTCCCCCTTTCCATTTGCCGCCATCTTGCCCTCCGCTGCTTTACTGCTCGGACGCTTTTTTACCTATTTTATGTTATTTTTAACTTTGTTAGCCGCCCAGAGTTCCCGCTGGGAAGATGGGCGGGATACAAGCTCATAAATAAATAAATAAATAAATAAATAAATCTTAATGGGTGCAGTATCAATACCATTCTGGTGGCGATGGTTAGCCTGTAGATGGAGGAGTACAGTATAAGTAAATAATAAACAATAATTTGGAGAACTGCAGAGCTGGCAGGGACCCTATGAATCATCAAGTCCAGCCCCTGTCAGAGAGTCCAAGTGTGGAATTGAACTCCTCCCAACCTCAAAACCACTGAGCTATCCAGCATTAGTAATTTACTGACTAATAGTCTAGAACGGTGGTGGCAAATCATTGGCATTTCAAATGTTTTGGAATACAACTCCCACAGTCCTCAGTCATTGGCAATACAGGCTTGGAATTCTGGAACTTGTACCGTAAAACATCTGGAGGGCTGAAGGTTCACCACCACAGGTCTAGAAGGGCAATTTTTCTTGAATCTTATCCAAATGCAAAGCCTGCTCTCAAACATCCCAGCTCCCAGTTTCTCCAAACTTTGCCAGCTCTTATTCATTCATAAGAAGCAACTGTCCTTGCATATTTTTTCCAGTTTTGCAAAACATTACAATAAGTTAACATTGTTCCTTTCTCCCTCCCTCCCTCTTCATCTCCCTCTCTCGCCGTCCCTCCTTCTCAACCCATGCACTCCATCTTGGTTTGGGCTGCCTGCCTGTCAGATGGCCAGCTTCTGTGCCTCTATCCTTGATCATTCTCTCTCTCTCTCTCTCTCTCTCTCTCTCTCTCTCTCTCTCTCTCTCAAATCAAGCATTAGGGAACATAGCATACACTCCCTACACCTATGTGTCTCCAACTGGGCAGATGCAACCCCCTCCTAATGCCAACAAAACAATTCAAATTATAATTGTTGAGGTTTTGTGGATTTCCAATGTCAATGAGATGCAGGAACCATCAGGTTTTGTGGAAATACCAAATGGGTCTGAGATGAAGAGGGATGTTTTCCAAAGCATTAAAATGTTCCCAAAGTTGGCCGTTGTTGTCACACTCAATTCCTAATGCTGTTTTGAATCTACATTTTTCAACCTCTTTGTGGGTTTCTGTTTTGTTTTGTTTTCATTTCTACTCCCTTTGTTTCTCTGCTCAAGGTGAGGAAATGTCAAAACTGATAAATTCAAACTAATACCAATGTATGCATCAAGAGAAAATGAAGGACAGTTAGGTAAATAGAACTGGAGTAAGAGGGAAACAAATGAGCATCAGTTAGAATTGCATAGTTGTCACTCATGCATAATGTTCCAGGAATCAAGGCCCCCATTATATATTTTTACCACAAATGTTTGAAACTTAATATGCAATTTATAGATAAATTGCATATTAAGTTTCAAACATTTGTGGTAAAAATCCAGTCTGGCATTGTTTGCCACTTAGAAAATGAATGGAAGAGAATGGTGACATGCTGGGAGCTACGCCACTGATAAATAATGAATCTAAGTGTTGTACCTAATTTGCATCTCTGGAAAAAATAGAATTAAACAAACAGGTTCAGATAATTTTTCTACGTTGTTATACATTTTCCTTTGACCACCAAGCCTGGAAATAAAGAGGTGAGACACATGTTTGGATTTAAACCTGGGCCACAATTTATTAAATGAATCAACTTAATTCTGAAATGTTCCTCCCTAATCAAGGGGGCCAAGAAAATGCAAATGATTTACTTCAACACAAGATATCAATTGATTCAACACTGCACTACTGTTCAGCATTGAACCAGGGTTGAAGGCAGTCTTGGCAGCCCTCATCTGTGCCTCATTGGGATATTAACTTTGCCATATCTGTTTTGCTGTCTCACATCTTATTCCATCTAATTACCATTGAGGGCTAATATAGTCATTAATTCTAATTCAGCTTATTCAAATACCTATACCATTTGCACTGCCCTCTTTCTCCCCAAAAGCGTAACATGCCTTCCAGTTCTCCTTGTAGATCTGTAAGGAAGTAATGACAAATGGACTCCATCGCTCCTGAACAATTCTGGGTGGCCAAATCTAATGGTCAAATGAGTGATCACTGACCCACCTGAATATTCCAAGAACTTGCCAATTTCCTTATTTTGACTCTGGATCTGTCAATTTGCCTGGGGTCTCTAACTCCCCTCCAACTAAGGTGCTGTACAATATCAGACTAGATGATTTTAATGGCAGTTTAACTATCCCTAAGAAATTGAAGGTTGGCTTTGACCTGCAGAATCAGTGACTTGCCAGTCCACTGGGTCAAGTCATCAGGGAATACCCATGTAACTGGAATCAATGGGAAGCAGTGGCAGCACTATTGCTCACCTGATCAGCTTCTGATTCCAATTGGAAAGGATTTTTCCTAGGGGCAGCTGCTGTGGAGCTTCACAACTCAGCTCTGTAACCCCCAAACCTTTCCAAATTTTAGGGGGTTGCCTAAAATTGCTTGCTCCCCTGGGTCTTAAAGGACCTGGGGGAGCAAAGTGTTTCATTTTGTTTCATTTTGTTTCATTTCATTTCACTTCATAATGAAACTACTTTAAAAATCATTTTTAAAATTCATTTTTAACAAAACTTTAAAACTCATTTTTAGCAAAACAAAACAAAACTACTCTAGAAACAACATGAAACGAAATGAAACACTATTTTCCTGTTTTGTGCCCATGCCTTCTTGTAACTCTAAAGCCATTTAACTGACTTTCAGCACATATTTATTTTCATAGCAAACATAGCATTGTACCCATTGTACTTTTTGATCGTGAGCTGTCCAGAATGTTTTTTTAATGTACAATGACATATACATAATGGAAATAACGTTATACTTGGTGTCAAATAATTATAATTTCAGGCAATTACTTAAGAAATATTTCTGATGCAACGTTTATCATAAAATATCATCAGTAAGGTTTATCTGTCCACAGGAAAATCTACTTTTATAATAATTTATATTTAAACCTCATCTTCAAATTACTTGCCATACATTGCAAGTTCATCACTTTAAAGGAATGCACTTGTCAAACATGCAAAGATGCAAATTTGAAGAAGTCACAAACAATTATTGTACAAGGAGGATGGATGGGGTTTAAAGAGAGAAAGATTGTCATCATTGCACATTTACACAAAGGGATGTATGGCTCTGCCTATTTCCTGTTATTTTGATAGGTTTTTCCCACAGTTTTATTCTGTTCCACTGGCATATTACTCTGCAATTTTAGAAAAAGCTCTCCCATAAATGCTGTAATTCATAATACATATCTGAAATTTTGGTTCTACATACTGTTTTGAGGCAAAAACTAAACCAGATTTATTTCTGAGTAGAGATATAGATGGCAGCACTGACAATGTGTTATCTTTCAAAAACCATGTTTTAATATGCATGTTTATACATTTATGAAGCTGCCTAGCTGCCCAAAGCACCTCCGATCTCGCCTGATTTCGGAAGCTAAGCAAGGTCGGCCCTGGTTAGTACTTGGATGGGAGACCACCAGGGAATATCAGGTGCTGTAGGCACCTGCAGCAGGAACTGGCGAACCACTCCAGTATTCCTTGCCAAGAAAACTCCATGGACATGGGGTCATGAAGAGTCGGCCACAACTGTAACAACACAACACACACACATACATTTATACCAGTTGAGGTTGTTGTGTACTTTGGGCTGTGATGAAATATTCTAGTTGAGATCAGCTGTCTAGCTGAGCCCTTAAGGATTCTCTGACTCCCTTAAGAGATCTCAGCTCTGTTGTGAGTCCATTTTTATTGTGGTGGTTTTCACAATATACTCCAAATATAAGTTGCTTAAAACTCATGTTTCTGTGCAAAATAGGTGCCATTTCCTTTTGAAAAACTAAGCACATGTACTCTCTCTCTCTCTCTCTCTCTCACACACACACACACACACACACACAGACACAGACACACACACACACACACACACACACACACAGACACAGACACACACACACACACACACACACACACACACACACACACACACACACACACGTACTCATCAGACACAAAAGGACAGTCTGATTACAAACACATAAACTACCTATATTATCTTAGTTTTAATCTTCAATGCAACAGCCACTGCATTTTCCAATACAAGTGTTTTTAATACACTTATATAAAATTTCTCATTAAAAATGGGCATATTTTCTCCAAAACTGACCCAAAAATTTAACCCATGTTTTGTGGTAACTTGCAATGATGGTAATTTTTCTGAAGGCTTCCTTGTTACCATGTGGGGGTGAGTCGAATCAAGATTAACATTCCTATTTTGATCTGAATTTTCAAAGACAGGATTCACCAAGTACATTCAGATAAGTGCTCTGAGTACTTGGAGGAAGATCCTTCCTTGTTCTTGGATGAATTTAGGTCCTTCCTTTCTTCCAATGAACTCAACACAGCTAACATGGCTCCTTCCTCCCCCTCCCCCTCCTTCCCCATTCATCATTGTAACAGCAACTAGGGAAAGTAGGTCAGACTATGGCCGTTACTTCACGAACCTCTCGCTGCGCGGCGAGCCGTGATTTCCGCGCGAATCGGTCGGCTTTGTCCTCACGATCCTCCATTTTGGATGCGGCGCCACCCCGACCACGCCCCGACCACGCCCCTGAAGCGTGCTCCAAGCGGGGTGAGAGATTCCCCTGCCGGAGGCCGGGAATCTCCTCGCTCGCATCCCCCGTATCCAAATTCACGTGTGGCCAGTTAAAAAGTATAATTATTTTTTTAACGTACTTTTTCTCGAAATGCCGATGCATAGATCGGTTAACCGTTCTTTTGATCTTGCCTTCTGTACACGGGGCAGGGGCAACAGAGGGGGCAAGCGTCCCGGGTGACGTGAGCAGAGCCCCTCCGCTGGCAAGGGATGGCAAAGGGCTGCGCAGAGGGAGGGGGGAGGGGGTGTCGGTGCCGCCGCTGCAAGACACCCCGCGCGCCCACCCAGAGAGCGGCGGCGGGGCACACAGGGCGATGAAGCTGAGAGAAGCCTCTCCCGCCCCGCCCCCAAAAAAACCAACCCAGCAGCTCTGCTTCAGGGAAACACGATGGCCGCCCACAAGTCCTCTGACCGCAAATGACAGCCGGGTATTGATGCATCGATACGCCGTGGTAATTTTTTTGAAAAAATAAAAGAAAGCAGAAACCGGACGTTGCAAGTAAGCTTCCGAATGCGAAGGGAGCACGTGAAGTACTACTGGATTCGACCCTAAAACCTCGCCCGGTGAGGACACGGAAAGAGGGGTGGGGGCGAATGGAGACCACGTGACTACCACGTGACCGCCTTCGAATTCATAGCGAAGGCAATCACGCTGCGAAGAGAAGTTCTTCGTGAAGTGACGGCCTAAGAGAGAATGATTTGCCACAGTCATCTGCTGAGTTTCATGGCTCAATGAGGCCTTAAAGCTGGGTTTTCCAAGTCTCGTGTCCCCACCAAACCATAGTGTCTTACATTCTTCTCTGGAGCAGAATGATGTATATACACATCCATGGTTCCAAACCTTGGGTCCTCGGATGTTCCTAGACCACAATTCCCAGAAATTAGTGATGAAGGGTTTTGGGAGTTTTAGTCCTAGAACATTTATGGACCCAAGATTGAGAAACATTGATATATACAAAGGGGTCACACACACATATTATTCTCTGTTTGACTCCTCATGGCCTTCTATCTAGACAAAGCTTGCATGTAATGATTATTTACCCTTACTGGCTTCCTGCAAAACAGCCCATTGAATGCTCTGTTGGGTCAAAGGGCTTGGTTGTAAACCTAGAAGTATCATCAGCTTTGGGCTTCATGGTTTCCTTCACTTCACATGACATTTGCAGCACCATTTAGCTAAGAATTCCAGAGGGACATGGAAATGGGACATTTTCCTAGAAGATTATGCATACAAAATAAATGGCAAAGTTGTAAAGGTGCACAGACATGAGCACTCTAATCAAAATGTCATTTAATGTAAATTTCCACACGGATATCATCACAGAATTAGAAATCTGACAGTGAAGTGCCTATTATAAATAAATAGTTAAGGAGATGGTTAGCATATCAGTGACTCATTCCTTGCATCTGTTAGCTCGTGAAATCTGAACCCCTTTCATTTTTCTAAAACCTGTGGGTCATCAAAGCCAGTCTTTTCATAACACATTGTAGCTCGTGTATTTTATTTCTTTTTCTTTGTTAGTATTTTAAATCATTTTCCCTAGGCCTGCCATTGTGTCCTAAAAAGAGGTGTAGATGTTCACCTAAAAGGTGAAGATGTCAAACCCAAGGCATTCACCATGATACAACTTAGGAGCATAGAGGCCCCTTTAAATTGTGATTAATATATGTAGACCAGTAGTTTGTAGTTTATCGAAATATTAAACTAAGGGGGGGGGGAACCAGGGCTCCCATGCACTTCCCAGCTGAGATTTCATTGGGTGAACTACACACAAGCCCTGCTCTCACAAAGCAGAGAAGGTGGTCGGAGTTGTACCTTACAAAGGCGGGGGCTCACAAAATGGAACATGAGTCATGAAATGTCATTCATTCGTGTAGCAATATAGTACACTAAGAAGAAGCTTAGGATCGAAAACCGGTCCGAGACATCTAGTATACAGGTATACTTCCTTCTTTAGACCAATGGTGTTACAAATAAGTAAATAGTTCCAAACACGTGGCTTCATGGAAATCCCCACACACATACTCCAAACATTCTCCAAATGATCTAGTCAGGCATTACACAATCCAAAAATGAGGGACAAGTTGTTGAGGGTTTTTTTTAGCAGAAACAGAAGCTGTACAATCATTGCTCCTGCTAACAGGTAATTATTAGTGGTGCTTCGTGGAGTGGAAATAGAAAAGTTATTCTTGACAGTATAAATTTCCTCACATATCCAGTGATAATATTCAGATTAACTCAATCAAAGGAGAAAGTTTACCACCTTGCCTCCCGGAGAAGAGTTAAATAATTATAATTCTGCAAAAACTAGAATCATGAATTCTTTATTTTTAATAAGCTGTAAATCAATAGCCAAAATCTGACTGCTGGCATGATGTAAATAGTGCCACATTTGGTTTGTCTCTTGCTGTTGACCAATATCTATAGGTTTTGTTGCTGTAGATATCCATTATCATGAACATTAGGCAAAGAATGAGGAAGCAAAATGACCTTGAAGGCTAAACTAGGAGGAAACAGAATCCAAGACACAATGTTTCCAGGTTGTTGTTTTTCTGTTTGTTTGTTTGTTTGTTTGTTTTTTGTTAAGATGTTAATGACATCCTTGGCCAGGAATGGGGATTCATGTTAGGGACTCTGTCAATTTGGACATGCTGCCTAGCTACCCTAAGCACATCCGATCTCGCTTGATTTCGGAAGCTAAGCAGGGTCCGCCCTGGTTAGTACTTCAATGGGAGACCACCAGGGAATACCAGGTGCTGTAGGTGCCTGGAGTAGGAACTGGCAAGCCACTCCAGTATTCCTGCCAAGAAAACTCCATGGACATGGAGTCACGTAGAGTCAGTCACGACTGTAACGACACAACACACACACACACACACACACACACACACACACACACACACACACACACACACAACACACACACACACACACACACACACACAATTTGGACATAAGTCACACTGGTAACTCTACTCAGACTCAGCTTGGGTTCCCCCAGCCCCCTTCCAGTTGATTGGATTTGACTTGTGACTTGGAACCCACCCACTTCATTCCTTTACACTGAGATGGAAAAGCTTGTTTTTAATAGGGACACCAGCTTGAGGGTTGGGACTCTGTACCAAAGACATGGACTCAGATATGGCACTTGGTACCAAAGAGGCAGACTTGGACTTGAGACTCAGACCAAAAGACTTGCCAACAATCCTGACCTTGGCAACACAGCAGACAAATAATGGCAGGCACACAGATTCGTGTTCTCTACTCATGTGTCTTGCTTAATATAGGAGAGAGACATTTCAGTGGATGCTTCTAGCCATACATTTCTTTCCAATTATTCATTTCTTTGGCATATTTTTTTGTACACTCTGGCTTTCATTATCTGCAATTACCCCAATATTGTCCAGTTGCAGCTATTTTTAATAGTCATTTCCCGCTCTTTTAAGGCTTACTGCATCTGCTCCAGATACCCACTTGATGCTAGGATATTGCATGCAAGTATAATCCACAAGCACACACCATTCAGCAATTCATTTTACTAATATGCTGAATTTAAAGGAAGCATTATGTTTTCTTTTGCTTTTCATAATAACTCCCAGGAAACCCATTCAGTATGTCCATTTGACATATCTGGTATGTTCATACATGAAGGTAACATTTCTAAACCTTCCCCAACTGTCAGTTTTTAGCTCTTGGTCTACATATCATGGGCTGGAAACACAATGAATATTTAAGAAATCAGGGGAAATTACATCTGTTCATTTCTAATTATACCCCCACACACACAAAAATCACAATTAGAAAAAACTTGATTGCAAAGAAAAATTAAATTTGGGACCCACATAAACTGGCAGATTTGCCCATCTAGGTTTGTGCATTTAGTGTGTCACTTTAAAAAGTTGAGCTTGACTCCCTGTGTCAACAATTGCATAAATACCAAATTGCAGCTGCCACCACTGTTTTTCTGAGGAGTTACTCATATTTAATACCTAGCTGTCAGGAGTTATGACATGGGCATTTCCCTAGTGCATTTAGGCAAGGGTGATAAGTGAAAATTTTATTTCATTCCATGTTTATAGAATTTACCAAAATTCATATTTTACATAGTTGGAACAGGAAGGGAAAAAACCACACCCTCTGAAGCTTAAAAATTGGGCTCTATGAGAAAGCTAAACTGGCAATTTTCTCCAACTCTACAATTATCTGAAGCCACTATATTGCAGCAGACCTTAAGTCAGAGATAGATGGCTCAGGGAAGACAGTGGCTTGACCCTCCCCATCACTCATCTGTTAAACTGATCAACTACATGACAATGTGTCTGGATTATCAATCTGTTAAGGGCCCAGCAAGACAGGTGGTACGCATTCTAGAGAGAGATTGTAAATACCAACAGATGGCTGAGATGCTTACTCTGTGGGAATTAGCTTGTATGTAAAACAAGCCCATCTAACAGCTGTTGAATCTCAAATTTGCTTTTAATAATCAATTAATATTTAATTAACAGACTGACTATCCTTAAAATTCCAAATGGATTGCATAGTTAAACCTATTACTGCACTTGGTTTATGGTGTTTGCTCAGATAAATTACTGCATGCTAATAAAAAAAAAATTAAAGTTGACACAGTGTCAGTTTTCAAACCTGTAGAGGTGGAGGCTCTCTTAAAGGCAGGTAGACGGGATAGTATTTTAAAGAGTGCCACATGTTATAGAGGTCAGACCTAAATAATTCTCTGAATTAATATCAGATAAAAAGTTGAGGATCTACTGCATTTTAATTGAATGTTTATTTTTTGTACCAAACATTTGGACTAGAAAGTTTGCTAATATATTCAGATATGTTGATGATATAAACATGGAGACATTTTCATGAGCCCCTGAGAGTTTCCATACTTAGCAGATAACATTCACAGAATCATAGAGTAATGGTGTTGGAAGGGAACTATATGGCCATTGAGGCTAACCCCCTGCTCAATGGTGGAATACAAAGTATATCTACCATGTAGTGGTCCAATTTTCTTTTGAATGCCTCCAGTGTTGGAGGAGTCACCACCACTTGAGGTAATTAGTTCCACTGCCAACAGATAGGAGGTTTTTCTTGATATTTGACTGAAATATGGCGTCCTGTACCTTGAGCATATTATTACTTGTCCTGGGATGATCTAGAAAAGATCCTGTACTTCCTCTCTATGAGATTTTTCCAAGTATTTGGAGGCTACTATGATATGTGTGCGTGTAGACATGACCATATCACCCCAGTTCTGGCCCGTCTGCACTGGCTGCCCATCGTACTCCAGATAAGGTTCAAGGTCCTGGTTTTGGTTTGCAAAACCCTCCATGGCTTGGGACCTGAATACCTGTCAGAGCATATCTTCCCAAGGTCAACTGAGGCCCGACCCACTAGAATGTTGCAGGTGCTCTCACTCCGAGTGGCCACACCCAGGGAGGCGCAGAAATCGGTTACATGTAACTGCACCTTCTCTGTGGCTGCCCCTCGCTCTGGAACCAACTTCTGAGTGAGTTGCACCTTGCACAATCCCTGCCCACCTTCAAAAAAGCACTTAAAACCTTGCTTTTTCAGGAGACATTTAGCGACCTTTAATTTTTTTTTATGCCACTTGCCAATGATTTTAATCCATTATCAATTTTTCTTCTTCTCCTTTCTTTTCTTTTAAATTCTTTTAAATTCTTTTTCTTTTTTGCTGATGTTGCACTGTGTTCTATTTGGTTGTCTCGACCCATATTGTTAACCGCCCGGAGTTCCCTGGGAAGATGGGTGGTATAAAAATAAAATAAAACAAAATAAACAAATAAATATCTTCTTTCAGTCTTCTGTTCTCATTCTCAAGGCAAAACATGCCCTGTTATTTTAGTCTTTCCTCATAAAGCCTGTTTTGATTCCCCTGACCATCATTTTTGCCTTCCTCAGAACTTGTTTCAGTTTGTTGCTATACTTCTTGATATGTGATAGCTAGAACTGGAAATATTGCTCACCGTGAGGCCTAACCAGTGCTAAATAGAGGGGAACTAGTACTTCATGGGGTTTGGAGACTATTGTTCTGGTATTACACTCAAAAAATAGCATTTGCTTTTTTTCTGAGCCATATCCCATTTGTGTTGCCTTGAGCTTCTCTTGCTAACCTTAGCTCATTCTCTGCTTTTGCCTTCCTAACACCATTCTTGTAATCCTTTACTATCTGTCTGTATTCTTCCTTTGTGGCCGAGTCTTCTTTTGGCTTCCTACTTTTGCTGTCATCTACCGTTATTTAATTTGTTGTTATGACTCTAAAACAGCCATTCTCAACCTTTTTTAAATTACAGCCCTTTTAGAAGACCTTGCCAGTTTTCAGGGAACACCATCCAACAAGGAAGCCTTGAGTTTTCTGGAAGCAAGGGTGCAACATGAGTATGTGCCCCTCTTCAAATGTGTCAGGGTACAACTGGCCATGTGACTCCCAGGTGAGGATGGGTGCTCTAGAATTTTCATTCTAAGGAATTCCCACTCATTTGAGGCTCCTTTTCTTGTTAGGATCTCCAGCCATTCAGCCTTGATTGTCAATGATCTGGGTTCATTAAAAATAGTTTTCCTAACATCTACAGGGTATGTGTGGCTATACTCTGCTTTTGCTTCTCTTGAAATCAATAATTTCAGGAGAGCATTGTCACTTTCCCCCAGAGTTCCTTTTTACTGCCATTTCATCCACTAGGTCATCACTACTGGTTCAAACCAAGTCAAGAATAGGTACTTCTCTAGTTTCTTCCTCCACCTTTTTTTTTGGGGGTGTTGTGTCGTTACAGTCGTGACCGACTCTTCGTGACCCCATGTACATGGAGTTTTCTTGGCAGGAATACTGGAGTGGCTTGCCAGTTCCTACTCTAGGTGCCTGCAGCACCTGGTATTCCCTGGTGGTCTCCCATCCAAGTACTAACCAGGGCTGGCCCTGCTTAGCTTCTGAAATTAGGCGAGATCAGAGGTGCTTAATAGGTAGGTATATATTGGGAAGAGCAGTTCCCTCTTCACATTTTCAGCATAACATTTTCAGCATAACTATTTTTGAACACCTGGCAAAACCTCTGCCTGCTATGTAATATGTAGAGGACCAAAAAATAAGGCAGCCCCTCCTACTCTCATTGGAAGCAACCCTGAACGTTTCTAAAAAGGACCTATCACTACCACTGTGGGTGGTGAGCCAGGATCACAACTGACAACATTGGAAAAGGCTCATTTTCCTGGAAGCAATTTCTGTTTGTGTGGGAATTGCTCCACCTGCCCCCCCCCATGGTAGTACTGCTACAGGTCCAGAAAATCCAGCTTGGTCAAGGATCAAGTTCAGGCTGGAGTATTACTGCCCACATATTGTGAGATCACAGGAAATACGTCAGCTGGACTGTGCTGCAAGCCATCCAGAATGCAAGCTATTTCCTTGTCCCATGGCACCGTAGGATAGTCTACAGTATGCCAATGAACCCAAAAACTGCCAAGCAAATTTGGTTTTCAGCCTCACAGCAGGAATTAAGTCCTTTCTCCTCCTGCATGGTACTGTTCAGACTGGAAACAGCTACCTGGGAGCAGTGAATTCAATATATCCCTGTATTTATACCTTGCCTGATATACATAAGGCAAGATATAGATACAGTTTCTCTTGGTGAATATAGGGAAGCAGTAAGCATGTGGTCACTGAGTTCTGACAAGTGATCCAGACAAAAAAAAGGTAGCCCTGTTCACCTTCAACAGGCATAACTCA
The DNA here is from genome assembly GCA_029282475.1 of Phrynocephalus forsythii. NCBI lineage: Eukaryota > Metazoa > Chordata > Lepidosauria > Squamata > Agamidae > Phrynocephalus > Phrynocephalus forsythii. Next base: position 30,729,666 of record JAPFRF010000003.1, on the reverse strand, counting down.
TGGTGAGGGATGAAATAATTCCAAAAGATTGACTTTATTAGGAGTTAAAACTGTTGGCAAACAAAGAGTATAGAATCATTAATACTATGCCTCTGGGATCAGACAACTTTATGCAGATTTTTGAATACATTTGAAAGTTCTTGGTATGAATTTCCATTCAGTATGCAAACAGAACCCCAGAGAAAACACTGCTCCAAATTTATCGTATAATCATGTGATGGTAAAAGGAAAAGGAGGTGAAATCGCAACTTGTTATTTCTCTGAAGAGAAGGCTGTAAGTTGTCTAATTTAACTAAATTTGAAAATAAATGTATAATTAAATCACAGGGCAAATGAATGCACAGAAATGTCAACTGGAGGGGGTCATATATAATTTTCCTGCTCCCACACATAGCTTTGAAAATATAGCACAAAGTCTATAGAGAAAAAAGCATGCAGAATCACAGAAATCAACTTTTTAATAAGCATTGCATTGGCTTACAAGGCTAGCAGCAAATGCTGTTCATGAGCTAACTATCTGAGGTAGCTTTGTTTACAAACACCATAACCATTAAGTCATTTTCCTATATAGGGTGCAATCCCTTGGCTTCTGTGTGGATGCCCCATGAGTCAGAAGTTGAAGGATAGAAGGAGTGATTTCCCCTCAGAAGGCCCTTCCAACCACAGATTTCCCCCTAACCTCCCATGGAAGCCCCAAAGATCCTTGTGTGTTCATCTTCAGGAGAGGCAAAGATGATAAAGTAGGAATTCTGAACTTCAGTGAATCAGAACAGCAACCCTCTATCTCCACCACAGTCGTGGGAAAGAAATGTGGACCAGCTTTGAGGCTCACATACTTCCACTATGAAGTGGTTCCCTGAAAAGACACAGAGATAAACACAAGACTAGAATGACAAATATGCATGTTCCCCCTCCTTCTACACTTCTAGCATAAAGGTTTTGGATAGGTGGGTCATCCAGATTTGGTTCTCCCAATCATGAGTGGGACGAATGTCCTAGCTCAATAGAATTATAGTTTCTTTATTCATTACTTTTGCATCCTCTTTTTCCTGCACTGGGTGACTCATCTGAAGGCCTTTCTCCCATGTTTTTCTTATAAAAGCTTTACGAAGTTGGACTGAATGAGTATGACTGGCCCCACTTCCTAGGCCCCAGACTTCCTGTAGTCTAGTTCAACTTGAATTATTGTTCCACATAAGGTCTGAAAGGAGTTTCACTAAGCTGAAGAGGATTTCCATGCAGAAATGTGGGCATAGGTTTGCATTCCTGGCTGAGCAGAAAAACAGCTGCAAAGGACATAAACAGGTCCATGAAAGATTCCTGAGGAGACCAAAGGTGGGTGAGTGAAAGATACCTGTGAAATAACTAATAAGACAGCTGTGGGGCTGGGGGAGAGATGAACTATCACTGGCAAAGTTGCACAGTGGTTAACTGGTCAGCGACTTAAATCACCACAAACTGAAAAGCCAGCATGCCCCCCCCAAGGAAAATATGTGCATTTACTCACCATGGGAATAGGACATGGTTAATCCAATCCCCTTTGATCAAGGTAGCCCACAAGCCCCTCTTAAATATTGCAGAGAAAGAACAGACAACCTGCTGAGGTCTGTCCTTCTCAGATTCCACCTCTGGACAGATTAGGCAGTCATGCTTCTCAAACCATGAAACCTAGCTAGACATGGCAGTGGGGACTACCATGGCCTCCTGGTTGCCTTTAACTACAACACCAGGCCAAAAATTGTCACATCTGAAAGAACATAAGAGCAAATTTCCATGTAAAGTTTCATTGCTGCAGAAGACCTTTGCTCACCTCTGTTCCCTAATTAGTTATGATTGATTAGTCCTGATTAACATAAACCAAATTACCGTGCAGCAAGTTAGCAGACAGATGAACCTCTTTTCGACTGAACCAAAAGAAATCCATCCTCCTGTTCTGATGATTTCATGGTTCCATGGCCAAGCTCATCATCATACATTTATTGCTGAATCGCATTTAAACCATCCACATTAATATTAAGTGGTTACACTGGTAATATGGCATTCATAAGCACCGAATTCACAAATTAAGCAAACAATTAAAATTTTGCAATATTAAGAAGCAACAGCTGACACTGCAGTTTCTCTGTAACCTTTTGCCTAACTGGAGTAATGAGTTCCCTAATTAAACTTAGATGTTGCAACAAATTAGAATTAGATCAAAGTGGGGAAAAGCCCTGGACAATAAGAAGCTGCAGCTTCATAGTTATTCATGTCCAACTTAAAAATGGCTCTTGATTTAGCTAATTATGTTCGCTACATAATATAAACAGGAAACTTTGGTGCTGCTTGAGCTGCATGGCTTATGGGCATGTTTGTTTTTAATTTACAATGTTATGCAAAAATTAAGGCTCCTTGTAGAAGTGTTTCTGCAAGGATAGGTTCCAAAAAAAGTCTGATAAATAACCCGCAGGGTGCACAGCAAGATGTAAATAATACTCAGCAAGTTATTTGCTCTTGTCAATTTAGACCATCATGATATGACAAGACACTTTGCTAATGAATTTTCATGGTCTACCAGATTCCACACCTCCAGGGGAGAGTAACGGTGGGGGAGAAAAAGAAAAAATAGGTTTAAAAAATAGGGGAGAAGTGGAGAAGGCTATTTATTTTCTCTTTGAGGTCTTCATAATTTGTGCAAATTGTGTCCCTTCCATTTGATGAGAAAAGCATATACACACAACATTCACAAAACTAACGACCTATTATTGTAAAAGGTGGTAACAATGCCTCAATGGGGCATAATGGCTCAGTGGGCTAAAGCGCTGAAACTGTTGGCTGCAAAGTCAGCTGATTGGTGGTTCAAATCCCGGGTGCCGCGCAGTGGAGTGAGCCCCTGCTGTTAACCCCAGCTCCTGCCTACCTAGCAGTTTCGGAAGCATGTAGATGCAAGTAGATAAATAGGTACTGCCATAAAAGTGGGAAGGTAAACAGTGTTTATGTGCAGAAAAGCATTCAGCCATGCTGGCCACATGGCCATGGACTTGCACGACACTCACTCTTTGGCTTAAATACAGAGATGAACACTGTCCCTAGAGTTGGAGACGACTAGCATGCAAATGTGGGGGGAACTTTTACCTTTACCTTTGTTTAGCAATGCCTCTGGTGCTCCTGATTCTTAAAAGTCCAATTTTTGTGTTATCTGTGTTAAAGCATCAGTGGTTCTAATGCATTCTTTTGTGCACTTTTCCTCAATTAGCTTTCCATTCCCCTTCAAAAAAACAAAGCACTTTTCCTCTTTTGACAAGAGGGAAATCATTTTACAGTTACGTGTCTTTGCCTGCAAGGATGAGACAAGCAAGATTTTCTCTCCTAGTGAAGAGCAGTCAGTGAGGGGGCATTGGCAATGAGTCCCACATATATGCTTGGGCAACTGTAGCATGGACATAGCTTACAGAGTGCTGTTAGCACTCGGTGAATGGGGTCCATTCATTGACCTTCTCTCAGCCTTGCAAGTTCATCAGTATGTCCCACCCAACCAGTGCAAAGGGCTCTCCCCACCTATGTATGGTAGCACCACTGGGCAAATGGCTTCCTTGGCTTGGAGGGGTCATCAGGGGTCTCTCCCCCATCAGGAGCAGGATCTTGTTTCCCCTCCCCCAACACATGATCCCACCTCTCCCTGTCCCCCACATGAATATCCTGAGGGGTCCATGTCCTTCCAGGTTGTATGTAGGAAACTCAGGAGGCCACCCAGCAAGGACTTCTACCAGGGCTCATAGAGATGGGGAAAGGAGAGCCAGACATCTGGCTTCCACTTCTGGTTCCTGTTCGACATAGTAATGTAGGGTATTGAGGAGCTGTTCATAAAGCCATGAAAATGCAGTTGACTGTTATTGTTTCCTCCTCATCGTCATTCTTGATAGTAAAGTACATCCCATATATGTAAAAAGGTGAACAATTTGAAAAAAAAAATTCTTCCCTTTCCACTCATATAAAGTCGTGACAGTACCTTGCAAATCTAAAGCAACAATGGTGAAACTAAATCAATTCAAATCAAGCAAACATCTAATCACAAGAGAAACAATCATGTGCCATTTCTCTTTGCACTTTCTGAAGTTGCTATTTACCTTTTGAATTAGGCAAAAGGAGCTGAGCCGTGTGGCCATCACAAAACACAATTGCAAAAATAGGTTACAGGCGATACCTTCATAGGGTATCACTACACAGAAGAAGAAAAATCCAAATGTAATAGACGTGAATTCACACCTGGGAAATTAACTTTAGTTGATCACACAAGAATCAGCAGAGAGTGAGGAAGAGATCAAAAATCAGCCTTGTTTGCAGCTTTTTAAGATAGTAGTGTTCAGGCTGTTTGGGTTTGCAGAACTTAGAGCTAGGACACAGCTACCTAAACAAGCAAATAAGTACTGATTACTGTAATAATTTTGTTTTTTTGTGGACTCCTTGCTGGCTCTCTTCCTCTTTTTTGATCTCCTAAGTGCTCAAATGTAACAGCGCCAAGTCTTAAGGAAGGAAGGAAGGAAGGAAGGAAGGTAGAGGAAGGAAAAGATAGAACAAAGAGATCCTAGCATCAAGTATAGGAAGAACAGGATTCAAACTGCAGACAATTCCCTATCTAAATAGGCTCTGACTCACTGTTCCTATAGTCAGATGGAATAGTTCAAAAGAGAATGACTACAAACCTGCCCATAGAATAATGTGAAATGTTTTGAATCAACACACACACACAATCACACTGCCAGGGTCCAAATTGATTTCCATAGACTTGTACATTGTGTAGTCTACAGAAATTAATACAAATCTAACTCTCCCAGTCCTGGAGCAATATTTGCATTATTTGCCAATGTGCTTAACCAGGCTAGACCACTAAGCAGCTTTTGGTTTGCCGAGAGTCTTTTTTAAATCTAAATGGATTCAATTCTCTCATCCCCTGCAAAAAAAAAAAAATGCTCTCTGACTTTAAGACGTATACCTTCAAGGATGAGAAAGGCTTACGTATTTGCTTATATATTCTGACATATCTGTGTGACATTTATTTTGGTTCTGACAACTCATGGATAGTAAACCAGGCTGTATGCCCTTCTGCATCTGTCTATTGCTGCAGATAGTTTCGGAGAATTAACAAAATATATGCAGCTTGCATTTCTTCTGATGTCCTTGTATTATGCAGCTGTAGAATGATGAGTCAGAAATAACCTGGGACTTGCAGAAGTTACTTCGTGAAGAAAATGCCATTTAAAGAACATTTAAAATGCTAAAAGAAAACATGTCTGTGAGGATTTACAAAAAAGTGGGATAGCAGTGCACTCAATAAACCCACGAGTCTCGTGGCACAGTGGTTAAATGCCTGTACTAATATAATTGAAAGGGCATTTAGAAATGCAGCTGATGTGAATGAAAATAGCCATGCCGGACTACTTTAAAAAGCCGAATATAGTATTATGAGGCACTTGCTATTTATTGAGAAATGGAATTGACATTTAAATTAACAGTGATTAGCATTTTAAAACCACGAGGTTGACATCACCAGTAATATATGATACTGGAACTGAGAGGACTGCAGTCTAATATAATAGAAATAGCAGATATGTTCACATGTACAGTATTATTTACGGACCTAGACATATTTATGCTCTTGAATATATGTTGTGCAGGTTTAGATATCTGGTTGTCTTGTCAGAGGTTGATTCCAGGGATGTTGGCAAGTCTTTGGGTCTGAAGCCCAACTTTGAGTCTTTGGTATCAAGTCCTGAGTCCCAAGCCTCCAGCCCAAGTCTGTTAAAAGCACCCTCGGGGGGGGTGTAGATGGGTTCCAATTCACAAACTGAGTCCAAGTCACTGGAAAAGTGTCCTGAGTAATTTCAGGTGAGACTTAAGTCAGACTTGGCACCAAGTCTTGCAACTCAAGTCCCCGTCCTTGGTTGATTCCTCACTGTGTCTCCTGGGAGAAGAGCCAGCTTGTGTGGACTTGGACAAGCTGCACAGTCCCAGGGTGCCCCAGAAGAAGGCAATGATAAACCACATCTGAGTACTTTATGTGGTGTTTAGCTGTTGTAATGAATAATGCATGAGAAGTGTCTGTACTGATTGGTGGGTTTGTAGACCAACGAGAGAGTCTGAGGACTGGCCTAAGGGGATTTCAGGCCCTCCTCAGCATTGATTTAATCAGATAGGGAATCTGATAGAGTCTGAGAGAATCAGGGATAGATAGGGATCTACACTTATTGGAGAAAAGATAGAGAAAGAAGAGATAGGACTTTTAGAGTGTCTGTGAGGAAAATTAAGTTTCTAGAGTTTGTGAACTTAGGAACTGGGTGCACATATGTTCTACTTTATTAGTAACCAAACTTAAGTGGATTTGAGCAATATTCTTTATGTTTGCATAGTATTTCAACACTTTACCCTTAATGATTTTGATTCTACCTTGTAATCAATAAACTTCTTTTATTTTTGTTCAACTTAAAACAGTCTGAAGGCTTTAATTTACTAGCGAAGCTAGTTGGTGGCAGCAAAAGAGAAAATTAGAAGTGTTTTTTGTCAATAGCCTATGAAAGGGCCAGGGGCAATCACTTTAACACTACACTTTCTACCTAGAATACCCTGTGATAGATCTCCATAAGTGGGAATTGACTGGATAGCACATTTTATCATCATCATCATCATCATCATCATCATCATCATCATCATCATCATCATCATCATCATCATCATCATCCTTCAGATGAATTATAAACTCAAAAGCCAGAAAAGAATATTTAGTTCTCCTTCCCTGTTACCTTTCTCTATGATATAATTATTCCTCTTTCATTTCTGTTTCCATAGGCAGAATACCAAGGAGGCATAGGATTCAAGTAAATGATCCACTGAAGTGTTAACTAAGAGTTATGTGGCTCTTCTGTAATGATGTCCCAGTGGAAGAAATGGAGAATATTTTGTTCATGTCAATTAAAGCTGGACGTGCAAAATTCTTTAGAGGGCAATCCCCCTAGGAAACTGACTGAATATTGTATGAAATCTTTTCTCTACATAATTCAGACTTGGATAATGGAGGATTGCACAGCACCTACATTTTCTAAGTGAAACACAATCCTGAGCCACTGTCATCAATGCATTGAAGATTAATAATCTCTCTTGGTAATGCTACATTTAAGTAATGTTAAACTTAAGCATTTAAAAATGATGAAGTACATGCTGGAATCCACACATATTTCTGAGCAACATCATCCAGTGAGTTCACAATATGCCAATATTCTAATGGATCAGATGGGTGATTTTTTGAGAAGTGGCAGGTTTAAAACGAAACAGTACCAAATCTGAAATGTTATACATCGATCTTGATAAAAAGATAGCAAATAACTTAGTGTACAATCTAAATATATTACAAATACAAATTCTTTAGTGCTATGGGGTGGTATATAAGCAGAACACTTTGCTTTCATAGTTGATGAAGCTGAACATGTAAACAGAAATTAAACCACTCTTGAAAATATGTAACATCTGATGAATATATATAAGTTCTTGAAGCATTTTGTTAAAAGTTGAAATAATGACCCCTTGAATCAATATAGAGAGGACATTCTGTTAGAAAATGGACCATATCCTCTGTCTTAGAGCATCCTGGGGGGAAATCTCTACTTGTACCATGTTGGTCCATATAACTTCCCTGAATCTCTTTCAACTGCAGTGAGTTTGGTCTGTCTTAATTAGCAGTTGTCTCGGCTCTTGTGAGCTGATAAGGCAACAAATACAGTATCAGGGCACCTTTTCAAAAGGAACTAAACATAGTAAATATCTAGGTATATAAAAGAACTTAGCAAATGTTTAAAAATAAAGTTATAAACCATGTTATACAAAAATAAAGCAAGACATCTTTGTGCTCCAAAAGTTCAACCTCATGGTTTGGACAAACTGCAACTTGAAAAGTGTTAATTATTCCAAAGTTGTTGTTGTTGTTGTTGTTGTTGTTGTTGTTGTTGTTGTTGTTGTTGTTGTTGTTGTTGTTTCAAGTGTTGGCTATAGAAAATCCTCATAAAAAACTTGCAGCATGGCAAAAATGTTTTTGTAATTTTATTCATAGCCAAAAAAAAAGTTAGATTGTCTTGCAGATAATCTTGTAGCATACTATACAGGCCATCAAAGGAAGACAGGGAACTCTGAGTGCCAAACCTTCAGAAATATTTCAAAGCCTTTAGCTGAGGCAGGTGTTTCCTTTTTTCAAAATATAATTTTCAAAAATCATGGGTAGAATTAGTTGAGATACTTCTGGGAGGGGCATTCTTTGAGCCACAATCTAAACGTTCTGCCTCAATTCATTTGTTAAGACAGATTTCAGGGTATGGAATAAAAGATGACTAAAATGACATCTTCTGTATCACCATCAGCAACCCTACCAACAGCAGCTTCTGGATATACTTGCGGCAAGCTACATTGAATACAATCTAAGATGAATTATGATCACAAGAAGCTCAGTAGCATCAAAGCACATGTCTTTCAGTTTAATACGTTGAGCCAAAGATTTGTCATGTTTATTCAAGTTCAAATAATCCAGGATATTGCATCTGTTAAGGGCCATGTCCTTAACAGAGAATATTATTCAGAAAATATGGATAATGTATGGTATCTATGGGGTAAGGTAAAGTTAAAAGTTCCCCCGCACATGCATGCTAGTTGTGTCTGACTCTAGGGATGGTGTTCACCTCCATATTCAAGCCAAAGAGCCAGTGTTGTGCAAGTCTATGGCCACTTATGGGGAGCCCCTTTTTAATCAATCCAAAGATATAGGTGGCATATGAGTGTTTCCACCATGAACAGTGATATTTATCTATTGTACACCAAGGTAACAAAGCTATCTCACATGTCTGCACAACCCATTCAGGCATGTTTGAAAGGACCCTGCATTTCTTTCTCTCTCTCTCTTTTTAACTATTATTGTTTCTTACCTATAAAAGAGAACATCAGACATAGCCAATAGAGATGGGCACGAAACAAAAAAATGGTGTTTCGGTTTTTCGTTTGTTGTTGAGAGGTCTGTTTCAGTTCATTTCCATTTGTCGTGAATTTTGGGGGAAATCGTTACCATTTTTTGTTTTTTGTTTGTCATTTCTACCCGCTTTTTGCGCGATTTTTAAAGCATTTCCGTGCGCAGGCATCCCCCAGCGCCCCAGACCAGAGGGAAAACACTAAAAAAAAAATGGATGCTGGAAGAGACACAGTATAGACAAGGTATGCAGGGAGGCTGCAAAGGCAGTGGCGGGCGTTGCCCAGGGTGCAATGCAGCCACAGAGTGACTGCACTGCGGGGCAGGGGAGGGTACTCACTGAGAGGTATGCAGCACACACGCACACAGGGAGGCTGCAGAACTGAAGCTAGAGTCACAGAGCCAGCAATCCCACCCTAACTCCCACCAGAGACTGCAAGGAGGACAGGGGGTGCCAGAGCTTTTTATGCCCTCTTTGGCTGCCAGACCTGCCAGCCCAGTCTGCAACCTGGACATGCTATTGGTTGAACATGATCCCACATCACATGGCTTGCCTCCATTTTGTGGCTGGTGTGACATCCATTTTAAAGGTGAAAGAAAAATACATCGCGATGGGAGAAGACAAAAACAAATGTTTTAAGGACCCCAACCCCCCTGGTAGGTATTATCAGACAATACAAATAATTATCGCTGTGTTTCTACAGATGTCCAGGGTGTTTTTTAACATTTAAAACAGCTCATTTCATTGCACGTTGCCATTAATGGAAACGAAATGTAACGACCACAGTTTTTGTGGTTCTGTTCGTTTTGTTGCATTTTCAACACAATTTTTGTTTGTCATTTCGTTACGTAACGGAAACGACAAACGGTAACGGAAACAAAAAAATGTTCGTTCCGTGCCCATCTCTAATAGCCAATCTGGCAAAACCAACACAAATAAATCACACACTTACTCATACACTACATATATAGATCAAAGGATTTCACCACTGTCCAGTCATCCGATTGCCCTCCAAGTGAGTACTCCAATCTTCTATACTCTCACTTGTCTAATTGTCTGCTTCCAACTCTCCTTTACAAAATATCACAGTTGGTCCTGCAGCACCTCTGAGAGCATATCTAAATCTGCAAAGTCCAATAACCTTTTCAACACCTCTTCCATTGTTGGGGTTTCTTCCTTCTTCCACTTTTGGGCCCAGAGCAGTGCCTGCCCAGAGGGTGCTTGAAGTGCTGTGGGGTGGTATATAAACAGAACACTTTGCTTTTATGCTTTAGAGGCAGGAAGTCAGAGGGCAGATGTAAAAGCTGCTTATGTATTGGGTTTCACACCCCCATTCTTCAAACAAAAGGACATGGGTCATATACCACCACCCTCACTCACTCACCCCTCATCTCCATTTAGCTCTAGGAGACATATGGGTCCCTGTTGGCCAGAGAAAGGGGGTTCCATATAGCTAGACATCCCCTTCAGGCATGCCTATTTGCCCCGTAGTATGTTGAACTTGGGGGGGGGGCTTGTTATTTAGATTATCAGTAGAAATGGGCATGAAACAAACTTTTGGTTCATTTTGTTATTCATTATTCATTTCATTATGTAACAAAACAAATAACAAACTGCCCCCTCTAAGAGAAATGAAACGAAACAGAAGAGAAAGTCCCATTTTGTTTCAGTTCATTTCATCCAGGAAAAAAAAAGGAAAAAAAGCTGACCAGCCGCACTACAGCTGGTAGGCAACCACATGTTCGGCAGAAAAAAATAAATACATTTAAAATACTACCCAGCGCATGGGCCCCAGTCCCAGCCTGTGAGCACCAGACCCAGCCGCTAAACTGGCTCACGGGTCATGGAACTGGCCGGCCGGCTGGCAATAATAATAATAATAATAATAATAATAATAATAATAATAATAATAATAATAATAATAATAATAATAATAATAATAATAATAATAATAAGCCAACCAGCCTGCGCTACAGCTGGTAGGCGGGCCACATGGTCGGCAGTAAAAAATAAAAATAAAATAAAATGGACCGGCAGGATTAAAAAAATAAATAATAGTAATCATAATAATAAAACCCACCAGTGGGGTTCAAAAAAAGAACAACAAAAAAAAACAAACCCGAACCAAAACAAATGACGAAATGAATTATTTTCTAAAAATTCATTTTGTAATTAACAACCCGAACTGGACCAGAAAGCGAAATGAAATGAAATGAATCACCTTTTTTTGGTTTGTGTCCATCTCTAATTATCAGATAAAATTCTAAGTCATGAAAAATGACAAAAATACAACTCATAACAGTCCCATTCAATTATGCCTTTTTCCAAGCCACAGATAGATCTATCAGTAAGACATTACACATGTCTGCTCTTAAACAATGTTTGTAGAAAACAGTCCCATTGAAAGTCCAACAGACTAATTAGCCATTCTGTTGTCCTTTGATGCTTTGTTGCTTCTTGGCAGAAGAAGGTCATCAGAGAGGATTAGCCATGTGTTCAAGTTAGAACAAGGAAATAAATCATCAGGAGTTGATAGATACTAACAGAACTGTTCCAAGTTACAGAGGGTGACTTTGTCAAAATCATAACAAATATATGTGAAAAAATATAGAAAACAAAACAATGCCCACAGACTGGAAATGTTCAATAGCCATTCCAATCCACAAAAAGGAGATTGCCAAATACTGCAGTAACTATATAACCATTGCATTAGTTTATCATTATTTTGTTGCTCAATGTACTTCAACAAAACCTTTTGTTTTTTGTTCAAATTGGAATTTGAAAAAGCTAAGGCACTAGAAATCATATTGCAATATACATTATTTACTGAGGTGCAACAAAAAAATTCAGAAGAAATTATTATAAACTACAGCAAAGCCCTTGGCTATGTGGATCAAAAGTTATTGATTATTCTAAAAGAAGTGGATGTGCTTCAACACTTGATTGTCCTGTATTGTAAGGCAGAAGCTACTGTTAGGATAGAATGTGGAGAAACAAACTGTTTTCCCATTGGCAAAAGAGACTAAGAAGAGGTAATTTCTGTCACCCCATAAATGTATTTTTGAAGTATTTCCTTATGACCTGATGCACCCACCTCCATCTTCCTTCCCTGTTGTATTTTTATGGCCAGGGAAACACATCTAGTTCACCCATTTTGGATTGTTCCCCTTTCTCTTCTCTTCTCTTCTCTTCTCTTGTCTTCTCTCCTCTTCTCTTCTCTCCTCTCCTCTCCTCTCTTCTCTTCTGTTCTCTTCTGTTCTCTTCTGTTCTCTTCTGTTCTCTCTCTCTCTCTCTCTCTCTCTCTCTCTCTCTCTAAAAGCTGGTATTTCCCTGTAAAATTTCTGAAGGAAAGACATTTTATTTCTGTTTATCAAGCCCATCTCTAATCTTCATCATCCTTCAATGCAAGCATTGTGCATTTTCCCCTGTCCAATAAATTTCTCCTCCTGACAAGATTTCTCTAATTTCACTAATTTCTCCTCCTGACAAGATGCACTATGTGACAAGATGCACTATTGCCACAGCTCAAATATCCTTTATAGGTTGTGGTGTCCTCACCTGGATGACTAAGAATTTCCACAGACATATTCCTAAAACAGTGATCTTGCCTTGAATATAAGAGTTGGGCTGAGAGAGGTGGATTGTGTTCTAATTAAAACCATGTATGTCTTGTCTTTTGCAACATGGACACTTCCTTACTCTGTGATTCTGCTGGCTGAAGAACTTTACATCCTACCATGTTATAATTTTTTTTTAAATTTCATGTGCTCTGCTTCTTGAATAGATGACTCACAAACCTTGGTAATCCTTTTTTTTAAAAAAAAAAATTAACTGAATGGAATATGAATAGCTAAAACTATTACCAGCACAGAGAGGACTTTGTTGTATCCGACAGACATGGAGGTGTTAAAAATGAGGGTCATGTGAGGAAAACTTGAATTGAAAATATAGCTATGTTTGGAATGTGAACATGCACACCCCACAATGTCTTCCTCTCTAACAGGAAAAAATGTGCAAGCTTTTGTAAAAAAATTTCATAACCTAAAAGGAACTCTTTTTTTTAATAACTTTCCCCATTAGAAGAGTCCAGAGCTATGGGGAGTTACTGATCCATCCCTCACCCTAATATAGATGAGACAATTTCTTGTTTTCACTTTGGCCCATCCTTAATAAAAAAAAAAGCAAGTTTGAAGAAAAATGGCAGCTAATGATGGAAGTCAGTGGATGAGTTGGTGGGCAGTAAATGCTGCTGCTAGCCCTTGAGACACCATTTGTCCCTGCATCCTATATGACAGCGTTTTTCAACCACTGTTCCGCGGCACACTAGTGTGCCGCGAGATGTTGCCTGGTGTGCCGTGGGAAAAATTGAAAAATTGTAAAAAAATTCAACCCAGGGCCGGCGGGTGGCCCACAGCTGGGATACGCTATAAATAGCGTCCAAGGGCCAGCTTGGCTTCTCCCCCCCGAGGCCCGCGGCGCTGGCGTCACTTCCTCCCCAGCCGGACCTGGCCCCGCTCATTCTCTTAGTGTTTGCCCTGTGCCTGCCGCCGCCGCCGCAACTCACTCGCTTCCCTCTCCCCCCTCCTTTTTTTACCCTGGACCACCACCACCCCTTTCCTGGGAGCTAACAGTGGACTGAGCCACCCAACAGCCCGCCCGCCAACACAAGCCGGCCCGGGAGCCCCAGCCCAGAACAAACCACCAGGTGAGGGAAAGGGGAGGAGGGGTGCCCGGCTGCCCCACGAGCACCGTGGCAGGGCTGCGAGGAGGAGGGGATGGAGGAGGCCTCCCCTGGGCCTGGCTGAGGAGGCGGGCGGGGGGGGCTACTGGCATGGCTGGACGGCCGGACGGACGGCCTTTAGGGTCCGGGAGGGGAAGAGCCGTCTCTGAGGGGCCCCGCGATGGGTTCTTTGAAGTCTTGCCCCTTTCTGTCTTGGGTCGCCCTCTTCTCTCTCTCTGTCTTTTCTTTCTTTTACCCCCCACCTCTCTCTTTCCATTCATACCCTTTCCCCTCTTCATAGAAACGTGCTCATTTCTAGCCTGCATATGTGTATGTCTAGCAGCCTGCCTACTGTAATTAAAACTGTAAACCGCCCAGAGACTCCTTGAAGTGGTATGGGGCGGTATACAAGCAGAACACTTTCTGCCTTCTTTCCTTCCTGCCTTCCTTCATCCTCCTCCCCTCCTGTCGCTGGACTTGCTGAAGGCATCTGCCTTGGCCACAGTGTGGAGAGCAAGATTGGCTTTTGGGTCTTATTTGTGTTCCTGGAGAGTCAGTGCCCCTTCCCAGGTCTCCACTGGACAGAGAAGTCCATGCAGGGCAAAATGTCTTTAAAAAAACAACACAGGTAACTGGGAACTGGGTACTAGAGATCAGGCTGCCTCAATCTGTGGCCCCTCTGTCCTGCTTCTCCCTACACCAGCAATGGCGAACCTTTTAGAGACCGAGTGCCCAAACTGCAATTCAGAACCCACTAATTTTTTCGTAAAGTGGCAATACAGCAATTTAACCTGAATACAGGTGGCTGTGAAGGGATGATGTCGGGTGCCCACAGAAAGGGCTCTGAGTGCCACCTTTAGCACCCATGCCAGAATATCAGCTTTGTGTTCAGCCAAACAGGCCCAGGTTGCGCACTGAAAAGTATTTTATAATTTTTCATATTTCTGTTTACTTACTATTTCATAATAAAGTAATTATAAAATACTTTCTTTGTGTTTATTTGATTCCTATTCAAGAGAATTACTTTATATATAGTCAATATAGGCACAGAGTTAAATTTTTTAACATTTTCTAATGGTGGTGTGCCTCGTGATTTTTTTCATGAAACAAGTGTGCCTTTGCCCAAAAAAGGTTGAAAAACACTGCTATATGAGATGGTTAAATTTGCCACTTGCAATTTGGAAGACTAAGTTAGGTACCATTCTAGCTTCTGCCAAATCTCCATTAACTCTGTGCAATTAAAATAATATCTCCTCCTAAGAAGGACTGAAGTCTTCCTCGTTATCAGTCATGGGGTGATTTCAGAATGGTGGTTGCATTGGTGGTTCTAATATTGAAATCTTACAGCTAATCTTATAATCACATAGCTGGGAGAAAGTCCCATAGCTTTTATTGGGAGTTACTTCTAAGTAGACACATAAAGAACCTCACTATAAATATATTTTATAGAGACATCACTAAAGTCATCTATCAATATAGGATATTGAAATCATAGTCCCACTGGCAGCTGTCTGTTGTGATAGTTCTCCTGGGCATAATGCATCTTAAAATGTCATGCTGTACTTTACCATCTTACCTACACTGTGGTGCTTTACCAGAATCATGAATCTGAAAGTGATGCCATGAATCAGTGTTTGGAAAACACCTATAAAAGAGAAGGTTTGCCTGTTGGTAGCAAAATCATAAATCAGAAGGACCCGTTAGCAAAGCTGGGTAGAGTAAATTGTACTTAGGAATGCTATGAAGCTACTGCAATCAATCAGAAAGATTTATTGGTAGAGGAGAGGAATGAAAGATTTTTGACTGGAAGCAAAGCAATGACCAGCATTAGCAGCAGTAAAACATCTACGTAGCTTTGTCATATTCTGCTAGTTATATGGGCCACTCAATTGCACTAAATCTGACACATTCCATTGATGGTGCGGCACCAAAGTGTGTATAGAATACTAGTGATGTGCGGCTCACACCCTGCATGGGTTGGACAAGCTTATTTTTTTCACTCCTCCTTTGGGACTCCAAATATTAACACTTTTACTAACTTAAAAATAATGTTTGTTTGTTTGTTTGTTTGTTTGTTTGTTTGTTTCTTTCTTTCTTTCTTTCTTTCTTTCTTTCTTTCTTTCTTTCTTTCTTTCTTTCTTTCTTTCTTTTTTTCTTGAATTCACTTTAAGCCCAAACAAAGGAGCCATTACAAAGCTACTGGATGGAAAAAGAGAGAGCTGGTTGCTATATGTTTCATAAGCTTCTTCTTTAAGGCCACAACATTCTGGACATGCTCTGCGCTGGCAATTACTTCTGAAATGTGCAGCAATTCAAATTTCTAGTATTACTCCAATTTCAATGCACCTAAGCAGCGGTGTGTGCACTGCTGAATGTAAACAGACACTCAGGGTGATAAGAGTGAGGTTTATTGGTGTTCTGCTGCTGTCAGCCAGCCATTGGGCTGCAATTGTCTTTACAACCCATTGTAAACTTGCTTGGGAAATAGAACAAATAGGGAAAGAGCAGTTGGCATCTCAGGGCAGGTCCTCAACAGACTGGATGAATCCTTGAGTTTTAGAGAATGACTTCACAATTCCAGAGTTGGCTCATTACTAGGGACTGGACATATTCTTGTTTCTGGGAGGGGGGGAGGAAGAGGACCCAACTTACCAGGTCCATCGGTTGGCTGGATTCAGTGCTGGCTGAAACAACAAGATGGTGACCACCATATAGAAGGGGAATCCAGAACGACTGTGTCATGTGCAAGGGTCTGGACAATGGGCAGGCCTGGGCAGACCCATGTGGCATGGGTCAATCCGGGCCCCTTGAAGAGTGTGACATGCTTGCAAGGGGCCAAGCTGGCCTGATATAAAAAGGGGAAGCAGTGGGCAGCAACCCCCCTTTCCATCAGAACACCGAGCAATCCCAGACCCACACTTTATATAAAAGAATGCAGTAGCAAAAATATTTAGTTGTGTGTATAATTGTATTGGCTGCATGTCACAATTTTAGAGGTGGTTGGCGGTTTTGCAGGCTTTGGGACGGATCCATGTGGATAAAGTAGCAGGCAAGAATATGCACGTATGGAATAACAGCTGATAAGGACATGTCAGATGGGAGACGCCATGGGCTGAATCAGGAGGGGACAGCAGAAGGCCTCTCCCAGTGATTTTTGGCATCGGCTAACAAAGGGGTCTATGCCCCTTGGGGTCCTACAACTGCAAAATAGGCACAGGGATACCGATGGTGTCAATGCCTCAGGGGATCCTACAACTGGCAAGAAGAGGGTGTTCCTTGAGGAATGAGGAAGTATTGAGGGGCAGGCGGGCTCCTTGATGTGCTGGATCTGACCCAATTACTCAGTCAGAGTACTGCTTGTTGTAATCAATAAAGTTGTGGCCTATAGATGTCTCAACTATAATGGTTATGTCATGTTTTTCCTTAACACATTCAGGACCCAAAGGCTCAGCTATAGGCAACAAATATGCCTCAGAACGTCTGTGAAGATTCTCAGTCATCCAGGTGAGTTTATCTGGAAGTTGAGTCATAGCAAATGGACTGCTTTTCTTCTCAGTGGCCCCAATGTTGACTCTCTGGATATGATTCATCAGTTTTTCAGTCAGGGAATGATTATTACATCAGGCAATTCAAGAAGCTTTAAAAAATCTGAGACCCAAACTTAGAGAGCAGCAGATCACTATGGAAAGAGCACTCCTTGGGTTGAAATTATGCTGTTTTAATAAACTCGGAACAATATTGTTGCTGTGGATGAGTTGGAAATGTATATGGCTCCCATATTGCTGGTTTTAATCTACAAAGCACTAAATGGCCTGGGTCCAAGCAACCTCAAAGATCAAATCTCACAGTAAGAACTGGCTTGGGTGCTAAGGTCATCAGGAGAGGCCTTTCTCTCCATCCCGCCACCTTCACTGGTGTGTCTCATAAGACATGAAAGGGCCTTCTCTGTTGCTGCTCCCAGACTTTAGAACTTCATCCCGCTGGAAGCCAGGACTGTACAATCTCTGATGTCTTTCCAAAAGCAGGCAAAGACCTTCCTTTTCAGGCAAGCTTTCCCTGAATGAGGGGCTACCTACTATGTGACTTTTATATGGATAACCATGCATGATTACATTGACTGATCTCATGAGCATCTGTGTTTTCCATGTTAGTTTCAATGCCTCATTATGGCATTTTCCTTTTTTCTTTTAACTGTGCTCTCTCTTTAGTTTTAATGTTTCTTTTAAATTGTTGAATGATGCCTCTTCTAATTTCCTGTTCTTAAACTTGGATATGTCTTAAATGTTCTGGGCTCTATACTGTCCTCCGTTATTGTAAGTTGCCTTGGATCCTTTTCAAAGGAGTAAGGTGGGGTAAAAATATACAAAATAAATAAATATTGTACTGCTTTCTCTGACATTTATTCCAGCATGTTAATACACACAGTAGGGATACTGCAGTGTGTGGAACTCTGCACAGTATACTTTGGACATGTTGTGGGCTAGACAATAGGAAAAGCATGCTCTGATACTGCCTCTGTTTCCATGTCATGAATCTTCAGATTTGGATTTTTAAACACAATGTTTTCTTAAAAAAGAAAATTCTTTTGTGCCCCCTCATGTGGAAATGTAGATACAAAAGAAAAAAGATTCACAATACAATGATGGGGAAGAGCATATGAACTGGTGAAGGAAGGAGTAAGGGAGGCAAACATTGGTATGGTGAAGGCTCAGGCAGAAAACCGTTAGAAAAAAGGGGTGGTCCTGTAGGAGTTCAAGGTAGGCAACAGATGAGCACAGCAGTCTTCTTAGAGATACTAGACTAAGTAGCTTCTGTTTCATTTGTATGCCTATCATTCCACTTTCTAGAGCTTTTGAAGAGAAGAATGCATCAAAACTACCCTGAACCTTCTAAAAAAGAGCGACTTCTCAAGAGTAACTTTATTCTCTTCAGATATGCTCCATTGAGGCAACTTTCAACAATTCCAAGATTTCTCACTTCTGCATATGAGTGAAAATATCTGCATGCTCCGCGGGCGGCTTGTCCACCTGCGGAGCGGATTTGCCGCTCGCGAGAATGGCGAGGGGCGACACAGGACTTAGATGTCCTGAAAGGGAGGGGGAGGAGTGCCCTATAAAAGGCGGCTCCTCCCCCCAAACAGCAGTCAGTCTTCTTCCGGCGTTTGGGTGAGTACCATCCGAACGCCGGACTTGCAGGGCGCCACATGGCGGGCGCCATCTTGGGAGGCCGCATCGGCGGCAACCCCAGTCATGGCGCGGCGGCGCTTCCCGGCTAGGCGAGAGCCGACGAAGACGGCAGAGCCCAGACGGAGGAGCAGCCGCAGAGCTGCCGGGACCGGAGCAGCGGCGGCAGTGCCGTGTCGGGAGGAGCGGCGGCGGCGGCGCAGAGAAGGGCAGTGCAGCCGCTTCTCGGCCGCAGTGCTGCAGCGGATTGGGGGGGAGCGGCATCGGCCCTCACCCCGCCCAGAGTGAGTGGGCCCGCGGAGCACGGACGGGTGGGGCGGAGCCGGCCGGCTCCCCACCCTTCCAATTCCTCGGGCCGGTAACTGGGGGGAGGCGACTGGGCAAAGCGGGAGGGGCAGCAGCGGTGCCGCGGCAGAAGGGCGGCGCGGCCGTGTCTCGGTCACGGTGCGGCTGCGATTCGGGGGGAGCGGCACCAGCCCTCCCCCCCAGAGTGAGCTGGGCCACGGAGCCAGGGGCGCAGTGTGGAGCTGGCCGGCTCGCCCCCCCTTTTTTAATCCTCAGGGCCGGGGATGGGAGAGACGCAACCGGGCCAAGCCGGGCGGGATGCGCGGGCTGGCAGGCGGGCTCCTCACCCTCTCTGAACCCTTGGCGGAACGCGGCGCAAGGGAGCAACCGGACCCCTCTAGGCCCCAGCCAGCAGGCCTCGGGGGGAGGGAGGTCCGAGCACGCTCGCCCAGGCGGAGAGGTGGAAATCGGCAAGAAAGTTCCTCGGGCCTACCGGGCCAAGCCAGGTGGGATGCGCGGGCTGGCGGGCGGGCTCCTCATCCTCTCCTACCCCTTGGCAGACCGTGCCACCTTGGCAGACCGCGCTGTCCTGATGCAAAGGAGTGACCAGGCCCCTTCTAGGCCCCAGCCAGCAGGCCTCGGGGGGAGGGCGGCCCGGGCACGCTCGCTCAGACAGGCAGGTCGGGAACCAGGCAGGAAATTTTCTCTGGCGTACGGGCCCCGGCCTGATGAGAGGCCTACCCAGGGAGCCTGGGTTAGGCCTTACCAGGCGTCCAGGCCCATCAGCGGGCTAGCGGGCCCCGGGGGGGTTGGGACCCCAGCCAAGGCGAGGGGGACTCTCCCAGGCCCTGGGGGTGGGTGAGACTGTCTGTGCCCCCCCACATCGGGAGCCCCCACCCACCCACACTCTTGGGCCGTGGCTGGCCGGGTGAGAGCAGACCAGGCCTTCCTGACTGCAGTCGGCAGGGCCCGGCCTACCTGGGCCCACCCAGTTAGCAACCCAAGCCACAGGGGCCCGTATCGCCAAAGCAGGGGGTACGTCTGTGAAGATTCTCAGTCATCCAGGTTCGTTTAACTGGGAGTGGAGTCATGGCTACTGGACTCCTTTTTGGAGATAGAAACGTCTCACTGTTCATCCAAAGAGCTGCATCGGTCTGAATACAGCTAGTGCAAGTCGACCTTCTTATAGTCAGCTTGACCTCTTGCCCCCTGGTCTGCTTGGCTCATAAAAGGAAGAATAGCCTGAATAGGCTCGTTAGGGTGACATTAGTGTCCATGGCCTTAAGGTAAACAAGGGCCTAAAGTGCTGAAACTCATCAAGAAGGGGGCGTTAGCGGTGCCCTGGAGGTAAGGCTCCTTGATTTGCCTGGGTACTTTGGAAAGTACAGCCTGATAAGTAGCAGATGGACTATGCCGGAGCCCACCACCTCTGTTGAGGGAGGCATCTTCAATGCTGGCTCCTCTCCCAAACCACCTCTCTGCTTTGTCTAATATGGGTACATCCTCATATTTGAAAGAGTGGCCTGTGTCCTTCAAATTGAGGTGTACTGCTGATTCTGGTCCTGGGTGGTTACCCCTCCTATGTTGGGTCATTCTTCTGTTAATGGCTGTGTAGTTTCTCCGATACAGAGGTCGGAACACTCTTCACTGCATTGGACTGCATATACTATATTGCTCCTTTTAAGCAGGGGGTGCGTGATGGCACCAGGCAAGGGCCGCAGAACAGGCAAAGGGAAGCTGCCAGCAGCAAAGCAGCCCCCACAGCAGGCTCAGTCCGTGGCAGAGGTTGCGGGCGACGAGCAATGGCCCATCTTGTTGCAGATGGAGGCTCGCCTTAAGGCGTTGGAGGCAGCGAAGCGGGCGGTGGGCATAGGAACCCGGCCAGGCCCAGCGCCCAGAACAGGGGCGCGTCCCGCAAGCGTATGTCAGCAGGCACAGTCGATGGCCTTGATCCAAGTTGTCTTCTCGCCTTACAGTGCTCGAGCAGATGGCAGCAGCCCCGGGACCGGCCGCGGGGCACAGCGAGACCCCAGCCTCAGTCAAGCGACCACGACCAGCCCCGCAGAATGCAGACGAGGACGAAATCCTGGCAGTGGAACCAGGGGGATGGGACCAGCCCCTGATGCCTGCAACAGAGAGCCCAGCACCCAGTGAGTTGGCGGGTGCACCCGAAACTGCGCCCACAATCATTTGGCCTTGGCCGGGAGGTAGTGCAGGCCGAGGTAGCTGCCCCGGCACAGGGAACAGCCCAGGCGCCGCCTGCCCAATGGCCAGGGATGGGTGCAGCCCTGGCTACCCCGGGGTGGCGGTGGCCGCCATGCCATATTGCGACTACACCTCCCCATTTGGGCATCATTTGTCTCAGCCCACTAGGGAGAAAATCTGGTGGGGGGAATTCATAGATATCTTCAGTGTATTTGATCGGGAGCAGGATATCAAGGAATGGGACAGGGAGGACCCACAAGTTAGGGAGCACAGGCTTGGGAAAAAGCAGGAGCGCTCCGGGGCAACATGGCTGCCAGCCTACCTGAAGTTTTATGCCTTTGACCTTGCAGGCCCACCCATGGTGGGGCCCAGGCAATGCTTAAGTATCTAGATATTATATGCAGGGCTTACGTGGATTTTTTCAGGCCATAACTGGCTCCAGTACAGCAAGGAATTTTGTCGTAGGGCGGCCCTGGACCCCTATGTCCGTTGGGAGAAGCCGCTGCCACCCATATGTTGTAGTTCATGACCCTAGTTAGGCCGATACTGGGGGAAAGGTACGACAGTGGCCGTACCATAAGGACAGGGCCACCCAACGCACCTGCCCGCGCTGCGGGCCAGCCGGTTCAGGTCCGGCTGGTCTGCTGGGATTACAATGGCTAGGGAGTCTGCAATAGGACACCCTGCCGTTTAAACATGACTGTTCCACTTGCGGTGCACATCACCCGGCAACCGGCTGCAGCAGAGCCCCCCCAACAAGGATGGCCCAGAGTGGGGGGAGGGCCCAAACAAGCAGGAGGTACGGAGGGACCCCCGGGTAAAGGGGCCCAGCATGAGTGGGCTGGAGGTGTGGCAGGGATGGGCTGCAGCATATCCTGTTAAGGCAGCAGCACAGTCTCTAGTTCAAGGTTTGAGTTTGGGTTCCGTATTCCGTTAAGGGGGTCCGCAGACCTTGGTTAGCAAACAACATGTAATCCCTGGATATGGTGGTAGGGGTGGTGGAGGACATCATCCCCAAGGAAGTATGGGAGGGCTGTGTCCCCGGCCCCTTCTAGGAGCCACCGGTACCAAATCTGCGAGCGTCCCTGATTGGCTCGGTAACGAAGGTAGTCCCAGGGGAATTCCGGGACTCCATCACCTGTCCCATCCCACTGGGGTACCCATCAAGGACTGGATACCGCCGGAGCGTCGCACAGCCAGGTGCGCGTCCTTTGATGCGGCCAAGCGCATGGTGAACACCTGCAGAGTGGCGGCGGAGACGGTGAAATGCAACATTAAGTTCGCCTTCCGCTTTCTCCCCGTTCACCCGGAGGACTTGGAGCTGCCAGGGTTCTGATTCTGGGGCCGGTTCTACATGGACCGGGCCCTCCCATTTGGATGCTCGGCACCCTGAGCCATTTTCGTGACCTTCAGCTTCAGCAGGGAAATTACAGCGCGTTATCTGGACACTCATCTGTTCTGTGGACCCAGCGGCTCCGGCAGGTGCAGAGCCCTGTTGGACCCGTTCCGCGCACTGGCCTGCGAGCGGGGGCCTCCCATTAGTCGAAGAAAAGAACGAAGGGCCCAGTCAGGGATTGACACCAGGGCCCAGGCGTGCAGGTCCCCTCTGCCACTCGGTCGCCCCCAGGACGCAGCGGGGTTACGCACCGATGGGATGAGTTCGGTGCCTTTAGGGACACCCAAGGCCTGGACTAATGGTCCCCCCTGCCCACAGAGCACCTTCAGTGATTCTTGGTCTACCTACACCGCAGGGGACTGGCCCCGAGCTCCTGGAAGGGGTAGTTGGCCGCTCACAGTGGCAGCGGTGGGCCATGATCGGGCCCCGTTCGCCAGCTGGGAGGTGGGCCTCTCAATCTTTTACAGGTGCGTGCGGCCGTTGCCGGCGCTTTAACGTGTTATTTTGTTTCCCCAGGATCGGAAGGCTGCGCATAGCGGGCGAGAATTAGTTGGATGGGTCACAGCTACGTGTACCTGGGCTGGAAAAGGCGCATGTAGGACAACTGGGCAACCATGGAATGGTGGGGAACAAGAGGACCGGGGTGGCTGGGGTGCCCCAGAGAAGCTACGGCTGCGGCAGGGGGCATCTCGACAGACATTCCCTTGACTCACTTGGGGGGATAGGATTTGACCGGGCAAACTGGCAAGTCCCTAGTCCTCAAATTTGGGCGATCGGGCATCCAAGAAGGCCCGGTTCACGGCCTGCAGGGTGCTCTGGTCAATGATGATTCCGCACCAGATTGGGAGAGCAAACTGTGACCCACACAAAACGGAACCACTCCTGGAAAGGGGTATACCAAGAGGTTTGGCAGGGGGTCTGTCGGGATTGTGGGGCAGTGATGGGCCACCCGGAGATCAATGGACGCAGGATGGAGCCATGCCGGCCGGATGGTACACACCTGATGGACATGGGCACCGAGAGGTTCCTGCTGGAGTGGAGGAGGGGCCTGGCTATGGAGGTGGCTAGTTAATGGGTGACCGGGGCCATAGCAAGGCTAGGCCCTTGGCAGTGGTGGCTAAAAGCTGATGGAGGGCAGCAGTGAGCATAAAATTAACATCTGGAGACAAACCTCCTCATCCACAGTACTGCGGGCCAGGACGTCTTGGTGCTGGGATGGGGGAGAGAAAACGCCTCCCTGCCTTGGGAATCTCCCAGATTGGTGACAGCAGAGGCAGGGAGGATCAAATAAATCAACTGGCCTGGTGGGTGCTGTCGGACGACTGCACCACCCGGGGGTTCGTGGCTCGCCCGATGCTGCCCGGTTGGAGGGGTCCCGGGAGACCCCGGGGTTCCAACCAAGTTATGGATGCCTGGCCCCTCCTGTTGGGGTTGTTGCTGTTGTTTGTTATATGTGTTAATAAAGGGTGGCCCATTTACCCCCAGCACACTGTCTCACCTGGTCATTTTGAGTGGGGGGGCAATGCATGCTCCGCGGGCGGCTTGTCCACCTGTGGAGCGGATTTGCCCCTTGCGAGAATGGCGAGGGGCAAGACAGGAATTAGATGTCCTGAAAGGGAGGGGGAGGAGCACCCTATAAAGGGCAGCTCCTCCCCCCAAACAGCAGTCAGTCTTCTTCCGGCGTTCCCCACCCACCCGCCGTGTTAGGGCTAGTGTGAGTTCAACTGGTTGCCAACTTTTGGGGCCGGATAGGAATTTTTGACCTGCTCTCGGGATTGGCCATTGAGGATGGGGATTTTTCACCTATCCCACACTGGTACCTCGGAGTTTGATGGTTTATGTCATTTCCACACTGGTCACACTATGGCGGCTAAAAGCTGATGGAGGGCAGCAGTGAGCATAAAATTAACATCTGGACACAAACCTCCTCATCCACAGTACTGCAGGCCAGGACGTCTCGGTGCTGGGGTGGGGGAGAGAAAACGCCTCCCTGCCCTGGGAATCTCCCAGATTGGTGACAGAAGAGGCAGGGAGGATCAAATAAAATCAACTGGCCTGGTGGGTGCTGTCGGACGACTGCACCACCTGGGGTTTGTGGCTCACCCGAGGCTGCCCGGTTGGAGGGGTCCCGGGAGACCCCAGGGGTTCCAACCAAGTTATGGATGCCTGGCCCCTCCTGTTGTGGCTGTTGCTGTTGTTTGTTATATGTGTTAATAAAGTGTGGCCCATTTACCCCCAGTACACTGTCTCGCCTGGTCATTTCGAGTGGGGGGGCAATGTCATTTCTGTACATGAGCAACAGCCCTAACAATAACAAAACAAAACAAAAAGGGTAGTGTTGGTATAAAACATGCTGTGGATGTGGATGTGAAATATATGAGAGGGATGTTAAAGTTTTGCAAAATCATTTTTTCTGATTTCTTCCAAATGTTAAAGATGTGAAATAAATGATCTGATAATTTAAAAACTTTTCATTGTTATGTACATGCCACATGTAAAGGAAAATAAAATCACTTTCAAAAATATTTTTTTCCTAAAAAATATATCAGCTGGAGATATACACTCAGAATAAGGCAAATAAGCATTACTGGCCAGAGAAGGTTATGCTGCACTTAGGTGTGCTCCTTTCCACAACATCCTCCCCTATGAAGTTCCACATGGTAGGATCAGCATGTATCTGGGACCACCCTGGGTAAGAAAACAGCTGATTAGCAGGCAGGCAGGCAAAAGATTAATCACTCCACCTCCATTATTTATTTATTTATTTATTTATTTATTTATTTATTTATTTATTTATTTATTTATTTGCTAAGGACTGGCTCCACCCACAGCTCTTTCTCTTCATATATGTAACTTTTCTTTCATGCAGTAGGTCAGTAGTTTGATCCTTTAACTACACTAAAATTATACTGATATTTTTCTTATAAGAATACTCTCATTACTGTATTCAGATTCCACAACAGCAGAGAAACTCATCTGGAAGGTCGATGAGTCACTTTCCATCCATCACTTACCATTAAGAATGTTTGTCAAAGTGCGGAACAAATAAATGCTAATAATTTATTTTCAGTGTGCTTGGTAAAACATTAATTATTTGCAGCAATTAGGGCAGTCTAATGAGCAACAAAAAGTAATTCATCTGACAAAGTTCACTTTTATTTTAGATGCTCACCATGGTAATTAGTAAATCTGCTTCATTTGTTAATAGTTAAAATCTCATTAAAATGCAAATGGTGGGAAAAGGTTTTTTGTGTATTAGAAGGTATTTGTTGACATGCATCATGCTAAACTATTTTGGTCCTAATTAATTATGTATTTAAAAAAAAAAACTCCTGTAAATTGCTATTTGCTTTTGTGGCAACAGCTGCTGAAAGATTGCAGTGCATAGAATCTGTGTATTAAGAAACTATGGAAGGTCATTCCTTGCCTTCACCCCCCCACACACACTGTTGTTGGATATTATTGGCTCAACTGTGATAATTGATGTGATGTTATAGATGACCCATGTCTGATGCGGTAATGTTAGGGACATATCAAAACACCACCGCCGCCAATTGGATTAATTGACAGTGTAAGCAAATGAAGCTGAAATTCGCAATGGCAAAGAAGGGAAGAAATCAGACAAAGATATGTCAACAAAGAGTCTTCTGAGGAGATAGTGGCTTTTGGGAATGAATAGAAGATACTTTTGATTTGGAGGCTCATGCTGGTTCACACACATGGCTCTGTGGGTGCCATATATTCCCTTCCACTGCCTCCCTGGCCTGTGACCCACTCACGAGCTGCAGTACACTCCTCTTCTTTACCTCTTCAAGTGTTCAGCCAATCCCCAGCAGATCTGCCTATCCCTGGATGAATAACAAAAAAGGTAACAAAACTAACACAAAATTTACAAGCACCTCTCTTAGGTGGAGAGGGTTGTCATCAGAATGGCAACATGATACCTTCCTCAACTAGTGTCAGTTGTCATTTTAAAAATTAACACATGTTTTGCAAGTGGTTATAGTGGGATACAGGATTGCAATTATAAAGTCAAGATATTGCCTTCCTATACAGCCCTGTAAGGTAGGTATGTATGTATGTATGTATGTATGTATGTATGTATGTATGTATGTATGTATGTATGTATGTATGTATGTATGTATGTATGTATTATTATTATTATTATTATTATTATTATTATTATTATTATTATTATTATTATTATTATTATTATTATTATTATTATTATTATTAATGCCACTCTGGGCGGCTAATGAAAAAAGAATAACATTGTTGGTTTGGAAAGCAAGTTACCAAACTACACTCAGATTTGACAGAGGGAGTTTGGTCCTTTTGGGGCAGTCTCCCAAGCACTATGCTATGTAATCTAGAAAGTATTTTCTGCAATTTCCCTATTCAATGGGAAAGATTTAAACTGACAGTGGGTAATTCCACTAAGATACCCTTCTAGCCTTCTGTATGCTGGATGATATTGTTAGGTATGACAACATTAGATCCCTGGACATAGTATGAAGTGTTGTTGTTTCCTTCCCAGTACTTCACCCAGAAATGTGGCAGCACTTGTAAACACCAATGTTTTCTCCTTCCCTCCAGAGAAAGGGAAAGCACAGCCAGGAAGAAAATCCCTGCTCTCTGAAAGTATCTCCTATTCATTCCCAAAAGCCACTGGCTTCTATATAGGTTCTCGCTGCCTACATCACAAATGTAGGCAAAATTAATGACTCCGTTAGAGATGGGCACGAAATGAAAAACAAAACACTGTTTTGTTGTTTTGTTAGGTAACCAATTACTTATTATTTTAATCAATAAAAATGCACTTGAAAATACTGATCCCAGACACATTTTGCACCAAAATGGCAGGGTTACCTTCCTCAAGTGATTCCATGTAAACCCCCCACCCACTCCAAGTTTGGAAAGGTTTAGGGTTCATGGGGATGAGTTATTGAGCTCCAAATGGGGTGCCCCTAGGAAAGAATCTTTCTATTTGGATTTGGAAGCCAACCACAGTGACGCTTGAGGAAGCTTCCCTTCTATTTTGGTCCTTTAGGACCCAGGGGAGATAGTGTTCATTTCGTTTCATTTTGTATATTAGCAAAACTACTTTAAAAAGTTTGTTACAAATAAACCAAAACAAAACTACTACAGCAATGAAAGGAAACAAAATGAAACACTTTTTCCCCATTTCGTGCCCATCTCAAGAATCTACATGGACAGGCAAAGGGATGCTGTTCTAACTGTTGATGAGGACACTAGTAACATGTTGCTATTATAGAGAAATCATCCAATTATGGCCCTGAAAGACAACACAACTGAAGAGAGAACACATTTAATTAACTTATATGTAACAAGTCTGTTGTTTCCTGGTCATTAAAGGGTTTGCATGTTTGCTTCACCTAACTCTTTAGAGAAAGTTGAAGGGATTTGTTTTAAAATACACAGCAACCGAATAATTCCTCACTCCAACATATTTTTGGTACTCAGGTAAGATTTAAATTGAATTCCAATCATTGTGGCAGGGAGAATCTGCATGTAGCATGAGGGAGATTATTATCACTCATCATATATTTGAATAACTGTCGTGACTGTTGTTACCATAAGCATCAAGAAAGAAGTAGATAAAGCAAACAAAAACTGAATACACAATAGCTTTTTAGAAAACTGATTTTTAAAATCCTGCCTGAGCTGCTGTTGCATATTCCTTTGAATCTCTTGATAGGAGAACTTCAGCTCCCACTGCAGTTACATTTTGCTAAAGGAAAAAAATGCAAAGTTTATTTTCTTGGAAACCAGAGTAAATGTTTCAGAGAGGCTGAAAATGTCATTGCAATTTGAGAGCAAATGCCAGTGGTCTAGTCTATGCCTGGGACAAGCAAGTGCTGTGTATGTCTGCTTCTACTCAGAGGAGCACATCTGCACACTAATATAGTATGCCATGTGCACATTTTCTCACCATCATCCACTCAGCACAGTCTAGGAGCCCCACCATCTTTTCTCATTTTCACAAGAGTACCTCTTCACAGCCCCGATGTTGTCACAAGCATGTCTGTGAAATTGCTATTTCTGTGGAACTCCCTGCTGCTGTGGGCTGGGTTGGCTTTTTCCCAGATGTCCTTCCTCCACTAGAGAACAATTTTACCACTGAATTAGATGTGAAGAAAGAAACTCCAGTGTGAAGTGCTGCAATTTTCTTTCTTATACTTGAAAGCTTTCACATTTGTTATTATGTATTCAATTGCATTTACGAAGTAAAACTTGTGTATCCCAAAAATAAGGTGGCTTGAGTCCCTACATTGGGAAGAAAAGTTGACTATAGGATGTTAAAAAAATAAATAAAAATGTCCACATAGTCTTGCAAAATGTGGTTCAGCTGTGCAAACAGGCTACAGTATTTATAATTTATTTATTTATCTGTCTTATTTATACACCTCCTTTCTTCTAATAAAGGGATTCAAGGTGGCTTATTGTATAAAACATAAAAAGGTTATTTATTTATTTATTTATTTATTTATTTATTTATTTATTTATTTATTTGATATATATTCTGTGGCCATCTAGCCCAAAGGCTACTCTGGGCAGTTTATGAAGTGAAGAATACAAATTGTAAAACACATGCAATAAATATATGCAAATCAAATCCAAAACAAAATGCAAAATAGCAAAAGTAACCATAGCCAATGTAATTATAATAAAATAAACTAAATTAACAGTTAAGCTACACCAGTTAAGAAAATCAATTAAAACAATTAACCTACATAACTGATGCCCTAAGCACATCCATTGTCACCTGATTTTGGAAGCTAAGCAGGGTGAGGCCTAGCTAGTACTTGGATGGGAGACCATCAGGGAATACCAGGTGCTGTAGGTGCCTGGAGTAGGAACTGGCAAGCCACTCCAGTATTCCTACCAAGAAAACTCCATGGACATGGGGTCACGAAGAGTCAGTCATGACTGTAATGACACCACACACACACACACACACACACACACACACACACACACACACACACACACACACACACACACACACACACACACACACACACACACACACACACACTATATATATATAAAATGCATGGAATAATGAAAACAGATACAATTTTTAAAAACTGCCTTAACTAAAAATTAACTAAAGCAAATTCAGAGATTTGCTTATTAAAAACCTGCCTGTTTAGAAGAAAATGTGATGGTGCACTGAAGTCCAGTCACAGAGTAATTAGCAAACTAGTGTTCCTGTGTCTGCCAGTTTTGTTGGCTGTGTGGGGCAAATCCCTGTCTTGCCTCCTTGACAGGTTTTTCAGCTGTCTGGGATGGGACAGCCATGCCTCCCAACTGGATTGGTGCACCACTGGAATGGAAGGACGGGATGCTGTGAGACATCAGGTAGATGGTCCAGCCAGTCCAGAGGAGGAGGAAAGGGGCCAGGGAACACCTGAGGCACCACTCTGATGGCTCTGTAGAGAGCTTTATGCAAAGTTGTCAGGTGCACCAAGTGTTCAACTCTATAGCAAACTCTTGAATATTCATTGTTTGAATATTCATACATTGAATATATGATAGTTTGTCTAATATTCAGAACTGGAAAAGTCCTGTTTGTCTTTAACCTCAGTAATCAAAACTGCAGCAGGCAAAAAGTAATGTTGGTGTCTTAATACCCCAGAGCTTTCATTTTAAAGATGTAAATGAGTCATTTCTATCAAATTACTCTTGCTTCCACAGATGTTTTTTCTCTGTATAGTCAGTTTGTATTTGAAACAGAAAAAATTATCATGATGTCCCTGCATCTGTTGTGTTTTCTATTTAATTCTCATTTTCTTTATTATGATATACTTTAGCAGGAAAAACAGAATATCTGTTTAACCACAATGTGAAGTAAGAGGTCTGCAAATACTATACTCTGAGTGTTCATGGCATATGATTTTCCAACTTAAGGCTATTTTAAGATCCAGAGACTTTTTTTTGGGGGGGGGTAGCTTCTCCACCTTAAATCTATAGTGGGGAACTGATCAATTTAATTTTTAATAGGGTCCTCTGGAGTCCAAGGTTTATGAGATAATGGGTTCAGACCGCAGACTCTCCATGACCCAGCATTCATATTGTCTGAATTCTTCATAAAGAAAAAACAGTGAAATCAAAAGAAGTGTGAAAATGCACAGAGAATGAAGTAAAACTAGCACAGACCAAGTCTTCTTCTTCAACTGCCATGGCCATGTAGAACATTGTTGACCAGTACCCTAAACTGGTTTCTATCTAAGCCTATTCTAAACATAGCAGCTGTATTCACTGTGGACCATGGGCTTAAGTTATTCAGCCAGAATATTCCCATCTATTTTTCCTTGAAGGATAACTTGCAGCCAATGATATTTCTTATTGTGCATTATGTGTCCAAAATACTGCAATTTTCTTCTCTTTACAGTATTGAGGACCAACTACTGAGGATAGTCCTGAAACCAAGAGTCGTTTATTAAAATGCAAGAGATTAATATAACACTTTAACACACAATTATATTGCTGCTGGTATGATTGGTTGCAATTTTATTTGGACATTTCTTGTCTTTAACATATTAGTAGATTGTAATCTGAGGTTTATTTAATTTGTCAAAATTAACTGTTTGTTCTTCCATTATTATTGATTGTAATTGTATTATTTGTTGTAAACCATCCAGAATGGCCTTGTAGCCAGATTAGATAGATAGATAGATAGATAGATAGATAGATAGATAGATAGATAGATAGATAGATAGATAGATAGATAGATAGATAGATAGATAGATAGATAGATAGTAGACATGGGCACGACTCAGTGAAATTGTTGTTTCCATTTTTGGTTATCATTTCCATTACGTAACGGAAATGGTAACAATAATTAAGCCATCAGAACTCGAAATCAAACTGAAAAAAGAAAAATTTGGTCGGGTTTTTGTTTCTGTTTGTGGCGATCGCGTGATGCGAAGCACAGAAAAAGTTTTTAAAAGTTTTTAAAAAAACCCGACTCCCGGCCAAAAAAGCAGGTGAAAAGAAGCCTGCCTGAGGCTTTGCCACCTACCAGAGGGGTGGATTCTGGGGGGTCCCCGGCCTTTCCCCCCCTCTTCTCCTGTCCTGGGCTACTTGAACCAGGCTGGGGGGGGTCATCCTCGTCGTCTGTCTCTTGCTGAATGCCATGCGGTGGGGGGAGATCCAAAATGGCGACCGCAATTTTTCTTTTGAAATCGTGGTCAAAAAACACACCAAATCACCACAGAAACATGTGAAATGTATTTATTTTAAATGCCTGAATTTTAATAGTAGCAGCAGTGGGATTTTTATAGCAATAAAACGTTGTATTGATTTTATTTTATTTTATTTTATTTTTTATTTTTTTAGACCTGCCCATTTGGGCTGGGCATGGGATGGGACCATATAAATTTTTTGAATCATTCCACCAATGGCATCGCCAGGTTTTTGACTGACACTTCTGGATGTCTCGGAGGGCATAAAAAGCCGAGGCACCTTCCAGAAATCGCAGTCAGGTCGGTGTATGGATGTGGTTGAGGGAGGAGGGCTGGCTGCTGGTGCTGGTGTGATCCGATCGAGATTGAGGAGGGAGGCTGGAGGCTTTAGGATTTAAGTTAGGCAGGCAGGGAGGGAATTGAATTTAGAAAATAATTTCTTTGATTCCCTGCAGCTTTGTCTGCTGAAGGGAACAGCAGTTTATTCTTTATTTCTTCTCTGGCAGTTTGAGGATTTTTTTTCTGATATTGGATAAAGGGGGAGGTTCGACTGGGAGTGGGAGGTGTGGATTTATTTTAAAAATATATTATATACTACCATTTATTTTCTATTTTCCCAACTTCAATTTGCTTGCACACACACACATTTGGGGTGCAAGTCAAGAACAGAACCTCTATCCTAAGTGATATCCTAACTGCCCACTCGCCTGTCCACCCGCGCCGCCACCCACCTGTGGCCCGCGCTGCCACCCGCCCACTCGCCCGCCCGCGGCTGCTGCCTGCCCATGGCCCCCCGCCACCGCCGCCTGCCCACACCTCCCCCCACCGCCCACCGCCTAGGGCGCAAAGCACCTAGCACCGGCCCTGATTGCGGGATGCCCCTATGCTCTGGGAAGTCAAATCGTGCTAAATCGCGGTGGAAATGACAAACGACAAACGGAAAGGACAAATGTTTGAAAAATTTTGCAACAAACGGAAACGACCCGAAACAGACCCATTCCGACAAACGAAAACTCAAAACGTCATTTTTTCTGGTCATGCCCATGTCTAATAGATAGATAGATAGATAGATAGATAGATAGATAGATAGATAGATAGATAGATAGATAGATAGATAGATAGATAGATAGATAGATAGACAGATAGATAGACAGACAAACATAGGTTTTGTACCAATTACATATTCAGTAGAAGCTGTGGCCTGTTACATCTTCGTCATAAGCATACCTAAATATCTTCAAAAAAGTCATGCTCTACCTTTGTAAAAAGGTGTATAGACTACAACAAGCACACCTACTGTATAAACAAGATGGAATTATCATTAAATTGGTGGAACATTTGGAGTCCAGTTTAGATAATATTACTAAGCCTCCATTTTCAGGTGAAGGTATGCTTTCAAAAACAACTAAAATGATTTAATAGTGTATTATTTCCCCTCGTTATGTTATGTGGGGAATGGGAGGGGATGCTGTTTTTACTTATTTTGAGTTTCCTTACTATACTATTGAAGTGCCCTTATATTTAGCAGAATGGACGGATGAAACCCTGGTGCATGGAAACACAGCATTTGGATGCCTGACAAATGCTTTGAAGTTCCTGAATGATGCTGAGAAAGCCATAACATAGCTGCTAAAAGCTTTTGGGTTAAAACATATTATGTTTATGGAGGATAACTCCATGTTTTTTTAAAAGAAACTCTCTTTAATGAGCAACACCAGATCTTTGAACTCTGATATAGCCAGAGTTGGTATTGTATTATTTACACTGGTGCTCTGATTCAAACCTATTCTTGGCTTTGGTCCATTGTATTTACTTCCAAGAAATACATTTTGGATTTATTTCATTACAGATCCAATCATGTAATCTTCAGTGATAAATTGCTCCTAATTAATGAGTGGCTGGCAGGATTAGGTTGGGGGTTTTATTCCCCACTGTGACTCCTGTGAAATGAAGCAAAACCAGCAATGTGCACTGCTTATATACAGCCCAATAGCACTTAAAGAACTCAAGTAAATATGCAGGTTGCACATCCTCACCCCCAAGCAACCTGGCTACTAGTTTTATCAACCTCAGAAGGATGGAAGGCTGAATGACCACTTACTAAGCCAAGTACCTGGGATTCAACCCTGGGTTGTGACCACAGTTTGGGCTTTAGTACAGCAGCTTAACCAGTGCAAAAATGAGGCTGTGCAGATTTCGACAAGTCACACAGTTCCGGGATGTTGCCAGAAGAAGGGAACAGCATACTACTTGTGAGTATTCTCTGCTTGGAAACACAGAAAAGGGTTGCTATAAATTAGAATTGCCTTAATAGATGATGATGATGATGATGATGATGATGATGAAGAAGAAGAAGAAGAAGAAGAAGAAGAAGAAGAAGAAGAAGAAGAAGAAGAAGAAGAAGAAGAAGAAGAAGAAGAAGAAGAAGAATACATCTAGCAACTATGAATGTGGGCAGCAATTTCTTATTCAGTGGCACTTTGCTCCTAATGGTTCCCCAGTTATTCTTAAAATGGTTTAAATACTATTCTGGGCACAAGGTTTTTACCACCTGTATTTTATGTTCTATCTAGAATAAATGGTATCTACAATAAATGTGTTAGTCTTCAGTCCATCAGTTTTGAATGTCACTGTGGAAAGCTATTGTGGGGTAGAGAAGCCTCTCCATGCCTGTTGCTTTCATGTGAACATGGAAGTGGATGGGTCTAGTGTGAAAATTACCAAATATATTCAATTATAAGCTGATCCAAGTATAAGTTCAGGGCTATTTATTTATTTATTTATTTATTTATTTATTTATTTATTTATTTATTTATTTATTGACTGCCAGATTTTCCCATGGGAACTCTGGGCGGTGTACAACATGTCACAAAAAAAGCAACTGCCCAAACTACAACCCCAAAACATGCCCAATCACAAAACAATAATGAAAAGACATGGTAAAATACAAATAAATATGAAAATGCAATATGAAAATACTAAAAATAACAAGATAAAATGGACATAGCGCCACTAATTTTACCACCCAAAACTGGGAAAACTTATTGAGTTGAGTATAAGCCAAGGGTGTTTTTTTCATTATACTTGAGTTTATATGGTATACAAACTGAGCTCTAAAGGGGCTTGGGGTAGTAACTGGCAATGTGTGCTGGGAGTGTGGAGGCAATTAGGGAGTTAATATCATAGAGTAAACTGTGCTTCCACAGTACCTGCACAGTTGTCAATACCACCCCCAGGCCCTTTAGAGATTAATAACTAAGGGAACCCCCTGAAATTTTGAAACATTTTTGGGGGCTCAGTTATGAAACTCCAAAAGGGGTGGCCCTAAACCTTCTCATTGGAATCATATGGGAAGTGGAGGCACTGCTATTGCTTGCCCAATCAGGAATTGCCCTCCTGCTGCCCTCCTCAAGCTGTCCGAGCACCTAATTTTACCCCCTAAAACTGGGAAACTTATTGACTCAAGTATAAGAAGAGAGCATTTTTTCCAGCCAAAAATAAGGACTGAAAAATTTGGTTTATACTAGAGTATATATGGTATGTAAAAATAGTTTCTGAACCCTACAGTAAGATGCTGACAACCTGCAACTGCACTGTGGAGAAATTATTACTCATCTACTAAATAGTTGTAGTAAATAATTATGAGATCATTTCTTATAATATTAAAAGTTCCTATCTGTTTGTCTCACCATAGCACCAAGATAATGAAAAATAAACCTGGTGTGCATATTAAAGGGTATAAATGTTGGGGTCATTAATTAAACTCAGTCTGTATTTTAAAGCCTTGAATGAATACGTGATAAGAAACACTAGAAGGCAAACACAAGGATCCTTGGAAGTAATAGGATCCTCTAGGACTCCTCATGATTATTGGATTTTCACCCAAGGTCTGGATCCATGAAATTTAATCCCATTGGTTGCACCTGATTTGGGGCCAGTTTATTTTGGACACAGCTACAGAAAACTTCCCTTTGGCTCTCACAGAAATAAGGAAATTTTGAAAGAAGTGATTCTGAACAGGAAACCACTGAGTTCAGAATTGTCTGCTACATGGTTTGTATTACAAGTAATTAATATTCATAATATGCAACTGTGGTTACCTGGATGGCAGGGAGTTATAAAATGGTGGTTGTAACAGAAAATGAAAGTTCCGGGGCCAGCTAAAGCCAAGGAAGCAGCATGTGTAATTGTGGAATAAACACCAGCTTAAAGTGAAAGAAATATTTTATTTATTTATTTATTTATTTATTTATTTATTTATTTATTTATTTATTTATTTACTTATTTATTTATTGTTGTATTTATATCCCGCCTATCTTCTACATGTAGAACTCTAAGCGGCTACCAAGGGCAATCATGTGCCAGACCAACAGACAATAAAATACAGCAAGAATATAATAGAATAGAACAGAATCAACATGCAACAATAAAGACAGACATAGCATATAAAATCCTCCTGCATCCCAGCCTGTGGAGGGCAATCCTGACAGGTTGAAATTGAACACACCTAAAATCGGCTGTCGAAAAATTAATAAAATCGATAATGATGGCGGGGGAAGAAAAAAAGAAACTAAAACTCGCCAAAGGCCTCATGGAATAAAAAAGTTTTCAAAGCTTTCTGAAAGGCCTGCAGGGACTCTGCAGAGCGCACTTCGCTGGGGATGGAGTTCCATAAGGAAGGGGCTGCCACTGAGAAGGCCTGGTTCCGAGTGATCGTCTTCCGGGCCTCTCGTGGGGTGGCAACCCGCAGTGAGTGCGCTCGTGCATCCGAAAAGTCACGTGTGGATCGCTGGTTATACACTCTGTCAGGTAGTCCGGTCCTAAGCCATGGAGGGTTTTATAAACTAAAACCAAGACCTTGAATCTAATCCGGGCTGCAACGGGCAACCAGTGCAGGCGGGCCAGGACTGGGGTGATGTGGTCATAATGACGCACACCAGCCACCAGCCTGGCCGCCGCGTTCCGTACCCGCTGCAGACGACGGAGAAGAGTCAAGGGCAACCCATGTAGAGGGCGTTGCAGTAGTCCAGTCTCGAGATCACCAGTGCTTGGACCACTGTTCTCAGAGAGTCAACATCCAGGTATGGGCGGATCTGGGCGATCTGACGAAGATGGTAATAGGCGGCCCTGGTCACCGACGCCACCTGAGCCTCCATGGTCAGCACTGGGTCCAGGACCACGCCCAGATTCCACGCTCTCTCCACTGGCCAGAGGGAACCCCCCCAGACAGGGAAGAGGGCCACCGTACCCAGATGGTGAGCTCCCAAAGAACATAACCTCCGTCTTCTCGGGGTTGAGCTTAAGCCTGTTCGCCCCGGTCCAGGTCAGCACGGCATCCAGGCACTCATCAAGGATCCTCACAGCTTCCACTGTAGAGGTGGAAAAGGAGAGATAGAGCTGCGTGTCATCAGCGTACTGATGACAGCAGACTCCAAATCTCCTAATGACCCCAGCCAGCGGCCTTACGTAGATGTTAAACAGCATAGGGGACAGCGACGACCCCTGTGGAACCCCACAAGGGAGTATCCAAGGAGCCGACAACTCCCCTCCATGCTGGACGTACTGAGGACGGCCCTCCAGGAAGGATTGGAGCCAACTGCGAGCAGTGCCTCCAATTCCAACCTTGGAGAGCCGATCCAACAGGATACCGTGGTCGACGGTATCAAAGGCCGCTGACCGCAAATGCCAGGATTAGGTCATCTTGCAGCGACCAAAGCTGATGCCCCGACGAGGCCTGAACCCGGACTGGCAAGGATCGAGGCACTGCCGATCCTCCAGGTACAACTGCAACCGAACCGCCACCACCCTCTTGATCACCTTACCCATAAACGGGACGTTAGCAATAGGACGATAATTTGCTAAATCATCCGGACAAAGGCCTGGTTTTTTAAGAATGGGCTTTACCACCGTCTCCTTCAGACCGGAGGGAAAAAAACCCTCGCTGAAGGAGGCGGTGGCGATGACCGAAGCCCATTCGTCCATAGTCCCACTGGCAGCTTTTATAAGCCAGGCAGGGCAGGGATCGAAAGGGGTGGACACCGGCCGGCAGCAAGCCATAACCTTAGAGGCCTCGACAGCAGAAACAGGCCCAAGCACATCCAACTGAGGCGATGAAGGCGGACCAGCGACTGGGGATGCCGGGACAGTGCTGCCGCAACCGGAGTCAAAGCTGGCCTGGATGGCCTCAAGATAAGATAGGAAGGGGGGGAACCCTTACAGAGGTGAGGGAGAAAGGAGAAAGAAATAGAAAAGGCACAGGTATGGGGAAGACAGAGGGATAGCCAACCTGTGCAAAGCTGATATATAAGTTGAAGGTTAGTGAAGTGGAAGAACAGAAAGAAAGAGAAGAATGAGCAGGATGTTAAGGGATAAATGGGTTTTAAAGAGGCCTATTGCCCAATTGCATATGACACACAGGGAGACACACACTTTCACATATTCCCAACATGCCATTAGATCTTTCCAGGAAATGTCTTCTGTCATTTCAGTTTGATGCCGAGGGGCCTGAGGAATGTCTATGGGCAGAAATGCCCAGAATTAAATTGCAGCTGTTGCATCTTTTGATGTAAGAACCTCAGCATCCAGACTTCAGCAAATCTCTGCACCCACTACCTGTGGTGATTGCATTGCCAGTTTTCCCTTCTTTATAGTAGCAATTTCTCATTTTATCGGTAGCAGATAAATTTTGCTCACAACAATATACTCAATTAGGTCTCTCATTTCTGGAGTGTAATTCTTGACTATTGGCATATTACTTTAAAATAGAACACTCTTGGCTTTCCAAGGCCAAGGAGAATTGTGAAAAAAAGAATTACTACCAGTGTAAATTATCGTGAGGTTCTAAAGGTAGATATAAATTGCCTTGTATATAAATTTTACTATTATTGAGAGATAACGTTCAGTTTAATATCAATAAAATTGATCACATGCTCTCTCCTTTTGGCAGTAGTCGGAGAGCAATAACTTTTATTATGGCATTGGTATGATTTTGATCAGACCCCCAGTAATGGGTAAGCCCATTACAAATAATTGGTACCTCTGCCTTCATGCTTTACAACTTTTTCATCGCCTGGTATTTCACACCGTTTTTTCAAACACGTATCAAAGAATGCAATCTCTGGCACAGCCAGTTTTAAGTGGCATTAAAGACTTAGGTGCAGTGCAGAATTTGGAAAAATTGTGGTCCCCAAATAACGGAAATGCCTGATTGGGGAAAGAGCAAGCCTTTTTACCCTGATTTACTTTTTTTAGTGGTATTCCTTTCCTGCTGACATCTACTGGAACACACAGCCACTCGAGAGAAAAGTCATGCTATTTCTTGGCAGCGTGAACTATGGGCTAGGCATCAACAAATCCATTTCTGTTTAGGGATGTATAAGGAACTGACTGTGGAGCCCTGTGACAGAGTGACTAAAGAGAAGTACAGTGGTACCTTGGATAACAACTGCCCCGGATAACAAATAATTCAGATAACAACTGCAAATTTCCGGGTATAGGGCTGCCTCTGATAACAAATATTCCCTATGGTCTGCCTCGGATAACAAATCACAATTCCTTGGTATAGGTCTGCCTTAGAGAACGAATTTTCTCTATGGGCTGCATTGGATAACGAAACTTCCTATGGGCTGCCTCAGATAACAAATTTTCCCTATGGACTGCCTCAGATAATGA
The DNA here is from genome assembly GCA_029282475.1 of Phrynocephalus forsythii. Classification (NCBI taxonomy): domain Eukaryota; kingdom Metazoa; phylum Chordata; class Lepidosauria; order Squamata; family Agamidae; genus Phrynocephalus; species Phrynocephalus forsythii. The sequence goes on along the minus strand of JAPFRF010000003.1, from coordinate 30,690,016 downwards.
ATTTCCAGCATGCATCAGTAAAAAAGTTATCCCAGGTGGCATTGCATCTGTACCTTTAAAGTGCACTTTTTAAAGAGTTTTGAGCAAAAAAACAGTTGTCTGTGCCTTTTTCCTAGGCTCCAGAACAGATTAAACGGGTTCCCATTTATTCCTATGGGAAACTGCGTTTCGGATAATGACGTGTTTCGGATAACAACTAACCTCAGAGAACGAATTACCGTTGTTATCCGAGGCACCACTGTACTATAAAAATTCATATAGTTAGGAGCACTGAGTTCTATCCAGATATCCAAAGTAGAGCACAGTGGGCAATATCTAGGGCTGTTGGACCCACCATAACTTTCCACCAAATCCATCCGAGAACTCTGAGTTTTCAACTCAAAGTGGCCAACCACATACAAACAACAGAACCCACCAATATCTGGATACTTTTCAATTAAAATTGGGTGGCATATTACGCCCAGAGGACAACGGAGTCAGGCGAGTAAGTCTTTGGTGTGCCTCATCTATTTGTTCAGTCATGTCCAACTCTTGTTCACTTTTTAAATCAATGTTCTCCACATCTTTCTGTCTCTTACAGCTTCTTTTAGCTCCCTCATGGTCAATCAGGGGTGCCGACAAAAATGCAATTAACAGCCCACTGGACTAGTCTTCCACTCCCCAATCTTCAAGAACCTCTCACACTATGACACATAAGCATTTCCTCTGGTGCTGCCTAAACCATAGTAAAAACAATGCTGTTCCATAAAATCCTTTGGAATAGTATGTATGAAGGCAGTAGAAACCTATTAACTACCACTTGTGGCCTCATGCCCTATGGGGGAAGAACATAATGGAAGGAAAGAACTTTACTTCTATGGTTTTTCTGTGGCTATACTGCTTTGCAGGGCATGATTCCTCCTCTAGAGCAGACAGAGCATTAGTGGCCAGTGCATCATCCACACTGGAACTATGAAAAAGTAGTGGTATCCTAGTACTTTAATTGCAACTTTGATACTGGAATGATGAACAGTTTTATTGGGTTATAACTTGAGATTTATGTTGGCTGTAATCTCAAAATTACTTCACCTTCTGCGAATACAGTATCCTGGCCACAATTCTGGAAGCATATACATGGACATTGTACATTATGTGGGGCATAAGTCCTTATAATGGAAACAAACATTCATTTTTACTGTGGCTTGTCAACTGTGGAAGCTATGAAACAATGGACACCCCCACAGCTTTGGTGATGACTTTGGTCTTAAATTTAAATAAGAAGAGTCTTGTGACACAGTGGATAAACTACTATACTGCAGTTATAACTGTGGTCATGACCTGGGGTTGAGTTGCAGGTAGCTAGTTCATGGTTGACTCAGCCTTCTATCCTTCTGGGTACCTAGCTTGCTGGGGCAGGTGGGGGTAGATTTGTAGTCTGCATAAATAAATTGTAAGCTGTCCAAAGAGTGCTTTAAGCACCATGGTATATAAACAGAACTTTTTTTTTTTTTTTGCTTTTAAAACAATAAAACAAAGCTGCTAAACATGCTTAAAGTAGAAAGCAGATAGTCACTGTACTGTTCTAATTAAATTAGAATACAATTAGAATTAGATATGGGCATGAAACAAATTTTTAATTCATTTCATTCTTTGTTATTTGTTTCATTAGCTAACAAAATGAATAACAAACCAGCCCATCAAAGAAAAATGAAATGAAACAAAATGGAAATTTCTGTTTCATTTATTTCATTTTTTGTTCCTGGCACTTACCTTGAGTCCTAAGTGGAGTCCTCCCGGGGTTCCCCATCTCTTCTGCTGGAATTTTGGGTGCTGGGAAGCAAGTGACTCTCAGATGTGAAAAGAAAAAAAAAACCCCTGGTATCGGCGACTTTAAAAAATAAAATAAAATAAAAACAAGCACGGCCCAGCCTGGGAGCCACATGGTTGGCATAATAAAATAAAGTTTAAAATAAATAAAATAAAAACAGTGCCGACTGGGCCCCAGAGGCTGCGTGGTCAGCGCTGGAAAATGTAAAATAAAATAAAATTGTGCCGTCCTGGCCCTAGGGAAGCAAGTGCCTCTCAGCTGTGAAAAAAACAAACAAAAAACAAGCCCTGGCATTGGGGCTTAAAATAAAAAAAAGTTAAAATATTAAAAGTGCCGACCTGGCCTGGGACCTGCATGGTCAGCACTGTAACGTGTAAAAATTAAAATATTAAAAAGTGCTGACCCGGCCCTAGGGGCCACGTGGTCGGTGCTGGAAATTAAAAAACAAATAAAAATTTCAAATTTTTAAAAAATATGGCGCCAGCCTTGTCAGCGGCAGCAGCGGTCCCTTGGAAGCAGTGGTGGTCCCTGGCATCCTTGTTGTCATAGGTGATGGTCCCTCAGAGGAGGTGCGATCTCCAGCCAGGTAAGCCAAACCAGTTCATTTTGGTTCAGTTCATATGAATTGGGAGGGGGGGCGTCCGAAACAAAACAAACTGAACCATCGGCTATCTGTTTCATGCCCACCCCTAATTAGAATTTATCCTGGATTCAAAATGGATGCTCTTAGAATAGATCCCCTACTGGGTCTTCATGAGGATTGGAAGAGGAGACGTGTGGAATCTGATATCCAAATTTGACATTTTTTTTTTTGTTCTGCCCCATGCCTAAGAGACACTCATTAAAGAGTTTGGTGGAGGAAGTTGGTAGAAGAATAATCAGTAAGAAAGTGTAATTTTTTGTAGATAGGTCTTTCATTTTCATAAATCACTGGAGATTGTCTCTATTAGCTCACAAAATTCATCTGTCCTTGCTTCATTGAATACACACCGAGTAAACCAACCTCTGCACCTGGATCCGTTAAGACAAATTTATTTTACCTACTTATAATCATATAAACATACAGCTGTGTCTTGACCTACTTTTCACCTCCATTTGTTCTGAATGTTGGCTTATGTGAGGAAAAATAATACACCTCACAAATATTTCAGCCATCTTCAAGTTTTTATTATTAGTCCATATGTTTATTTCATTAATGTGCAGAATATATAGAGACACTCTCCTTGAATGGTAATGAAAAGAAAGGGGGAAAACATTTCAAATGGTAAAGCAAGAGAGCAATGGAGGAAATGATTGGTACATTTCATCAGCCTACATTATTCTATGATTTATATCTTGCCTCCTGAATAATTCAGTTTAGGTGACAATATCTAAAAAAGCAGCTACACTGAAGCCACTTCTTTCCCCGCATTTAAAGAATAACTCATTGTTTTTATGAATATAGGGAGGAAATTAAGGATGATATTATTGTTTTATGTTCCCCTGAGTATTAGGAAGTTCCATGGGCATTTTTACATAGAGTCATTTCACCTGTAGTAGAGGTTTAGAAGCCAGATTCTTCATAGCTATTTAGCTAACGTATTCCATACTTCATTCATTCATTTGCACTGGGTTAATAACCCACTTAATAAAAGCAGGGAAATCCGCTTTGGTATTACAACCACCATGGATGTCCCAGTTAGGAAATTCTGGTGTTTTGGTGTAGGGGTGGTTTTGTTTGTTTGTTTGTTTAATTCTAATCTAACAACCATGCCTTATCCCCCTACTTTTCATTTAGCAATGCACAGGGAGGTGGGGCATACGAATCTAGTTATGACTGCTCTGGTAGCCTAAGTGGGCCTTCTAAAAGGAGTCCCCAGTCGGCTAAAGAAAACAGAGTCTCAAGGGGGGAATTGATAATATTCAATTCTCACTTTGTAAAAATGAGACTGATGGTTACTCACCATGGCCAGTTGAACTAGGTTGCCAAGGGGCATCAAAAATAGTTCAGGGCCATGTTGAAAAAAGAGGAATAACCAGTCTTCCAGGAGAAAAGTCCCTGTTCCACATCCTCAGGATGCTAAGGCTTAAAAATAAATAAATGAAAGGAATCCCTACAAGTCTGAAGGTTCAAACAGAGACAGCTTTGACACTTTTTGTTCCCAGTGGGCCAAAAACCTTTGGAGACGAAAAACTTAAAGACATGTTGTCTCCCAAGAAACCACTTCCTGAAGGAAATGGTTAAACTATCTTACACTGAGAACTTCCCAGGCTACTTGTTATCCCTGGTTTTCTAACAAAAATATTTAAAATTCAATTAAGAACTCTGGATATCCGAGAATATTGTTGATGGATATAATCGGACAATACTCAGTGCATTCACGAAAGGGAAATATATCCAACATCAAAAAGGATGACAGACACCAAGGCAAGCTTATGAATACCCTGGTATAGGTTATCATGAAGTTTTCATTGTTGTGTGTTCCTTGCTATGTTGTTCCCACAAGTGAGATTTTGCAGGCATTTTTAACTATGTGTGCTTACTGCACACATATGATTCTCCCATCATACTTTGAGCTGAATTGCATACTCTGTTACTGGCCCAATGGCCAAATGGATAGAATGTTTCTGAGGAAAAAGTTCTAGAAGCCATAAAGAAATTATCATTTTCCATAACATACTTAACTTTGCACTCCGATGTGAAAATGTGGCCTACACTTTATGATACAATGAACAGGGTGTTGAACAGAACTCAAGCTGGCCATGGAAAGTCACTGGGAATAGTAATGGTACACCATGTGAGTTGAATGTCTCACATACCTTGAGGCACCCTCAGGGTTGCCCTGAATCTTGAAGCAAAAACAGTGGAAAGCACCATGTAAGACAGAAGGGGAGAATAGACAGAAATATATATGAGGGGGCAGATGAAGATGTCAATTAATTTGAATGGTATGGGTAGGTTGTGCAATTGGTAAACACCCAAATTTTCTCAGCCAAACTTGGGAAATGACACACAGGAAATCTAAGAGATTAGGAACCAAGGGGGTGGGTGAAGAGTAGACATGGGCACGACTTGGCGAAATTCTCGTTTCCGTTTCTGTTACGTAACGGAACTAAGAACGACAATTACTCTGCCAGAACTCGAACTCAAACCGACTAAAGAAAAGTTGGGTCTGATTTGTCATTGTCGTTCCTGGCATCACAGCGATCGCGCAATGCCAAGCGGCACAGGAAAAAAGTTTTAAAAATAAAAAAAACCCGATTCCCAGCCAGAAAAGCAGGCGAAAATATGCCTGCCTGAGGGCACCTACCAGATGGGTGGTTTCTGGGGGGGTCCCAGGCCTCCCCCCTCCTCTCCTGGGCTGCGCAAAGTGTGCATCCTCATCGAGTCACACGAGGATGCGCACGCCAACTCGCCAAGCGGCGCAGCACAGAAAAAAAGTTTTTAAAAAAAAACGATTCCCAGCCAAAAAAGCAGGCGAAAATATGCCTGCCTGAGTGAGGGCACCTACCAGAGGGGTGGTTTCTGGGGGGGTCCCCGGCCTCCCCCCTCCTCCTCTCCTGGGCTGCGCAAAGTGCGCATCCTTGTCAAGTCGCCAACTCGCCAAGCGGCGCGGCACAGAAAAAAAGTTTTAAAAATTAAAAAAAAAAAACCCGATTCCCGGCCAAAAAAGCAGGCAAAAATATGCCTGCCTGAGTGAGAGCACCTACCAGAGGGGTGGTGTCTGGGGGGGGTCCCCAGCCTCCCCCCTCTCCTGTCCTGGGCTGCTCTTGTGGGGGGCATTCAGGTTGTCTCGCCGAGTTGCCATGCCATGCGGTGCGGGCGGGGGATCCAAAATGGGGCGACTGCAATATTTATTTTGAAATTGTGTGGTCCAAAAACACACCAAAGCACCACAGAAACATGCGAAAATAGCTATTTTAAAACTGCCTGAATTTTTACAGTAGCAGCAGTGGGTTTTTCTTGCAACAAAACATCTCCATTGATTTTATTTTATTTTATTTTATTTTTATTTTTTACACCTGCGCAATGATGGGCTGGCCATGGGAGTGGACCATGCAAATTTTTGGAGCCATTCCACCAATTGCATGGCCACTTGGCCAGGTTTTGACCGAGACTTCTGGGATGTGCCAGTCGGGCATAAAAAGCCACTAACCCTAGCCCGAACCCGAACCTTAACCCTAACCCTAACCCATATGCCAGTACACTGTCCTTCCTAGTGGGTCAGAGAGGCACCGAGAGGTGCACCCCAGTAACTCACCCTAACCTTACCTGTAACCCTAAGCCTAGCCCTTGCGCTAACCCCTAACCAGTAAGCCAGATGTGTACTCGCATTGCACTACAGCAAGTACACTTCCCTTCTTAGTGAGTCACAGGGCGCCCGTAGGGGTCATCTCTCACTTCGTTCCCCAGCCCAAGTGCACTGTATGCCAGCAGGCTGTGAGTCACCGAGGCACCCGAAAGAGAGGTGCCTCTGCCTGCTACTGCAACTTAATGGTATGCATATCCAATTGGCTATGCATGCCATTTTGTAGTGGGCCAGAGGAGGCACCCACCCCAGAGAGGTGCCTCCAGGAGCCCCCCCCAAAACCAGTACTAACAACAGACGAAAAACTGACAAACGAAATGACAAATTTTTGAAAAATTTCACGACAAACGGAAACAAGCCAAAACGGGCCGGCTCCGACACACGACAATTCGAAACGTAATTTTTCTTGGTCGTGCCCATCTCTAGTGAAGAGAGAAGTTCCTGAGGTAAGTGTATGTGAGTAGCTCAGCGAAACCTAATCTGTAAAAGTATCTGGTTTGGCCCCAAGAGGGAAGTTTGCAATTTATTGGGAACATAAAATGCATAAATAACAATCAAAATTTTACATATAGAATCCTGGATAGAAATATTGGCTCTAGTGATCTGCACTTTTGTACAAAAACCTCTCTGAATGCACAGAACATAAGAACATAAGAACATAAGAAGAGCCATGCTGGATCAGGCCAAAGGCCCATCTAGTCCAGCTTCCTGTATCTCACAGCGGCCCCACCAGATGCATTTGGGAGCGCATGAGACTAGATATCTGTCTCCTGGTCCCTGCATCTGGCCCTGAAGTACCCTGGTTTAAAGCCTAGAGATTACACATCTCCATCATGGTTTGTAACCCGTGATGGACTTTTCCTCTAGGAATCTGTCCAATCCCCTTTTGAAGGCATCCAGGCCAGATGCCATCACCACATCCTGTGGCAGGGAGTTCCATAGATCTGGGTGAAAAAAATATTTTCTTTTGTCAGTTCTTACTCTCCCAGCACTCTGAGTGTATGTCCCCTAGTTCTGGTATTTTGAGAGAGGGAGAAGAGCTTCCCTCTATCCACTTTACTCAACCCTGCATTATTTTGTATGTCTCAATCATAAAAGCGCCTTTTTTCCAGACTGAAGAAATTGTTTTAGCCTTTCTTCAATCAGCCCAGTAATCATTTTAGTCGCTCTCTTTTGCACCTTTTCCAGTTCCACTATGTCTTTCTTGAGATGCGGTGACCAGAATTGTACACAATACTCCAGGTGGGGCCTTACTATTGTTTTGTATAACGGCATTATAATGTTGGCTGTTTTATTTTCAATCCCCTTTTTGATAATCCCTAGCATGGAATTGGCCTTCTTCACTGCTGCCACACATTGGGGAGACACCTTCATGGAGCTGTCCACCAACACACCAAGATCTCTTTCCTGATCCGTCACGGATAACTCAGAGCCCATGAGTTGATAGAGAGGCAGTTACACACTCAGATTAGAAAGACTGCCTTGTCTGCACAAACTGTTTCAATATGCATTTAGAAGAATGATAAACTTATATATATATATATAACAGCTATATCTAAAAATACTGCAAATCCAGCAGAAAACAGCCATCCAATAACTTCACATGAACTTTTGTTCTTTAAAGTTATAATGTTGCTATTGTAGAAGAACCAGAGAACGGGCAGCAGTATGGAATATGAGGCTGAGTTTATGAGATAATAGCACACATAAAAGTCACACAGTAATGTTGTACATAAATCATTTGTTCTAATCCTAATCTAGGAAAAAGGGGGAAACAAATGCACTCCCCCTCAAAAATGTCATCAGGGAAACACATAAAGAATACACATATTCTTCATGTAGATAGAGTGATTCATGTAGAGCAGCCTCCTGGTGCAGTGGTTAAATGCCTGTATTGCAGCTAAAACTGTGCTCCTGACCCAGGGTTCAATCCCAGGTAGCCGGTTTATGGTTGACTCAGTCTTCTATCCTTCCATTGTCATAAGAATATAAGAACCGCCCACCCAGTCCAGCATTCTGTCTCACACAGCAGCTCACAATTTGCTTCAGGGTATTCCCAATCAGATGTCCTAACCTGTTTGCGATTCCCTGCAAATGGCATTGAGAGATATCCTGCCTATCTCTCCAACCCGCACATTCTCAGTAGGCATCCATAATGAAAGCCAATGATACTTTTGTTCTCCATGAACTTGTATAATCCTTTCTTAAAGCTGTCAATGATGTCACTACTATTTCTGGCAGGGAGTTCCACAGACCAGTGATCCTCTGGGTGAAAAAGTATTTTCTCTTATTTGTTTGAGATCTAGCTGTTGTGTATTGATCTGTATTCCTATTATCTGTAATTGCTTATGTTGAAGTAACTGCCTTCCTGTTCCCTCCAAAATGTATCTTTTCCTAGCCTGTCCTCGTTCCTATAAATGTAGCTCCCTCGCCCCAGTCCCTAGCCTTGTTCTCTCCCTGAATAAAGAGTTGTTACCATAGAAGCTGTCTCCAGCCTACTATGTCACAGAGCTGAAATCACTTGCTGAAATCACTAAACCCCACGCTTTCACACTAGCACCCAAAGTTTCATGGAGTGCCAACTAGTTCTAGTGTTGTGTGATAGGGAAAACAGTTTTTCCCTATCTACTTTATCCACAACATGTGTGATTTTATAAATTTCAATTAAGTCACCTCTTAGGTGCTGCCGTTCAAGATTGAAGAGGCCCACCCCTTGCAGCCTCAGATGGTAAGGACGGTGTTCCAATCCCCTAATCATTCTGGTTGCCCTCCTCTGCACTTTTTCCATTTCCATAATATCCTTCTAGAGGTACGGTGATCAGAATTGTACACAATACTCCAGATGGGGCCTCAGTCACCATAGATTTATAAAGAGGCATAGATTTATAAAGAGACACTTGCTGACTTATTTTCTATACTCTTTCTAATGATCCCTAGACTGAGTTTGCTTTTTTCACTGCTGTGGCACACTGGGGTGACACCTTCATTGAGCTGTCCACCAGGACACCAAGGTCCCTTTCCTGGTTTGTTGCAGAGAGTTCAGACCCCATCAGTTTATAAATGTAATTGTGGCGGGGTTTTTTTGTTCTTTTGCCCCAGTGTGGATCACTCTGCACTTCCTAATGTTGAAGCTCATTTGCCACTGGTTTGGCCACTTGCTGACTTATTTTCTATACCCTTCCTAATGATCCCTAGACTGAGTTGGCCAAGAGATCCCCCTGGAGCTCCTCACAATCTCTCTCAGATTTACCACCCTGTATAATTTAGTGGTGTTGGCAAATTTGTTGGCAAATTTGGCTATCTTGCTATTTACTCCTACTTTGAGATCATTTATGAAGAGGTTGAAAAGCAGGGCTCCCAGTACTGAATCTTGGGGGACACCACTATTTACCTCCCTCCAAAAGTGTCCATTTAGTGCTACCCTTTGTTTCCTGTCCCTTAGCCAGTTGCTGATCCAGGACAAGACCTGTCTGTTTAGTCCATGACTGGCAAGTTTATTCAAGAGTCTTTGGTGCAGGACCTTGTCAAAAGCCTTCTGAAAGTCCAGATAAATAATGTCAACTGGATCTCCCTTATCCACATGGTTTTTGACAATCTCAAATAATTTCATCTTTAAGTTCCTTAAAGATTGAAAGTTCCTTAAAGATGAAAGTTCCTTAAAGATAAAATAAATTTCATCTTTAAGATCCATGAGAGGTCGTGGATTAATGCTGTCTGGTCCTGGTGATTTGTTATCATTTAGTTTACCAAGATATGCAAGGACCTCCTCCCTGGTTATTTCTATCTGGCTTAATTCTTTAGTTTCCCTCCCTATGAAGATAGGCTCTGTTTGGGGCATGTGGTCTCTGTCTTCATTGAATACTGAAGCAAAGGATTCATTGAGTTTCTCTGCAATCTCTGTTTCCTCTTTAACAATCCCTTGCCTTCCTTTGTCGTCTAATGATTCAATGTCCTTCCTAGCTAGGTTCTTACTTCTAATATACTTAAAGAAATCCTTGTTATTTCTTTGGGTGTTTTTAGCTATACATGCCTCCACGTCTTGCATTGCTTTCCTGATTGTTGCCTTGCATTTTTTCTGCCAGAATTTATGTTCCTGCCTGTTGTCCTTGTTTGGACAAGCCTTCCATTTTCTAAATGAGCTTTCCTTGTTTTTGATCACTCCCCAAAGAGCTCCTGTAAGCCACATCAGAGTCCTCTTGGACCTGGCAGTGCTTTTTTTCCTTTTGGGTATGCATTCCAATTGGGATTCTGTTATTGTTTTTGTGAACAGCCTCCATGCCTATTGGAGTGTTCGGCCTCTCTCAGTTTTCCCTTTCAGCTTCTTTTTTACTAGTTTCCTCATTTTTGGAAAATTGCCTTTTTGAAAATTCAAGGACTCTGTGATTGGCAGTCTATCAGTGATTGGCAGTCTATGATTAAGTTAAAAGTAAATGTGTTGTGGTCACTGTTCCCTATTGGTCAGTCACATTAACATTTTGCAACAGATCCTGTGTATTATTCAGGATCAAGTCAAGGATTCTTGTACCTCCAGTTGGGTCTTCAAACATCTGTTCCAGGGAACAATCATTTAGCATATCTAGGAACTTTATCTCTTTATCCTGTGCAGAACAACAGTTCACCCAGTCTATGTGAGGTTAATTGAAGTCCCTCATTATAGCCAGGCTTCCCTTCTTGGGTGCCTCCTTTACAACATTCTCCAACTGCCAGTCTCCCTCAGGGGCATGGGCTGGAGGCTGGTAGCATACGCCTACTGTCAGGCCATCCTTGTGGCCTGATACTCGTACCCACAGACTTTCTAATGGTGACTCCAAATCACCTGGATATTCCAATTCATATGATTTTATCACTCCTTTTACATACAGGGCTAAACCACCTCCCATTTGCCCCTTCCTGTCCTTCCTATACAGTCCGTAGCCTGGGATAACTGTATCACATTGGTTATCATCCGTCCACCAGGTTTCAGTGATGCCAATAATATCAATATTTTTATCTACTGATAAGTATTCTGGCTCCTCTATTTTGTTCTGGTGGCTTCTGGTATTTGCATACAAGCATTTATAGATGTTTTTCTGATGCAATCTTTTGAGTCCAGCTGCATCATTAGCCTGCCTCTTGCATCCTTCTGCTGGAGTGCTGGTGACTAGCTCCTCGCTCTGCTCAGTAATTATGTCATCCCCCTCACTACCCAAGTAGACACTTTCCCAAACCGGATGATGCCCAGCTCCTGTCAGATTTCCCACAGCTATCAGTTTAAAATCTGTTCTGCAGCCTTTTTGATGTTGAGTGCCAGCAGTCTGGGGATGGGGGAATGCGTAGCCTGCATAATTAAATTGTAAAACACCCAAAGAGTGTTTTAAGCACTATGGGGCAGTATATAAACAGAACACTTTGTTTTATGTACTTAAAAACAACAGAACAAAAGCAGACCATGCATCCCAAGATTATCCTGGCCAGGAAGTGGAATCTGCTCATTGTGTATTGATATTTAGCGGCAAACTTTAGGCTACTTACCAATAGAAAGTGAAACTACCACAACTGTAACAGCTAAAATTTACATTGATGTTACCACAATTGTCACAGGCCCCACAACCTGTTTCTACAGTTTTACAGTGTTGGTTTAGAGCACTATCTCCCCTACCCGTTATCAATATTAAGACTTTGGTTTTTCATCTACTCAGGATCCTTGTGCAAGTGAAGAAGAAGACAAACAAGTGGGTCCAAGGTCAAATCAAACCTGAACTATCTCTGGCAGCAAAAAAAGATTAAATCCAAGGCTGTACTCAGGAGCTATGCTCAGTTCCCACAAACTCAAGACTGAGTTTTCTTATAGGGAGTCATTCCATCTTAGGTTTGATCTTCTCTTGCCGCTTTCAGCATGACCATTTTTTCCAGACTATCCCATCTTCACATGATGTACCCAAAGTGTTATTATTACAATAATTTTATTACGACTTTTCTATTTTTATTCGTATTATTATTACTCTTAACACCAGCACCAATATTACTAATTTTATTAATATGGTATTATTTAATTTCTCTAACCTTGGTATTATTTCTTATTACGCGAAACATATTCCTACCTACCTACCTACTTCACAAAGAAGAGGAGATGGGATTCCCTGGAAAAGACAATCATGCCAGAAAGGGTGAAGGCAACAGACAAGAGGAAGACCCAATACAAGATGGATTGACTCCGTAAATGGAAGCCACAGGCATGAGTTGGCAAAAACTTAGGACAGCCTCAGATTCATGCTTTTTGGCTCCAGAGACCATTCAGTTTTATTTAGGATGAAATTGTTTCTCTTCTGCTTGGCATTGTCCCTTTCATTTCTCCCTCAGTTGGATATCTTCAGCCACAGCATTTCTCAAAGGCTTTCTTCTGGCTTCCATTTTGCTCCTTCTCAGCTTATGTGTCCAAGGCTGTAAACATAGGCCCTTTGTAAATGACCCCTAAACTCTGCAGCAAATGGCTGCCAGGTCCAGAGCTTAAAATTGTTTCCCCACCAGCTCCGGAGTTTGCAGGAAATTAAGTGTGACCATGCCCACCTAAGCGCGTCCCAGCACACTTTTCTTGTACCTGCTCTAGAAGGGTGAAAATCCCCAGGTCCGGATTTCATCTGGTGAGTGCGGGGCTGTCCTTGCATCTGTTTGGTTTTTTTGCCTCCCACCCCTTTAAGAGAAGGGGCAGGAGGCAAAAAAAAAAAAAAACCAGAAGAGAAGGAATCAGAACGACGGGGCTTCGACTGGCTTCGGAGGTGAGCCTGTATTTTTTCCTCTCTTTCTTCCTCCCTCCCCTCACGCAGACAGGATCAAGGAAGTGCGGAGGGGTGGGGACGCAGGAAGAGCAATGAACCCCCAAGATCCCTGGTCCGAATTTAAGTGGCCAGCGGATCTTAGGGGTCATGTGAAAAGGCCCATAGAGGAGAATGATGAGCTTCAAAGAACCCAGAAACCCACTCTGCAAAGCATGCTCTTCTGCTCCGGCAAGGTGTCTTTGTTTGAAGCCTGAGATCCTGCCACAGGATCGGGTACTCCCTTCCTCCAAGGCATCATCTTCTTAAAGAACAGACAGGCAGAACTACAGCAAGGCAAACAGAACCAACAAAGGCTAAAAGAGGATTTCCAACATCCTACTTCATATTATCCCAACTCTCAAGCCTCACAACTCTTTATGGACAAACATTCACAGCCAGGCTGAAGGAATAACCTCTGTCCAAGACCTTAGCGGCAGATGGACAGCTCTGGAAAGTCAGCTGTGTCAGAAATCATTCATGGTCATAAAATGCGTAGCAGAGGAGAAAATGGCAGCCTCAGAGGTAACCCCTGGCTCTAAAAAGGGGTTTCTGCATGAAGGGACGCACCCCCATCGTAAATGTGAAGTTTTGTCTCAGTCTCTAGTTTTGTTGCTTTACTCTATACCTGAAAGAAAGAAAGAAGGATGGTGCAGAGTCTAAGAACGGAAACCCATCTTCCCTTCAGAGAGCCCTTGTTTAGGGTTGGCTGCTGAGAGATGGCCCAATCCTTACTGCTCCATGGAAGAGTTTTTTGGCACAGCACAGTGTCCAGAGATGGAAATGTAACCCTTCACCTTTACCCAGATATCACCACTGTCCTTTGGAGGGGGGCAGTCTTCTACACAGACTATTAACTGGGCATGGGTGCACACACACACACACACACACACACACACACACACACACACACACACACACACACACACACACACACACACACACACACACACACACTTTTTTCAATTTCTACAAATATGCAAAACAAGAATAGCCCCTCTCCTACACTATGGCTTTGACAGAAGTTAGACAACAGTGAAAAGGGTTGTCAGATTTATAAAGAACTCTGAATTGGCATCGTCAGAGACTGCAGGTCCAGTTGAATGTTGACAGGATTAGCTGGACACAACTTGAAAAGAGAAAAACCCACAGTCATCATTTGACAAGAAACTATATACTTTCACTAAATGTAATTAAGCTGTCCTCTTCTAGTTGCCTTTCCCTTTAAATTGGGACTTGAGGGTTGGAAGGGGATAACATGAAACAGGACTAGAGGAAAGTCATACCACTCAAAGATCATATCATTGAGTCAGGCAGCAGCACTTTTTGCTTTTGACAAAAGCACAAGGTATGGAGCATATGAAGTCTTCTTTCAGTTTTAATTTAAAATTTTGACATTTTTCTCACCTCCAAGGGTAGTTACCATATAGTTTGATTCACAATGAATAAGCTCATGATGATGTTGAATATGAAATTATCCCAACTCTCATATTTATAAAATTTATAAAATTAGTAATATTGATATTGATGTTAATGATGATGATATTTATTTATTTATTTTTATATTTCTATACCACACCGATTTTCCCAAAAGAACTCTGGGCAGTTTACATAGAAATCAACACATAAACAGTAGTTAAAATTGAAGTAGATAAAAATCAGGAACAATAATACAATAAAATAGAAAACAAAGAGCCTGGCATGAGGCACAAAATCTGAGGATGATGGGAAGAACATCAGGACACAGGGGAGAACAAACAAACATTAGTGACTGCCGAATGCTTCTTTAAAAAGCCAAGTTTTAATGCTTTTTAAAAAGCTGTTAGGGACTGAGCTTAGCAAATCTCGCCAGGCAGTTTATTCCTTTTGGCTGGGCCGGCCACCAAGAAGGCCTAATTGTGGGTGGAAAACTTGTGGGCCTCCATAGGAGTGGCCACCCAGAGCAAGGGTGCCAAAGAAGCTCTGATCTTTGGGAGATCCACTCTGCCAGATAGTCAGCTCCCAAGCCATGGAGGGTTTTGTAAACCAAAACCAACACCTTGAACCTTATTCAGGTAACCAGTGCAGGTGAGCCAGAATTGGGGTATTGTGGTCAAATCTGCCCGCATCAACCACCAACCTGGCTGCCGGATTCTGCACTCTCTGCAATTGCCAAACAAGGGTCAAGGAAAGCTCCATGTAAAGAATGTTACAATAATCTATCCTCAAGATGACCACTGCCTGCATGGCAGTCCTCAGGGATTCCCCATTAAGGTACAGGTGAATCTGGGCGATAAGCCTAAGTTGGTAAAAGGCTGACCCAGACATGGCTGCCACCTGGGACTCCAGAGACAATGCTGGATTCAGAACAACACCCAGACTCTTCGTGCTTTCAACCAGCTGGAGGACAGTCCCAACCAGACTGGGAAGAGGGCCACTGTTCCGATCTGCACCCCACCCCCAAAAAAAGAACAAAACCTCTTTCTTCTCAGGGTTCAGTCTGAGCCTGTTAGTCCTCGTCCACTCCAGAACTGCAGCCAAGCAGTGATCAAGGTTCTAGACAGACTCCATTGCAGAAGTGGAAAAGGAGAGGTAAAGCTGCATGTCATCAGTGTACTGATGACAGCAAGCCCCATGTCTCTGGATGACCTCAGCTAGCAGCCTCATGTAGGTGTTAAAGAGCATAGGGGAGATTGCTGGGCCTTGAGGCACCCCACAGGAGAGTGACCAGGAAGATGACAAATTCCCCCCACCCCGGCTCACTCACTGTGCTCAGCCCTCAAGGAAGGAGTGGAGCCAGCCCAATGCTAGATCCCCAATCCCCACCTCAGAGAGCCTGCCCAGGAGGATACTGTGTTTGACGGTATCAAAGGCCTCAGACAGATCAAGAAGAACCAACAAGGTAGAGCAACCAATGTCAGCCTCCCTCAAGAGGTCATCACACAATGTGACCAATGCAGTCTCAGTCTTGTGACATGGCCTAAACCTGGAGTGGAAGGGATCCAGGACAAAATCTTCCTCCAGGAATGACTGGAGCAGCTCGGTGGCAACCCACTCCACCACCTTGTCCATTAAAAAAACATCAATAATTGGAAATGTTGTCAACAGCCAGGCCAGTTCTTTTAAGAATGGATTTAACCACAGTCTCCTTCATCTGACAGGGAAAAATCCCCTCCCTGAAAGAGGTAGTGGCAATCAAAGAAGCCCATTCCTGCATGCTCCCTCTAGTGGTCTTAATAAGCTAGGATAGACAGGGGTTGAATGGAGAAGCCACCAACCTGCAGTGAGCCAGTGCCCTGGAGACCTCAACTGAAGTCACTCATATTGATGAGTTAATGTTATTATTACTTGGTAATAGAGATGGGCATGAATAAAAAAATGGTGTTTCGTTTGTCATTTGTCGTTTAGGGGGTCCGTTTCGGTTTGTTTCCGTTTTTCATGAATTTTTGCAAAAAATTATATTCGTTTTTGTTTGTTTTGTTACCGTTTTGTTACCATTTATTTCATTTTTGTGATTTTTTTTAGCATTTAAAGCAGTTCAATGTATAGCCGTAATGAAAATGAAACGGACGACAAAATTTCTGGTGTTTCTGTTCGTTTCGTTTCATTTTAGAGACAAAATTCGTTTGTCATTTCATTATGTAATGAAATGAAAAAACAAAAATGGAAACGAAAAATTGTTCATTTCGTGCCCATCTCTACTTGGTAATAATACTTAGTAATATTATTAAGATAACAATTATAATAATTTTTCAAGCACATCACGAGAAAACAGGATTCTCTACATGAAACTTGCTGGAAATTTGAAGACAGCAGGAAAAGACCAAGATAGATTGACTCCCTAAAAGATCTGGATTAAAAGCCAGAAGTGAAAACTGCTTGGATGAGGCTATCCAAATTTATGTGCTGGTAGATCCATAAATTCTGTGGTATACTCTGTGGACACAGATGAGCCATATGATTATGTAAGAAATCCCTCTTGAAATGTTTTTTCCACTAGGTGAGGGAGCCTCTCTGGTTTCATGCATCACCATTATTTATCAAACCCAGGTTAGGGTTAAAACCCAGAGAATGAGTGAGAAGAAAACATGAGCAAGCCTCTTAAACCTAGGTTTTATTAGTCAGTCCAATTTCAGACCACAACTCCACTGATTTTGTAGTTTGGATCTTTGCACGTGTATCAGGAAAGGTAGAAAATCTCAAAATACTTCAGAGTGCCAAACATAACCCAAGAGGAAGCCATCTTCTTTAGACACTCTTTTCTCTTCCTTCTTCACCAAGCAGCACACCTGGGTATTAAAAGGTTTATTAAAATTATAAAGAAATAAAAGACGCCAAAAAGTTACTTGTACCTTCAAAGTATTGCAAACCTAAGCATATCTAAACCTTCAAAGAAGTTAAATAGGAAAACTGCACTTTAAGCATTAAGAAAAAACTTTTCTCAGTAATCATCTTCGCCAATCTGACAAGCTCCAGCTAATGAGCAGAATGCCATAAAAAGCATTAAGTCTAGAAGCAATTAAATACAGTACCCCTGTATCTGATGATTCAATATAATTGATAACTGGGGAAAATGTTCATGTGCATGTATGTGACCAGTTATTAGTCTGTCTAGACCCCCTGCCCCCTGCCTCAAAAGGAGGGTGATGATCCCTGGATAAGGGTGAAGAGGGCATATTTCCATCTCTTGGCACATTGATGTGCCAGAAATATCTTCCATGGAGCAGTAAGACCTGGGCTGTCTCTCCGCAGCAAACCCTAAACAAGGGCTGTCTGAAGGGAAGATAGACCCCCACTCTTCCAGTCTGCATCTTCTGGTGCCTCTTTTGAGAGCACTGTTTTCACATTCTCTTGCATGAACCCTTTTTTGAGTAAAGGGGCGGCTCTGAGGCTGACACTTTGTCCTTTGCTACACATTTGCTGTCCATGAATGGTTAGTGCTACAGCTGAGTTTCCAGAGCTATTTGAGGACATTGCATACACAATTGAAGGGGGCAGGTGAGGTGGGGAAGCATGGAGTGGGGAGGAGATGTGTCAAAGGCCTTCTTCAACTCAGGCTGTCATTCGAAATATGGTTTCTTACTTTGTTTGCAAACTCAGAGCCAAGTCATTTCTCACCATTACCCCCCTCCATTTGCCCCTTCCCATAGGTAGTGAGAGTCCTCTGGGGTGGAAAGCAGCAAAATCTCTGATTTGTTCTCCCTTTAAGTGCTTTGTTTAAGGTTCTTTCCTACACCAGCACTCTTGCTATGAGTCAGGCACTGAAGGATTTTCTCCACTGTTTGGTGTTGGGAACTGTCTTCAAGAACATGGTTCTGCAAGGGGGGTTTATTCTACACTCGAATGGGTGAGTTTTCCACCCTTTCTTTGCCTCTCTTCTCTGAGGGATGGACCTCCTGGGCAGAGTAGCAGGAAGAATGGAGGGTGAAACTTGAGGTTTGTTTCAGGTGGCCCTTCTGGTGTTTTCACTTTCTTTTGGTCTTTCTGTACTGTTGTGTGTAGAGATGGGCACAGAACGAACATTTTTTCGTTTCTGTTACCATTTGTCGTTTCCGTTATGCAACGAAATAACAAACGAAAATTGTGATGAAAATGAAACGAAACAGACAGAACCACAAAAATTGTGGTCATTACGTTTCGTTTCCGTTAATGGCGACGCACAATGAAATGAGCTGTTTTAAATGTTAAAAAACGCCCTGGACATCCGTAAAAACACAGTGATAATTATTTATATTGTCTAATAATACCTACCAGGGGGGTTGGGGTCCTTAAAACGTTTATTTTTGTCTTCTCCCATCGCGATGTATTTTTCTTTTCCCTTTAAAATGGATGTCGCCACCAGCCACAAAATGGAGGCAAGCCATGTGATGGGATCATGTTCAACCAATAGCATGCCCAGGATGCAGACTGGGTGGGCAGGTCTGGCAGCCACAGAGGGCATAAAAAGCTCTGGCAGCCCCCGTCCTCCTTGCAGTCTCTGGTGGGAGTTAGGGTGGGATTGCTGTCTCTGCGACTCTAGCTTCAGTCCTGCAGCCTCCCCGTGTGTGTGCGAGCTGTGTACCTCTCGGAGAGGCCCGGAAAACCATCACCCCCTTCGCTGTGAAACGCCCTTCCGAGTGATGTGCTCTCTGTAGAGTCCCTGCTGGCCTTTCGTAGAGCTCTTAAAACCTTGCTCTTCCGAGAGGCCTTTGGTGACCAAGTTTAAATTATGCAGTTTTTTTCCCTTTGTTCCCACCATTCACCATTTTTGCCCATTTCGGCTCACTTTGGAAAATTAGCTGTATGGCTATCGAGCCTTTCTCGCCAGTATGCTAAGAATGCTAGAAGTGTTTTTAACTTGTTGTTGATTGTTATTTTATTCTTTGTCTATTGTACTGCTATTGTATTTTGTACTGACGACCACTGTTTGGTCCATCCATTGGAAGCCACCCAGAGTTCCTCCAGGAAGATGGGTGGGATATAAGTGTAATAAATAAATAAATAAAATAAATACCCTCCCTTGCCCCACAGTGCAGTCACTCTGCGGCTGCCTTGCACCCTGGGCATCACCCACCACTGTCTTTTCAGCCTCCCTGCATACCTAGTCTATACTGTGTCTCTGCCAGCATCCATTTTTTTTAGTTTTTATCCTCTGGTCTGGGGCATTGGGGGATGCCTGCGCACGGAACTGCTTTAAAAATCACGCAAAAAGTGGGTAGAAATGACAAATAAAAAAACAAAAAACGGTAACAAAATTTTTCAAAAATTTCACGACAAATGGAACCGAACCGCAACAGACCTCTCAACGACAAACAAAAAAATGAAACATCATTTTTCTGTTTCGTGCCCATCTCTAGTTGTGTGTTACCTTTCTAATGACAGAGTCTCATTGCCCCAAGGCAGAGGAAGAATGTTTGCCTGTTTCATGTTGTGAATACCGAGAAGCCACTGCAGCACGTCTGGTAGAGCAATCCATTAGAGCCAGTGCTTGTAGGATGCAATCCTGAGAACTGAGCATTTTTCAATCCAACCAATTAGTAGTCCATTTTGAGGACTGTCTTTCAAATGGATGTTTCTTGTTTTAAATGGCTTCAACTTTCTATGTTAGAAGGATTCCATATGTATGTGACACCTTCTTTTTCTTGGAGTCCACAACCTCTTTAACTGGTGCTTTGCAGTTCTTTACTACTTGTCTTTTATGGTGAGTTCTTACAAAATTTGGTTCCTCTTTCTAGAGGTATGAGTGAGGCATATAGATTGGTTCTTGGTGTAAAGTGTTTAAGGTATGAATCAACTGAGTTGACTTTTTAGCCCTGCCCGTGAAGTAATTTCCTCCAGTTCTGAGGAAATGTAGTACTTGGTCCCAGAAGGAATGTGGGCTTCCAAGAAAGATGGCCTTAGCTTTCTTTCTTAATTCCTTTGGGAATAGAGGTAGAAAGCATATAGTTCCTCAAAATGAACACAATCTGTGTTCTTGTCATTTAAGTTGCTCAAACCATAAGGCAGGATTGGAGAGTGTCTGCTGGGCCAACATCCCCCTTGTCAGACCCCTGCCAGAACCCGTGCTGGACACTGAGGAGTTAATGGCTGAAGAACTCCCAGACAAACCCTCAGGGCTGTCAGTTTCTCCAGTAGTTGCACAGGAAAGTGATTCAGCATCTTTGGGGGGAAATCCCCCCCCCAAGAGCTGCTATCCATAGACAGCAAAGAATTACACCCAGGAGGAACAGAGACAAACTGTGTTTGAGCTGGAGACATTTATATGAGTTTGGGCCTGTCTCCTCTTTGGAGGCCTCCAGGGCTATTGCCCACTGCCTGGCCCACGTCCACCCCCTTCAATCCTTGCCCTGCTTGGCTTATAAAAGCCGGCAGGGAGACCATGCCTCAATGGGCCTCCATCATTGCCACCACCTCTTTCAGCGAGGGGGGTTTTCCCTCCCATCTGAAGGAGATGGTAATAAAGCCCATTCTTAAAAAACCTGGCTTGCAATCAGACCAATTGGCGAGTTATCGTCTGATTGCCAATGTCCCCTTTATGGGCAAGGTCATCGAGAGGGTGGCCGCGATCCGGATACAATCGTTTTTGGAGGAACAGCATTGCCTTGACCCATGCCAGTCTGGGTTCAGGCCTGGCCGGGGGACCGAGACAGCTTTGGTCGCGCTGCAAGATGACCTATTCTGGGCAGCCAACAGGGGTTGCTCTACCCTGTTGGTTCTCCTGGATCTGTCAGCGGCCTTCGATATCCTACTGGATATCCTACTGGATCGGCTCTCTGAGGTGCAGCATGGTGGAGAGTTGTCAGCCCCATGGACACTCCCTTGTGGGGTGCCGCAGGGCTCATCTCTCTCCCCCATGCTGTTCAACATCTATATAAGACTGCTGGTGGGGGTCATCCGGAGTTTTGGAGTCTGCTGTCATCAGTACGCTGATGACACGCAGCTCTCTCTCTCCTTTTCCACCTCTGCAGTGGAAGCTGTCGTGACCCTCGACCGGTGTCTGGAGGCGGTCATGGCATGGACCAGGGCAAACACGCTTAAACTCAACCCCGAGAAGACTGAGGTCATGTTCTTTGGGAGTTACCCATCTGGATATGGAGGCCCTCTCCCCTGCTTGGAGGATGTTTCCCTGCAGCTAGCGGATAGGGTAAGTAATCTGGGCGTGGTTCTGGATCCGGCACTGTCCTTGGACTCCCAGGTGGCTGCCATGACCAGATCCGCTTTTTTCCATCTGCATCAAATTGCCCAGATCCGCCCATACCTGGACAGTGACTCCCTGAGAACAGTAGTACAGTCACTGGTGATCTCGAGATTGGACTACTGTAACACTCTCTACATGGGGCTGCACTTGACTCTCCTCCGGCGCTTGCAGTGGGTGCAAAATGCAGCAGCCAAGCTGGTGGCTGGTGTGCGTCGTTACGACCACATCACCCCAGTCCTGGCTCGCTTTCATTGGCTGCCCGTTGCGCACCGGATCAGATTCAAGGTACTGGTTTTAGTTTATAAAGCCCTCCATTACTTGGGCCCGGACTACCTGGCAGAGCATATCGCCCAACGATCAACCTCGGCCCGACCAGTCCGGCAGTCACGAGCACACTCACTCCAGGTTGCCACACCTAAAGAGGCCCAGAAAGCTACCACTCATAACCCGGCCTTCTCGGTGGTGGCCCCCTCACTGTGGAACACCCTTCCAAGTGATGTGCGCTCTGCAGAGTCCCTGCTGGCCTTCCGTATAGCTCTTAAAACCTTGCTCTTTTGAGAGGCCTTTGGCGACCAAGTGTAACTTACACAGTTTTTTTTTCTTTTTACTGGCCATCTGCTATCATTGCCATTATTTTTAAAGATGTCGGGCCATTGAGGTGTCTATTCTGCCTGCAAAGGGTGCTAGCAGTGCTTATTTTAATTTCCTGTCTGTCGTATTGTATTGTGTATTGACACCGTCTATTGTATCTTGTATTGTATCTTGTATTGTACCCTGACCATTGCTGCACCGGTTAGATTGCAGCTGACCAGAGTTCCTTTGGGAAGATGGGTGGGGTATAAATCCAATAATAAATAAATAAATAATAAATATGTTCAGACAGTCCTGAGTTTTGATAGGATAGCTCTCTGAGAAAGCGGGAGTTGCTCTCTGGAGACATAAATAAGAACTCAGAACTAGGGCAATTTGTGGGAGCAATGTGTCAACATGACCTGCTGCCACCTCACCACTTTGATTCCTGACCCTCTCGGTTCCTTGTTCCTGCTCAGTGTGACCCTGGACTATGTTTCTCGGCTCTGATAGCTCTGTGGACCTGGCATAAGCTACCATGTGCATTCCAGATTTTGACCTCTGGACTGTTTATCTTGGACTTTGCTTGCCTTTTGGCTTGGCATGACCCTAGTTGTGTGTTGCTGGTCTCTGTTTAACTCCTACCTTGCTGTATTGTGGTCATTGTCACTAAGCTTGCAGTAAACCCTGAACTTATCTGTGTGTGTTTCTGTGCGTTGAGACACACCTAGATGTGTGGCCTCAGCTGCTCTTGATGGGCAGTGTGGAGAACTCCTGAAGAAAAGTATCTTGACACAAAGGCTATTGGGTCCCCTAGGAAGAATAGAAGAACTAACATCCAATTCAGATTTCTTTACAGATCTGAAGAGCCTTTTCACAGTTGTCTAGCTTCTGACAAATCATAGGGTAGGAGGGGGGGCTATTCTTATCTTGCATATTTGTGCAAATTGAGGAGAATATTTATGTGTGTGCTCAGTAGTCTCTGTAGAAGACATTTTCCCCTCACTATACTATATATTTGCCCTTCACAGTTAGCCAAAGTTAGTGATCAAGGCTGATGAGGATTATTAAAAAATGGAGTCCTGGAATACAGCCAAGGACATTACAAATCCAGTCACTATGTCAAGTGCAGGCAGGAAGCCAAAGAATAGTGCATTTCTTGGCCACAGTTAGATACCAGCAGAGTCAAGATATGTCCAGAATTTGAAGGAGGAAGTCAAGATGTAGCATATAGATTTGTTCTTCTGAAAGCTCTTGACACTTCTGGCAGTGCTTTATTAAAATGCTGCCAGCCCTTCCCATGGCACAACTTGATTGCTTCAGAGGCTATCAGCAGATGTCTCCAGTCAAACGTCTTACTCTTGACAAGCTTTCTGTACCTTTAAAATCCTTCTGGAAAAATCATTTCCAGTGTTTCTTTAAATATCTCTACTTGAGACATGGTGGCAGCTGTTTAATAATCTACCGTTGAACCCTTCCCCTCATGAGAAGGTGGATAATCAGCTGTATCCTTCAAGGATTCCAGCTCCTCCTGAACACTTGTCTTGTGGATCCTATAGGATTCTGATTTCTGTTGTTTCTGGGTCCTCATTCAACTGGTGTTCCTCTAGCATGACAATGACAATGGACTTGGGAGGAACTAGATCCATTTCAAACTGGCTTCCCTTGCCTTGTTCTGAAAAAAAAATGACTTCGGTCACTCTGATTTATATTTGAAAATGGGGGGTATAATCTTGTTTCTTCCCTTCTCATTTTGGTCATGGCAGCCTTTGATACCATTGAACAAATTCATCATTCTGGAGCAGTTCAGGACACAGCAGTGGGGAATGTCTGCTGAGCACCTTATCTTTGTGTTGTTGGGCTCCATGGGGATTAATTCCATTTTCAATGCAACTTCATATCTATATGAAACAGATGTGGTCATTGGGAGATTTAGGGCAAGGTATGGTGAATAACCTTGAGGCTGGAAGTATGAGAACTTTTACAACATCAACCTTGGCAGATCAGCTCACTCCTTATCTTCATATCCTAGTTTCCCCTCAAACTCAAAGAATGTAGGAAGCTTCAAACTGTCCTGTTAACAATGGTTGTATTTCTCCTTCAAGCTCTCTGTAATGGGAACATCATAGGGAGGGTGTGAAAAGGATACACGATTAGGTTTTAATCAGGCAATAAAATTACAAGGGGTTTACAATTTAGTTAATATCAGAGCTTTGGAGGTGGACATAAGAGTACAATGGTACCTTGGTTTAAGTAATTAATTCGTTCTCTGGGGTGTTTTGTATTGCAAAAAATTCTTAAACCAAAACATGGTGTGACATTCCTATGCTTTTCCCCCAGCCCTTTCACAGGTGATTGACAAGCACTGCTCTAATTTGCTCTTCTGCTGCCACCAACTAGTTTATCTAGTAAATTAATGCTTTCCAGACTGATTTAAATTGAATAAAGATAAAGAAAGTTTATTTATAATAAAGTCAAAGTAAAAGCATAAAGGGTAACTTGTTAATATACAAACAAATGGCAGAATATAGATTAAATACACTTAGGTTAGGTTACAGACAAAGTTGGTCATTTGCACACCCTGTTCTTAAGTTTATAGACACTCAGCACTTAAATATTTTCACAGGTTTCTAAACATCCTACCTCTTCTCTTCCAGGTCCTTCTCACCTGCTGCACCCAGACTCTGGAACTCTCTCCCACTAGAGGCCAGGACTGCCCCATCCCTGCTGTCTTTCCAGAAACAGGCAAATACCTTTATCTTCAGGCAAGCTTTCCCTGAATGGTGGACTGCCATACATGACTACACAGATTTGTCATTATAAGCACTTATAACTTTGTGCTTGTATCTCTCCTTCTGTGATTACATTGACACTATGTTATCAATTGTTATTTCCCATCTCTCATGACTTTCAGATGGTTTACTGTACATAATTATATGGTATTTATACTCTTTTCTTAATCGCTTGCGTTCATCTGCAATGAAATATGGACAGTGATTTAACATCAGCGAAGCAAGGCTGCAACCTGAGGACAGCATCTTCCTCCAACCTCTATTAATTTATCTGTAAGTGACTTACCTAAAGGGTAAACTAAATTTTATTCTGACATCTCTGATTGGGTAGGAAATTGACACGTTTCTGTGTTGCCTTGGTCCCATGCCAAATACATAAGGCCATTGGTAGTGTTCTGTTTGTTCAATGTGGGAATATTCAGACAACTCTGCCAGAGGTGAAATTCAGAACCTGCACTCCTGGCTTGACTTTATAGCTCCAATTTTGAAACTACTATAGAGTAGAGCTTACTGTACATTAGAGAGAGAGGAATGAATGAGTTTAGCCATGATTTTTGGAGCTCTTGAATTTTTACTTATTCACAGGCATGTAGCACACACACGCACCCCGCCACCACCTTTGGGTTGTGTACAAGGACACTTGGCTTTACAAGGGGAACACTCTTCATAAATGAGCAATTGGTTTATCCTTTTAGCCATTCCCTGAAATTATATAACTGTTCCCTGACCAATTACCATAGGTAAAAGACCTGAAAGCTGATAGATGGTCAGAGGCACCTCTGGATTCTGCAACCCTGCACAATCATTTCTACCATCCACATAAAAACATGGGCTGCAAGCCTGGGGACAACTTGTTATGTTTTCTAATGTGCTTTGTTGTTCTTTCAAACATAAATGTAGTGTAAAAAGATGGCTTAGATGAAAGGGAAAATATATGTGACACCACTTCAGACATAAATGGTTTAATTTATGAAATGAAAATGTGTAAGACTTTGTATTCAAGCACTATTTTGGTTAGCTTAATAAATGATATGTTGAAAGTACTAGTTTACATGTGCATTCTTTCTCAAAATATTGGTGTTTATACTACCAATTTGCTATTAAGTCAGAATTGACTTGACAGCACAGTATTATTTTATAATTCTAATCCACACACCAAATGATACGTCACACTATTCAGAGAAGCATAAAATCTGAAGGAAATCTAAGCTCCAATCCATTAATCAGTACAAGGGGGTTGAACATGCCATTTCATGTAGGAGTGCATGAAAATGAAAATTAATTCTGAGAGGTCCAAAAAAAAAAATAAGGGAATACTTTGTATGTTCTTATACTGTATTAACTCAGCATTTGCACAATAAAACAATATATTTATTTTTAGTGGTTTGCCATGGTTGCCTTTTAAGATACTTGTTTTGTATTTTAGTTTTAGATGCTATGTCATGTAAGCAAAATCTGAAAGGACATAGTAGACCACATGTGTACTCTTTACCAAAACAAAATTTTCAGTGCATTCAATTGGTTGGACAAGATAGGGGGGAAAAGATGCAACTATGAAGGCAATTACAATGGAACAAATATGCAAACTGCATATATTGACACTTTCCTGCTTCCCTTGTGACAAACATAGCAGTTGTCTCTGTTCCCAAGACATGATAACTAAATAGGTTGAAAAAGACCACATTCAAATTTCCTGTCAGGAGTACTGGAGTATCAATGTATGGGGTATCGAAACACCTAAAATTTCTGGCTTTGGGCCTTAAATAATATATACAGTGGTACCTTGTATAAAGGAATTAATTCATTCCAAATAAAATTATGTTAAGCAAATTTTCCTTTATACAAAATTCCCATAGGAATGCATTGAAAATGGAGTAATCCCATTTTTATGTTGTACAGATTCGCCCCATAGGCAATTGTGTTAAGCAAATTTCCCCTATCTCCAGAATTTTTTATGATGTACAGATTTTATGTTATACAAACCATTTGTTATACAAGGGTCCACTCTGTGTGTGTGTGTGTGTGTGTGTGTGTGTGTGTGTGTGTGTGTGTGTGTGTGTGTGTGTGTGTGTGTGTGTGTGTGTGTGTGTGTGTGTGTGTGTGTGCGTGCGTGCGTGCGTGCGTGCGTGTACATATTTATTTTTTCTCAAGAAGACACATTAGAGCTTATTTTCATGGGATGTCTTACTTTTATTAAGTATAATGTGCTTGAATGTCAGCCCTGTGCACAACCAAAGCCTTTGCTCTCCTGTCAGCAGTCCACTCACAGATTATGTTTTCCAGATCAGGCAATAAAGGTTGCGGACCTGAACCACACTTGTGCTTCTTGACATTTCCTCTGTCCCCAAGTAGACTGAGGTTAACGTATTCTGCCTGACATTTTCGGACCATTCAGATATCCAAGTTCTTCTCTTTGCAGAAAGCCGTAAGATTCTTGCCCTGAGAGTCCTCAACAATTCCTTTCCTGTACTCAACAGAATAGCTTTCTTTTTGCACTCACCTTGTCTTCCAGATACTCAGGAAAAGCAGTCCCACAGACTGTTGCTGGTTGGTAGGGCTGTCGCTAGTGATGCGTGAACTCCTTTCACCTAGCCATTCGCATGTGTACAATAGGTTGCCTGCGACCGCGGTTACCACAAGTGCACCAGCGCAAGTGCAAATGGCTAGGAGAAAGGAGTGATGCAGTAGCCACCCACGCACCCATGCAAGTGCAAATGGCTCAGACAAAGCAGCTGTGGCAGATAAATATATTCCAGTCTTCCTTACTAGTCTGCTCCAAAATACATGGGGTGGCTATGCAGTGTATCTGCATAGCCACGCCCATCACTAGGTCTTATTATCAGGGTAGGGCTTATATTTAACAAATGCATAGAAATCCTGCTAGGGCTTATTTTTGGGGGTGGCCTTATTTTTGTGGAAACAGTGTGTGTGTGTGTGTGTGTGTGTGTGTGTGTGTGTGTGTGTGTGTGTGTGTGTGTGTGTGTGTGTGTGTGTGTGATTACCTCCTGGCCATTTAAAGAAAACATATTGGGCATTGTATGAGTCTAGTGATTCTGGAGCATCCTAAACACAGCAAAGTTGTCTCCCGTTCTCTGGCAGTTACATGCTTGCTTGTGAGTTAGATATCACCTGAGAGCCTTACACCACAAAACTTTCTTGGTTGATAGTTGCTACCACTCCAGCAATAACCCAGTTTCCAAATTAGAGCAAACTTAACCTGCTAGATTACCCATCCCTGAAGTATTGAAAATCCCTCTCTCAACAGAGGTAGGGGGTTTAGGCACAATCTGTCTGCTACTTATCAAGCGGCCATTTCAAGGATCCCCAGACAAATCAGGAATATGTCACACCTCCACCAGCAAGGCCATGCCTAATGACTCATACTTTATGGGTGATGGGAAGGTCTTAAAGGTGGGCCATAGTCCACCAAATAAGCCTATTGCGACTATTGTTCACCTAACGAGCCTATTCAGGCCATTGTTCTTCTTATGAGCCTATTTCAAATCAGGGTGACATGAGGTCAAAGTGAACTATGACTCACAATTCACTTTCCTCAGACTAAGGAAGCTGTTTGGATTTCAGTCTCAAGAAAAGAAGTCCAGTTGCCATCACTCAAATGTCCAGAGAACCTTTGAAGTAGCCTGTTTGCTTAATAAGTGTGAGTCACCAGGAACATGACTGTTGATGCCAATGATATTATTAATATTTTCCTGGCTTTCCCAGCTTGTAAAATGAAGAACAAATTTTCTTTCTTTCTTTCTTTCTTTCTTTCTTTCTTTCTTTCTTTCTTTCTTTCTTTCTTTCTTTCTTTCTTTCTTTCTTTCTTTCTTTCTTTCTTTCTTTCTTTCTTTCTTTCTTTCAATCGGTTCCTCTGCCCTTACAAAACTTTAATCTTGTGATTGAATGTATTCTCTAAATGTTAAATCTGTATTTTATGTTTTTAGTACACAACTTGGTACAGCAAATTTTAGTACACAGTTATAAGTTTTAGTACATAGTAATCAAGGACTTGTGTAATGGTACTAGAATGTTTATCTGCTTTCAAACAGCTCTTTGGCACAGTAGTGTCCAATGTTCATCATCCAGAATTGCTTTGATGCCAATTGGGTAGGAGGAAGAAAGGTTAGCAAAAGATATTATAGTACAAGAACACTAAAATTTATTCCTCATTCAATTGCCCAAAAAGACTTTCATTGTAGTGTCTGGCATCACAGACTCTTCTGGAGATTTATTTTTAGGACACACCTTAAATTATGGTCTCAAAATCAAGACATTTGGAATCAATAAATGCATATTTGTATTGCCATTCATAAGAGATAACATCTCTGAGGTTAATTAATATTGAAGCCCAGTTGTTCATTTGTGGTATCAAAATCAAAAGAAAACTGGAGGCTGATTATATTCATTTGTGCTAAAGGTTGAATTTGATCAGCTTATTTCTCCCTAATATGCCCTAGAAAACACCAAAAAAATCCAAGTTCATTTGTTGTGGCCAGATGGATGGAGAACAATTTTGCCACATCCAATTAAGCTTTCTTCTGCTTCAGTACATGTGGCACCACAGATAAATTAGGAGTTCCGACTCACCCAGGAAACTGCTAGACATTCCTGCTCTCCAAATCCCAGCCATGATTTTTAAATAATAACACTGCTGTGACCTTGAAAATATGCCCAAGCTTCAATGTGCACCATGCATATTTCCTGTCTTTTGCCTCAGGCTCCCAAAGCTATTCTCCAAATACCAGGAAAAGAAAATATGTACATGGTTGGAATAGTTTATGCCATGGATTAACCATTCCGAATAGACTATAAAATCTTTTTTGTTATTGTGATCTTTCCTATTGACTTATTCCTTTGAGAACAAAATTGTGCACATTGGCTCTCTATGCCTTCTGCATTGCAAAAGGTACATTCCTATGGCACCAGAAGCCCAAACCAAGCCGTAACTAATAATCAGCATCTGGATTATATTGCAGGACAAGGATTTCTGTGCTGTTAAAAAAATGAGGGCTGGGCAAAAGCATGTCTGTATACAGAAAATAAAGGCAGCAAATGGCTCATTTCCTCCTTTCCCATTTGCAGAATGCCCATAAAAATGCCAGCCGGATTGATTTTTAGGCAAACACTAACACTGCACTAAAGCCAAGATTAATTCACAATATTTCTCTTGCAACCCTGCATTTCAACTGCACTTCTGATTCTGTGCTGATCTCAGTGCAGTTTAATTTTGTGGGAAGGCAGCCATTTCACTCTTCCATCTTGATGGGATGGGGCCCTTTTCTTCTCCTTTAATGAGAAAGGCAAATGACGTTGTTGTGTTAAGTTCTTACAGAACTTCTTTCTGGGGTAATTAAGGTTTTATTGCCTAGAACATTCCATGCAGACTGAAGAAGGGATCAAGTCTAGTTTGTTGTGGCAAGGTGACCACTGGATAAATTGTTGTACGTGTGTTTTGCTTTTCCTCTCCTCCTCCCCCCTGCCTTTTAAAAAATATGCTGTGTATTTTCCCATTGTCTTTAATAGGGGGCACAAAATAGCTGTTCTTCTTTCTGTCTGAATGGCCATATGATAACTATTTGGCTCACAAAACAATGCTGAAATGTGAAGTACAACCATAAAAAGACTATTTTATATAAGCACATTTTCAATGTCACTCTTAAGGGCATATGAATTTTTTTTATTTCTCCCCCTTTTCATCATCCATAAAGTATAACTTGGTTTGTAATGTAGCTTATACAATAATCACATTCATTTTATGCTCTGGTAGTAATCATGCATTGCAGATTATAGACAGTGATGGTGATCTGAAAATCCACACTTCTCAAGCTTTCCTCTTTGGATGGTCCCCCATTCCCCCTATACCTTTTATACTAAATGTTTTTTTTTTTTAAATCTGGTAATCAAATTAGCCTGCATGTATCCATTCACCTAGATGCCCTAAGCACATCCAATCTTGCCTGATTTCAGAAACTAAGCAGGGTTGGCCCTGGTTAGTACTTGGATGGGAGACCACCAGAGGATACCAGGTGCTGTAGGCGCCTGGAGTAGGAATTGGCAAGCCACTCCAGTATTCCTGCCAAGAAAACTCCATGGACATGGGGTCACGAAGGGTCGGTCATGACTGTAACAATGCAACACACACACATCCATTTACCTGGGTGTCTCACATTAACTTGGATGCGTAAACATGCACTGGATCATGCTATGAATAAGTATAAAAGGTACCAACAAGCAAGCTTTCAAACATTGCAAATTTTGGGTAAGTTTCCATTACTGGGTACAAATTTGATTTCAAAGGTCAGTATTTGCCCTATATTCACTGTTCCAAAGGAGATTTTACACTGCAATTTGGATGACAATATTGAGTGGGGTTTTGGAGGTGGCACCCATTTCAACTGCAAACGAAACACTCCAGTCTTATGAAAGGCTGGTGGTATGATCTTCAGTGCTTTCCATTCATTTCATTCGAAGTTGAGAACAATGTGGTGTAGGGGTTAATATTGGCCTGAGTTTTGGAAGATCCAGCCGTGACAAAACCCTGTACACCATCTTGAGCTTTATTGAGAAAGCTGGGTTCAACTGCAAGAAATTTATTTATTTCCTCTTGTTTCTCGCAGCATATGGAATTCAAAGTGGCCCCTATGTTATTTATTAACAAATAAATAGATTGAGGCTTGACCCATTAAGAGTCCTCTGGTAGTAGAAGTAGCAATATTGCTTCAAACCTAAGTTGGATGTGTGTGTGTGTGTGTGTGTGTGTGTGTGTGTGTGTGTGTGTGTGTGTGTGTGTGTGTTGTATTCTGAATCCACAATGAAAGAAACTAAACTGTGCCAGATTGTCTTCTCTGTATGCTTTCCTTTTCATTGCTTCTTTTCTTAAAATGAAGGGGAGCGGGGACATTAAAAATCACTTCTTCATAGCATTTGGAGGTATAGACCCACCCATGCCCTAAAGCTGAGCTTCCTCATTGTCATTGTATGGTGTCTTCCTCTATACAAATCATTGCAATGAGACTGCAGTGTCTATGACATTTGTCAAGAGAACCGAACTTCCCTATTTTGGATTTAAGCTATTAGATGCTTTGCTAGAAGCAGATGTGGGGCTTGAACTCAACAGGCACGTTTTTGTTGTCCTTTTACCACAGGCAGGGATGATTTTAATTGCCAGTGCCAAGCTGTTTGATGGGTTCAGGTTGCACAGTCAAGGAGAGAATCTATAACTACTTATGAAAAAAAGTTACGTGTGTTTAAGCCAAATTCAGTTATAATGAGAGCTTTAGAATGAGATGGTTCACCCCCTCCCTTCATGTCACTTAAGCATACCATGTGGCTCAAGGAAAACATAGTGTGTGAAAGCTTTAATTAATTTTCACTAACAAATCCTTTGAGATAGTGAAATATGGCTGGGGTTGGGATGGTGGCATTCTCCGTTGGCAGTATTTAGCACTTTTAAAGACCTATCAATGTAGTAAACGAGAATCAGTACAACACATTTAGCAAGGAGTTAATGGACTGTTTTAAGATTGAAACATTTTCCTAATTGATAGCTAGTGGATTTGAAGCGGCTTTGAAGTAATGCATCGGTGTTTGCAGAATGGTTTTTGAGGAACACTTGTTTTTTGCTTGTTTCTGTGTTGAATTGTTGATACCTCAAGTTCCTTCTGATATGACCCACAAAAAACCAAACCCCTCTAATTTTGGAATTTGGAGGGACTGCTCAAAAACTGCACTGAAATTGAAGCCTTCTCTGTTTACACTAACCAAATACAACAAATACAGCCATTCCTTGCATGGACCTAATTCCATGTAACTGTCATAGAGGTTAATGCTATTTTATTAGTTTTTCCTCCAGTTCTACAAGCAGTTTGTTCTTGTTACTCCCAAGCTTGTTACGGTTTCTGCGGTTATTGTGCATCTGGAAACCATGCAGGGTCTTGCAGATAATATAGAGTCCAGTGGTCAAGAGTGCAGCATCATTTGCACTAGTTGGAAATGATGCTGTTGAAAACAGACCATGGAAAGAACCAGATGTTAGTAGCTGGCATATAGGTGATCAAGATGAGGTGCTTTTCAGAAAATGAAGTAGCAATACAAATTTGCTGCTATCCTGACTGAATATGCATGGATTCAAATGTGTATCTGCAATGGGGTGTTCAAGAATTGAGCACCATAGACAATTTTATTGGATGCATTAATATTTTAGTTCTTTTTAAAATAATTTTTAATTAAAATTATAAAACTACAATACAAAATGTAAAACAACAATATTCAGTGAAGAGAAAAAAACAGGCTGTTATTTCGTTCTCAAATTCCTGTTTCACTGAAAAAAATAACATGAGACAATTTGTCTCAATACATGTACTGACTTGAGGGCAGGGGGAGAGGGACTGTGTCCAGAGCTGGTGGTGCTGGAGAGAACATTAGATTTGTGGAAACACGTTTTATCTATTTACAGAATTTTTAGCCACTCCACTACCAAGTGGTTTCTTTATATCATCATCACCACCACCACCATCATCAAAGGGAAAGTAGATGAGGAAAAGACCTGGTTATGGCTCGCCAATGGAACACTGAAAAAAAGAGACAGAAGCCCTGATTTTTTGCAGCTCAAGAACAAGCTATCAGAACAAATGCAGTTAAGGCTAGAACAGAAAAATCCACTGAGTCCCCCACATGTAGACTCTGTAAAGAGGCAGATGAAGCTATTGACCATATATTGAGTTGTTGCAAGAAAATTGCTCAGACTGATTGCAAACAGTGTCATAATGTAGTTGCTCAAATGGTCCACTGGAATTTGTGTCAGAACTATCATCTGCCTGTAGCAAAGAACTGGTGGGATCATAAGCCTGAAAAAGTGACTGAAAATGAGCATGCAAAATTACTTTGGGACTTCCGAATACAGACAGACAGGGTTTTGGAGCATAATACCCCAGATATTGTGATTGCGGAGAAGAAAAAAAGTGTGGATCATTGATGTTGCTATACCAGGTGATAGTAGAGTCACCGATAAACAACTTGAAAAAATTACCCGATATCAGGATCTGAAAACTGAACATCAGAGACTCTGGCATAAGCCGGTACAGGTGATCCCAGTGGTAATTGGCACGCTGGGTGCGGTGCCTAAAGAGCTAAGCAAGTATTTAGAAGAAATTGGAGTTGACAAAGTCACCATCCATCAGCTGCAGAAAGCCACCTTACTGGGATCTACTTGCATAATTCGCTGATACATCACATAGTCCTAAACGCTTGAGTGATTGGTAATACAAAATCCAGCATAATCTGCTGTGTGGTGGTGGTGGTGGTGGTGGTGGTGGTGGTGGTGGTGGTGGTGGTGGTGGTGATGATGATGATGATGATGATGATGATGATGATGATGATAATAATAATAATAATAATAATAATAATAATAATAATAATAATAATAATAATAATAATAATAATAATAATAATCCATACTTATAAAATCTGTACACAACTGGTAACTGAAACCTGAGGGTACTATTTCTCCCTCTTTGGAAGGTAACATACCATAGAATCCCTGCCTTCCAGCTCTAGTTACACCAAGTCTAGATATTTGTTTTGCCCATTGCCTTGATGGTTCTATGGCCCCAAACCAGTCACTGATACTGCAAGATACAATGAGATGCAAATATCTCCTCTGGATGAGAAGAAAAATGAGGAGGAAAAGCGTGCTGAGCACTATATCTGCATCTTCCCATGAGCAGCTGAGATGGTATGACCTAATAATAACACCCACTTACAACACTCCTATGGATCAAAATGTATATAGTAAGCTAGTATGTTTTGCATGCTTCATATTAAAACATTTTATGAGCACAGTATATTTTCGCTTCATTCAGCAACCCAATTTTCTTCTACTTCACATATTCTTCTTTAAGAACAACATTAGCATAGGTTTATGACAGGAGTTGGGCTAAATTATTTAACTGAGGACATCTTGCTTTATCTGCTGGCTCATAGTTGTTTTCTTCAAACTAATAGAGCTATTTATTATTTTTATGTTTTAGTCATATAAAAGTACCATCCCATACTATCTCTATGGCAATATTGAAGTACAACAATGCCACTTTTAAATTTCACTGTCAAACCATGGGCAAATGGAACAAACTAAGATTAAGAAAATATCTTGGTTCTGCAGCTACGTGTGTCCCCCCTCCCCATGAACAGCTTTATGGTGATTGATACTTATTATAAACCCATACAAATAAAACAAAAATAATTAGTTTAAGTTTACAGACTCAGGAGAGATGGCCCAGAATACTACTCTCCTGCCAATTGAACACATACCAATACACTCAGTTGAACATTTTATTTAGGACCAGTTAAATATTGGAACATATAAAGGTCATAGTTTGGATTGGTTACAGCCTAAATTATTGGCACAGGATGAGGAGCATATCCCTGTTAGGAGATCCACCGGCCAATCAATGCCCACTTTCCCCATTCCACTGATGAGGCCACCAAGAGATGCTAATCTGAATGGGGTATATTCCCTCCATGTGCAAGAACACTAGGTGGGAGACCCCTGAGTGCCGCTGGGGCCACCTCTTTTCATCTCCCATACATTGATTCTTGCAGGAAGAGGATCCTTAGCCTGGCCACATGCCAATCTCCCTCACCAGGGATCTGGTGCATGCGCAAAACTGTCCTAAACTGTCACCAATAGGCAGCTGTGACAATTATAGATAGAATCTTCAATTATACCTGTATGAAAAAAAATCAGCAACCAACATGGAACTGCAGGAGCAAGGAACTGAAAGAGTGACTGGGAGTTGAGTCATGGCTACTGGACTTCGGTCAGACCGATGAAGCTGTTTGGATGAACAGCGAAACGTTTCTATCTCTCAAAAAGGAAGTCCAGTAGCCATGACTCAACTCCCAATTAAACGAACCTGGATGACTGAGAATCTTCACAGATGAACTGAAAGGGTGAGTGAGTGGAGCTCCACTTATACTTTCCTGGCAGACTGGACTGAAAGCTCTCTCCATTAGACAAAGGTGCTCCTGCACACCAACCACATGGCCACTTCAGATTGGCTTATTTTGCTACACCTGTCCTAGGTGTGCAGAGCAAGCCTGGGCAAAGTTCCGGTCCAGGTTTATTATGAGTAAGACATCCAAGTAAGTCTGGTGACTGGGCAACTCTGGCTTATCAGACAAACTTGCTTGTTGTATGCTTATCAGAAAACACTGACTTACAATAATGTTACTTGTTTTGCTTCAATTATGTTACAGTTCTTGGAAAATACATTTAAGTATTTTCTTAAATCTATGGCTCTGATGCTTACAAGAGCTTTCTTTTTGTGTTTTGCATTGCAAAACTGCAGAGACACAAAAACAAAACAAAAACAAACAAACAAATAAAAACACAGAACTGGATGGTAAAAGATGAGAGAAAGCCATTCAGCTATGGCTAAGAATGATTTACATTTCATCTGAGCAACAATTTTCCCAAGACGCTGTTCAGTACAAGGTTATGAAGTTAAGCCTGGTTCATACACTCATCTGGCCAATGATGAATTAGGCTAAATCATATCCTCATAAGGCCAGTGATTCCCCCCCCTCTCTCTCTCACACACACAAGCTGAAGACATTAAATTTACCAGCCATATGGTGTGCTTTAATGTCTTCTAGAAAATGTTTCCAAGGAAAAAACAATGCACTTTGGACTTTATCAAGATTCCATATTGTGGTACATTTTTTATTATTTCTTGACTACAGAAAAAAGACTGGATGTGCATCTTTATAAAACTGATTTGTGTACACATTAAAGTAGATAGATTCTGTGTATTTTTTAAAAAGTATTCATATCAAGTAATTCACAGATATAGTATTTCTGTATGCACTCCCTATACATTTTTATTTTCCTTTTTAAATCTATGCATTCTGAAATTTATTTATTCTGCTTATATGTCAAAGGCATCATAAATGTGTCTGGGTGCATGGATAGTGAATATCCATTATCATCTTTTTAGTAAGACATGTATAATTTTTGTGTTCATGTCTTCAGAACCCTATTTACACATTCAGAAAAGTGTTCATTTGAAAACATGAAAAGGGTTAATTTGAAAGCAGAGAATTATAGTCCCATCTCTTGCTTGCTACTGTTTACATATGAATAATAATGGTCTTGACTCCCTTGGTGGCCAACGTATGTGAGAAGAGTGTTCCTATTAGTTTATCTGGATGTCTCACTTACTTTCAGTAGTAGTACCGTCAAATGTTGTATCCTTCTGTATTGCTTTTTTGGGATGGGGCTTAATGGGACTGTACAGTGGCTCCATTTCTCCTTGGAGGGCCAGTCCATGGCATTACCCTTGGGGAACTCCTATTCAATACCCTGGGCCTTGGTTCTATGCCCCCTCCTCCAGCCTCTGTCTCCTTTCTTTTGCTACTTATACATGAAACCATTCTTTTCCATGGAGACACAGTGGGGAACCAAGCTCTTGACCTCTGGCTCCACTGCCAGGAAACCTAATTCGCCAAGCTATCCACCCAATAACATACTGTATGCTTATATGGTGTCATTAGCTTACTAGGTTAGGTGCTGACAGGGACAATGGAAATCCTGCTGAAACAGAATAGCTTTTTTAATGACACAGCCTTCCATTCTATCATACTCATCACATTTCCATTGGCTCTTTCTGTGAACAGTTTGCAATGTTTGAGCCAAAGTACTGTATCTAGCAGAGCCTGCAATTTGACACTTGCATTTTTGTTTTTGATGCTGCTGCCACCTCAGTTCAGTGTGATATAATTACGACTTCTCAACACCCACATTTAAATGATTTAAACAATGCCACTGGGAATGGAGCGGAAGGACACTGCTCCAAAGGTCTCAACTCCAGCCATAACGATATTTTCCCACTAGCAGTGGGAACCATACCAGCTGCTGACTTCCTTGATCCGAGCCTCCCAAAGTAATATGGGTTTGAAATATAGCTGAAAATGCAAGCAAGCTATTGAGGCCAGTAGAGAAGAGCAGGAAGAGCCAGAGCCATTTTCTTTGTGGATTTCTCAAATAAATTTATTTGATCTTCCATCAGCAGAGGAGGAAGGTTTCAGAGCACATTGGAATGGGTTTGCTAATGTGCGTCCCCAGAGCTAACACAAAGTTTGTGCATTCAATCACAAAGCCAAGCCGGAGAGGACGGCACCAGTGAAGTCCATAGATCAATGTGTGGCAATGATAAAGTTGATAAAGACTGCATTTCTACTGACATGGGTAAAATGATTCAAGACAGAAGAGCAGCTGAGACCGAATCGCTATAAACTCCTTGAAAAGCTGATATATCAAGGGAGCCAGCCTGAATGAAATAAAAGCAGGAGTTATTTCTGGAGAGTATGGCATTATAGAAGGATGAGGCAAAATGAACTTACTTCTAGGAGAGGAGGTGGAGGCAAGAGAGCACTTGTATATAAAAATTGCTGGTCCCAGAGAAAAACGAAGTTCTAATTGTTCCCAAAATCTGTAAGATACTAAGCACACAGTACTATGTTCTGGAAATTTGGTGCTTAACATACTGCATATCATGCATGCAAGAAGCTGTCAGGTTTATTTTGCTTTCCTCAATCCCACTAGCATTCTCATCTTCTCTCAAGTTTCCAGGAGACTGCAAGTCTCTTCTTTTGTCTGTAAAACTTGTGCTTTACTCAATATATATTTTCGCCTCACCTATGCACTTTCTCCACTGATTAAAGCATATTTTGTGTGTGTTTCCGAAAGCTCTGCATGTTTCCGGGTGTGTTATGTCCCTCAGTGAAATGCACTGAATATGCTGGCCACAGAGTCTAGCAAAATGTCAGGAAGAGAAACTTCCAGACCACAATCAAACAGCCCAAAAAACTCACACCTATCAGATCCCAGCCCTGAAAGCCTACAAGAATACTTTGAAACTTACATTGTTAACCCAGATATTTACATATTTACTTGATAGTAGTGTTAACTGATTTGTTGTGCCTTTTTAGTTCAGTTTTGTTTCTTTCTTCATCTAATTTACAAATCCTATGCAAGTGTCAATATAATCTGTCTAGCAGGAAATCATGGTTTCCCATTATAGTTAGAAGTATTGTGTTTATATGCTCCCTCTCTGCCTTTTCATAAGCCTGATGAGATAAAATATATATTCTTCTGTAAATTTTAAATGAACTGCACTACCCTGTTGACAATCACTTTCACTGCACATCTGGAATGCCTCAAATTAAAAATAAGAATAAATTTGTTAAGCCAGATGGTATGTTCATATATACATTGCTTGACATGCAAAGAAGCTTTCCATTGACTCAGCCATGACAGAAAAAGACAATGGAGAAACACAGTGGCTGGAACCCAATTATATATTCAGTGTACATTGAAAAGCATAAATTTCAGGGGCAAATGGCTGCTAGGTGGATGTTGGCATTTTGGTGACAAGGAATACACCTGTTGATTTCTTATCTGTGGCAACCTTCTGATGAGATGTAAATATGTTGACTTGTATTGGTGGGTATTAATAGTAGTATTCTTATCATGGGGTGTGTCTACATATGTGCGTGGATGAGAGGTCTGACATTCAAATAGGCGCACATGTGACTCTACATTGCCTCTCAAACAACTCTTGACTTCCACAAAGGTGCTAACACACTTCCAATTCAAAATGTATGTCCTTCAGAACTATAGGTCCTCATTAGGGATGGGTGAAACGTCCACTGATGTTTTTGTTCTTATTGATTTAGGCTCTGACAACACGATAAGGCATCCCAATGTGAAATTTTAAAACCTCAAGCTATTCTTCTCCTTTACCCAAGAGTGAGGCACAAAATTATACACCTCCAGCCCTGAATCTCTGCAATTTATGCTAAATGCCTCTGCTGCCCTTTCCTTTGAGGAACAAACACAGCAAGCATGAACGGAGTGACTAATTGTTAATTGAAGCAAAACAAGTTGAGGAGTTGTGTAGCCATCACAAAATACTGAGATACCAGGAATGAGCCACCCTCCTCTATCCCAAATTTTATCCCAATCATCAAATGAAATGCATGGGTCTTCTGTACCACCCCTCCCCCTTTGCTGGAAAGGCAGGGGCCATTGGCCTTGATAAGCCACATTAAGGAGAGGTGTGAATGTGTGTATAAGAGCCTGACAGGTCTTTGGAAGGACTGGGGCAATAAAAACACCTCTCTCCCTTCATTTCGGATGCAGCCTGCAACATCAAAGCTCTGAGCCTCAACTAAGAAACTGTTTGGCATTTTTTCCATCTTGCCAAGGACCTTACATCTAAGAAATAACTCCTGGCAAATCCATCTTTTGCCATGTTATAACCTATTGGTACTACTCTGAGGAAGAGGGTTTTACCCACAAAATATTAGCAATGTTTTTGTTATTTTTCTAGCAGCCTAAAGGTATCACCTGTTCCACTAAGTGTTAAGGAATATATCAACAATCCAGCTAATGCATCAGCATCAGTCATCCTTGTTTGGGGCAATTTGTACAGCTGTGCGAAATGGACAATTCTACACCAAAGCTGATTCTCTCCTACCCACAGAACAATGTTCTCAGCAATATGGCCATTCCGTCAAAAGTACGAAGAACTACATTGTTTGTCTTTTCCGGTTAGGAGAATAAGGCTGCAGTTCCTCATCCTTCCTGGGTGTTTCTGACCAGCAAACATTCACATATTTACACAATTCAGCAAATTAAGCTTAAATGAGGCATCATGATGCACCACTGCATAACTGTCTTTTTCAGTGAGTCAGCTCACATAACATGATCAAAGTATGAGCTCCAGAGCTTAAAAATGTTTTCCCACCAGCTCCGGAGTTAACAGGAAATCAAGTGCGACCACACCCACTTTACCGCGTCCCAGCACACCTTTCAAGTACCTGCTCTTTGGAGGTGAAAATTATTTGATCTGGTGTAACGATGGTGAGTACGGGGCTCTCCTTTTCTGTTAGCTCTGGAGCTGGTAGGAAAACATTTTTAAGCTCTGGAGCTGGGAGCCATTTGCAGCGGAGCTTAGGGGTCATGTATAAACGCCCTCAGTAGCCAGATAGTGGATCAGTGAGCTACCCAGCTACCTCACTTACATTACCCCCAGCCTTACTTCACCAAACAAAAACAGTCATACTTTGATCATGTTAGCTTCTCATGTGATACTGAAATATTAGATAGCTATTTGTCAGATCTGTTTTGATATGGATTCATCCCTTAAGCAGGGA
Organism: Phrynocephalus forsythii; assembly: GCA_029282475.1. Lineage (NCBI taxonomy): Eukaryota > Metazoa > Chordata > Lepidosauria > Squamata > Agamidae > Phrynocephalus > Phrynocephalus forsythii. The sequence goes on along the minus strand of JAPFRF010000003.1, from coordinate 30,648,893 downwards.
GTTGGCCTCAATGGTCTTATAGGACCTGCCCAACTCCATTATTCTATGATTCTTAAATGCACATCAAATCTCATGGCTGGTCACTTGTAGGAGAAAAAGAGAGATAACTTCAGTTTGTTCTGTTGCTCTTATTTTTTTTCTTTATTCTTGCTTTTTTTAAAAAAAACAGACAATAAACTGTGGAGGAAAAAGAAAGAGCTTAAAATTGTTTCCCCACCAGCTCCAGAGTTTACAAAAAATTAAGTGTGACCCCGCCCACCTAAGCGCGACCCAGCACACCTTTCAAGTACCTGCTCTGGGAGAGTGAAAAATTTTGATGCGGAGAGTGCCGCTTCTTTTTGTTGTTTTTTTTTGCCTCCTGCCCCTTTAAGAGGAACCAGGAAGTGATGGGGGGTCGGAGCAACTTCCACCGGCACTCCGGAGGTAAGAGTGCATTCTTTTCTCCCTTTTTTTCTCCCTCCCCTCACGCAGACAGAACAAGGAAGTGCGGAGGGGTGGGAACGCAGGGAGGCGACAAACCCTCAAGATCTCTGGTCCGAATTTAAGGGACCAGCGGATCTTAGGGGTCGTGTAAAAAGGCCCTGAGCTAGCATTTGTGAGTTCTATCCTGACTGTGCCTTCTGGAAGAAGTGCCAGCCTGTGTAGCCTTGGTCAAAGTACATAGTTCCAGGATGCTCCCAAAAGAAGGGAATGGTTAACTACTTCTGAATATTCTCTACTTGGAAGTGTTTATCATGCATCAGAATTTACTTTATAACATGTGATTATTAATAATGGAAGACTCTCTCTCTCTCTCTCTCTCTCTCTCTCTCTCTCTCTCTCTCTCTCTCTCTCTCTCTCTCTCTCTCTCTCTCTCTCTCTCTCTCTCTCTCTGTGTGTGTGTGTGTGTGTGTGTGTGTGTGTGTGTGTGTGTGTGTGTGTGTGTGTAATATTAACATGGACACTAATGGTGCATCTTAGTTTTGTTCACCCTTCAGAAGTTTTCATGCTTGCCAGAAGGCACTCCTTCAGTTTAGAAAACAGGTTAGGACTTCAATTCTGACCCACATCTTTGCACAACATAAATGCATGTTTTGCCACCCCTGAACACGTTTTTCCTCCAGAGACCTATACCTGTCAAATATTCCCTGTTTCTACAAGAAGAAATTTTTATAACTTACATGTGTTTATTATGAACCGTAATCAGAAACTCCTGGTTTCAGTCGTGTCTGATCTCATCCTCAGCATGTCTTCCATTCCCTCAGATCTTGCACTTTCTTCAACAATGATCTATCCAGTATCTAAGAGCCCCTCATGCTGTGAAAGGAAAGGAAATAAATTTTGTGATGTGTGATGACCTAAACACATTAATGTGAAAGCACTATTAAATGAAAGCCTGTCAAACTGCCTTTCCTTTCTTTTTCCTCCACAGTTTATTGTCTGTTTTTTTTAAAAAAAGCAAGAATAAAGAAAAAAAATAAGAGCAACAGAACAAACTGAAGTTACTCTCTTTTTCTCCTACAAGTGACCAGCCATGAGATTTGATGTGCATTTAAGAATCATAGAATAATGGAGTTGGGCAGGTCCTTTAAGACCATTGAGGCCAACTCCCTGCTTAAGGGATGAATCCATATCAAAACAGATCTGACAAATAGCTATCTAATATTTCAGTATCACATGAGAAGCTAAGAAAAAGGGCAGCAAAAATCACACAAGAGTGCCAGAAGTGATGGGGTGGGGAAAGAGAAATAAATTTGCACAGTGTAATAAAAAACAAGAAATAAAATGTACTCAAAGGATCTTGCTATCTGTAAATATTTTGAAGGTAAGGAGATAAAAGAAGAGAAAAAACTAAATAAATAGAACTGGGAGAGTTTTCGAATTGGCTTGCATTAACTTCATTTAAATTAGCAGGATATGGGAATGTTACTGTTCCTTTAATATATGAAAAATATTGACTACTTGAAGATTTCAAGAATACCACAGTTTCCTTCATGGCATTCTTGAAGTGTAGTATGTTGTCTACCACTTGCTGAGGAGAAAACTGAAGGCCTGACCACTACTTTAACATTTTTGGGGTTTGATTTAGATACATGCCAGCAAGCATCCCGATTCCCCATGGACAAATTGTTAAACCTCAAGGGAAGAGTGCACTTGATGATGCAGTGTAAGAAGACCACACTTAAACAGTCACCCTGGGTTGGACATTTTTGAGGCACATCTGCTCTATGATGTGGGACCTAACTAGGCCTTACCATAGAATAAGGGTCACTGCTTACTGCATTTGGTTGCACTTTTTAGAACAGTTCAATGGGGTATCATTTTGGAGGGTAGATATCAGACTTAAATTGGAGGTTCAAGTCCATACAGATGCAGCTGGTTCCTTTGGGTTTGGCATATATTGTAGGGGTAGGTGGTATTCAGGTACCTGGCCTGAGCAGTGGCAACAGTTAGGCATTACTAGAGATTCAACATTCCTGGAAATTTTTCCTATTGTTTGGGTCTTATGTCTCTGGCACCTGAGTGGGGCAACTCAGTGGTGCATTTTTGGTGTGACAACTTGGCAGTTGTCCACATAATTAATAATCTGAAATCCAAGTCCGACAGAGTGATGAGTTTGGTTATGGCTTTTATGCTGCGTTGCCTGCAATTTAACATAGTTATCCTGGCCCACCAAGTTCCTGATATAGACAACAGTGTTGCTGACACCCTCTCCCGTCAACAGATTGATCTGTTTCAGGAGTTGGCGCCAGCAGCTCGGGAGCAGAGAGAAGCTTTACCACCACCAGAGTTATGGTGAATTGGCGGAATGAAGCCTAATGTGCCATAGGTCTGGCTTTGGCTCCGAGGACAAGCAGAGGCTATAAGGCAGCAGTCAGGGAATTTATTGAGTTCAGGGAAAGTGAGGGCCTGCCCCTTGATTGGCCTGCTCCAGTTGAGCATTTACAACAATGTATTATTTATCTATATAGGAATGGGCTTACCCCTAGTTTCATCAAGGGCAAACTTTTAGCTCTAGCTTTTCATGCAAAGATATTAGGGCATTGTGATACTATGGCAGATTTTTGAATGCAGAAAATGCTAGACGGATGGGAAAAAGAGAGAGGGAAGTCTTCAGATAGCTGAGCCCCTATCCTACTACAGATTAATCAGGCTTGGGAGGAGTTATGTAGAGATAACTATGAGAAGACCCTGTTCTGAGCTGCTTCTTGTCACCTTTTTGGGGACGTTAGTGAAGTGATAGTGTTGGGGAAAACAAATGGTTCAGGGATGGCCCTACAATGGGTAGATGTCTTCCTAACACAGAAATCTGCGATCATTTACATTAGGCACTCAAAGATGGACCACTCTGGTAAAGGAGGCCACATTAAGTTGGGTGTACGTTCCCTTGAGGCATTATGCTTGGTCAGAGCCCTGTGTGTGTATTTAGCCTTGAGGGGTAGTCAGGAAGGATATTTGCCCTGCCACCATGATGGCACACCTTTAACAAGGTATCAGTTTTGGTGCCTAACAGAGCAGGCCTTGCAATGGGTGGGTTTTATGGGATGGCGATTTGGCACTCACTCATTCCAAATTGGGGTGGCATCAATGGTGGCAGCACTTGGCTATGCACTAGAGGCCATCCAACAAATTGGGAGGTGGACTTCAAGGTGTTATAAAGCCTATGTTTGCCCGTGGAGGAATAAGATGTGTCCTGGTTCTTTGTTTCTTGTTTTTTTGTTGCAGGGCTCAGCAGGGGCACACTAAGGTTGAGGATTCTTTTGATTGGCCACAGCTACATTTACTGGGCAGCTCGACAGGTCAGTAGTTCACTGGGGAGACCCAACCTGCAGCTGGGTGCAGATGCTGTTCTATCCTGGCAAGGAAAATGCAGAATGCGATGGTACAAATTTTGGTTGGCTGCAGTGCAGGCACAGTGTCCTGCCCACTGGAAGTTATGTTGGTCCACTTGGGGGCAATTATATCACCATAATGAGTGGCAAGACATTGATTCTCCACATAATTCAGGACGTCAAGGACTTCTGAGAACAGTTTCCAGGAATAAAAATAGTTTGGTCTATGATTGTTCCACTCATGAGTTGGAGGGTGAGTTGTGATTCATCTTTTTGAACAGGGCTCGATGTAGGGTTAATAGAGAAGTGTCTAGATTTGTTTGTGTTAATTCAGGGGCAGTGATATGGGCACCCAGACATTGTGGTGGGGCAGATGGAATTGTTTAGAGAAGATGGGGTAAAATATCTCAGCCAGGAATGGATTTTTTTTGGCAGACTTGAGGAAGGGTATCCAGGTTTAGGTGACCGGCTGAGGGGGAGCAAGGCACATAGCTAGGCTAGTGCCATTGCTGTGGCAGGTTGTGCAGAGGTCAAGAAGTCGGTGAGTCCACCTTAGAAATGTCATTCTAGCCCATCCAACTTTACCATGCTGCAGATCTTGAGATTACAATGTTGTGGAACGGATGTGCTGGGAATACACCCTGGGCCAAGGGTTGCCAACTAATGGAGCTTGGATGCTGGAGGGTGGTGGGTCATTCTACTGGCCCAAATCTAAATCTATTAGATGGCACAAATGGGGGGTTGGATTCATCCAGGTAAGACTGTTTGTAGGTTGGGGAGGTCACACCTGACCTTGGTGGCCCAAACATTACTCAGCACTACTCCAGCCCACTCACCTGTTCATTTAAAGTTAATCTGTTAATAAAGTATGGCCCAAGTTTACCCCATAACCTATGTCTCACCTCTTATTCTGAAATGGGGGGGGGGCAATGACCCTTTGTATAGCCTTTCCAGGAGGAAGCCATGAGAAGGGCTCTGGAGATGAGTTGCAGATCCTGATTCTCTGCCTAAGTAGCAAACATCAGAAGATTGATCTATCCAAAGAAACACAGTGATGAAAACATATTTTAGTGCCAAGAACAAACCACTTTTGGCTCAAAACAACAATGACAATGATAACAACAATGAAGTGTGGCATAACAAAGTTTTGGGGGTGATGCCTTTTATAATTGTCTTACAAGTGCTTGACAAGAGAACATGGAAAAGTGTGTGTGTGTGTGTGTGTGTGTGTGTGTGTGTGTGTGTGTGTGTGTGTGTGTGTGTGTGTGTGTGTGTGTGTGTGTGTGTGTGTGTGTGTGTGTGTAATTTGCTTGTTTGGTAGATAATAGTTTGGTTTCAATTAAAAATTTTCCTTTTTTGAGATTCTCCTATCCAATTAAGAAAAACAACAGGGACACAAAGCCATGAGATTACTTCTACGTTCTCACAGGCATCCATGCTTTGTAGCTATGGTGTTTGAAGCATAAAGTGAAAGATATTTTGAAACCCTAGGATTTCTCTAGAGTGTTCATATTTTCAAAACAAATAGGGCAGCTGACAAACATTTATTGTATAGATCTCAGAGAAATGGCTTAAAAATTGGCAACCTCTAGCTACTGAGAGAGCAGGTTTATCAAAAACACTCCACTCAGAACCCAAACATTTATCACAGATGCTTTGAAAGGCCTCAGAGGGTGATATGGTTCCTTGGGTTTTAGCAGATATTTTGCCAGGTATTTTAAATTAGGGTTTTAAACAAAACCACACAGAAGGAAGCATTTCAAGTCTTTGAACTATCGAGATAATTAACATTTCATCTCAGTGGGTTTTTTATGAAGTCTGTCACTAAAATGGTAGAACTGGAACAGAGAAGATAATATTTGTCAGAACAGAACTATCTTTTCTATTATTCAGTAGCTGAGGCTTATCGAAATATTTACTTTAATTACTTTACTAATGGGTTGTTTTGTTTTGTTTTTACAAAAAATGTGGTTTCAGTTTTTAAAAAGTGTGAAAGAAGCTGGGAGTCAGAGGTAATAACTATTAGAGCAACAGCAACAAAAGCAACTTTGGTCTTTATCTCAGGGGGATAATAATAATTAAATTATTATTACAGCTAATTCAATTTTCTCTTCCTCCACAATTGATATGTTTAATGTGTATTTGGAAAAATAGTGAGAAACCAACAAAAAAAATCTGCAAGTGAATTGAATATTCCATACACACACAGTATTTATGCTATGGAAAAGGTGTTTCATGGAAATGTGTCGCCTACACAATTACTTATAAACCACCAAGAGAGTGCTTTAAGCACCATGAGCATTGTATAAGCAGGAAACTTTGCTTTTTGCTTTTGAACTGGGCCAAACTGCTGAACCATGACTCATTCCCATCTCTATTCAATACCAGTGACTATGCCATGCCGCATGCATCCAAGATGGCTGCATGGACCCCAGATACGTCCTCGTCCTCCTTGTACAGATGTCAAAAGGTGAGCAAAGCAAACATAAGAGAGAACAAAAGTGAGTTGGTTGAGCAAGTTGATTGCCCCTTGGTGGAACTCTTTGGGAATCATATTCCCAAGCATTAATCAGCAATGAGACATCCAAAATAATCCCACATTCACCTTCCAATATCACATTCACAAAGTAAAACTCACTAAATACAGAAGTGAAGACAATCATCAAGATATCATTTACCGCTTGGTTGAGTACCCTTGAAAGGAATGTACTAGATACATTAACTTTGAGCTGAGGGCAATAACCTTGTACCTTAGGTGCAGTTTGCCACTTAAAGCAAATATGGGGAACTGTGACATGTTGGCTAGATGACTTCATCCATATGACCACTATTATTGCCCTATGTAGGCCTACAAAACATGTCAATGCAGTTTATGCTGGTTTTTGTTCTGTGTGGTACCTCTGCAAGAGACTTGCACTGACATTTTGTTTGGTTTTTCTTCTCCTTCATGTTCCATAACACAGGACAGTGCTTAAAGCACCAAAAGCTTGATGCATATTCAAACAGATTTACACTTGCAAAAATGAACTGAGGTCTTTTGCAGGCCCTTGTGGGCGCTTCAGCCTGTACCAACAGCAAAAATGTAAGGAAGAAGTCAATCTTCATACCATATGGGAATACTGAGTGTGCTTCCCTGGCACGTGCACACAGATTTTCATGGGTCTCACAATATTCAGGTAAACATCCAGCAGATGGCTGCAGTTAGCATATTTTCTGAAAGATTGATAGCCCCACACTGTGAGCGCCAACAAGAAATGCATAATGGATCAATGGCTGACTTTATTTCTCCTGATTTCTAAAATATCTCACGTAATGCAAATGAAATGTTTGAGAGATAGCACAGGGAATGCTAGAAAGTGAAATACTTTCCAAGGCCATGCATACATGCTAGCTTTATATTGCACAGCAGCATTTATGGGGGGAAGGGGGAGAGGTTCTTAATCTTAATACAGCCAAGATATAGAATGCCTTTCAAATTTGGCTTCAACGAAACATCTGTGGATTATTTGCCCATTCATTTTCAGTCTTCAAAACCTAAATGACTTCATAAATTCATGTAGCAAGAGTTTTGCCAGCATAGGAGGAGAACTGCCTTGCATTCTATTCATTTCCACACATTTCTGTCCCCCTTGTTTATGTCAAAGCAATGTTCACTGGTGCTATCAGTTTAACTGTTTTTTTGTATGAAAAGAATGAGTACATAACGACACTTCAACTATTGTATATTCAGAGGCCTGAATATATATTCAGTGATTCTGGTATTGTATCTGAATTAACATATTACTACCAGAGAAATATGATTCTTAGAAAGAAGACAGCCCATCTGTCCTTTTTTTAACATCAAGAAGCCATCCCTTCTTTACCACTAGAGATGGGCACGACTCAAAAAAATGGTGTTTCGTTTGTCGTTTGGTCGTTTAGGGGTCCGTTTCGGTTTGTTTTCGTTTTTGTGACATTTTTTGCAAAAAAATTCATTTTCGTTTCGTTAGGTAACGAAACAAAAAAATGAAAACGAAAACAAAAAATTGCTGTTTCGTTAGCATTCTTTTTAGTTCAATGCATCTGCTGCAACAAAAACGAAAAACATGGCAAATTTGGTCATTTCATTTTCGTTTTCGTTTTGTTTTAAAAGAATTGTTTCGTTTTCGTTGCGTAACGAAATGAAAAAACAAAAACGAAAATGAAAAATCGCTCGTTTCGTGCCCATCTCTATTTACCACATATACCCTCTAAGCACGTCAAAAGAAACATTGCAGAGAACCCAAAACCAAAAAATAATTCAGGATAGAATGTGGAATTTAAAAAGTAGTGGGTCCCTGGCTGGCAGGGTTTGCACCAGATTCAGCAACAACAACGCAAGATCGGTGAGGGAAACTGGTGAGATATTTTGGGCGTCTGAACACAGCCTCAATTAACAAAATATTCCACAAAAATATTTTGGCATATCTCTATTTCATTGATAACATATTTCTTGTCTATTTATTACACCCATCTGGCTAGGGGCCCCTCTGGGCAGAATACAACAGAATACAATCATTAAAAAGCAGCTACAATAAAGCAACTTGAAATGTATGTCAACGTGCCCTTCAAAACAACGTAACAATACAACCTATGTAGACAAATATAACTTCAAATATAATACAATAATGCATTTAATAAATGTACCAGTTTGTCAATGTGACTAAAGTGACTTTACATACATTTATTCCTATCATTTTGGAATCAACACCACACAATGTTAGGGTTGTCAGGATTGCTGCCACCACTTCAGAAGTCCAGTCTTGGTGTTTGCAAATCATTGTGCAGAATTTTTCCCTTCCAGCCTGAAGGAGACGGTGGTGAAGCCTAATTTGAAGAAACTCGGCTTGGCCTCGGACGATCTTGCGAACTATCGCCCGATCGCCATTGTTCCCTTCCTGGGCAAGGTAGTTGAGAGGGTGGCCGCTGTCCAGCTTCAGACCTATATGGAGGATAATCATATCCTTGATGCGTTCCAATCCGGGTTTAGGTCATTTCACGGAACCGAAACTGCCCTGGTCGCTCTGCAGGATGACCTCCTCAGAGAGGCTGACAGGGGGTGTTCTACCCTGTTGGTCCTCCTTGATCTGTCTGCAGCCTTTGATACTGTTGACCACAGTAACCTGCTGGTCCGGCTGGCCGAGGCTGGAGTTGGGGGCTCAGCCCATGCTTGGCTCCGCTCCTTCCTTTGTGGCCAGTGTCAGCAGGTTCAGCTGGGGGAGGATTTGTTGGCTCCTTGGACCCTCCCTTGTGGGATGCCCCAGGGGTCGGCCATCTCCCCTATGCTGTTCAATGTTTATATGAGGCCGCTGGCGGAGGTCATCAGGAGATATAGAGTTTGCATTCATCAGTATGCTGATGATACGCAGCTCTATCTCTCATTTTCTTCATCTGCAGTGGAGGCAGTTCATTCCCTTGATCTGTGCCTGGAGGCGGTTTTGGAATGGACTCGGACTAACAGGCTCAGGCTCCACCCGGAGAAAACCGAGGTGCTGTTCTTCGGGGCATCCTCGTCTGGGTACAATGGCCCCCTCCCTAGCCTGGGGGGGTGTTTCCCTCCAGCCTACAGACAGGGCCAGGAATCTGGGTGTGGTCCTGGATTCAGCCCTCTCCCTGGAAGCCCAGGTGATGGCTGTATCCAGGGCCACTTTTTTCCAACTCCGCAGGATCGCCCAGATCCGCCCATATCTTGACGAGTCCTCCCTGAGAACAATTATGCAGGCCCTCGTGATATTGAGGATTGACTATTGCAATGCATTCTACGTGGGGTTGCCCTTGTCCCTTGTCTGGAGATTGCAGAGGGTGCAAAATGCAGCGGCCAGACTGGTGGTGGGTGCTCATAAATACGACCATATCACCCCAGTTCTGGCACCGCTGCACTGGTTGCCCATTGCTCTCCAGATAAGGTTCAAGGTCTTGGTTTTGGTTTTCAAAACCCTCCATGGCTTGGGACCTGAGTACCTGGCAGAGCGGATCCCCCAGAGATCAACTGAGGCCAGACCCACTCGACAGTCACGGGCATGCTCACTCAGGGTAGCCACTCCAAGAGAGGTGCGGAAGTCAGTGACCTAGAACCACGCCTTCTCAGTTGTAGGCCCCTCTCTTTGGAACCAACTCCCGAGTGAGCTGTGCCTTGCAGAGTCCCTGCCCGCCTTCAAAAAAGCACTGAAAACACTGGTCTATAAGGAGGCATATGGTGACCTTATTTCTGTTTAATTTTTTTCCTTTCTTCTAACTCACCTGCTGCCCTCCCGTGGAGGGTTTCCCATCAAGGGTTTCCCTCCTAGCCAATTTCTATTTTTATCTTGCCTCTTATTCCTTATCCTTGTACTCTTGCCTCTTATTCCTTATCCTTGTACTTCTTTTTATTCTTTTATTTTTATTCCTACTTTTATTGCTTCATTGTGCTTTTAGTGGTTTTTAGCCATTGTATTGTGAACCGCCCTGAGTTCCGGCTCGGAAAAAGGTTTTGCGGTACATAAATGCTTCAAATAAATAAATAAATAAATAAATAAATAAATAAATAAATAAATAAATAAAAAGTGGCTACATATATTGGGAACCAGATAAGGACACTATCAGCACCAAAGCAAGCCTGAAGATGCAGGTAAGCAATTGGTGTGGAAGAGTGCAGGACCGAGCGCATGAACAGGAAGAAGTGGAGGAATACAGGAAGGATTGGATGCAGAGTTTGGGTGTCAAGAGGATGGCCAGTAAGCTAGATCTGATGACATGCTAGCGGAGAAAAGCATTGATGAGACAGAAATTGATGATGGCCACCCATGTGGGAGAAATTCAGATACAGCTGCTCCATTGAGCCAGCCCCGCCATATTTAGATAGGCTGATTGGGGAACATGCTTGTGAATGGGTAAGCACTGTGCATGAGAGCATGTTTTCTAGTCAACGTGGCTTTCAATCCATCACATTTTTAGAAGCAGCGATTTATAGGACATCTTTGGAAAACACAACCATATGTACTTATAAAAACCCATGGATCGTAACTTCTATCTATTCAACCGTTCATTTCATCTTTCACAGTTAAAGGACAATTTGCCTTCTAGTCAGCTATGGCATATAAAATGTAACTTCATGACATTACAGGACTGGCAAATGAACAGCAAGCTATTGAGAAACCATTTGTTGTTTGTTTGTTTTTTTTTTAGTGGAGCTATCCGGAAAGGATTGTGAAATTAGCCAAGCATAAAACAGAAAAGGTGGGATGTTGCCAATTCTTTAGGACTAGTGTGAAGCAATCCAAAAAGAATTCCAGTGCGAGACGTACCAAGTTGACAGTTACCTGGGTATAGGGTTAACTAGAACCAAGAACATTAAGGATGTGCTTATTCAATTAAATTTTGCAATAGAAAGATCTATGACACTTAACCCCATAGATGTGGACACTGCCAGACCTGTGTTGTAGCCACTGAAATTAAGGAGTTTGTACCCCCTGAGGGCACAGTGTATATAGAATTGGATATAAGCATTTTAGTATACACAGTACAAATATTTTGTGTATGTCATTTTCCAAAGGTATATGTGAGTGTGAGCCTTAGGCCAAATAAAGTCTGGATCTTAGAACATTGTTCACATATTAAGAGTTGTGTTATGGAGAGACTTGCTGGCCCATTATGGAAGAATAATTCCTCTTAAGGTTTAATGTTTTGTTCTATTTATAAAACTTCTCCACATTTATATGGCTGAGTTGATTAGAATAAATGGGATTCTTTTGAATTAATATATTACATTCACAGACCCCAGATGGCATGAACACAGAGTTAGATCTGTTACCATGTATTTATGACAGTAAGACCCTGAGTTAGAGCTATGAATGCAGGTTAAATGTATCTGTATTTTTAAGACAGAAAGGCAGCTGAGGCTAATTTAGAGGGATTATAGAGAACCCAGACAGATGAAAGCAGTAAGAGAATTCTTTTTGACAGGGAAGGTACAATAGAGCACAGTGGGAAGACATTCAGAATTAAGAATATCAGCTGCAGCAGAAAATATAAGAATGAAAATCTGTTTGGAAAAAAAAATCTACAAAATCGGCAGAGTCAATGTGAGACCGGAAGCAATCTGAAGCTCATTACAGACTGCCAATGGTTAAGGGAGATAAGCTCCAGTCCCTTGTTAAAAGTTAAAACACAAGATTGTTTGTGCTACAAGAAGCCAATTCAGAGTATTATGAGGACATGTATATGTTATGGATAAGTGTATGTTACACATTGAATTTATCTTTGTTTTGAAAAGTGTTGTCTTTCCCACACCACTGCTGCATGTACTAATTAATTAAAATATAAGATAACATTTGCTTGGGATCTTGGGCAGAAGGAAATGCAAGACATCCTATATTTGAGAAGAACTGAGTTCCCACAACGACATAGATTGTAATAATTGGCCAAAATGGATTTGCACCATGAGAAATGCAATTTTACATATATCACAGAAACGAAATGCCATTAATTAATTAATTTATTAATTGCCACTCACTGCATAACTGGAAAATGACAATGAACACTAGTGGCATTTTATTAATTTGTGTCAATTTGCTAACACAGTGCACAAAATTACACTCATGTCAATGTAAATTCACAATAGGTTTCTGGCTGATTCATCTAATGGAATTCTAGCAATCCATGGAAAAGGATTGCTGGTGTGATGCCATCATGCCATTACTCACTGTCTCAAGGATTAAAATAACAAAAAAAAAAATATATAATTTTATAAAGGAAAATCCTCCTTTCTTTTCTTTGACTACACATCTCTCCTCCTCTGTTCCTGTCACAGTCCCTTAAAGTGAAAGAGGGAGTGTTTTCATGCAGAAGCAATAACAGGCAGCTTTGGGTTTTGCTCTTGGATAAATGTGGTAAAATGGAGATTTCAGACAATGTTCAAGTCTAAGATAAGCTTCAGAAGTTGCAACCTTCATAAACTAGTGAAAGTGAGAAAAGATGAAATTTAAAACAGACAGATTCATTCATCCTCCAAATGTGCTTTAAGTAATCAGGTTTCTAAAGTCAGTTAGAAAGCTGAGGCAAGGTATACATTTTCTCCTTCTTTGTTGTTAGTACACACAATTGCACACAGATGCACATTGGGATCTCTCTTGCTCTATCTGGGTGTACATTAGTGCACACCATAATTAAACTCAGAAACAGCAGTTGGAAAAAGCAAATCTGAATTAGAAGAAGGTCTAATTGGCAGATGTAATAGTTCTGGTAATGGGTGGGAAGCAGCTAATATTAACAAAAAAATCTTCACAACAATGAGGGGGTCCACCAAATGCAAAATGTCTTAGTGTATCAATGGCCTAAATCTGCTAAAGTTTAAGGACAGTATAATGTTTTATTATTTGTGTTTTTGTTCTGAAAAAAAGCAGTTGTCATTGGCATGTCCAAACTTCAGCCCTCCAGATGTTTTGGACCACAACTCCCACAGTCCTTTGCCATTGGAAATACAGGCTTGGAATTCTGGGAGTTGTGGTCAAAAACATTAGGAGGGCCAAAGTTTGGACATGCCTAAATACAATGGATCTAGTTCCAAATCAGATTAAGGATAAATTAGATGAATGAATGCAAAATCAACCATGAACCTTCACCCACAAGCAGACTACTCCTTCTCAGGTTGGTCAGGCAGAGGAATATTATATGTTTGGCCCTATCAATACTGCACTTTGGGAACATCCAACTTCTTTTGCAATCTGTATATTTTGGGGCTTTCCCTCATGGAGAGTGTCAATGATGATTTTCTGCACAATTGTCAGGTCAGCAGTCTTTCCTATGATTGTGGTTCCTACTGAATCAGCCTGAAAGACCATTTGAAGGCTCAGGAACCCTTTGCAAGTGTTATGGATTCATTAGTTGATTAGAGTGGGACACTTTGAGCCTAGACTAGTGAACATTTTTCACACTATTCTAATTTTCTGAGATTGTGAATTTGGGGTTTTCATAAACTGTACCCCATAATCATCACAATTATACCAAAGTAAGGCTTGAGATACCTCACTTTGCAAGTAATGAGTCTATCTCGTATATTAGTTTCACCTTTTGAGATGGCTTACTGAAATAAATGAACATTTGCATGATATTCTAATTTTTTTAGTTTCACCGATTATGTTTTGTCCATGGAAAGCCATTCATCAAATATTTGCTTTCAAAATCTGGTTCAATAATGCAGGAGGGCTTTTTAAAAAATAGAAAGCTGAAGTTTGACATTTTAGTTTAAATCAATATTGTTATGAGAACTTGGCAACTCTTGTTTTCACTGCATCTACCCAGTATGCCTCTAAAGTGAGAATCAATGGAAATTAATCTTCCTCTAAAATACTTCAGAAATGTTCACATCAGTGAAACATATGACATTTTTAGTTGGATTTCATCCAGATCTCAGTTTAGACAAGGGAGGATTTCCCTGTAATTAAAACCGAGACTGAATTAACTTGGAGATATCTAAACATAGACTACTAACAGTAGGAAACTATTTCTGCATAGGGACCAGCTAAATCATCAAATATAATTATGGTAGTTTCCTAAGACATAATCAGCCCATGACTTTTGTCTTATGGATGCCAAGCTAATTCTGGCCCAACAGTAGTTTATAGAGGTCACCACAAGCAATGAAGGATGCTCCTCAGAATCCATTGTCTGTCATAGCTGACATTTAAATATTCAGGCCGTGCCGGGGGACTGAAACAGCTTTGGGCGCGCTGCAAGATGACCTAATCCGGGTGGCCGACAGTAGTTGCTCTACCCTGTTGGTTCTCCTGGATTTGTCAGCGGCCTTCGATACCGTCGACCATGGTATCTTACTGGATCAGCTCTCTGAGGTGGGAATTGGAGGCACTGCTCGCAGTTGGCTCCGGTCCCTCTTGGAGGGCCATCCCCAGTATGTGCAACATGGAGGAGAGGTGTCGGCCCCGTGGATACTCCCTTGTGGGGTTCCGCAGGGCTCGTCTCTCTCCCCCATGTAGTTTAACATCTATGTGAGGCCGCTGGCTGGGGTCATTAGGAGATTTGGAGTCTGCTGTCATCAGTATGCTGATGACACGCAACTCTATCTCTCCTTTTCCACCTCTGCAGTGAAAGCTGTTCAGACTCTTGACCAGTGCCTGGATGCGGTCTTGACATGGACCAGGGCCAACAGGCTCAAGCTCAACCCCAAGAAGATGGAGTTTATGTTCTTTGGGAGCTCTCCATCTGGGTGTGGAGGCCCTCTCCGCTGTCTGGAGGGAGTTTACCTCCAACGGGTGGATAGGGTACAGAATCTGGGCGTGGTTCTGGATCCGGCGCTTACTTTGGAAGCCCAGGTGGCTGCCGTGACCAGATCCACATTTTACCATCTTAGTTAAATTGCCCAGATCTGCCCAGATCTAGATGGTGACTCTCTGAGAACTGTGGTTCAAGCGCTGGTGATCTTGAGGTTTGACTACTGCAACACTCTTTACATGGGGCTGCCTTTGACTCTCCTCCGGCGCTTGCAGTGGGTACAAAATGTGGCAGCCAGGCTGGTGGTGGGTGCGCGTCGTTACGACCACATCACCCCAGTTCTGGCTCGCCTGCATTGGTTGCCCGTTGCATCCCGGATCAGATTCAAGGTCCTGGTTTTAGTTTATAAAACCCTCCATGGTTTGGGCCCAGACTACCTGTCAGAGCGGATCGTCCAGTGATCAACCTCGGCCCATCCAGTCAGGCAGTTGTGAGCACACTCGCTTCGGATTGCTACCCCTAGAGAGGCCCAGAAAACGTCTACACGCAACCGGGCCTTCTCGGTGGCAGCCCCTTCTCTTTAGAACAGCCTTCCAAGCGAAGTGCACTCTGCAGAGTCCCTGCTGGCCTTCCGCAAAGCGTTAAAAACTCTGCTTTTTTGAGAGGTCTTTGGCGAGTTTTTGTAGTCCCCCACCACCACCATTCACATTTCGTCTCCCTCCGAGAAGTCTCGTTGCTGGGTTTTGTACGCGATGCCAGGGCGCTAAACTGTTTTAAAGTTGTTAAAGTTGTCTTAGTTATTCCTTTATTCTGTTGTTATTGTCTTTTACCATGTTATCAGTTGCTCTGTCAACTTTTGTAAGCCGCCCAGAGGTCCTACGGGAAGATGGGCAGGGTATAAATCTAATAATAAATAAAAATAAATAATAAATAAATTCACTTGAAACAAAAAGGGGGAAGCAGGGGGAAGAAGTGGCATGGCACATGGGGTGGAAAGGGAAGTACAGTAGGACCCCAGTATCCACTGGGGATTGGTTCCAGGCCTTCCTGTGGATAATGAAAACCATGGATAAGAGAGAATGCCTACCCACCCAGCCCCAAACTGCTGTTTCCTGACAGTAGCTTACTTTATGACTGCTGTTTTGAGACAGTAGCTTACTTTATGGTTGCTGTTTGTGACAGTAGCTTGCTTTACAGATGCTATTTGTAACAATAGCTTGCTTTACAGCTGCTGTTTGTGACAACAGCTTGCTTTACAACTTGCTTTGTGGTTGCTGAATTTAATTTTTTTACTCTGCCAACCGTGGATAAATGAATCAGTGGATAATGAATCAGTGGATACAGGAGTCCTACGGGGCGCTATCTCGAGGTCTGCGCCACCAGGGGGTAGTGACTCACCCTAAGCTGCCTGGTTGGAGGGGTCCTGGGAGACCCCAGTGTTCCAAACAATGTCATGCATTAATCCAGGCACCTCTTAAGGTTGTGGTTCTGATCTTATGTTCTATGAGTGAATAAAGTGCGGCCCAGTTAAAATCCAACACCATGTCTTGTCTTGGTGTTTTGCATGGAAGGGCAAGAAAATTTCTCCCTTTGTGCTGTGGATGCTCTTCCTTGGGTAATAAAAACACTTGGGACTTTGTTCCTTATCTGTTTTGCTTTAAAGAGACATAGGCATTAGGCATACTTCTATTTTACACACAAGCAACTCCTGCTCTGATATAGTGTTGGTGTATGTAACTCAAGGCACCTATTAAACTATCCACAAATAAATCTGAGATTTATAGTCATACATAACTTTTGCCATTCTTCTGGCATTAACATTAAGCTTTGGAGAGGTGGATGTTCTCCAATGATAGCTTTTGCTTGCTTGAACATCTAGATCTCTAGATGGGTGATACTGGAACACATTCCCTGATAGTTCCTCTAATGTTCTCCATGTATTAAGAGTGGAGTGCCTGCAGGAGTGTGAGGGAGCTGAGTGGAACATGGCAGCATATTAGGAAAGAAAGCCACACACCATGTGGGCTGTTCTCCAGAATGTAACCAAAATTATTTGGTACATGTTATATATAATTTAGAAAGAGTGAATACTATGTTTTTAACAGAGTATGGCCTAAATCTGTGTTAAATTTCTCTAGCCATCTAAGAACACTTTCTAGATTTAAACTCCTCAGCAGAAACAAGGTCACTATTAATTTCCTCATCACTTTAAGTTTCTGCATTTTTGATTGACCAGCATGGAGCATCTGTCTACCAATGTCCTCTGAGAAGGACGAAGAATGTTGTAGAGATGTCTTTTGAATATAGGATGTCAAAATGACCAGGGTAGGAAGAAAGAGTGAACCTGTCTCTTCCCCCTCACTGTGGATGTCTTCTGTTTCCACAGATCAGATCTTCAGTCCTGCTCAAGAACACTTGATCTTTTAGACAAATGGGTTGCAGCACCTTACACCATATTATACTGACCTATAGATCTGTTTGAGTTTGGACTATCTAGCTGCAAGTTCACTCCGATCAATTCAAAGAGTGAGAATTTTTCCAAGTGATAGTCTTAAGTGAGTGTGGTGCTCAGAATGGTTAATGCTGTTTTTTCATGGTGGGATTACAGTATCAAAGTAGGTTCATTCACTAATTTGCCCAGGCAAGTCCTTTTACTGCAGGGGTGTCCAAACTTTTTACAAGGAGGGCCAGATTTGGTGAGGTGAAAATGTGTGAGGGCTGACCATTCAGCCTGAAAGGGGACAGAAAGGGTGTGGTCTGTGCGCATCTCCAACTGTCAGGCCCTTGGGTGTTTCAAGGCACCCAAGGGCCCGGCAGCTGTTGCATGGCCCGGCAATTGGCTCACGTGCATCCAAGATGCACCACTGTTTGCATATGCTGCCCTCCCTCAAAAGGAGGTGGGGAAGATGCTGCAGCAACAGAGCCAGGAGTGGGTGGGCAGGACAGGTGGTCAAGGGGATAGACAGAGGCAGGGAGGGCAGGCAAACCATAAAACCGCAAGCTGACATCTTTAGTCAGCACAGGGAAGGGCTGGCCGGTGGGGATAAGTGACAGGCTGAGCCAGCAGGGGGAAAAGGCTGAGGGCCACTCAAATTTTTAAATCGGGATGTATTTGGCCCCCAGGCCGGATTTTGGACATGCCAGTTTTACTGCCACATTAAAAGTGTTCTGCTTATATACAGCCCCATACCACATCAAGTAGTCTCTGGGTGGTTTACAATTTTTAATTACAGCATGCAGGCTATACATTGCACCCCCCCCCAAGCAATCTGGGTACTCATTTTACCTGCCTCAGAAGGATGGAAGGCTGAGTCAACCATGAGCCTTTTACCTGGGATCGAACCCCAGGTCGTGAGCAGAGTTTTACCTGCATTACAGGCATTTAACCACTATGCCACGAGGCTCTTGTTGATGGTACAGTTCTTGAATTGAAAGCTAGACTTAAATGCTTTTGAAAAAGAGTATTTGAGAAAACTGTCATCGTGTAGAGTTTCAGTACAAAGGTGGCAGATCTTTTTATAGAAAAGGACATTCCCAATCAATGTGTTTTTCAACAAGAGCAAAACAAGAGTGTTTATCTTGCCTCTACCCAAGTGACTAGCCGTTTCATACTGGGAAAACAAACAGAATATGCTTTTGTCTCAAGTGCTGTACAGCAATTAACCAATATTTACATCTGTTAATTGCTGGAAACAAGTGACGGGCTGGGCAAGAAGGTAAATGATCCAAACTGATGTCTTAACAGATGTGACACAGCACTCATTAACAAATTAAAAGAAGATGGTTTCTTGAGAGAAAGTGTAGCAAAGCCATAATATTAAGCATGGTCCCAAAATTATTCAGTCTGTTACATAGCTCCCCTAACATAGAAGCAGTGACCAGCAGTGGCAGTTCACAATGGAAGGTGGTTCATGGTTCAATTTTAGGTTGCATGCAACCTTTTTCATTGCACATGAGAACTATGTAAAGCTGACGTTACTGTTACTGTCTCAAGTCCTGACTCATTTAGAAAGTTTGAGATCTCTCTACTTCTGACTTGTCGCCACATGGACAAGGACACTGGCAATTATGGGGTAAAAATCCGTGGCTTTACAACACTCCCTCTGCAAGCAGAAGGAGCTTCAACAGAAAACTTTGGAATTAGACACCATGGAGAGCACCTTTACAAATAGCACCTGTAGAATGGAAGACCCTAAACTGCAACATTAGAGTCTGGAAGTGCTGTGTTAAAATTAAATGGGTTGGCGTTTCCACCTAAAGGGCAAAAAAGGCACCAAATTATCTAATATTTGGAAACAATTGTTTAAAACTAATTTTGCCCTAGTCCTCCCCTTTAAGATTCTTACTGGACTGACTACATATTCACATTCCACTTTCCCAGAGAGAACAGCCATCTCCATGATGTCTAGCTCAGTGCAAGTAACTTCCAGCCTTCATTGATTATATATTTCTGGATTACATTTCCAAGAAGCCCTAGCTAGGATAGCGAGTTTAAAAGGTCTTGTGCAGGCATAGTGAAGCATTACTGCCCTGGCAGTAAGGAAATTCTCTACAATACAATCTTTATTTACAACCACAGACCCAATCAATAGGAAAATTTTGATTTTAAAAGAACCAAAGATTTACAAAGAACCACTGGTCTGTATCACCTAAGAGATGTGGGTAGAGCAGCCCACATTTCTGGGAGAAGAAGTAGGACAAACATGAGAACCCTGGGCGCTCTGTTCTTAACTACACCTACAGTCACTGAATCCTGAGTCTGATGTCTGAGTCTTAAGGAAGAATTTAATTGCTTAACTGAAATAAGAGTTAGAGAGGGGGAAAGTGCATTTCTTTCATCCTGTTTTCTTACTATCAAAGACTTTATAGATTTTCTGCTACTGGGCAAAACTCTTAAGAATATCCAGTTCCAAACTACATGTATAAGTCATCCACACTTAAGATTGCAGCCTGAACATCAGCCAAAGTTATAGTTTTGCCCATAAAAATCCCCTGCTTCCGTGACTGTTCGTTCTCTCTCCTTCATTAATTTTAATACAAAACTTTGTCCTCTGGAGTTCAAAACAGACCTGCAGTGGCTTTCATGGGCATATATGTGGGGATCGGAATAAAAAAGAAATTAATTCAGGAAATATTAAGTCTATTGGCTTGACTTAGGGCATGGAAGGTAGCATTAACCCATCAGTCATGATTGGCAGTCACAGGAGCTTCTGTGCATTGCCTAATTAATAGCACAAGAGCCAGAGTGTGAAAGATGTATCATGGCTGTGTGTGCATCAGTGGGAAAGGTAAGTAACACAATGTTGGTATGCACATTTCTTGGCACAGATTTTTTTTCCTTTTAAAAAGGAAAGACCACTTATGAAAAATACAACCCATCACCACCCGATGCCCTTCTATACAGCTCCTACCAAGGAATTATTTTGAAGCCTAGCATTTAACTAGCCCCTGGGTACTTCTGTCTTCCACAGGGCTGCTCTCAGGCCTTTGAATAATCTCCATTAAAAGAAATGTTTTGCATTCTAACAGTGATACTACAGCATTGTTCTTTTTAGAAGCATACTTAATTAGTGAGAAAAGTGAATTTCTCATGTGTCTTGGTTTCCATTAGCCTTCATTATTAGCACTACAGACTAATGGTTATAAATAACCGGCACATAAAAGCTTTTGAACACAAGAAACCTAATGAACTCGTACTTGAGAAAACATGCATTTCCCAACCAAGTAATGACAAGCTTTTAAAAGGTACATTTAGTCCTGCTCCCCCCCCATAGAAAGTTATCAAACATTTCCAGAAAAAAGGTGTTTCATGTTTCATCTTGATAGTCAGTGCTGGAAGCAGCATAATTGATCTGCTTGAAAACATATTTAATTTAGTTCCTCAAATTTGAAGGCTATAGATATGCTGGAGTTGGAGAACTGCTTTTCTCTCTGCACCTCCTGTTTGTTTTTTATATAAAGGCAAATACAATGAAACAAAAGTCAAAATCAGAAAAGAGGATGCAGGTTTATGGAAGAATTTTAAATCAACATTTGTGGGCATAATTGCACCATTTATCAGGTTCCCTTATGAGGATCATAAATGGCTAGTTACTGGAGTGAAATTCTTCTGATTTGCATTTTAGTTCAGACTGAACCAATTGTCTCCGCTTCTATCAATGTGTGTGTTGTGTTGTGTCATTACAGTCGTGACCAACTCTTAATGACTCCATGCCCATGGAGTTTTCTTGGCAGGAATACTGGAGTGGTTTGCCAATTCTTACTCCAGGTGCCTACAACACCTGGTATTCCCTGGTGGCCTCCCATCCAAGTACTAACCAGGGCCAGCCCTGCTTAGCTTCCAAAATCAGGCAAGATTGGATGTGCTTAGGGCACAAGCTCAAACCTAATCATCTCTCATTTTTCAGACTTTCCTAGATATTTTTGGTGCAATGCTAAAACACATGCAGAAGTGTCTACACCACACACAAAAATGTGAAATGGTTAAACTGATGAGGAAATGTAAGAGGAAGAACCTGGACATGCAACCAAACCCGTAAACACAAATACCTATAGCAAATGCCCTACTTTGGAAAGAGGATAGACAGCATTCCTATATAATACAGATTGTTGCCTATAGCTGGGCCTTTTATTTTCCAGTGTATAAAGTAATAACCAGGCATGACCATTATAGTTGGGAAATCTTTAGGCCACAACTTTATTGATTACACAAGCAGCACTCTGGCTGAGGCATTGGATCAGATCCATCACATCAAGGAGCCCATCTGCCCCTTGATGCTCATGTGTTTCCCCTGGTCCTTTTTGAAAGTCCATTTTGTTTTAGGATCCCCTGGGGTGTCCACCCCTTGGTCTCCCATGCCCATTATGCCATTGCAGGGCCCCGAGGGGCATAGACCCCATCGGTGGCCTGTGCCATACATCATTACTGGGGGCCTTTGACTGTACCCTCGTGCTTCCGCCCGCAGTCCCTCCCAATGGACATGATCTTGTTAGCTGTTCCTCCATTGTGCAGGTTCTTGCCTGCCACTTTAACTGCTTGGATCTGTCCCAATGCCCATAAAACCACCTTCCACCTCCAAAGTTGTAACAGACATCATATACCATTATCTTAACTAACACTTTGGTACTATATTCCATTACATATAGGGTGCGTGGGCTGGGTTTGCTCCATCTTCTGCTTGAAAGGAAAATTTTGCCCATTGTCTCCCTTTTTTAATCAGGGCTGGCCCGGGCTCTTGTGAGGGTGTCAAACTCTCCAAGAGGCCCAGATTGACCCACGTCACATGGTTCCAGCCTGGCCAACCCATTGGCCAGGCCCTTGAACGGGAGGTTGTTGCTCAGACTCTCCCTTCAACATGGCAGTCACCATTTCCTTTTGTTTTCCCCGCCACCACTTCAGCAACAATCTGTGGACCCGGTAAGTCAGGTCATTTACTTTCCCAAAGAGCTGTTATCTTATTTCTATCATAAAATAGGGCTCAAGATCTGTTCTATACCATTAGCTATCTTGGGATTCTGAAATTGGTATTACTGTAACAGAAATTAGAAGGCTCTGTATAGCTGCCAGCAGAGGAACTGTTGTTTTGACTTTTTCTTCTAAGAGACTTTTTCCTAGGAGCAAACTGTTGCAAGAACCATTCTGAGACCTTCAGAGTGACTGTCCACGTCAATCCGTCCTCTGAGGCTTCCACTTCAAAATGATGTGTGTGAAAGAGAGAGATGAGTAAGGCTCAGGTAAAAATGAACTCCTCAAAGAATAACAGGAAGATATGCCAAAGTGGATTAATGGACTCCTGTTGTCTTGTTATGGCTGTATTAGATGCAGGGAGATAAAGTAAGGGTCCTTGGGGAAGAATTAATGGCTGTGTATTGTGTTATTTTGAGGGGACAGCACATTTACACTGTTATACAAGCTGTATTCTCACTGCTTTACATTGTAGCCAAGTGTCATTTCTTCACTGTTGTCACAAAAAATATTTACAAAATGTGAGGGAGGTATACTCACTTCTGTGATATACTAGTGTATGTGGTTTTGAAAGTGTAGGCAAAATGCCTTTTAGGAAGCCAAAATCTGAAAAAAAAATCAAGTTTGTTCCTAAGCAAAGTGAAAGCCTGTTTAGATCAATTACCCTAATTTATATTCTCTCTTCACCCTGTGCAGATGTAAAGGTTCTCATCAAAACAAACAAAACATCAAAGTTAAAGAAGCTTCATTGCCTAATTTCAGGGGGGAATGGAGTATATAGAGCCCTCATATCCACTGATTCATTAACCACTGACTCAGCTATCCACTCAGCAGCCACAAATTCATTAAGTCCACTGTTAATTACTGCAGGCTATCCAATGGTACTCATTTTTGACCTCAGAAGGATGGAAAAAATAAATTGAAAAGTCGTGAAGAGTTTTACCTGCAGCACAGGCATTTAACCACTGCGCCACGAGGCTCCAAAGGAAGCTTTTGTCACAAACAGCAGTTATAAAACAAGCTACTCTCACAAACAGCAGCTGTAAAGAAAGCTACAGTCACAAACAGCAGCCATAAAGCAAGCTACTGTCACAAAACAGCAGGGTTTTTTTTGTTTTTTGCGGGGTTGGTGTTCTCTCTTATCCACAGTTTTGTTATCCATGGGAAGGCCTGGAACTGATCCCCAGCAGATACCGGGGTCCTACTCTACTGAATATCAGTGGTGCTTGTAATACAGATGGAAAGGGGGCTGTGGCCGGATCACTGAGAAAGAAAAGGGAGCTCCAGGAAAGCTCCAATTTGGCAGAAAGTCCACTTTTTGGGGTGGGGGAGTCCTTCCCCATCAAGAATACCAGCTCCAAAAATAGTGAGAATGCTTAGGTAGGCATAGAAGAAGAAAGGTAGGCATTCTGAAGGTATGCATTCTGAAGAAACCCAACCTAGCATCGGGTGATTTGACCAACTATCGCCCGATTGCTAATGTTCCCTTTATGGGCAAGGTGATCAAGAGGGTGGCCGCGACCCGGCTCCAATCTTACCTGGAGGGAGAGCATGCCCTGGATCCGTTCCAGTCTGGGTTCAGACCTGGTTGGGGGACCAAGACAGTCTTGGTCGCTCTGCAAGATGACCTCCTCCGGAGGGCCGACGGGGGGTGCTCCTCCCTGTTGGTCCTCCTGGATTTGTCAGTGGCCTTCGATACCGTCGACCACAGTATCCTGCTGGATCGGCTCTCTGGGGTTGGGATCGGGGGCACTGTTTACATTTGGTTCCAGTCCTTCCTCGGAGACCGTCCCCAGCAGGTTCAGCATGGGGGTGAGTTGTCGGCCCCTTGGATACTCCCTTGTGGGGTTCCACAGGGGTCGTCCCTCTCTCCCACGCTGGCTGAGGTCATTAGGGGACATGGAGTCTGCTGTCATCAGTACGCTGATGACATGCAGCTCTATGTCTCCTTTTCTACCGCTGCAGATGAGGCTGTCCAGACCCTCGATCAGTGCCTGGGCGCGGTCATGGAATGGACCAGGGCTAACAGGCTCAAACTCAACCCCGATAAGACCAAGGTTATGTTCTTTGGGGCTTCCTCATCCAGCTACGGTGGCCCGTATCCCATCTTGGAGGGTGTTCCCCTTAGGCCATCAGACGGAATGCAGCCCTGGAATGCACTCATCATGGAAGCCCAGGTGTCCGCCGTGTCCAGGGCTGCCTTTTTCCATCTTCATCGAATCGCCCGTACCTGGATGAGGACTCCCTCAGAACAGTGGTCCAGGTGCTGGTGATGAGGACTATTGCAACGCACCATGGGGTTGCCCTTGACTCATTCGACTGCAGCGGGCCAGAATGGCCAGGCTGGTGGCGGGTGGTGCCAATGGCACATCACCCCAGGGTTACCCGTTGCAGCCCGAATTAGATTCAAGGTCCTGGTTTTGGTTTACAAAACACTCCATGGCCTAGGACCTGGCTACTTACGGACGGAGCGGATCGACCAGCGATCAACCTCGGTTATAGGTTCGCGGGCGCACATGCTGCGCATGGCCATGCCCAGGAGGCTCGGAAAACTTCCACCTGTGCCCAGCCTCTCTGTGGCGGGCCCGACCCTCTGGAATCATCTTCCAGCAGAAGTGCGCCTAGCAGAGTCCCTGCCTGCCTTCCGGAAGGCGCTGAAAACCCTTCTCTTCCGGGAGGCATTTGGGTGACCCAAACAGTTCCCCCCCTTGCCAGTCTGGTCCCACCATCTGCTGCTGTTGTTGTTTATAATTGCTTTTATTAGTTAGTTACTATTTACTTTTCTGTTTTGTATTTTGCTGTGTTGTATAGTTGTTGTAAACCACCCGGAGTTCCCTTAGGAAGACGGGCGGTATATAAGCTGTATAAATAAATAATAATAAATAAATAGAATATTGAGTGTCTATTAAAAGAGAATACCAGGAGAGCTTGGAGGAAAGGGCAAAACCTGCTGGACAAAGACCACGGTCATACCTGCGTTTTCTGCATAGTTTCCCGTTGGCGAACTACACAGTAAAAGATCGCGTGCTAACCAGGAAGAGAAGCAAATTCTGCTCCCGGCCGACTACGCCCCTTGAACAGCAGTTTCAGCGAAGTTTCCTAAACCACCGCCAGGGGCTGGATTTAGAAACTTCACTCGAAAATGCTTACTTGTTGGCTTCTGTTGCAATGACAGGACACTGAAAATATGCTGTAAATTCAATTTCCCCCCTTTCTACCTGGTTTAAAAGATGGAGCCTTGGAAACTGGAGCTGGAAAGTAGGACAAAATGCGTAATACACAGGTTAGGACAGAACCAGAATAGGAAGGTACGACGCAGAGGAGAGGACAGCAACTGCTCATTAAAAACCACGTGACCACTCCTGAAAAAAATATATGCAGGAAATTTAAATACAAAGGAAACCCAGGTATGACCACGGTCAAAGGTATGCTTGTCTGGCTGATACCTCGAACAAGGCCTCTCTTATCTGACACTTACAATGCACTGCAATATTTTGTCCACTGATGCTCTTTCTAACAGCTCCTCTCTCTCAAGAGAGAGCAACCCTTTTATTGTGTCTCATTTTAATTATGTATCAAACGTGTGAAGTATCAGTTACCCGCCAACCTCACCCCGGCTCCCCAAGGCAATGGAGACTAAGTTTCCACTCAATTTCATCTGTGAATTAATGCACTTGCATGGCAGGCTGGTTTCATAATAGCATTAATAAAAAGCAAAGAAATACAAATGGCAGAGCATTAAAAAGGGGGAAAGAAATAGCAACTAAGTTCTTTTAAAAGTTAATAAGAATGAGAAGAAAATGAAGAACACATAATAATTAAAGCCCTCAACTGTAGACTGTAGGCCAAGTTAATAACACAATGATATATATAAGCCTATTTTCTTGATAGAGAGTCCTTACTGAGCTACTTGTATTATGCAAGAGTCTAACTAGCACAGTAAATTTAAAACACACAGGCCTCCATGCTGTACAGTATACATTTAAACTTATTATTTGAGTCCTTGTATATTTGTGACCCAGCAAACTGAAGAGTGGTTTTGTATGGTGGACCACCAGGCTCTCAATAAAGTTCTTTTCTTTTGCCATTTGATTCTTCCTTGAGAAAGTGGGAGAGAAAGACAGGAGAAGGAAGTGAACAAGTGCCTAGTAATTCATAGTACATATGTCAGAGGTGTCCGGACTTTGGCCCTCCAGATGTTTTGGACCACAACTCCCAGAATCCCAAGTCTAGATGGCCAATGCCAAAGGATTGTGGGAGTTGTGGTCCAAAACATCTGGAGGACCAAAGTTTGGACACCACTGACATATGTGCTATTCCAGTTGTGCCCCAAATTCATGAAATTCTGTTTGGAAAAGTGAGGATAATGGGTCTGCATTTTACTGTAAGAGGAAAGCAGAATTCTGCAGGAGGACACAAGGAGAAGAGATACTGGGCAGAAAACAGAAATCGACATTGGCAGTATATAAATATATAATTCCTGTACTGAGAATACAGATACAAAATAGAAGTGTGGCTGCTCAAGAGATCTGGATGAAACATACATGTTCATGATGTCTGGTTGAATCCTGATGATACTTAGTAAATCCTGTGATTTACTAATCCATTTTTAAACTGATCTGGATTATTATCACTAATGTATGACCATCTGCCTGCTCACCAACCAAATTAATATGCTATTTTTAAAAAATCCTAGCAATCTGGAGTTCTGCCTGATATGACTGAAGAGCAAATAACATCCCTTCTCAATCAGAGACCAAGATGCACTGTACTCAGAGGCATAATGTTATTTGGCCTCCAGATGAATCCTGCTAGACATCAGATCTTGAAACATAAATCCCTGTTTAAAAGCTTATAGGAAGGAATAAAAACCCCAAAGATTGCAGTGTTCAGGAATTAACAGAACACTGAGTTCATTCTTGCAAGATGGGGCTTCAAACCTCGCCTTGACTGTAGGCCACTGGGTGCCCTTGAGTCAGTCATACTTTCACCACGCTGTAATGTGGAGAAAATGGTGATGAGAGTCATATATGACACATAAGAACATAAGAAGAGCCATTCTACATCAGGCCAAGTGCCCATCTAGTCCAGTTTCCTGTATCTCACAGTGGCCCCACCAAATGCCTCTGGGAGCACACAAGACTACATATCTGTCTCCTGATACCACTCCCCTGCATCTGTCCTTTGAAGTACCCTGTTTTTAAACCTGGGGATTACACATCTCCATCATGGTTTGTAACCTGTGATGCACTTTTCCTCAAGAAAACTGTCCAATCCTCTTTTGAAGGCATCCAGGCCAGATGCCATCACACCAGGGCTGGTGCTAGGTTTTTTTGTGCCCTAGGCGAGGTGTGGGGCATGGGGTGGGTGGCGGGGGGTGGGGCAGGGAGAGGCAGGGGCAGGGCAGGGCAGGGGTGGGTGGCTGGGTTGGGTGGTGGGGCGGGGCAGGGTGGGGCGGTGGGCAGATGGCGACGGGTGGGGGGGAGGATGATGGTGGCCAGTGGCGGCGGGAAGGGGGGCAGTGGGCAGACGGACATGGGGGTGGGCGGCAATGGGCATGGGGTGCAGCGGGCGGGCGGCGACTGGCGGCGGGGGGATGGACGACAGTGTCCAGCAGCGGGGGGCAGCAGGGAGGCAGCAGACTGGCCGGTGCCCTCTCTCCATTTTGGTGCCCTAGGCAACTGCCTAGTTCGCCTTAATGGACGTGCCGGCCCTGATCACCACACCCTGTGGCAGGGCATTCCACAGACTAACAACACACTGGGAAAGGTCTTTTGTCTTTTGTCTGTTCTGTGTTGTCTGGAAGTAAGACACGTTGGCTCACTGTAGAAGAAGCTAGATACAAATGTAATAATTAAATATAAATGAATAAATAGTACATCTTGTTACCACCTTAAGAGCTGTAGAATAATTAACAGTTTCACACACACACACACATGCACAGATATATAAAGACATAATTAATCATCAGTCCTGGGTTTTGGTTTCACATACAGAAAGGCATAAGGTTTTGTCTGCAGAAGGGAGATATCACAAATCAAACTACTCAACAATACCATTCTTATACAGACTTAGAGCATGGTCGCTATTGTTCTAATTTTACAAAATGAGACAATGAAGGGCCAGGAAAAGATGCAAGAAGAGATGTTGGGGGGAAATGGTGCATATGACTATGGCCAGGGTAACAACCTAATGAGTCCACAGTGAAATGGAATGTTATCCTTTCAACAAGTTGCAACTCCAACATTTTTTTCTTTTGTAACATTATCTGTAACAAAAGATGAATGTAGCTTTGTATCTGATGATTTCCTAAGTACAAATTCTATGCAGAAATTCTTGGATTTACATGGCATTTCCTACCGAGCTGAAGTAACACATATATTAAATGAGAATACTCCAGTGGGAGCAGAGTATCAGTTTCATTGCTTTTCTAATTAGTGAGAATCTACAGGGTGCACATCCATAAACCTTTTCAGTGAGATGAAGGGCTGCCTTGATCAATTGGAACTGTAATGAACTTACTTCATCCATACCATTCTATCTCCGCTAGATGGCGCGTTCTTACTACGTTCAAGATTTCTGAAGCTCAGGAAAACACTCCAATTTTTTTAAAACAACCCTGAGTTTTAAGCCTCTAAATGTAAAATATAGAGTATACAAAGAAGCATTTTAAGATTCCGGATTTCAGTTTGGACAAGGTATTGTGCTTACATGTTCAGCCTCCTTGTTATGACAACAGAATTTGAGGATTCTTTTGAAGTAGCCATATTCAACTACTAAAGACAACAATGAGTTCCATAGCACCTTAAGGATGTTAATGTGACAAAAGCTTTTCATACACTGGTACTACCTTAGGAGAACTACCTTTAACTGCTTTTGATATATTTTTCACTTATTTTACTGAAACTCTGTGCTATTTATTTAGTTAGATGTGACATCAATTACTTAAGTATTGATATCATAATGCTGAATGGCCACAGTCCAAGTGAACATTTAACATCTATGTAAGTGCAATGACATAATTCAAAGCAGTAGACAGCCACTAATTAACAAATCCCTAATCAAGTATTTGGGAGTACTCAGTGTAATGTAGTGGAGAGAGTAATGGACTGAAGAAACCTGGGTTAGATTCCCAGGCTTTGTCACAGAAATACCCAAGGAGCTGGAACAAGCAAAACTACTCCTTAAATACCTCCCATACCTTGAAACTCCTGTTTGGGTTACTATGTATCAGTTCTTATTTGACGGCACAAACCCACTATGAAGAATATTGTTGCATGTGGGGTTACACAACTAGCACACAATTATGAATACAACTAGAGGCTTGTTAATTTGCAGGTGTTGCCTGTTCCAAATTACACCATTGTATTATACAGGAATGTGGGAACCTTTCTTTGAAGGGTATTTTTCAGAGGGGCTTCAGTGATGCGCACACGCTCCTGGTGCCACGTTGCATGCTTGAAAAGGAAGTGACCTTCTATTTCCCCTGACCTTTTGATTTGAGGCAGGGCCAAAGGGCTAAAGGGCATCTGCCTCCTATCCAACCCATTGTTTTTGTAAGTTCTCCAATCTATTGATTGTCAACATAGATAAGATCAATAAAACCAAGCCTTCTGGAAGGAACACAGCAGTCTGTGCCTGTGTGTCTTCTCAGCTGGCTGAAAAGGCATTTCTCTCTGTGTGTCTATTCTTCATTCTGCGGCCAAGGTCAACCTGACCTAAAACTCCTCCAGCAAATTCCCAACACAGGAGTAAGTATTCACTTGCATTTTGGCCATTATTGTTTCTTACCAGTCACTATTCCTCATGCATTTTGCTATCCTTTTCATTTGTATCATATTGATATTATAATTTTGTATTTCTTTGTTCTGTTTGATTGGCTTGTATTCTTAGTCAATTTTGAGTTTCTCAGTGGAAGGAAAAGTAGGGCATACATTTGAAATGCTTCAGTTATTTTATTGATTTCTGTGGCTTTTCAGAATAGGGTTTTGTATGGGTTTAGAGACATTTTAGTAATTAATCAAGAGGGATGGCTAAAGGGATACTAGTTTATTTTTTAAAAATGTTAACTATATAAACAGTATCATTAACATGGTTCAACCAGTTTTAAAGGAAAATGAACATGCCATTACAATGTAAAAACTTACAAAGTTCATTGTTTGCCTCACTGCTCCATAGACATAGCCAGCCATGTGTCATAGAGACATCATATAAGGGTGTATCAATTGTTACTCCACTGGCACAGGAGAGAGAGTTTGTGAGTAGAGTAAAAAGAACAAGTTACTTGGGGTGCTACACAGGCCTTGTCACAGTCTCCTTTCCATTGGGGGCTCAAAGCAAAAAGACTTCATGTAGCTGGTGTTTAGTTCAGGCTTCCAGGCTTTGATTGGAGAGTGGAGGAATGATTTTCAGGTGCCACAGCAAAGATAACCATATCATCTACATTCAGCCATCCTTGACTCAAGTCCTTGTTTTCTCCCATTTAACAATGCTGGCAGCCAGCATTAGTAACTCTGCTGTAATATGTAGAATTGACAAAATGTATGTATTGTATATTTAACAGAGTGAAAAGAGAATTGTATAATGGAGTCAGTCAAAAATGCAGTGTCATGATGTTAGCCACAAGTGCAAGGAATTAGAAATCACTAGCAGGTTAAGTGATTTAGCACAGGTGGAATAGTTAATAACATCATGGTGTATCAGAATGTGATTGGTTAAAATCATGTCTGATGAGGTCTAAATGTGTAAATTGGGACTGTTTATGGTGAGAAAACAGTACTGCACGCTCTGTTGATTTGTATATGTGATATTGCTTGGTGTTATGCTGTTGTTATCTATTGTATATTTGCTGAATATATTCAATATAAGAGTTTTATTCTAAGTCATGTTTCTTTGTCTCTCCGTTTCTGGGTTCTGATAACACTTATAACAATTAACTACACTTTATCTACATGCTACTGCTGCTAAGCTCATATTTTTTTCTCTGCTATACACATGTGTGTGTTAACATTTTTTCATAATCCCTTAATTATTGTTTGATAGGGTTATGGGCCCAGAGCAGATAAAGTGTCTTTTGTATTAAAGTTGTGTTTTGCAGAAGCAAACGGTTTGGAGTTGAATAGAGACAAAATAAAGCTGCAAAGGAAAAGTTTTTCTCTGAGGCTTGGAAGCGAACAGAGAAGGAGGCATCTGATAAAGCAAGCCAAGCATAAACAGAGTGTTTGAATGAAAACAGAGGAGGCTGAAGAAAGTGTTGCTAAGGAGGCTGAAGTGAGTGTTGCTGAAAGAGCGAAGAAGCCGGCACAATTAGCCGAGATGGCAAGTATAAACTTATCTTCAATGCCTCTGGTAAAACTGAATGATTGCAACTATTTGGACTGGGCTATGTGCATGAAACATTATTTGATATTTCATGATCTGTATGAATATGTGGAAAAAGAGCTTGAAGATGATGATAATGAACAGAGTGTGAAGCTAGATGCAAAGGTGCTGTCTATAATTGTTTTGTCTTTAGAAGATTCACAGTTTGTATATTATACAGGAGGCTAAAACAGCATATGAAGCTTGAATGGCCTTGAGAGCTGCACATATCAAAGACACAGCTGGCAGCAAGATAACATTAATGAAACAACTGTTTCGGACAAGGCAGAGCCCAGGAGAAAATATTTCATATCACGTAAGAAAAATAAATAACAGTTTTCATCAGTTATCTGAACTGGGAATAAATCATGATGAAGAATATAAATGCCTTGTAATCTTGTCAAGTTTGGATGCATCTTTTGATAATATAGTAATGGGGATGGAAGCACTGAAAAGTGATGATTTAACTGTTTCCTATGTCCAGTCAAGGCTACTGCAAGAGGAGCAAAGGAGAGCCGACTCTAAAGTAAATAAAAAGCCTGTGCCAAGTTCTGGTGAAACAATACAGGTGGTAAGAAGATGTCATATATGTGGAAGTGATAAGCATATAAAACGTTTCTGTGATAAAATAAACAAGAATAAGAAACAGAAGAAAGTTGCTGTTAAGCACTGGCAGAGTGAAGGACACCAGGTGTCTGTAATTAATGAAAACAATGAACAAGAGTGCTCAAAGCAGGAATTGTTTGTAGTAGATTCCAGAGCTAGTATTCATTGTGTAAACAAAAAAGATATGTTTGAAACACTAACTTTATATAATTCCAGAACTGTAACAGTGGCGGACGGAACACAAACGAAGATATGTGGAGAAGGTAAATTATTTTTAAGCCTCTCAAGTGTAAATTTGATAAAGTGTTGTACATTCCATCTCTGAATTACAATTTGCTAAGTGTGCCTATGCTTGTGAAGATGGGATTTGAAGTGCCGTTCAGTGAGAGCAGTTGCAGAATTGTCAAGGATGAGAAGACAATGGCCACTGGACAGCTGCACGATAATTTGTTTATAATAAGCACTGCTGAGAGATCTGTAAAAACTATTCAAGACAAACCTCTGCATGACAGATGCATTCATTTGTTGCATCGCAGGCTAGGACATTTAAGTTTTGAAAATATAAAAAAGACTCTACAGCATGTGGAAGATGGGACTGTGCAGAACTGCAGCAAATATTTAGATTGCCATGTCTGCAAAAGCACAAAAATAAAGGCTGCTCCCATATCAAAGAAAAGTTTTAGGAAATCACATTATCCTCTACAGCTGGTTCACACTGATGTAATTGGACCACTGGCAACTTCAATTGGTGGATCCAGATTTTGTCTAGTAATAACAGATGATTTTTCTCATTATTCATGGCTGTATATTCTGAAGCACAAAAGTGATGTGTGTGCAGTGTTCAAGAAATTGTTTGCAATGGCAGAACATCAATACAAGCACAAAGTTGTGGCTGTCCAAAGTGACAGAGGCAGTGAGTTCCTATCTAATCAGTTTGTTGATTATTTAAAAAAGAAAAGGTGTGAGACACAGACTTACGAATCCTGCTGCTTCTGCCGAACATTGACAGGCTGAGAGAAAAAAATGAATTCTCCAGAGCCTGATGAATGCAATGTTAGCTGATGCAAAGCTTCCCAGAGGATATTAGGCTGAGGCAATGAAATATGCCAATTATGTCTCAAACAGAGTATGGAGTTCAGCAATTAATGAAGTTCCTTATACTTTGTTGCATGGCAAGAGACCTACACTAAAATTTTTACGGTCATTTGGTTCTGAGTCCTGGGTTCAAATCCCGAAGAAATACAGGCAGCAAAATAGCCCAAAGTCAAGGAAACTAATATTTATTGGTTTTCAACCTGCTGCCAAGTCCTGGAGGTTTTGTGATAACCATGGGAAAGTTTATATTAGCAGGTCTGCAACGTTTTGTGAACAGAGTAGAGATGGGCAAGAAACGAGCGATTTTTCATTTTCGTTTTTTGTTTCGTTATGCAATGAAAACGAAACAAAAAAATTTTAAAAACAAAATGAAAATGAAAATGAAACGACCAAATTTGCTGTGTTTTTCGTTTTCGTTGCAGCAGATGCATTGAACTAAAAAGAATGCTAACGAAACAGCAATTTTTTGTTTTCATTTTCGTTTTTTCGTTTCGTTACCTAACGAAACGAAAATGAATTTTTTTGCAAAAAAGTCACGAAAACGAAAACGAACCGAAACGGACCCCTAAACGACCAAATGACAAACGAAACACCATTTTTTTGAGTCGTGCCCATCTCTAGAACAGAGAAACTGGGAAGATATCCATGCCAACAATGAGGTATTTATGCCAAGCATGTGTCCCCACACTGAGCCTGAAGAAGATGCCAGTGTAGGAGGGGAGTCTACACAGTTGCAAGATGAAAAGTTGGAAGAGGAGCCAATGATGCTCAGACAGTCTACCAGATCCAATTTGGGAGTGCCACCGGAAAGGTTTGCTATAAATTTTGTATCCCATGAGCCACAATGCTATAATGATGTGTTATAGATGCCAGAAGATGAAAAGAAGCAGTGGATGATGGCCATGGAAAAAGAATATGAATCTTTGAAAAAACATCAAGTATTCACACCAGTGTTGTCACCAGAAGGTCAAAAGGCAGTAGGATGCAGGTGGATATACAAAATTAAAAAATCAAGTGACAATAATGTAACCTGTAAGGCAAGGCTTGTGGCACAAGGTTTTTCACAAGAGAAATATGTGAATTTCACAGATGTTTATGCACCTACAGTGAAGGCAGAAACATTTAGAATGGTTTTGACAATTGCAGCATCAAGAAAGAGTCAAGTGCATCATTTTGATGTGGAGACAGCATATTTAAATGCAAGTTTACAGGAATATGTCTACATGAAACAAATGCCTGGATATGAATTAAAAAATCCACAGCTTGTTCTGAAATTGAATAAAGCCTTGTATGGATTACGTCAATCAGGGTTGGCCTGGAATCGACATTTGCACGAGAAATTAACAAAAATAGGTTTTTCTCAAAGCAGGGCAGATCCATGTTTGTATACAAAAGGTTCTGTAATCCTAATTGTTTTTGTTGATGATTTATGTTTGATGGTGCCTGATATCTCACATGTTAAGTGGTTTATGTCTTCATTAGGTAAAGAAGTAAAAATGAAGCATCTTGGTGAGATACAACATTATTTAGGGGTTGATGTTACAACTGATCCTGAAGGTAACTACCATCTATGTCAAAGTGACAAGATAGAGTAGCTAATACAGAAATGTAAGATGGGAAGACTGCAAACCAGTCTCAACACCAATGGAGGTGGGGTTCAACAGACATCCTGAAGATGGGGAGTTTGGCAATATTGAACTGTATCAATCTGTATTAGGTTCATTGATGTATTTGTGTTCCTGGTCCAGGCCTGATATTTCAGCTACTATCAACATTTTGAGCCAACATGCTGCCAAACCATTGAACAAACACTGGAAAGGTATAAAACTTGTTTTAAGATACCTTAAGGGAACAATGGAAGAAAAGTTGAAAATATCCAAGTGTGATAACCTTGAACTAATTAGTTATACAGATGCTGACTGGGGTTCAAGTCCAGAAAGGAGGTCCATGTCTGGATATGCCATTTTCTTAGGTAACTCATTAGTTGTATGGAAGGCCCGAAGACAGAGGTATATTTCATGTTCTACTGCGGAGGCAGAGTATGGGGCGGTTAGTGACTTGTGTTGTGGGTTAACCTGGGTGGTGCAGTTATTAAAGGATGTTGATGTAAATGTCAATTTACCAGTCAAAGTGTATAATGATTCTTTCTCATGTATCCAATTGACACAGAATCAGTAGGTCGGATCCAGAACCAAGCATATTGGGATCCATTACCAGAACGTCAAAGACTGCATAGATCAACAGTTGATTATGGTAGAATATTGTACTAGTGATTACAATTTTGCTGATGTATTCACAAAACCTTTATCTAAGGGAAAACATGTATATTTTAAGAAGAGGCTAGGTGTTGTAATCTGTTAAATATAGGAGGGGTGTCATAATATGTAGAATTGACAAAATGTATGTATTGTATATTTAACAGAGTGAAAAGAGAATTGTAAAATAGAATCAGTCAAAAATGCAGTGTCATGATGTTAGCCACAAGTGCAAGGAATTAGAAATCACTAGCAGGTTAAGTGGTTTAGCACAGGTAGAATAGTTAATGACATCATGGTGTATCAGAATGTGATTGGTTAAAATCATGTTTGATGAGTTCTAAATGTATATATAAGAACTGGCTTGTATAATGTTAAATTGGGACTGTTTGTGGTGAGAAAACAGTACCGCATGCTCTGTTGATTTGTATATGTGATATTGCTTGGCGTTATGCTGTTGTTATCTGTTGTATATTTGCTGTATATATTCAATATAAGAGTTTTATTCAAAGTCATGTTTCTTTGTCTCTCCGTTTCTGGATTCTCATAATACTTATAACAATTAACTACACTTTATCTACATGCTACTGCTGCTAAGCTCATATTTTTTCTCTGCTATACACATGTGTGTGTTAACATTTTTTCATAATCCCTTAATTATTGTTTGATAGACTCATTGCAATGTTAAGACTCCAGCTGCTTTGCCTTATGTTGATTTTTGTGGGGGAAAGAGATCTGACCAAGTGTCAGGATCATTTCACTCTTCTTTGTGAAGGACAAGTGTTGTCATGGTTAAGTAGCTGTTCTCAAAGTGTTCTGGATTGAAATCATCCTTTAGCTGGTGGGTGTATTTTGATAGCCAGTGACATACTGGGGTGACCGCAATCTATACACCCTCTATTTAGATTCCACTTTTCTTTGAAAACATGTCACTGTCATAATTAAGACTGGTCCACTCACACATTCTACGAAAACTATTTTGAGTTTGGTCAGCAGAATCCATCTTGGTATATCAGTTTGATTATGATGTTTGCTCTCTGCCATATTTTTAAACAGCCCTTCCCGCCTTTCATCTCTCTCTCTCTCTCTCTCTCTCTCTCTCTGATACAAATTAGATGCCAATAGGTACTTCATATTTATGCATACTAATCACATACACTCATAGCTCCTGAAAGGATAATTAATTTGGAGCCAATAGCTTCCTCAAGGGCATTGGATGACCTTTTTGTGTTTCTGTTTTTTAAAGAATGGGGCCTTGCAATTTTTTTGATGAATTTCACTTGATCGATAGTGATCCTAATAACCTGTGAAATATACTAGGAGAATGGTTTGATGGATTCCTATATTGGATTAGCTGTGGGTTCTACATAGATTGATTATTAAGAATTGAAATGAATTATCATTTTTACTACTTTTTGCAGTCTTAAAATTAATATGTAATAGTCTTACTCCAATTTGTAGTCCCTGGTACAGTAGACCCATTGTATCAATGGGTGAAAGATGAGTCAACATGATTTTGCATAGCTTGTGTTAACTTGCCAGATGGCACTTTGCTGTTTCTTCTCTGCACAATGCTATGATCAACATGTTTGAAGGGAAATAAACAAGAAATTGAAAACTTGAATGGCTTGAATGGTGTGAGGATTGTATTATGCCTTACCTAAATATTGTTTATTCCCATGATTTTCCAGTGAGACCAGGGATCAACCTTTTTGATGTGGATAATATGTTTCTCTCAGAATTCTGAAGGGGCCTGTTGGGTCTAGGCACAGGCGAGGGTAATCAGAGATTTGTCATTCATGTGGGTAAGTCATAGTTGTTGTGGTTATGTGTAGGCCAGCCATTTTTGTGGGGAGGCAATTGAGGTTGCTTAAAACATGGCTGCTGTTTAACCTATTTAAAGCTGTTTCATTCTGTTATTTTGGTCTCCACTTGAAATCTCACATTACACTGCCTCTGATGAAGATTCAAAACCAATAAGTATTGGAGAAAATACTGTATAGCTAAATAGACACAGGTTGAAGTACAGATAGAGGAATAGATTTAGATGTGAATGTAGATAAGTGGTATCTTACCCAGCTTTGGCTCTCTCCACTCAACTGCCACAGTTATCTTTGTCTGTTGTTTATAGTAGCCTCTCTCATAAGAACATAAGAATATAAGAAGAGCCATGCTAGATCAGGCCAAAGGCCCATCTAGTCCAGCTTCCTGTATCTCACAGTGGCCCCACCAGATGTGTCTGGGAGTGCACGCAACTAGATATCTGTCTCCTGATACCATTCCCGTGCATCTGGCCCTTGAAGTAGCCTGGTTTTAAGCCTGGAGATTACACATCTCCATCATGGTTTGTAGCCTGTGATGGACTTTTCCTCCAGGTGAAGGCTTCTGGAAATTTTAGTCCATGAACATCTGGGGAGCCAAGGTTGTGAATCACTGCACTGCAGTACAGGGATAGCCTTGTTCCAATTCACTTTCCTGTGGATGCATTCTAGGAGTCTTCAATAGGCTTCAAGCAACAAAGCACATTTGGCACTGAATCTCTGGATTTATTTGATTTAAACCCTGCTCTGCCTTGGGAGTTCACAGTAGCTTTTAAGATTTAATGGTACTGCCTCTGAGGTGAATACATTTCCAAAGAAATCAAACAATCTGGAGGGTAAAAAGCCTGAATACAATTTTTAAAGCCCTAGTAAACATAATTTATTTGAAAAATAAACCAAGCCATACTAGAAACCTTTATGTTGGCATTGTATCACCTGTTTAACATCTGTCTGTTAAAGAGCTGCTGTAAAGCAGGCTGAACTGAAAGCAAATTCTACCTACATGCAAGATGTTCTAAAGGGAAATAACAGTGCAGTTATAATGTTGAAAGCAATCAGAACATTGCCCTGTAAAGGATCAGGGTTATGGAAGGCCATCTATGCTAGCTGGTCTGAGGTCCTTGGGGAACAAGTATCATCATCATCATCATCATCATCATCATCATCATCATCATCATCATCATCATCATCATCATCATCATCATCATCATCATCATCAAATTATCACACAGCAAACAAGATAACTATGGTGGATTTTGTATTACACATTACTAGTCGAATGCTTCCCAAGCGTTTAGGACTATGTGATGTATCAGATAATTCTGTGAGCACATCCCAGTAAGGCAGCTTTCTGCAGCTGAGTGATGGTGACTTTGTCAACTGCAATTTCTTCTAAATACTTGCTTAGCTCTTTAGGCACCGTGCCCAGTGTGCCGATTACCACTGGGACCACCTGTACCAGTTTATGTCAGTGTCTGAAGTTCAATTTTCAAATGCTGATATTGAGGGTTGTTTTTTTTTCAATTGGTTTCTCGGTGACTCTACTATCACCTGATACAGCAATATCAATGATCCACACATTTTCTTCTCCGCAATCATAATATCCAGGGTATTATGCTCCAAAACCCTGTCTGTCTGTATTTGGAAGACCCAAAATAATTTTGCGTGCTCATTTTCAGTCACTTTTTCAGGCTTATGATCCCACCAGTTCTTTGCTACGGGCAGATGATAGTTCTGACACAAATTCCAGTGGACCATTTGAGCAACGACATTATAACACTGTTTGTAATTAGTCTGAGCAATTTTCTTGCAACAACTCAATATATAATCAATAGTTTCATCCACCTGTTTACAGAGTCTACATGTGCTATACTCAGCTGATTTTTCTATTCTAGCCTTAACTGCATTTGTTCTGATAGCTTGTTCTTGAGCTGCAAAAATCAGGGCCTCTGTCTCTTTTTTTCAGTGTCCCATTGGTGATCCATAACCAAGTCTTTTCCTTATCTACTCTTCCTTTGATTTTTTTGAAGAACTACCCATGCAGCTTTATTATGCCAGCTACCACCTCATATTTGCATTGGTTTTTTTCCTGTATTGACCCTTTGTTTGCTTTACTTTAAACACCTCCTTTTTCTTAACCTCCAATAATGCTGGCTCTGTACTATTTTTTACATAATCTGCCAATGCATGCTTCTCTTCTTGACTGCCTGCTTCACTTGCAAAACATCTCTACCACCTAATTTTCTAGGTTAATACAACCTGTCAACATCACTGCGTGGATGTAATGCATAGTGAATGGTCATAAGTTTTCTTGTTTTCCTATCCAGAGTATCTATCTATCTATCTATCTATCTATCTATCTATCTATCTATCTATCTATCTATCTATCTATCTATTATTATTATTATTATTATTATTATTATTATTATTATTATTATTATTATTATTATTATTATTATTATTATTATTATTATAAAAAAACACTGGCTATAGATCTGTACCTGTATCCATATTTCAATAACATTTTTCGTAGATGAACAGATAATTTTGTTCTGCTGTGTCCAATATGCTTCATTGTGAATAAAAATGCCTGATTCATTTTCCCATATTCTTAATGAGATTTAAGTAACAGCAACAATAATAGGTAACAAAAAGAAAAACAAAGACAGATTGAGATGCCATGTAAAACTGTGATATCTTTTAATTGTTCTATCTGAGAGGTCCCTAAAACAGCAATGGAGTCCCACAGCACAATCTGCTGTTACTGGAATGATTGATTAAAATTTTGAAATGTATTTTCTTATTCTCCTTTATTAAAATTGATACAAAAAATCAGAGTACAGCAAAACTATTTTTAAAAGTCAAAACCCTCCCATGTTCACCATACATACAAGAACTATTGAATGGATGAACCGATAGTTGAAGAGGCAGGAAGCAGAGGTAGATGTGCACACTGGCCCTGAATCCAGTGATTCAGTTGGATTCGAGTTAAGGTGGTGAGTTAAGGTGGTTCTGATGATTACTCTTCTTCAGGTCTAGCTTCCATAGTATTGTACACTCTTAATTCCAAATATGCATCCATTGTTCCTTCCAAGTGTACAGCTCATAAGAAAAGTCGATCTATATATAGAAAACAATTCCCATTTTGGGGTATTTTGGCTCATTTCTAGACAAAGTGCCTTTTTTGTCTTATTTGGGTGGTTGTTTTTGTTTTGTCTTTTTTGTTCCCTTGCAACATCTTTGCAATCCCAGCTCCACAATAAAGAGACGACACAAAAGTATAGGGATTTAAATGGAGCCACAACATTATTTAATCTTTCTAAAACTATAAATAAAATGTGGGGGGGGCATCTGTAGTGCAAGTAAATATGGTTATATTACAATTAATCGTAGTGCCATAATAATTTTGGTGAGTTCACACCTGGGAATGTGCTGTTGTTCTTATATAGCCAATTTCCCTTCTTGGGGACTAACTCCCCATGGGGCAGCCATAAACAGTTTAGTACAACCTGTTATCTTATAACAACTAACCTAACACTAACCTGAACTGTTAACCTTAACTTAGAAGGCTGCCCCTTTTTCTTATTGGGACAATTTCTATGAACTCACCTGCTATCAAAAAAATCTTACACTATCTGCCATGGCAAAGGAGCTACAAAGTATGCTCCTTGCCCCTCACCAAGCTGCTAATTTTGGCCTGGAGGCCCCCCTATCAAGTCGCTCAAGCATATGTTGATGCCCAAATCAGACAAATGGATGCCATCAGCTCAGTAGAGCTCCAGAGGCTGTACTGTAATCTCTGAGTGCTCGGTCACTGATACTACTCCTGCTCTCGTCACTATACTGACCTATCTATTGACACATTTCCAAGCACGATCCACCCATCGTGGATCTCTGGCATCCTGCCAGCTAAAGTGTGGCACCATAGCCAAACATATCAACCGAGTACCTGGGAACTGGGCTTTAGACTTCCTCAAGTCAGCAATGACTCCAAGTTTTGTATGTCAGAAACAGCATCTCACATAGCTATAGCCATGAATGCTGCTCCCATCAAAAGAAATATTGACAAAAACTCCACTGTTGTAAGCCAGTCCTATTAAGGGCTGTGAACGTAACTGTCCCAAACTGCAAACAAGTGAGAGGTTCATCATTATGGTGTCTAAATAGAAACCCTACTCCAAGTCCTCTGTGCGCCGCACATGCCTTAAGTGTTTTTATATACAGATGTCTGACCTATGACACACATATAAAGTCACTACAGCACCCTTTCCTTTTTATCAGTCTTGGACTGTCTTAATGTTAGCTGCACTTGGTCACTGGTAGCATCGGCCATTTGCAGGGGCGTGTGAGATAAATTATGTTTAGAATGTGCACCAAATTCCCTAATTCTGAGCGCTCTAAAAAAAGGGGCTATTAAGGTTGCCACTCTAAATAAGCACACCTCAGATCTATCCCTGAACACTAAAGGCCAAATGCTGTCTAGGCTAGATAAAATGTAAGGTGTTATCAGTGCCCTATTCTTTACTTATCCCTGTCCCTTTGGTCCATCCCTGTAACATTTTTTAAAAATTCTGAATTCATTAACCGGACAGGAAAGCCACAAGCCTTAATATAAGAGCCAACACGGCTAATTTCTTTTAGATTGACTGAGGGGCCAAAACCTTTAAGCTGAAAAAAATGTAATATTGCACTAGGAATCGTTCAGGACTGTCCACAGGGCTACACCAATGCCAGTACAGAATTTGTTGGTACACCATACAGGCCACAGCATAAGTGCGCCTGGTACCAGGGGCTAATGGCAGACCCACAGCACTGATTGCTTCAGTCCTCCAGGGCTCCAAACTTCTTCTGGCAAAACTACCTGTTCTTGCTTGTTCAAGATGTCAATGTCATGAAACAATTCAACTGTTGAGATAGGGCATTAGGTATCTCCCAGGTCCATGTTTAGCATGAGAAACTATGCTAATTCTTAAAATAGTGTCAAGGCATGAACCCAAGTTTCATGACTCTGTCCGACGGAGGTTAAGGATTTACCACATCGACTACAGCCCAGTTATCACACCAAAATACTATGGCTAAGTTGGACCAGAGATGAGACCATAGCCACAAGTCCCCCACAACTGAAACAAATTACAAAATTATAAGATCACAGGTGATACTGGGCTCAATCTATTTACGGGGCCATTGGCCGGCACACCAGCTGTTCTGTAAGACAATGCCATGTCCTAAATTACCGGATGCATCTGTATGACCTGATGCTGTGCACCTAGCACTAATTCTTTTCTCGTAAAGGAAATGCCATTAAAGTCATTTAAAATTGTTAGCCCAACTGCCAGTTCTTTTTGTTTGTTTGTTTGTTTGTCTGTCTGTTTGTTTGTCTGTTTGTTTAGCTATTGTCTCAAACAGGTGCATTCTAAGGACCTCTAATTTGTCCTGGGGAGATGGCTAGACTGAGCAGTTGTGTTTAGCCCTTCTACCTAAGAATGTCAGCACTATAGTGGGGCTTTCTGCTTCATCTTCTTCCCACGGGATGCACAATGGGTGAACTGGTAACAACCAGAAATCCAACTTAATGTCACACATACCGAGTAGTGATACTCTAAACTTATCCGTGGGAGGTGCGTTAAATGGTCCAAGAACCCTAGCCTCTGCTAACTCCTTTTGTATCTTAGTTCTAACAATGTGTTCCAGTCCTAAAATAAACATCAGGTTTTAGCTGTAATAGCTAAGCATTGCCCAACTGCTGGAATTCTAAAGTCAACTGACAACTGCCACTGGTAAAAATCCACAGCCCCACGATCAGGGTAGCTGCAAAGTGACTCCTGAAGTGCAAGTATTATTATGGGGCTAGGTCCCTTTTGGAAGGTTGGGTGGTTTTTGGAGCTGTTTATTCTTGCCCCCATCCCTACCACTGGGTCTGCAATATTGGCTTTGTGGACAGGTGCTAGCCTCGTGTGCTCCAGAGCAGGTGGAACATCAATGCTTAAATTTGCACTGCTTATGCATACATGCAAGGAGATCAAACCTATCCATCCTGAAAGAAATCAACCCCGAATGTTCACTGGAAGGACAGATTTTGAAGCTGAGGCTCCAGTACTTTGGCCACCTCATGAGAAGAGCGGACTCCTTGGAAAAGTCCCTGATGTTGGGAAAGATTGAAGGCAAAAGGAAAAGAGGATGGCAGAGAATGAGATGGTTGGACGGTGTCATCAATGCAACCAATATGGATTTGACCAAACTCCGGGAGGCAGTGGAAGACAGGAAGGCCTGGCGAGCTCTGGTCCATGGGGTCACAAAGAGTTGGACACGACTGAATGACTGAACAACAAATGCGCACATGAGCTTTTGTTCCTAAATTCCCCATCAAAAACCAGTAGGGATTAACTGCTTGGCACATGCCTCAATCTGTCTGAGGGGTTTTGGTTAATGTTGAATAAGAGAACCACTATCAGAACACTCCCCAGCCGTGGGGAAATTGGTGTTCATAACCCGAACCCATACCGGGCCCAGCGGGACATCCCAGAGCAAGAATGGAGCAGAATGCTGCCCTCCTACAAAATCCATTGTCATAACACATCCAGGTGAGCCCAGGATAATCCATATAGGCCCTGTAGATTAAGTCTATATGTTGCACTAACACCAAATCTCACACAGGTTGAGCCCTACTACCAATGCCCACATAGATAAAGAAAGCAGGTAGCAAATTCAACCAACCATGGTCAGGCCACTCCTTCCTAAGGCATTCTTTATACTTCACCTCCAACTTTTCAAATTTAGCAGGATCCACCTCATGATTTAACCTATCAACCATGTTTACATATTCCCCTTTCCAATTTTTTTCCACAGTTACTGGAAGGAGATGGTCACCAAGTGACAGGGATTGATTACAATCA
This sequence comes from Phrynocephalus forsythii, assembly GCA_029282475.1. NCBI lineage: Eukaryota > Metazoa > Chordata > Lepidosauria > Squamata > Agamidae > Phrynocephalus > Phrynocephalus forsythii. Next base: position 30,604,364 of record JAPFRF010000003.1, on the reverse strand, counting down.
GGGAAATGCGGAGGAGGGACAGTACTAACTCCCAAGGTAGAACTTAAATCTGTATAGCAAGGTGTTTGGTAACTGACTGATTGAGTACACATGTAGCCACTCCCCTACTAACATCCTGAGGACTGATGTTGGCATTTTGTTGAGCCACCATTATGGGGGGCATTACTCCTGATACAATATTAGCCATTTGCATGGTGGCAACAGCAATCAGAACCGGTGTAGAATCAGCCACTGTTACACAACGTGCTATAGGTGGTGCTAATGGGGTGGATAAGGCACTGCGGACTGGCACCTGCTGGCTTGCAGTATACCCCAAGGCCAAACCTACCCTGTGTATGGGGCTGAGTGCATTTGCAAAAAAAAAAAAGAGTTAGAAGATCTAGATTTACAACAAACACAAAGGAATCTTCTGTACCTAAAAAGAAATTTTTTTGAATACAGCAACAAGAACTCAAAACTTTTAGCCAGATTAGCACAGAAAAGACAAGACAAGAATACAATAGGGATTATAAAAGACTCCTCAGGTAAGACATGCACACAAATGAAGGAAAAGTTGTCAGCTATACAAGAGTTTTATCAGTTGTTATATACTACAAAAAATAAACCTAAGGAGGATATAGAAAGGTATATCACTAAGAATTTAAAGAGGGTCTTGGAACAGGAAGATATGCTGGAAATGGAAAAGCCTATTACAGATCAAGAGATAAGCGAGGTAATAGACAAATTAAAGAATAATAAAACGCCCGGAGTGGACGCTCTGGGACCTGAATTTTACAAACTTTTTAAAGCAGTATTAATACCTAAATTAAAGAAGCTATATAATGAAATTTTGAATGGAGAACAAATTCCGAGATCTTGGACCCATTCTTTAACTATTTTAATTCCAAAACCTAATAAAAATTTAATGGATATTGGGTCATACAGACCAATATCCTTATTAAATCAAGATGCTAAGATTTTCACAGCAATTTTGGCTAAAAGAATGAATAAATTTATAGCTAAATATATTAAAGAGGATCAATGTGGTTTTATCAAAGGTAGACAAATGGCAAATATTATTAGAAGGAATTTGAATGTTCTTTATGAAATGAGTAAGAGTACTACTAAAGCTGGGATGTTATCTCTAGATCTTTATAAAGCTTTTGATTGTGTTCAATGGCCCACATTAAAAATATTGTTAAAAAAATGGGATTTGGGAAATCCTTTTTGGGAGTAATAAATCAACTATATTCAACGGGCACTTCCTCAATAATAGTTAATGATGGATTGACTGAACAAATCACCCTAGGCCGAGGAACTAGACAAGGATGTCCTCTTTCTCCAGTCCTTTTTGTATTGTTATAGAGCTCCTGGCAAATGCCATAAGGGACGACAAATTTATTAAAGGTATAGGGAAAGATGGGGCAACTAAAATTAGTTTATTCGCGGACGATGCTCTTTGGACTATTGTAAACCCAATAGAGAATATTCAAAGAGTAAAAACTCATTTAGAAGAATTTGGAGAAATAACAGGATTATGTGTAAACTGGCAAAAATCAGAGAGTTTATTCTTCAATTATGGAAAACATGACTTAAAGATGATTGAAAAATCTGGACTTAAACCGGGAAAAAGCATTAAATATCTAGGATTAGAACTCCATAAAGAATTTACTAAAACTAAAGAAAGAAATATTTCGAAATTAGAAGAGGAGATGAAAAACAAATTAATATCCTACTCTAAACTAAAATTATCGTGGTTTGGCAGAATTGCATTGATAAAAATGAAAATACTTCCAAAAATTAACTTTATTTTTAAAATGTTACCGGTTCAGTTTTTAGAAAAGGAAATTAAAACTCTCCAAGACATGATAAATAGGTATTGTAATGCAGGGAAAAAATCAAGAATAAATAAAAGTCTATGGTATAGATCTCAGAAAGAAGGAGGAATAGGTATAACCCAATATAAAAAATTATTATATAGCCAATCAACTTAGTTCTTTGGGGGAAATTCTTTTTAAACCACAGAAGTTAATATGGTGGGAACAAGAGTCTTTGGATATAAAGGGGGAAATAAACACATTTTTATTCACGGAAGTTAAAAACAAAGTAAAGATTGACAACCCCCTATTGAATAGTTTAATTGCTACATGGAGAACATATAGGAAAATCTTGTCTCGAAGGGATCCCCACTGGCTTTAGTTACTGACTTGGAAAGCTTTCCAGACAACTTGAAGCATTATTTGGAGTTATTTAAAATTAAGAAAATAGCTAGACTAAAGGATTGGATGCTCAAGATTAAAACAATTCAGGATATAAAAAATATTTTGCAACCCAGTGATTTAACATGGTTAAATTATATTCAACTAGGAAAATGGATAAAGGACTGGGGAAAGAGAAATAATCAAATTAGAGAATGCACAAAATTTGAACATTTCCTACTATCGCTTGAGTCTGAACAGGAAAATTCAGAGAAAGGAATAACACGTAAAATATATAAAATACTAGGGGAATTATCAGAAATGAAGGAGTTAAACACCTTGAGAGAAGTTTGGAACCAAGACCTTAATGTACAGATAGAGAAAGAAGACTGGAAAAAAATTTGGAATATGAGAATTTTGAGATCATTGTCAGTCAGGATAAAAGAAAACTACTTTAAATTGGTTTCCAGATGGTATTTAACCCCAGTAAGACTAAATAGAATGAATCCTGCTTACTCTAAGATATGTTGGAAATGTGAAAAAGAGCTTGGTACTTACTTGCATCTTTGGTGGGAATGTGAAATAGTCCAAAGGTTCTGGAAAAAAGTGTTTTTAGAGCTAAGTAATATGATTAAGATGGATATAGATTGTAATCCAGAGATAGCATTATTATCATTGTTAACAAGTAAAGATTATGTTGTTACAACAAAGGAACTAATAGCAAATTTTATGACAGCTGCTAGATTAATTATAGCAAAAAATTGGAAGTCAAAACTAGAATTCAAGATGGAAGATTGGTATAATGAACTTTGGGATATAGCTATAAACGATAAACTCTCCTGCAGTTTAAAGGTTAAACGAGGAGAAATGAAAAAAGACATTTTCTACGATATCTGGGGTAAATTTTTAGATTATGTACTAGTCGAAGGAAAAGGGAAAGAGTCCACGAATATCTCACAACAATTCTGGAGAAGAGAACTTTAAGAAGACTACTAGAAGAATAGAAGATGGAGCAACGAATAAGAATGTATGGATGGACCCGTGGGATGGGGGTGCACTTATATTGTTTGTTGTAGTTTTTTTTTACTTTCATTTTTTATGTCGTTGTATGTAGTTTAAAATTTAATAAAAAAACATTTAAAAAAAAAAAGGCACTGCGGACTGGCACCTGCTGGCTTGCAGTATACCCCAAGGCCAAACCTACCCTGTGTATGGGGCTGAGTGCATTTGCTCACCTGTTCGCAGCCTCAACACAGGTATATCTGGCATATCTCTTCACTCTGCAGACAAGTCCAATACTTGAGGCTCACTGGAGCTAGCTGGCAGCATCTGCTGCAACTCAGTCTTGGGTACAGGTGTGGCACCCAGAACCACCATAGAAACCATGTGCTCAATGGACTCACTTTATTGGGAGTCAGGAAACAGGCATGCATGACAGCTGAAGATGAACTGGCTCGCTTTCCCTCTATGACATGATCATTCACTAAACATTTATATTCCATCCTCCTCTGGGGCTTGGAAGGCCTAAGTGACCTGCAAGATTCAAAGAGTTCAGCTATTCTGGCTGCCTGGGCTCTATTTCTCTATAAATAACCCAATTTTTCAAAATTCAGGCCCTCTCTCTCAGATTCAGACAAACTCACCGGTGGCTGCCTAGTCTAGGTTTTACGATTAAGGAGTTGATTGCCTTTTGACCTCCACTTACTTTTTTGGGTGACACGATGAACAGTGCAAGCAGATAAACACTGAACAAATTAGAAAAAGCTCCTGTTTATTTCACTGCTGATATCATAAGGTATACAGAACTCCCTAACCACAATATTGATAAGGGATGCTGTAATTCGAAAGATATTTAACCCTGAATATCTCCAGCGATCCAGCAATCAAGGGTTTCTCTTTGTTAGTTTGTTTCATTTTACTTTAATAGAAATAATGGACTGCTCTAATTGTGTGCATAAATGAACTAATCTGACCAGATTGCACATATGTATAATTATTACCCCAGATTATAATCCCTATGATCCTCCAGTATTATTTGTGATAAAGCAATTAATTATCTAAGTGATATATATGTGGATTCCCATACGTGACTGCATTGACTGATTTCATAAGAACACCAAAGCTTCCATGTTCACTTTCAACCCCTCATAATGGATTTTTCCTTTGTCTCTTGGCGTGCTCCTTTCAGCTGTACTGCCACCCTCCAATGTTCCAAGATGCCTCCTCCAAGTCCCTGTTCCCATCCTGAACATGTCTCAAATGTTCTGGGCTGTATACTGTCCCTCATCATTGCAAGCCATCTTGGGTCCTCTTCCAAGGTCAAAGGTGGGTACAAATATTCAAAATAAATGAGATGATTTCCCCTTTACTGTGAGCAGCAATAAGAATAATTTGCTAACTTGTAAGAAGAGGCAAAAAAACCCAAAACCAAACAAAGGTCAAGAAATTGCCCTGCAGGGCTATCACCACTCTGATCAGTTGAGGCCTGAAAGTGAAACTAGGGTGGTTACTTCACATCCATTTTGTTTCTCTAAGTGTTGTGCTTTGGAGAGATACAAAAAAATCTAACTTCACATTTGTCATGCAACAGCTGAAAGTTGTCTCGACCACACCCCCGGAATGGGTGCTAAGTGAGGCAAATCTGTACCTGGCTCTGGGGTACAGTATTTCCTTGTCACGGTTGCTTCCCAGTTTCTGTTCCAAGACAAGACACTGTGAAGTAATAACTGTCATACAACAAAACATTTGTTTCTCTCAGAAAACTGTCCCCCAGGTACTGGGTTGAGTGTTACGTTCAAAGTGCCCCCCCCCCGGATGATCACCACCCCCTTGCCCTCCTCCATTTAAATACCAGTAAAACAAAACAAACTTCAAAGCCAGGCAAGAAGGACATCAGACAGACAATTAATTAGCAAGCAAAAGGAATAAAGGACAAAGAAAGCCTGAAGGCTATCACCCAGAGCATTCCATTGCGGCGACTGGAGAAAATGAAAGCTAGCCAAAGGAGCCGCAGACTCCTTCCCTGCCTGCAAAGATTTTGACTTTTCAGAAGCAAAATATTGAAAAAGAATTTTTAAGCCCCCCCCAAAGGAAAAGGGGAGCTAGACAAATTCAGTGTTTGTACAAGACCATGAGGTAACACTTGTCTCGAGACAAGTTATTATGACCATGGGAACACAAATAGGGATAAAACCATCGCTGTCATGGTACATAACTAGTTGCGGAACAAAGAAGGTTGTGGAGTAACCCGCCTAGTTCACAGCAGCAGCAAAGCTCCATTGAGCTTTGCCAAACACCCAAGAGGAGGGGAAACTTTGCAGCTCCTTCTTTAGGAGGCTGAAGATCCTGGACATTCCAGTTAATCATGTGGGTGCCTTTTCCCGCCTTTTGTGTAGGACGGGACTGCAAAGCATTCCCAGGTTTGTACAAGCCTCCTGGAGCCATCATTCTACTGGCCAAGCATTCACACTTTTATTTTTTATTTTTGTAATAGTTTTTGTAACTCCTAGTATTCCTAGCCTCTTCAGCTGTCTGCACCAGAGGAAATCTATCCACCATTCTTGGCCTTGGTGACTTCTTTCTTCATTACAACTCATACTGATAAAATTGTTGCAGAATAGTTCAAGGATGGAGGGACAGATTCAGATAACTCTACAAAGGCAACTATCCAAAACATTATGGTAAAATATGGCCTACTGTCATAAACTGGATTAATATATATATTTTACAAGGCTAACATGACCTTAACACAGGCAAGATGAAATAAATATGGTGTGGGGGCAGTATGATCAACTACTCATTCAGTCTGATTTCCTACACTTTTTGGACTGAACTGCCAAGCAAAATGCCAATGCAAAATGAGCTGCTTTACATGCCAGCTTGGAACTCACATAATGTTTAGCTCATTACCTAATAACAACTGAGAACAGTTACATTTAATGAGTTGGAAGACAAGACAGTCAATAAAATATTTATAGACATTGTTAGAACAGAATAGATCCTGCTTTCTCTTTCAGCTGTGATCAGCAGTCAAAAAGTTAAATATGGTCAATGAAACAAAAAAAAAATCATTCCTATTACAGCTCCTAACAATGTTGCTCCTAAGACGATATTTGAAGTGAACTGGATCACTCTTCCATGGGACAAACCAATAAAAGCTGAGCAAAGCCAAAAAGAGTGTTATCCATAACACTTGATAAATTTGGAATTAAGTCCTTGCAAAAGGTTGAGATGAAAACTAGTAAATGCATATGTGGTTTCTCAGTGCTTCACAGGCAAGTTCCTTTATTGAACCCACTCTTTCCTACTTTATATCTATATCTACTGTATATCTATATCTATATATTCATATCTATCTATCTATCTATCTATCTATCTATCTATCTATCTATCTATCTATCTATCTATCTATCTATCATCTATCTACAGTAGATTTCGGCTGCACATAATGTTGCCAACAAACTGCTCATGCAATATCTTTCAAAATTCATTTGTAGACTAAATCATGTGAATGCTATTCATCCTCCATTTTGTGGCCTGTTGCTTTGTGGCTAGCCATTGCTCAAAGTCTGAGACTCTCAGAGTAGTTGTTGACAAATGAGAAGCATGAATCAAATCCAGCCCCATGCGAGTGGGCACTAATGATGGCCTACCACTGAGTCCTGTGCATTCCCACAGAAAAGGTGACTGCAAAACAGCAGCGGAAAATGCTCAAACCATAACTTTCAAAGTAGTGTCTAAGTTGGCATCATGTGGCATGCTGCTACTTCGTGAGTGATCAAGCATATAGCTCAAATATGCCAGTGTGATCACAGTACAGTCTGGTGTGAGCAGGGAATAGCACTCCTATGGCATACCAATTCATGCACAATACAGTCCTCTTTTGCTACAGCAGTTATTATTGGGGGTAGGTGGGTGGATGAAGTCCTAAGGGAGATTACTTTTGGCATAACAAACATGTGTCTTCCCTGTCATCACATCACACTTTTTCTTCCCCTTTCTGGGCTGGGAGATCTCTGGGATGCATACAGAGCAGATGAAACTGTCAATGCTGGATTTTATCTAGGTTTTTAATATTACATATTAAAGAAAAACAAGTGCAACAAATTCTTTGAAAAGGGATCCTACTGAGTCAGAATAATAACACTGGTCTCCTTCTCTGGGGGCACAGATAAAGGAAGCAAAAGAGATGTGAGTATTGCTCATTATGTAATACAGCAATCATACAAAACTTTATCTCACACATATATTTAGATTGCCTTGAAGTTTTCTTTTTGTTAGCATACGTCCCTAAGTTATTTGCCTCTTTGGAGTGACTGTTCCAGCTGGCACCAGCTGCCTTTAAGGTCCACTCAGCACCACAGGCAAATCTAAATTTCAAACAAACAATTCAAAGTGTTTAGGCTAATGAGTGTGATTGGCTAATAACTTCTGAGCTGGCAGCTGCAAGAGAGGTAAGCTAGTTTGTGATATACAGTGGTACCATGTATCAAGGAATTAATTCGTCCCAAGTGAAATTCTGTTAAGCGAATTTCCCATAGGAAAGCATTGAAAACAGAGGAATCCCTAATCACGACCATTTTATGTTGTACAGATTCACCCCATAGGTCAGTGATGGCAAACCTTTTAGGGACTGAGTGCCCAAGCTGTGATTCAAAACCCACTAATTTTTTGCAAGGCGCCAATTCAGTAATTTAACCTGAATACAGGTGGCTGTGAAGGGGGCAATGTTGGGTGCCCATAGAAAGGGCTCTGAGTGCCACCATTGGCACCCGTGCCATAGGTTCAACAACACTGCCATTGGTGATTCTGTTAACCAAATTTCCCTTATCTCTGGAATTTTAATGTTGTACAGATTTTATACAAACTGTTTGTTATATAAGGGTCCACTGTAAGTCCTTTCTTTACTTTTTTTATTTGTAGTGCTGCCTCATGGCATGACTGAATTTACCAGCCTATCATTACGATCATGACCCATCAGAGTCCCTTCCAGCTTTGCATTTCTGAGATGAGGATGATAAGCTTGCACTGATATCCTCCAGTGTGTGCAAGTCAGCAGATGATGAACAAGGATGTTCATCCATGGGTGCAGATATACTGCTTTGTGCACAAACACAAAACAGAAAACAATGCAACAGCTGAACCACACACCCCAAGGCAAAAAGTACATCCTGAGTGGCCAAAACATAGTGACTGAAGAAAGAGAAGGATTGCCCCCCCCCCTGAGAAACATTTTGTGCCTCACAGAGTGGAACTGAAGAGGCTTTTTGGCAAAGACCAAAAGTGGATTTGCAGAGGCAGAAAGACAAGAGGTTGGCAAAGCATGGCCTGGAGGCGGGAGTAGGGGATAAACTTTAGAAAAAAAGGTTTCTAGGTTGTTGCCTAGACTGAAACCTTGGCAAGTTTCATCTTTGAAATATTTATGCCAGTGAATTAACATGGGTATTTGTTAATGTACAAAGTTTAAAAACAAACAAACAAACAAACAAATCCAGGCCTGTTTGCTGAACCAGCTCTTCTTGAGATATTTTTGAATTACTTGATTTCATTTACCAACTATAATTTTTTATTGGACTGAGTATTTTATTGTGGCTAGCGTATTACTTGATCTCTACTTAGAATAGAAAGTTGGGATTAACAAATAAATATATCTTATAGAAGGAATACTATCTGGGAAAGGCTATGCCATTATTCCATTTAGAACCTTATTAATGTGTTGGCAGTAGACATGGGCACGACCAGAAAAAATGACATTTTGAGTTTTCGTTTGTCGGAACGGGTCCGTTTCGGGTAGTTTCCGTTTGTTGCAAAATTTTTCAAAAATTTGTTGTTTCCATTTGTCGTTTGTCGTTTCCACCGCAATTTAGCGCGATTTGACTTCCCAGAGCATAGGGGCGTCCTGCAATCAGGGCCGGCGCTAGGTGTTTTTGCGCCCTAGGCGGTGGGCGGGGTGGGGTGGGCGAGCGGGTGGGTGGCAGCCACGAGCGGGCGGCGACAGCGGGCAGCGGTGTGGGTCACAGGCAGGTGGCGGCGCGGGTGGATGGGCGAGTGGGCAGTTAGGATATCACTTAGGATAGAGGTTCTGTTCTTGGCTTGCACCCCAAATATGTGTGTGTGCAAGCAAATTGAAGTTGGGAAAATAGAAAATAAATGGTAGTATATAACATATTTTTAAAATAAATCCACAACTCCCACTCCCAGTCGAACCTCCCCCTTTATCCAATATCAGAAAAAAATCCTCACAAACTGCCAGAGAAGAAATAAAGAATAAACTGCTACTCCCTTCAGCAGACAAAGCTGCAGGGAATCAAAGAAATTATTTTCTAAATTCAATTCCCTCCCTACCTGCCTAACTTAAATCCTAAAGCCTCCAGCCTCCCTCCTCAATCTCGATCAGATCACACCAGCACCAGCAGCCAGCCCTCCTCCCTCAACCACACCCATACACCTGACTGCGATTTCTGGAAGGTGCCTCGGCTTTTTATGCCCTCCGAGACATCCAGAAGTGTCAGTCAAAAACCTGGTGATGCCATTGGTGGAATGGTTCAAACAATTTGCATGGTCCCATCCCATGCCCAGCCCAAATGGGCAGGTCTGAAAAAATAAAAAATAAAATAAAATAAAATAAAATCAATACGACGTTTTATTGCTATAAAAAAACCCACTGCTGCTATTATTAAAATTCAGGCATTTAAAATAAATAAATTTCACATGTTTCTGTAGTGATTTGGTGTGTTTTTTGACCACAATTTCAAAAGAAAAATTGTGGTCACCATTTTTGATCCGCCCCCCACCGCATGGCATGGCGAGACGACGAGGATAACCCCACCCACCCAGCCTGGTGTAAGCAGCCCAGGACAGGAGAAGATGGAGGGAAAGGCCGGGGACCCCCCAGAAACCACCCCTCTGGTAGGTGGCAAAGCCTCAGGCAGGCATATTTTCGCCTGCATTTTTGGCCGGGAGTCGGGGTTTTTTAAAAAAAAACCTTTAAAAACTTTTTCTGTGCTTCGCATTGCACGATCGCCGCAATGCCACAAACGGAAATGAAAAACCTGACCAAATTTTTCTTTTTTCGGTTCAAGTTCGAGTTCTGACGGCTTAATTATCGTTACCGTTTCCGTTACGTAATGGAAACGATAACTGAAAATGGAAACGACAATTTCGCTGAGTCGTGCCCATGTCTAGTTGTCAGATTACAAAGCTCAAGGGAGGAGAAAAGGCTGCATTGCTTGGCCTAAATTTCAAGAACATTAAAGCTGCATATTCTGAAAGACAGTTCAAAATCCGAAGCATACTCATTGTTGTGACAATGTCGCCTTGAGAAAATATTCAGAATCTAGTATTTCTCTTATTCAACACCCCTTCTTCCTACAGTTTAAAATGAATTTGAATTCATTCTCAGATTTATATTAACTGGGCCTGCATGGATTGAAGTGAAAGGACTGGCAGTTATGTTAATCCAGATTCTCATCATTCAGGTTTTCATAAATACAAATTAAATAAAGGGCTTCTCCCTAGCCTACATAAAACGCATATTTTACGGCCAATTCCTTGGCTATGTTACAACATATCCCAATAGGACTGCTTTCCTTTTTCTTTTTTAACTGAAACAAGCTGGGCTGAAGAGTATTTTGGCTAAGACCAAAAATGAAACTGCAGAGGCATTGCCCCCCCCCAGGTTGGAATAAACAGGTGAGACAGTGTATTGGGTTGAAACAATCGGGCCAAATGAAACCATTGGGCCAGTGACTTGGGTTGAAATAAAAGCTTAATATTGTTATTTCGACTTAAGAGGGGGCTGCTCTCATGTGGGGAACCATTGGCCCTAAGGTCACCAGTGGACCCCACCCAAGGGCATTGTGAGATGGAGGTGAGTCCAGCGGCCCCTGGGGGGCTCCATTCAAGTTCAGCTCCCCCGAGGCCAGCTGAACCACACCTTCTTCCCTTGTGGGGCAGGAGTGCCATCACCTGGCTGGTCCCTGCCCCAGTTGGGTTTCAAATGCCTCCTTGCCCCGGGCGCTATGATCTCAGGCCAACATGCTTCTGGGAACAAAATTGGGCTTGTCCCTGGGAAATAGGTATGAGGAGTACACTATACAGCATTTGCAAAGTAACAATCAAGAAACAATATTTATTTATTTTATTTATTTATTAGATTTATATCCCGCCCATCTTCCCAAGGGGAACTCTGGGCGGCTAACAATAGTAAAAACAGGCAGTAGTGCAGGACAAAAGAATGGCAATAATAATAAAATAATAAAAAATAATACTGGGTAGAATCCTACTACATTTTATGTATGTGCAAGCTGTTAACAAATGATGCAAAATTCATTTTGGTTGCATGCTTGATTATGGGACCAGGTGTCATCCAGGGATTCATGTGGCACCCTCTTGATTAGCCACAGGGGCTCAATCCCTTGATCAGGCTTAAATAACCTCATTTGATTATGTTGACTTGTTCCAGAGACAGTTGGACAGTCTTAGCATTTGTGAAAACACTTATTGAAGAAAACCCAATGTTTCCTCTCTTTTCTTGAACTGTTGATAGGCTCCATGGCAACAGACCAGAATAGATTTTAGAATAGGAAGTCCAAATGACAAACTGTCAATTCCACACATCAGAACCAGCATTATATGTTCCAGATGTTCAATGTGTGAACTTTGCACCTCGTCAAATATAGAATATATTTTAAGCCTTGTGAAGCAGTTTGGGAAGGTAACTGGAGAAAAGTTAATGAGCATGTGTAGTTGCTACCAGTTACTCTCCTTGGTACTTTGATCTATGACTGGAGACAGTAGGTGTTTTGGAAGGTGGATTTACTAAAATTGAACTAGGAGATACAAGAATGTCTGAAGCATGAAACCTCTTGATCTAAAGATAACCCATTGTTTGTTCCCAAGGGGATATTCCTGTTCCTCCAAGACTTGACCCCCCACTCCCAAGCTAAATCAAGTTAGGGGATGGCTTTTGGCAAGGTGTATTCATCCTGTGCAGAGACTTTCCATATCTTTCCTTGTCTTTTTACCTACCTATAGAATTTGGCAAACTCTTCCTTGGGAGGTGGACCAGGATCTCAAGCAGCCAGCAGCAAACCATTTCCCATCTCTTTCACTTCCTTTCTTTCTCATTTCCCTTCTCTTGCTTTCCCTCCAAAAGGCTAGGCTTTTAGATGGCGTCACTCAATGCGAGCTCTCACTCTCCATTGTCCATTTATGATAGGAGATAAAGGACTTTGCAGGCAACTTATCAACAACTTGTAACATTTCAACATTAGTACATCCCCCCCCTTTTCTCCTCCCTATCTAGCTTTTTCTCCAACTATTGTTTGTTTCCCAACTTCTCTAATGTCTCAGGACTGTGTAGGGCCTTTCAACAGTGGAATGTGTGGGATTCAAATACAGTGGACCCTTGTATAACAAACAGCTTATATAACATAAAATCTGTAAAACATAAAAAATCCCAGAGATAGGGGAAATTTGCTTAACATAATTGTCTATGGGGAAAATTTGTACAACATAAAATGGGATTACTCCATTTTCAATGCATTCCTATGGGAATTTGTATAAAGGAAAATTTTCTTAACATAATTTCATTTGGAACGAATTAATTTCTTTATACAAGATACCACTGTACTGTACATGAGTTTCAGCAGTTCTAACCAAGACTCCCCTAAACATCTCCGAGTCACTAATCACTAGCAGCCTGCCATTCTCGTAACAGGCAGTTCCCTTTAAAGTTTTATACTACAGAGTGTAACAGGCAAAATAAGACTGAGGGACCAACAATTATGAAGGAAGGATATCATGAAATGCCTCCCTGAAGAGCAGAGGTTTTATATGCTTCCTGAATATTAGCAGGGAAGAGGCCTGGCATATTTATTCCATGCAAAAGTCACACCTTTCATATTGCTGGTATAGAACAAGCTGGACACTGAGGGTCACAAGCGATCACGTAATGTGCTCAAAAACCAAAAAGATGGCAACTAATATGTAAAAGCTGAGCACACTTTTCACCAGTCTAGCACAAAAAGGAAAAAAAGCATTGTCCTTGATAATCTGTCAGAAAAGTCTCTTATGTCCTTAGTTTTTGATAAAAGGCATAATTGACTGGAAGTGATTTTATTCAATTGTCTAAGGGTCACTGATACATTTTATCATTTGATCTTTTCTGCCTTAATCACAAGGACATATTGTACGGGAAATAAAAATAAATTGGGGATTAAGGAACTGATTCAAAAGGTGAAATAAAAAGGGTTATTTTTTCAAAGCATTTGACATATGTAATTAAGGGAAAATTCCTGGCTGTGTATACATATATTACATATGGTGGCGGTGGGTGGAGTGGGGGGTTGAAAAGCTCTGTAGTATCCCAGGACTGTCAAAGTTCTTTCACCGGAGTCAAAAACAATCAGGGTTTTTCCCATTTCTATGGTTGGAGCTGGGAAGGCGTTGGCATGCTGACAGGGTTGATCTCTTCCCTGTCTCCTTCCTCACACTATACCTCATACACCACCTAGCCCTGTGTGTCACACACACCTCTGACCAAAGTTCTCTTGTAAAAGCATGCCTCTGGAAGTAGATATGGGCATGGTTCATCAGTGTGGCGCCACAAGTGCTCCGAATTCCTTTTCTCCACCCCACCACGACCAGGTCTCCCACTTGCCAGCCAGCATGCCAGTTTTTTCCCCGTCCACTTTGGGCTTTCATCCAGTCCCTGCTGTAGCACCTGCTTCACTTCTTCACCTCCTCTGGGAGCCCTCTGCTCAGATGAGGAGGCGGTAAAGGGATTGTTGCAGCAATGCCTTTGAGTGAGCTGCTTCTGGACAAGGTGAAGAAGGGAATCAAACACTCTTGCTGGGGCCTGAAGAGGAGGGAAAGAGCAGTGCACGCCAGCTGGCATGTAGGGGAGCCAGGTGGGGGGTTGGTGGGGGGAGGAAAGGGACACTTGGCACCTAACAAACCAGGATGAACTTATGAACCAGGTCCATGATGACCTGGAAGTTATCAGCATTCAGCAACTTGCTAAAGGACAAGGCTCTTAAGGGATTTTAGAAGAAAAATATTTGGAGATGAAATTAGTCACATCATCACTGCAACCTGAAGTAGGAATTTCTTTCAGCCCAGATAGCATTTGAATGTGTGGAATGCCCCGAATCTGGTTATTCATATACTAAAACTAGTGCTGCATAGTCCCATATGGTGTGGTCACCTTCTGAAGTGAGGGGGGGGGGACACCATGCATTTCAAGTGATTTTGAAAGCACCTACACACCAAAGAAAGATCAGATCCACAACCTTCACCTATTAAACTCTTCCAAATCTAGATTCAAATACTGTACATGAGGTTCAGCAGTTCTAACCCAGACACCCCTAAACAGCTCAGAGTCACTAATCACTAGCAGCCTGCCATTCTCATAAGAGGCAGTTCAGGTCCACTCCTGCAGTTTCCCTTTAAAGTTTTATACTACAGAGTATAGCAGGCAAATTAAGACTAAGGGACCAACAATTATGAAGGAAGGATATCATGAAATGCCTCCCTGAAGAGCAGAGGTTTTATATGCTTCCTGAATATTAGCAGGGAAGAGGCCTGGCACATTTATTCCATGAAAAAGTCACACCTTTCATATTGCTAGTATAAAACAAGCTGGGCACTGAGGGTCACAAGCGATCATGTAATGTACTCAAAAACCAACAAGATGGCAAGTAATATGTAAAAGCTGAGCAGGCTTTGCACCAGGGCAGCACAAAAAGGAAAAAAATGTCCTTGACAATCTGTCAGAAAAGTCTCTTATGTCCTTAGTTTTTGATAAAAGGCATAATTGACTGGAAGTGATTTTGTTCAATTGTTTAAGGGTCAATGATACATTTTATCATTTGATCTTTGCTGCCTTAATCACAAGGACATATTGTACGGGAAATAAAAATAAATTGGGGATTAAGGAACTGATTCAAAAGGTGAAATCAAAAAAGGTTTTTTTTAAAGCATTTGACATATTTAATTAAGGGAAAAATTCCTGGCTGTGTATACATATATTATATATGGTGGTGGTGGGTGGACTGGGGGTTGAAAAGGCTTTCCCCAGTGCATATTATTCAACCGATCCTTCCTCCTCTTTCTCTTTTATTTTATACTGAGTGCTTTTTACTAGACACTCTTCTGACTGTAAATAGAATTCATTAATCTCTACCAAAAGTAATTACAAAGAAAGAACATAAAATATCAGATTATTAAGATGGTATCTTCCTCTGTCTAACTGGGTTACTTCAGTCCATTCATCACCATGTGCAATCACTGAATTCCTTAGGGAGTTGACAAGTAGTTGGAATATAAACCCATAGATGTATTGTGATGATGATGGTGAAACACTGAGGCACAGAAACATAAACACGGAGTAGTACATACTGAAAATTTGATCTACTGAGGGCGGCACTAAGGACTTTTTTAAAAAATAAGTTGTATTAACAACTAATAGACACATTTCTCTCAGTACTCCTCAGTATCTGTAAGAAACACCTTAGAGATACCAAAAAGCTATCCAAATTTCTTGAGGAAAAATCATTTTAAAAATTCCATTAATCTTCCTAGGTGTTGCTTTTCTGAGGCCTCACTATTTCCCTTTCAGCCAAGTTTCATGACAGGACAAGACCCCTGGTGTCCAAAATGTTGTAGAGGAGAGATGCCACAGAAGGACAAGGATGGCATTGACACTCAGACTGGCACTATCGGCTTGGGTGCAGCAGTGCTGCTGCTACTGGAGTCTGGAAATAGACTGAAGAACAGCTGCAGGCCTGGCTTCCACATCCATACCATGAAGCTCCATCCTATTCAACGACAGATTTAATCCCCACCTTCCTTCCCAGCAAACCTCTCCTGTTCAAAGCAACATTGTGGTTGATGGAAACTCCCCTTCAAGTGCTTACACATATGAAATAGGGCACGAGACTGAGGGGACCTCAAGAAAGCACTATTTTGGAAGAAGGCTACACTGAAATCACCCCTGCCTTTTCAGCTGCCCCACCAGTTGCTCTGACTAATAGTGATGGCATTAGCAATGTTCAAAGTCAATTTTTAAGCACTTTCACCTCAGACGTCTTTTTTTCATTTAAGCACAGTTCTAATCCTCAGAGGAATGCCCTCCAATTATCTGCTTGGTAAAAGAAGGGGCAGAATCAATACAAAACCCACATTCTGAGCAGTCTAATAACATACCCTCCTGTTGTCCTCTCAGCATCTTTCAGCTATGAAGGAATTTTCTCTTCTAGCAACAGATCACCTGTAATGTACAATTCTGCCCTATATCACTACAGAATGTACATGACACAACTAAACTGAGTCAAATGTAATTAGTCATGCCCTCCGTCTACCAGTATGAATACATGCCCATATTAAAACATTCCTCCATGAGAAGAACTAACAGGTCAAGAAGGGGAAATGATTGTCTGCTTAAGCAATGAGAGCAATATTGCTTTCTATTAGAATACAGTGGTACCTTGTATAAAGGAATTAATTTGTTCCAAATGAAATTACGTTAAGCAAATTTCCTATAGGAATGCATTGAAAATGGAGTAATGTATGGATTTGCCCCATAGGCAATTCTGTTAAGCAAATTTCCCCTATCTCTGCAATATTTTATGTTGTACAAATTTTATGGTATACAAACTGTTTATTATACAAGGGTCCACTGTACCTGAGTTCTACAGTTTTAAATTTGGATGTTTTCTGCCCTAATTTTGATAAGTACAGATTGTAAATTTTCCCACATTATCCTACTAGTGTATTTAGCCTTGTCACGGAAAGAGAACATCTGTGGGTGCATACATATTTATAATCACCAAGTGGAATGGCCAGATATGAATTCTCCAGAGATAAACTGATTCTGAAGATGCTATAATTACCAAACCTTTTACCTAGGTGGACAAACATCAACACTGACTTCTTCTGTTCATTTTATACAACAATAGCCAAACTTTATAATGCAACCTGTTGCTGCTAAACCACACTGCGGCAGGGGAAATGAAGGCACATGTTTTAATTTAGATGGTTCTTTTGGACATCCATAATGCCTATCAAAATCTATTTCACACAAGTCCTCCCAGCCTTCAAGAAACATCTTAAAGCCCCTTTTTTGCAGTTGGAATTTACTGTATTATCAATCTTTTATCTTTTCCCCATTCGTACATGTTTCATAATTACTAGCTTTCAAAGTACTTTTTTCAAACTTTCTTTTTTAAAAAAGACAGGACCTAGTTGTGGCAGAGTAATAATAATACTAAAAAGGCTTATGATGGCACTTAATTTCAGCTACATTCCATTTTCTTTTAAATAGCAGTCTGCCACAAAAGGAAAATGAGGTGGAGTGAATATATAAAGCATGTTCAAAATGGCAATAAAATGGCTGGTGTAGTAAAAAAATTCACATGGAATGTTTATTTAAAAGGCTATGGTCTTTTCTATGTCCAAGAAAACATTGATCCTTAGGTAGTAAATGGTAACAGCCAAACTTTGATTTTGTTTGGGTGGTTGGGGGACCTCAGAAAACAAGGAAACCTTCTCCATTGAAAATTGCAAAAATGTCATCTGATTATTGTTTTTATACAAACTACAACGGTTTCTATCTCCTCTATGGTAGGATCACCTCCTTTTACTACAAACCTGTAGATTTGCAATATATATACAGATTAAAGCATGCATTTTCTCCAGGCTTGCTGAATAACAACAAATAAATTGATAGGAAAACCAGATTGCTATTCCCTTTAAAAGTACACCTTACGGTCTCTGATCATACTTTCTGTTCTATCTTTTTTCCTGTTAGTACTGAAAAAGTGTTGCCTTAAGGAGAGAAAATCTGTCTAAATAGAGATACTGAGGACTAGCCTTCCTAAAAACTTTCATGTTTCTTATGTTGCGGCTTTTCCCATACTGAATACAAGTTGTCTCCTTAATGATTTTCTTTAAAAAAACAACAACAAGCCTTTCCAGTTATTTTCCTTACTTTTTCTTCCTAATATTATGCTCCTAGGGATCAGCACTCCCAGACATAGTAAAGCTACAAAACAGAGACAGACCTTCATAACTACTGCCCATCAGGTACCATGCTGACTTTCTTTTTCCCAGAATGACCCTTTTATACAAACCATACTGGTTTCTATGGGGCACTCCAAAACATAGGATGGATTCAGTCACAGCTACTCATAAATACTGGCTAGGATCATGGAATGGAGCTATTGTAAGCCCCACAGCTAACAGTCTTTTAACTTCCCTGTTTGCTCATAAATAAAACCTACTGCACTAGAGCAAATTGACCTCGGAGCAAAATGATTTAAGGGTGACATCTCAGTTCGGCTTAACTATGCACCCTAGATTTAATTAGTAGGCACTGCAACCTCAAAGGGGTTATATAGTGAGAAACACTGACCTTTTCACATGTTGTTGAACTACACTTTCCATCTGTACTCACTCTTAGTTATGTCTAGCTTGGTGGGAATGGCTTTACATCATCTGCCTAAGGATATTGCCCTCCCACTTTCAGAATATATAAATGGAAACAGATGATGGATTTAACTAGGGCCACACTTCTGGTTTTTAACCTTCCTCATCCTGCAGAGGGGTCTGAACTTAGATTCCTGAGGCAGATGCCAGAGGTATATGTTACTCCTACTGTGTCTCCAAACTGGTGAGTCCTATAGCCCTGGTAACAGCCATCCCTTGGATGGATCGTACCCTGCAGGCTAAAATTGGGGGTTCCTCCCTGAAGGCTGATTGAGTGTGGACTGGCCTTAGAAAAACCCCCTGTTCCTGCACTAGCCAGCCTTGTGGGTAGTACCTATTGGCACACCCACCAGCCTGTCTCTCACTGGGGGCAAAGAATCCCTGCCAGAGCATGTGAGCCGCAGTGGAGAGAAAATTATTTCTACATTTTTCTTGCAGCTAATATTCTAGAAGATCTTAAAAATAAATTAATGCAATGCACCTAATGAAGAAGGGCTAATGTTGCCAAAACTACTGCATTGATGACTTGGTTTCATTTCGTGCTAAGGAAACTGAACCTGTAAAATATAGTACACTGTAAAATATAGTACAGCTGCCCACTCAAAGGAAGGACTGCAGTGATCCCTGCCTCACCTCCCTTTCTGAGTGGATCCGGATTCATTCCCACCTCTGAAAACACACACCGGAGGCTCAATGAAACTGGGATGCCAGTTGTATGCATGAGAAGTGTGAAATATACAATATGCTCCCCCTGCATCCTGCTCTACAATTTACAAGTCTCTGAGAACAGTTCTGTACTAATGACACCAACCCAACCCCTGTCCTCAGGTTTACAGTCTAAGAGACATTACACAAAATTAAAAGAATTGGGAAGGAGACAGGAATGTACATCAGGGGATATAAAATGCAATTAACTATCTTAAAGAACTTGCCTTTAGATTTCAGCTCTTTCCAGTTGACTGCCGGTATTGTCCCCAATGTAATGCAGCCTTGCTCATCCTTAAATTAATTGCCCTAGGAATACTTATGCCTGTTGTTTCACACCTCTGTTGCCACTTGGTTGGCATCAGGCAGCGCTACTTCAGAAAGCGAGATTTCCACTGCGGGTCATTGACCTATTGTTCAAATGTAAAGTTACTATGCCATTTACTTTGACAGGAAATGTCACTTGACTCCCCAGAGTGTCCCTGCTCCCTTCAGCAAAAATATAATGGAAACTTACTCTATGTTTTTAATAAGCTGCTTGGGATTTTCCCCTATAAAATGTGTACTGTTGCATATGCCACAGATTCATTCAGCCTGAGGATTAAAAAATCTCTCAAATTTTCTTTCTTCTGCATACAATTTCATATTACTTCCAATGATATCCATTTTGCTAATAAAAATTAAAAAATAAAAATTGTGTAAGTTCTTATTTTAAGGCAAAAATCAAAGAAACTCTGCCAACACATCTACTCGGGAAACACAATGAGAGGACCCGACAATGTCAAGTACAGTATCAAGGGCAACTTCACCTGCCCCTCAACTAATGTGATCTATGCCATATTTTGCCAACAATGCCCATCTGCACTCTACATTGGACAAACAGCACAATCTCAAAGAAACAGCATCAATGAGCACAAGTTTGACATAAGAAACAACAATACAGAAACCTGTCTCAAACCATTTCAGTTTACCTGGACATGCCTTGAAGGACATTGAAGGTCACTGTTTTGGAACAGAATCATTATAGATCAAGAATGTAAAGGGGAACAGCTGAAATAAGATTTATATGCATGATGGGCACACTCAAGGGGGGATTAAACATAAGTTGGGGTTTCTTGAGTCATTATCAAATGTAATGTCACCATACTGCCACTTCTTTCATGGACTCTAAGGTAAAAACTCTACATTGCCATTTTTTCATGGACTCTAAGGTAAAAACTCCCATGCTCTCTCTCCCCTCCCCCATGTCTTCCAAACACACCCTCACCCTCTCTGATCTGATCTGGTTTCTGTCTCTTGAGGAATTTACCTCTGAGCCATAATACCACACTTAAATATATAAACAGATCCTGGCCTCAGAGCCATAAAACTACCCTTTACAGCTCTATAGAGCCTGGCCCAATCTTCCCACCATTTCTAATAATCAACTCTCCATTCTCTTCTCCCCCCTCCTCTTCTTCCCCCTCCTCCTCTCCCCACTCCCCTATGCACCCCCCAACTCTATATACTACAGACAATGAATATCTGGTATGAAATGTATATCCCATCGCATATTATATTGCACACCTCATTCTGCTGCTATATGTCCGAAAAAGTAGACGTGTAGTCCACTAAGCATTACATTAAAATATGAAAGTTAGTCTTTAAGATGCCACTGTTTTGTTTTACTTTTCTTTGATTTTTGCCTGAAATTCTTGAAAAGACTAACATGGCTACCCTCTCTGAAAGTTCTTATTTTAAAAAAGCTCCAAATTGAAGGAAACACACATTTCCTTTAGCCAGAACTTGGTTAAGAACAGCAGGCTGGATCTCTTTGAACACTGCTTAAAACAATCTGGCCAGGTGGTCTACTCCCTCTTTCCCCCGTTTATACATCACCTATAGTATCCCTACAGAATATAGAAGTGACTAATCCTAATGTCAAAATTCTTTGCAAAATTCTTGCAGTGCCTCGGGGTTCGCAGACATTAAGAAGCTTTGGTTAGCAAATTTTTGAAGGTGTGCATTTAAGTGAGTGATTTCAAGCTTCACTGCCTAAAGCTGGGCCATTTTGATCTGTGTGTACTTTGTTCAAACACTTAGCTTGGGTTCCTGCCAATTTCTAAACCAGCCTTCTCAACAACACTCCGCATTTAACAGACATATTCGGTCATGCTTAAAAAGATTTGTAAGGATGAGCTCTCCAAGATCAGTCATATTATTGTTTCCTCTATGTTACTTAAGTTCCGAGTTCAATTTCCTATGGCTAGTTATCTACTATCCTATTTCTGTCAGTGCTTAATGTGAGGATTTTACCATACCTTGAGAGGTAAAAGCCTTTCATGCTTTTCCAGATATCTACTTTTTCGATTACCTTTCTGGAATCCATAAATAATGCTAGGATACCTGTCTCAAAAAGGAAATTTATATATACAAACTGGCTTTGAGATACCTATGTAATATTTAATAGGGTGGTATATTAAACAAATAAAAAAATAAAGAAATTTAATTAATAACTCAGTTAAAGTAACTGGTTTACATACCTGCATGGGAACAATTCCTGTGTAGATGTCTCCCATCCTTAACCAACTGTCAACTTGAAAGGCCATAGCAAATAGTAATTTCTAAGTGACCATTAGAGGCAAAATTCTGATTAACATGACTAGACTATTAATTTATTCTGTGTCCTTCGAGAAGATACTGTTTTTGTAAGACAAAATGGTAAACCCCAGGCCTAAATGAAGAGTCTGCTCCACAGGAATTCCTGAGATAGCCATGTCTCAATCCATGATACTGTTGTTTGATGATTACACATGTGTGTGTGTGTGTGTGTGTGTGTGTGTGCCCATCATGATTAGGCAATAGGCGGGAGGTTACTGTATGTCATAAACGGAAAGCAAGCCTTGAGGTCGTGAGTTCCTAGGACTGTACGTTGGGAAAGACTTTTGGAGGCCCTGGAAGTGGTTTTCAGCTGGATCACTTCTGAGGCCCGTAACAGGCCTACGAAACCCATCAGAGGCCCGTTTGGGACAGAGCCAGGTGAGTGGCAGAACAGATGTTTTGTATACTTCCACTGGTTCTTTAAAAGACACTGGTGAAGACAATTTACTTGCTTGTTTTGAAAAGGGGATGAGCAGGTAGGGGCACCAATCAGCACTTGCACAAGGCTGTGCTGGGAGTGGGACATGCAGAGCATTTATTGGGCTCAACCACCCCTAACTAGTCCTCTTTCCTTGTTGCCATTCTGCCTGCCTGCTCTAGGTCCACTGTGACTGTGGTGATCCCTGTAGGGTCAGATAGGAATTTTGAGTCTGTTTCTCCTGATTGGCACATAAAAGGGTCACAATGTATTTTTGTCTATCCCACACTATTTACCCAAGGGACTTTCAAGGCAGTTATTTGGGAGAGTAACAATTACATTGGACACACTGGTGGGTAGTGCTTCTATCACTATGTTGAGTATTGGTGAGTCCCCCAAGAAGCCTGCATGAGGAGGACCCAGAGATTCACTTGATGGAATAAGGAGTACATGGTGAGATGGCCTTGCATGCTGCTCATCTACTTTCTAAAGCAACTTAGGCCCTCCTGATGTTTTGGACCACAACTCCTAGAATTCTAAGCTTAGATTGCCAATGGCAAAGGACTGTGGGAGTTGTGGATTGGATGTTTGGCACATGAGGAGGCTTTCCCAATTTTAGCCAGCTGAGTATGAGCTATCTGAGGGACAGTTTTGACCAGGGGCTTGGGACTCACTCTTTGGGGGCTAGGGAAGGGGTGAGTGGTTCTCCAGTGTCTGACCCATGAATCCACACTGCATTCACGCCCCTCTTCAGGATGAAGGTGACTATAAGTTAAAGTTAATAAATTGTGGCCTTAGTTAACTCCATTTTTATTTTGGGAGTAGGTGGGCAATGTATGATAAATGCTCGAGATTAACACTCTTGGATCTCACATTAAATAATCACTAATATCAGCTTTAAGAAACACTATTTCTGAAACACTCTAACAAAAGAGAAAAGAAAAAATGATTTAGAAGTCTGGTCCAGGAAAGTAATTTCCTTTGTGTCAGAAAAATACAGCATTGAATGCTTCTCCTTTAATAATGGATTTTAGTGGAGAATATGTCCTGCACCTGCAGCTAAGGCCATGGTCCTACCAGCATTTTCTGCGTCGTTTCCCAGTGGTGAACTGCACAGAAAAAGATTGTGTGCTAACTGCAAAGAGAAGTAAATTCTGGTCCCAGCCGACCACGCCCCTGGAACAGCAGTTTCAGCAAAGTTTCCTAAACCACCTCCAGGGGCTGGATTTAGAAACTTCGCTCAAAAATGCTTACTTATTTACTTCTGTAACCACGACAGGACCCTGAAAATATGCAGTAAAATCTGTTGTTCCCCTTTTTGGCAGCTTCCCGAGGTTAAACACCATGGAGGATTGAAAGTAGAGCTGGAAAGAGGGGGGAAATGTGAAGTAGACAGGCAGAGATGGAAGCAGAATAGGAAAATACAACACAGAAGAGAGGATAATGACTGCACATTAAAAAATCACTTGACCACCCGGAAAAAAATATGCATGAAATTTATATACACAGAAAACTATGGTAAGACCACGGCCTAACTTAAGCTTACATTTTTACCACACCCTGGAGTCCATTGGAATATCTTTCCTTTCCTGTTTCTTTGTAAGCCAATTTGCCAAAGGTTTTTCCCTTAGTGTTCTTCAGTTTTGTCTAACAAAGAAGTAATTTTGTTATGTTTTAAATTCCCCCCAAATCATAATATTCATGCACAAAATCCCTTTTGTTTTTTTCTTCCCAAGACAGGGATCAATATTCTTTCATTTGACACGTTCAGATTTCTGGAAGGGATGTACCGTGTGATTTTGTTTGTATCTCTTCTCATACCGGAGATAGAAAAATGGCAATAATTTGTCAGTCAGCAGTGATTATGCTTTTTTTTTTTAATGAAGTTTCTTAATTGGATGTGTTTGTTAGAAAAGCTGAGCCTGCAGGATATAAACCAGATGGGCAAGAAAGCTGGATAAAACTCTTCTATATCTAACTTGTCATGGCTTTTCTGGAAGAGTCTGTTTCCTTTCCAGAACTATATGGAGAAACACAGATGATAAAACAAATGACATCCATATGCCATATTCTTTACATCTTCTATGCAAACAAATAAAGCATATTCAATTGTGTGATGCTTCCTCCTCTTGTTTTTATCTCAAACAATATGCATGCTAAATTAACTGAATTCGGTATTCTATGTGTGCTGACTCACAAGGCAATTAAAATATTTAAACTGGAAATGCTATCAAGGACTCCTTCTTAAGGATAGTGGGGGAAAAGCACTTTTTAAACAAGGAACATCAAACCTAGGTAATCCTGGTACCCATGCTCTGTGGTAAGAGTGTAATTTTATTATTCATCAGTTTTATTTTATTATTATATTTTAGAGATGGGCACGGAACAAACATTTTTTTTGTTTCCGTTATTAGTTAGTCGTTCCGTTACGTAACGAAACAACAAACAAAAATTGAGATGAAAATGCAACGAAATGAACAGAACCACAAAAATTGTGGTCGTTATGTTTCATTTCTGTTAATGGCGACGCGCAATGAAATGAGCTGTTATAAATGTTAAAAAACGCCCTGGACATCCGTAAAAATGCAGCGATAATTATTTATATTGTCTGATAATACCTACCAGGGGGGTTGGGGTCCTTAAAAGGTGCATTTATGTCTTTTCTCAGATCTCTGTATTTTTCCCTTTAAGGGAGTTAGGGGGCATCGACCCAAAATGGCTTCCAGATGCCTAATAGTGATTGATTTCTTGGGTATTAAAACACCCTGGACATCTGTAAAAATGCAGTGATAATGTGATAATTATTTGAAATTATTACCTACCAGGGGGTTGGGGTCCTTAAAATGTTTGTTTTTGTCTTCTCCCATCGCGATGTATTTTTCTTTTCCGTTTAAAATTGATGTCGCCACCAGCCACAAAATGGAGGCAAGCCATGTGATGGGATCGTGTTCAACCAATAGCATGTCCAGGTTGCAGACTGGGCAGGTCTGGCAGCCACAGAGGGCATAAAAAGCTCTGGCAGCCCCCGTCCTCCTTGCAGTCTCCGGTGGGAGTTAGGGTGAGATTCCTGTCTCTGCGACTCTAGCTTCAGTCCTGCAGCCTCCCTGTGTGTGTGCATGCGTACCTCTCAGTGAGTACCCTCCCTTACCCTGCAGTGCAGCCACTCTGCGGCTGCCTTGCACCCTGGGCAACGCCCTCCGCTGCCTTTGCAGACTCCCTGCGTACCTAGTCTATACTGTGTCTCTGCCAGCATCCATTTTTAGTGTTTTCCCTCTGCTCTGGGGCGTTGGGGGGACGCCCGCTCACTGAAATGCTTTAAAAATTGCACAAAAAGCGGGTAGAAACAACAAATGACAAACGAAAAACGGAAACAATTTTTTTCCAAAATTCACAACAAACAGAAATGAACCAAAACAGACCTCTCAATGACAAATGAAAAACCGAAACACCATTTTTTTTATCCGTGCCCATCTCTAGTAGAGACCATCACAATATTGACACGTGCCTGGGTCCCTACTACCAGGTGCCATTTTAAATTCCCCATAATAGTTTTCAGCAAATACACATCAAGGTCATGGATAGATTCCCAAGGGCCTTCTCCAGAGATATCCTCCTCCAGAGACAACATGTGGACCAAGTAGTGGGTGTCCCATCCCTGGTGGGGGAATCCCCTGCTCTGGGCATGAGCTACTTCTGAATTTTAAAAAGCCAGAGCTAACTCTGCACAATTCCCTATGTCCTGGGCTGATTTCATTGGGTCTCATGACAAACACAGAGTTAACAGATGGGGAAAATAGGATCCAAGGGAGGGAAAGTTGGTACAAAGCCAGATGGGAAGTTGTGCCTGGCAGTGGCCCACCAACTTCGATGCAGCTCCTCTCTAAGAATAGAAAATGTGGCCTCCTTGACAGCCACGTTTTCTATTCATAATGAGCATATTGGTAGCAACAATTTTAGCATTAAGACATTTGTTTTATTTAGAAAGAGTTCATTGACATGCAATTTCCCCCTTTTAGAAAACTTTGAAAAATGCCTTGCATCCATGGAAATTATTCCAGAGACAGCAGGAGTTGCTAAAATAGATTAAATTAATGTGCCAAGCTCACTTTCTCACAGCATGTTTCACTTTAATTGATTATGCTATATCCAAACTTAAATTACTAATATCAGTGCTTAGATGAAAATGAATATTTAAAGAAAAAAATCCTTTGTGTAGTCATAATAAATTAATCTATTTGAATAAGCTATAATTTGAGGCCGACATGGGGGGAAAAGATCCCTTTCTGTGTGTGTCTCAAATAGTCTCGGCACAATAAACCTAGGCACATAAAAGAGCAAGGAGGAACAAAATGGTCCAGGAGAATGTGTGTGTGTGTGTGTGTGTGTGTGTGTGTGTGTGTGTGTGTGTGTGTGTGTGTGTGTGTGTGTGTGTGCATGTGTGCGTGTGCGCACATCCGTGCATCTGCGCACTTGCGTGTGCACGCATACACATGCACACACACACGTACATGCATGTGTGCATTATTAAGGTGAGATTTACTCTGTTATACAAATTCATTCTTGTGGTTTGGGATTCTGAATGGTAAATCTAAGTTAGCAAAACACGAGAAGTTTCCTTTCAGTTGT
Source organism: Phrynocephalus forsythii (assembly GCA_029282475.1). NCBI lineage: Eukaryota > Metazoa > Chordata > Lepidosauria > Squamata > Agamidae > Phrynocephalus > Phrynocephalus forsythii. Next base: position 30,577,310 of record JAPFRF010000003.1, on the reverse strand, counting down.
GTAAAGCAGTGGCTCTCAACTTTGGTGGACTGCAACTCCCAGAAATCCTGGGCACCACCGCTAGAAGTTTTAGACCAGGATTTCTAGCAGGCATAATCCATGATCCTCTGGTGACCACAGGTTGGGAACCAAGGATCTTCTAATCCATATTTTATCAGCTTCATCACAAGGATATTATGGAATCAGTGTTTAATGCCACAGTGAAATGAAAATATGCAACATCCATGGTTTTTCCCAATTCACCAAGCTTGTAACTCAATAAAAGTAGAGGATGGCGGTGAAAATATTAATTAGGCAGGACATGTTTCACAAAAAGCCATGCTGGTTCTTAGTATTCACCATGATGATTTTGAAGAGCTCACAGTTTCATGATCTGCTCTAGAACCTTTCCTGCTATCAACATCAAGCTGATTTTTGGAACATGGGGACATTTGCCTGATTCCAGTCTTTACATATGTCACTTGTCCAAGAATTCTCTGAGATTACATGTGAGAATTCCTTCACAGTGTGAGAATGCAGTCCACCTTCCCCTGCAGCCTTAGGCTTACAGAATACTGTATTCTTGCATTACCTCTTTACTTCTCCCACATAGCAACTCTCTCACCCCTTCCATTATTCTACTTACAGTAGATGTTGAGTAGTTTTCCTCTTGGAACATGATGGAAATAAAGAGAGCCTTGAGCCGTTTACCTTTTCACCACAGCAGACCCCATCCCCACTTGCTGCAAGTGTAGCTGAAACATACCCTTTTTGTGAACTTATCTCCCAATGCCAGATTGCTTCAGAAATTTAGCACACTTTAATGTCCATCTAGAAACATTGGCTACTAGACATGGGCACGACTTGGCAAAATTCTCGTTTCCGTTTCCGTTCCTCGTTTCCGTTACGCAACGGAAACGGTAACGACAATTAAGCCGTCAGAACTCGAACTCGAACTGATAAAAGAAAAATTGGGTCTGATTTGTCGTTGTCGTTCATGGCATCACGGCAATTGCGCAATGCGAAGCGGCACAGAAAAAAAGTTTTAAAAAAACCCTGATTCCCAGCCAAAAAAGTAGGCAAAAATATGCCTGCCTGAGTGAGGGCACCTACCAGAGGGGTGGTTTCTGGGGGGGTGTCCCTGGCCTCCCCCCTCTCCTGTCCTGGGCTGCTCTGGTGGGGGCATCCTCGTCGACTCGCCATGCCATGCGGTGCAGGGGGATCCAAAATGGCAACCACATTTTTTTTTTTGAAATCGTGGTCCAAAAACCCACCAAAGCACCACACAGAAACATGCAAAAATTAGGTATTTTAACTGCCTGAATTTTTACAATAGCAGCAGTGGGTTTTTCTTGCAATAAACGTCTGTCTCCAATCCCATTGATTTTATTTTATTTTATTTTATTTTATTTTATTTTATTTTACACCTGCACAATGATGAGCTGGCCATGGGATGGGACCATGCAAATTTTTGGAGCCATTCCACCAATTGCATGGCCACTTGGCCAGGTTTTGACTGAGACTTCTGGGATGTGCCAGTCGGGCATAAAAAGCCCACTATAACCCTAGCCCTAACCCTAACCCTAACCCTAACCCATACGCCAGTACACTGTCCTTCTTAGTGGGTCAGAAGCACCCAGAGGTGCAGCCCACTAACTCACCCTAACCTTACCCGTAATAACCCTAAGCCTTGCCCTTGCCCTAACCCCAACCCTAAGCCAGATCTGTACTTGCATTGCACTACACACAAGTACACTGTCCTTCTTAGTGAGTCAGAGGGCACCCAGCAGAGGCATTCTTCTCTCACCTCGCTCACAGTCCAAAGTTCCAAAAAACTCCAAACCTGTACGCCAGTATGCTGTCCTTCTTAGTGAGCTAGAGGCACCCAAAAGAGAGGTGCCTCTGCCAGTGTCACTTGGTACGCAATGGCTACATGGTCATGTACCCTTCCTTTTCCCTTTGTAGCGGGCAAGAGGAGGCATCCACCCCAGAGAGGTGCCTCCAGGAGGCATGCCTTCCCTTCGTAGCGGGCCAGAGGAGGCACCCACCCCAGAGAGGTGCCTCCAGGAGCCTGCTACCCTAACCCCCCTAAACCAGTACTAATGACAGACGACAAACAAAATGACAAATTTTTGAAAAATTTCACGACAAATGGAAACGAGCCGAAACGGGCCGGCTCCGACACACAACAACTCGAAACGTCATTTTTCCTGGTCGTGCCCATCTCTATTGGCTACTTTTTCTGGGAAATGAGCCATGACAACTGGACTTCTTTTCTTGAGAGATTGAAATGTTTCACTGCTCATCCAAACAGCTTTGTCAGTCTTGGCTACTATACTCTAGGTATACTCTTCCTTGGTGAGTTGCCCCACTTTTTGTTCCCTACGCATGACCCTTTTAGGTTTTAGCTGATTTGAAACTTCCTTATTCATCCACTTTTTGAAATGTTTCCCACTCCTTTCCCTTTAGAATTATCTGTGATCCAATATATCACCCTTTAAAAAAACCATCCATTGTTTACTCACTTCTCCCTGAGTATTTCTGGTAATTGGTTCTCGGCCAGCATTTCTTTAACTTAACTAAAATCAAGCTTCTTAAAGCCCTGAATGTGCAGTATACTACTCTCAGCTTTTCCCTTTTCTCAGTATACTGAGTCCCAAGGGTGCATGGTCATCTCCACCTAGGCTTCTTCCTGTTTCCACCATGTTGACTAGTTGTCCTCTTTTACTGCAGAGTAGATCCAGGGTAGCACACCCTTGTGTAGCTCCTTTGATTTTGGGGAAGATGAAACTGTCAGCAATAATAATGTCAAGTAGGGAGGAGGGAAAAGTTATTAACTATGACAGAATCTCTGTGAAAACAATGCTGAAAAATTATCACACTATACTAGAGCTTTTCCAAGATACAATGATTCACTAAGATACACAACAGTTGTGTGGGCTTGGCAATATTTTTCAACACAATGACAAATGTAGTGTGTGACACACAGTTGTTCATACACAGAGAGAGAGACACATGTGTGCGCAGACACAGACACAGACACAGACACAGACACAGACACAGACACGCACACGCACACACGCACGCACGCACACGCGCACACACACACACACACACACACACACACACACACACACACACACACACACACAGCATTTTTCTCTTTCTCAGCATCTGGCACCCTCAAGTATTGGCAGCATTAGACTTTCTTTTTGTTAATAAATACAGTCAGATATCGGAGGAGACACATCCATCAAGTAGCAGCTATTTACGGTAGTTTAGTATTACGGAACTGTGGTTCAAAACCTTACACTGTGCTTCACTCACTTTATATTTGCTGGAAGTATTAGAAGAACACATCCCTCTTTTGCTAAATGCAAAGCAACATATTTTCTTAGTTGACCTTATAGAGTTGTCTTCTGGGAAAGAAAAGGAAAGGAAAAAGATGTTTCCACTGTCCCCACTATCATGAATATCAGTAAAGAAACTAGATTATATTTTACTCAGTATGCAAACAAGTAAGTGACAAAAAAATTCTGGAAGAGGGTGGGGGAAACTCTGGAAGGAAAAAAAAACCAGAGTGAAGAATGCAGTTCTGTGTTATAACAAATGAGATCCAATAATTCTTCCATAAAAGCAAGTTTCCCTATTCAGAACCAAAAGGCATATAGGAGACATTGCAGCCATATACTTTTTCATTATGGAGTATGCCTCTCTGTGATACTTCATTCCACTCTCCTGGCTTCCTAATTTTCCTCCTCATTTCACTATTTGGGCCCACTGAGCATGCTGAGTCCTTATTGGGCAGTTTTCTATGTACTGAATCCAAACTGCTGGGATTTTTTGTTTTGTTTTTGCAGGCTGTAGTTTTCAGTACAGGAAACCATGCTTTGTTGATTTTTAGATTTTCTTCTCTTTTTTTAAAAAAATATATTTTTATTTGTTTCATATCATTGGGATCCCTACATAGGATAGGGTATGGGTGGGGTGGGAAATCTAAGGATAAAACAGGGAAAGTTCAAGTGGTATATTTACAATATGTTTCTATATATTAGTACACAGACTATATTTTAATTTAATAGTGTTGGAGTCTCTTTTTTAAGCTATTTAGTTCTTTTTCGTAAAAGGTATATAGTGGTTTCCAGCAGTCTCTTGCCTTCTGTAATTATTTGTCCTTTATCAGTTCTGATGTTATATCCATTTCAGCTGCTTCAAAGAATTTTTCCAAAAGTTCTTGTCTGGTTGGTGTTTCTGCAACTTTCCAATATTTGGCATATGAAATTCTTGCTATTGTGACAATATACAATAACAAATGCTTTATCTTAACATTCTTAATTTCTGTCATAATATTCAATAGAAATATTTCTGGTTTAAATGGAACTGTATAACACAGCATTTTTGTAAGATCTCACGTACCATTTTCCAATATCTCTTTGCTACATCACAAGTCCACCACATATGATAAAAAGACCCTTCTTTGTTGTTACATTTCCAGCATTTATCTGAGGTATTTCCATATATTTTTGCTATTTTTTGTGGTGTCATATACCATCTATAAAACATCTTATATATGTTTTCTTTTAAATTTATTGCCTTAGTAAATTTTACATTACACTCCCATAACTGGCTCCACTGTGCTAATTCAATATTATGTCCTAGGTTTTGTGCCCATGTTATCATACAGTCTTTCACAATTTCGTCCTGCATTTTCAAATCTAACATGTATTTATAAATTTTCTGAATCAACTTTCCCTCTGTTCCCAAGAGCAGTTTATCCAGTTCAGTTCTCTCTATATAAAAACCCTCTTTCTTATCTTTAATAAACCTCGAGGTCAATTGTGATTTTGCCCACCAATCTAATGTCACTTTTGGGTTTTGAAATTCTTCCTCTGATTTTAGTTCCTCTTCATTTTTCAGTATCTCACAGTATCTCACTAATTTGTTTTCACTCATCAGTGTTGGTTGTGTAAATGCTTCTATTGGTGACACCCATCCGGGTATTTTCCTATAAACTTGTCTCTGAATATTTTCCCACATCCAACAGAGTGCTTTTCTCACCATGTGATTTCCAAAGTATTTCTGTTCCTTAGCCTTCTTATACCAAACAAACGCGTGCCACCCCAACCTTAGATCATGGCCTTCTAATTTCAAAATTCTTTGATTTTCTAATGTAATCCACTCTTTTATCCACACCAGTATACAAGCTTTGTAATACAATTCCCAGTCTGGTAGGCCGCAGCCTGCTCTAGAAGTATCATCTTGTAGAGCTTTTTCCTGATCCTTGGTTTTTTTCCCTTGCCATATGAATTTCATTATTACTTTTTCTATCTCCTTGAAAAATGTTTTTTTTAATAGTAATGGAATCATCTGAAATAAAAATAGTAATTTTGGAAGCATCATCATTTTGATTGTGGCTATTCGTCCCAGTAATGATAAATGCAATTTGCTCCATTTTTCCAGATCTATTTGTACATCCTTTAAAAGTTTTAGATAGTTGTCTTGCCATATCGTACTTGCTTTTTTAGTTATCTTTATTCCCAGATATGTAATAGTATTTTCCTCTTTAAAATGTGTTTCCTCCACTAATTCTCTAATTTCTTTTGCTGTCATATTCTTTGTTAAGATTTTAGTCTTTTCTTGATTTATCTTCAGACCAGCCATTTCTCCAAAGTTCTTTATAGTTTTCAACAGGCATTCCACTGAATCAATAGGGTCTTCTAGTATGAAAACTTCATCATCAGCATATGCCTGCAACTTATATTCTTCTTCCTTTATTCTTAACCCTTTTATCGCCTTCTGATCTCTTACTTGTTGATTTAATACTTCTAATGTCAAGATAAATAACAGTGGAGAGAGTGGACAGCCCTGACGTGTTCCTTCTCTATCTCTATCTTCTCTGTCATATCCATATTAATTTTCACCTTAGCTTCTTGTTTTGTGTATATAGCTTCAATGTTGTTCCTAAATCTTTGGCCTACTCCTATGTGTTTTAAGTGGCTTAGCATAAAATTCCAATTGATGTTGTCAAATGCTTTCTCTGCATCAAGGAATATCAATGCCATTTTCTTTTCTGGATGCGCCTCGTAGTATTCTAAGGTGTTGAGGATTATCCTCATGTTATTCCTCATCTGTCGCTTTGGCAAAAACCCATCTGATCTTGATGTATCACTTTCACCAGAAGTTTTTTTAATCGTGTGGCCAGAATTGATGCATAAATTTTATAATCTACATTTAACAAAGAGATAGGTCTATAATTTTTATCTCCTTAGGGTCAGTATTCTCTTTGTGTATTAGTGATATTGTTGCTTGCATCCATGTTTTGGGTATTTCTTTTCTTTCAGTGATATCTTTAAGTAATTTTTTGTATGGTAATAGTATGATCTCTGTCATTTGTTTGTAAAGTTCAGCGGGCAGTCCATCTGGACCTGGCGCCTTCCCATTTTTTTTTTTGACTTCTAATCGCTTCCACAATCTCATTACAAGTTATTGGCTCCTCTAATGCTTTCCTTTGTTCTTCTGTTAATTTTATCCTGCTATATTTTCCTAAATATTCTTCCTGCGTTTCTTTGGGCACTTCTTTTTGTGAGTAAAGTTTTTGATAAAAATCCTTCACTATCTTCTTCAGTTCTTCATGGTCAAATTTATCTTTTCCATCTTTATCCTTTAAGCTTTGTATATGTGTTTTCTCTTTTTCTTTTCTAAGTCTGTATGCCAGCCATCTTCCTGGTTTGTTTGCTGTTTCAAATAAATTTGCTCTTGCAAATTTTATGTTTTTTGCTATTTCTTCTGCCCATAGTGTATTCAGATAATGTTGTTTCATTTTCAGCCTTGCCTTTAGGTCTTCCTTTTTGGGTCTTGTTTTAAACCTTTTTCACATTCTTCTATAGACCTTACTGCTTCTTCTTTTTCCCGTTCTCTTTCTCTTTTCTGGTGTGTCGCAAATTTAATTATTTGGCCTCTTAGAACAGCTTTGCCAGCATCCCATACAGTAGCCATAGGGATTTCTGGAGATATATTTTCCTTAAAGTAAAGCTTCATTTCCTCTTTGATTTGTTTCAAAAATGTTTCATTTTTCAGGAGAGATGTGTTTAGCTTCCATTGCCAGTTATTTCTTCTATTTCCTAGACATATAAGTATGGGGTTGTGGTCAGCAAATGTATTAGGTAGAATTTCAATTTCTTTTACTTCTCTCATAATATCTGATGTAAGCCAACACATATCTATTCTTGACCATGATTTGTGTCTATCTGAGTAGAAGGTGTAATCTTGAGCAGAAGGGTTCCTTACTCTCCATACATCCACAAGGCTTAATTCCTCTGCCAATTGCAAGAAGTCACGTGGCAATATATTTCGCCTGTTCTTTTCCGTTTCTCTTGTGGTGTTTTACATCCAAGCCCCTATCATACACGGCATTGAAGTCCCCTACAATTAAATTTTCCTGCTGCGAGGTTTTAAGCAATTCTTGTTCTAGACTTTTATAGAATTTCTCCTGTTTCTCATTAGGGGCATATATATTGGTTATTAAAGTCTTTTCCCCATCTCTGTGTATTTCTAACATTAGGATTCTTGCATCTTCAGATGCATATATCAGTTTTGGGTTCCATTCCTTTTTGACATATATGGCCACACCTCTCTTCTTTTCCTTCAGATCCGAGGCTGCAAAGAATTTTCCTAATTTAGTACAATTCAGTAGGTGTTCATCTTTTTTCTTCATGTGCATCTCCTGTATACAGATGACATCTGCTTTTAATTTCCTTAATTGTAAAAATATTCTTTTCCTCTTCTGTCCTGAGTTCAGTCCATTAATATTGATTGAGACTAGCTTCAATTGTTTATTCAAGATTTTCATCCTTTTTATTATCTTTTATTTTCTCTTCCTCTCTCCTTTTCTGTTCTCTTGTGATGGCACGCTTTTGTTCTTGTTCTCTTGTCTCATGCTGCGATTTCCCCTTTCCTCTCCTCTGTTTTCCTTCCTCGCTATCAGAGGGTATATCTTCCCCTCTACTTCTTAGGAAATCTTCTGCGTTCATCACAGAATTGATTGTATATCTTTTAGGGCCAAGTTGAAAAAATATGCCTCTGGTATCAGCCATTTATAAATAATTGAGTTTTCTCTTAAGTATTTTGCCAGAGTTGAGTATTTTTTCCTCCTTTGCCGCATTTCCCAGGGTACCTGTTTTAAAACTGTAATATCTTGATCTAAAATTTGGATTGGTTTTCCTTGTATTTCATTAATCACCATATCTCTCATCGATCTCCTTGTGAATTTCAGGTGAATTTCCCTTGGTAATCTGTTCATTCTTGTGTAAGCTGAACTCACTCTGTAGACTGAATCAATTTGTGATAGGAACTCTTCCATTTTCAAATTCACAATTGGTGCCAATGATGTGCTTATCAAATCTGCCAGCTTCTCCCCTTTGGATTCTGGGACATTCTGCAATCTTATAAAATAAGCTGCTTTTTCCATTTCTAATGATTTTCTTCTCTTTTTTTTGATGAAACTGTGCTTATTGGAGATGGGCACGGAACAAACATTTTTTCGTTTTCGTTAGTCGGTAGTCGTTCCGTTATGTAACGGAACGACTAACGACAATTTGGACCGGCCAGGCTCGAACCGAACAGAACCAAGAAAATTTTCTTTGTTCTGTTTGTTTTCGTTAATGGCCGCTCGATGACCTACCTCGTGCTGGCCCAGCCCAGAAGTCCTTCAGAGATGGCGGGATGGCGGCAAGACAGCGACCAGGAAGAGGAAAAAAAACCCTACCCTGAAAGTTTGGCTTCACTTCCGGGACAGCCCGGCTGTCATTGCCGGCGGGGAGGACTGTCAGAGAGAGCCCCGTTCTTGTCTCACAAGCAGAGGCGGGACCGCGGCTCCCTCTCCAGCAATCTCCACTACGGGTGCAAGACAGCCACCACAGCTGTCACCCCAGGCGGAGGAGATCAGCCTGAGGCTCGGCCGTGGTCTTGCCTCCGCATGCGAAGGCAGGATCACGGCTCGATCTCCTCCGCCCGGGGGTTACGGCCAGCACAGCTGCCACCCGGGGCAGAGGAGATAGGATTGGCCCTGGTCTCCCTTCCACGCGCAGAGGCAAGATCGGCTCGATCTCCACCGCCCCGGTTGGCGGCCAGGCAGCTATTACCCGGGGCGGAGGAGATCGCCTCAGCCCCCTGGGGAAGCCGAGTCCCCACTTCTCCCCTCTGCATGCACACAGGGGGTGAAAGGGGGGTCTGAAAGGGATCTTCCCCACCCGGGTTGTCATGGCAGCACCTGGCGCTTCCATGGCTCGTGCAAGGAAGATCCCTCCGAGTTGCCCCTTCTCCCCTCTGCTTGCACACAGAAGGGAGAAAGGGGGTCTGAAAGGGATCTTTCCCCGCCTAGGTTGTCATGGCAGCACCCAGCGCTGCTGTGGCTCACGGGGGGGGATCCCTCCGAGTCCCCCCTTCTCCCCACTTCCCCCCTCACAGAGCCAGTGTCCAGTAGCTACTCGGTGCTAGCTTCGGGAGGGGAGAAGATTTAAAAAGCCCGCTCTCTCCTCCCACATGATGAGGTGGGGGAAGAGCAGGCTTTTTTACCCCCCCAGCCCTTCCGGGCACCGCTGGCGCCATCACGCTGGCCAGGAGAGTGCTCCCGTGGCTGCAGGATTGTTCTCCTGGCAGGCTTGCCACTGGCACCAGTGGCCCGGGGGCCCCAAAGGGATCTTCCCCGTGCGGGTCATGCAGCGTGCCAGGACCCTGCCTGTCACAGAACCTGATTCTGAGGGGTTAAATGGTGAAGAGCTGCTGGAGGAGCCTTGCAGCTCAAATCAGCAGGCAGCTGGGTCTGATGACTCAGCTGAAAACATATATTCTCCCCCTAGAAGGGCCATGAGCAGGATTCTGCAAAGGCATGCTACCATGAGAGCTAGGGAAAGGGTCTTTGGTGCTAGACATGGAATCAGGGCAGCAAGTCCTGAGTTCTAGCAGAAGCCTTTCCAGGAGTAAGGGTGTGTTCCCTGTTTTGGGATAAAGCTAGTAAGCTCACCTTGAGTTCTCTGTGGGAGCAACGCGTCATTTGAACTTGCAACCACGTTCCTGTCTGTGACCTTGGCTCTGTTTCCTGATTTTGGACTGGCTTCCTGGACCACGGCTTTATCTGTTCCCTTGGGTTTGGCATCTGGTTTCCGTGAGATATTCTGGTTTTGACTTGGACTGTTAATTGATGGGAGTTGGATTCTGTTATTTATCTGGCATTTGATTGTTAGCAACAGACTTGAGCTTGCCTGGCTTTTGACTAAAGATCTTGGCAAAGAACTGAACCCTGTTTGTGTGTGTGCTCTGTGTGCGGGGCTTGACACAGCGCACCTGTCATGACTGGTGCGGGGAAGGTGGGACCCCCGTTCAGCCCCTCTGCATGCAGAGGGACTTAACGGGGGTCCCAAAGGGATCTTCCCCATGCCGGTCTTGACTGCACGCCTGCCATGACCCGCCCGGGGAAGGCGGGACCCCATTCAGCTCCTCTGCATGCAGAGGGACTGAACGGGGGTCCCAAAGGTATCTTCCCCGTGCTGGTCTTGACAGCGCGCAGGGCAGCCGAGTCTCCCCTTCACCTCTCTGCCCCAGCGGCTCTCTCATCCGGCATGGGGAAGGTCCCTTTAAGGCGCCGGGAAGGCAGAGGGTGCGTTGGCTTGAACTTCCACATCTTGGACTTCCGTTTCCTCCCCACCACTGCTGGCCTGACTGGTGGGCGGGGAAGACATCCCAGCGCTGAGGGGAGAAGCCAGCGGGTGGCCCACTTCCCCCAAAAATCAAAAATTGAAAAATGAAGTGGCCCCCAGGGCCCCCAAAATGGTAAAGAACCGAAGCGAGGGCCCAGGGGCCGAAGAACGGAAACAACCACCATTTTGGTTTGCTGTGCCCATCTCTAGTTCTTATGTTAGTGGATTATGGATCCAGTATAATCCTGCAGTGGCGAGTGGGTTCCTTTTGTCATTTGCTGACTGTAGTTTCAGTTGTATTTTTTTGTAGTGGGTCTTAATACTGTTTGTAGGGTGTGTTTTTTCAACACTTTGTCCATGTGGTCTGTGACTCCCTTCATGTATGGCAGAAATACTTTGTTTGTTGGAGGCTGTTTTTTGTCTTCAATTTGGTGTTGCTTTTTCAGTTTGATACATTCTTGGAATAGCCTTCAGGTTGAGGAATTAGCTTCACCGTTTCAGCTTGCACGGTCTAAAAGTGTTTTGAATATGCCTCTTTTTTGTGGGTGGTGGTTGGAATTTTTATGTAGGTACCTCTGTGTGGGTGGGTATTCTGTAGACTTTGTGTCCTAAATGGAGGTCCAGTTTGCGTATGACCATGTCATCTAAGAATTGATGTTTTCCTGCTATTTCTTTTTCCATGGTGAATTGTATATGTAGGTGGATATTGTTGAGGTAGTTTAGAAATTCTTCCAGTTTATCTTCACCCTGGCTCTAAATTACAAATGTGTCATCCACTTATCAGAACCAGACTGTGAGTGCAAAGGATGCCTCATCCAGAGCTTGTTTATCAAAATGTTCCATGAAGAAGTTTTCTATTACCAGACTGAAGGGGCTCCCCATGGCAACTCTATTTGCCTGTTCATAGAAATCATTCTCCCAGTGGAAGTAGCTGACCATAAGGCAATGTTGCCTTAATGTATTCTGGGAAGATCTGCTGGATGAATGCTAAAGTGTTTGTTTGTTTGTTTGTTTGTTTGTTTGTTTGTTTGTTTGTTTTTATACCACCCATCTTCCCAAAAGAACTCCGGGTGGTTAACAAAAGGGATAAGAATGATCCCATTACATCATCACAACAAAAAATAAAACAAAAAAGAAGAATTTAGAAAAAACAAAAAACAAGACAAAGAATACAGAGTCTTGGGAAAGTGTCCTTTATTGGTACTTTGGTGAAAATGGATGCATCAAAGCTGATCAGTCTGTCCCTGGGATTGAGTTTTTTGGTGCTGATCTTGTCTATGAAATGTCCTGAGTCCTTGATCTGGTATGAAGAATGTCCAATATGGGCCTGTAAGAGTGTGGCTCCATGCCCTCTGAAGATGCTGGCCACAGAGCCTGTTGAAACATCAGGAAGAAAAATTCCAGAACATGGAAAAGAGCCTAAAAAACTTACAACAGCTATCAGATCTGAGCCATGAAAGCCTTCAAGAATACAACAACAGCAAGGGTCATTTCTTCCACAAAATGTGAATTGTAGGCCATGAGCTGCACCTACAAGTTTGACTCACTCTCTCCTTGAAAGATGCAAGTGTAACTTTCATGCATTTTATTTATTTATTTAACTTTAACAACTGCTATGGCTCTCCTTTGAAGTTGTATGTGCACACGCATGCACGCACACACGCACACACACACACACACACACACACAAAAGGAATGTATTGTCTTTGGAGAAACACCATTTGAAGTCCCTGCAATCCTGGCTCCTGTTACCATTCTGAACATGACATTTGTTTTAAGTCCACTCCCCCCTTTTTTTCCCCCTTTCACAAAGCCTCTTTTCATTTGGGGGTGAAACCAGCAAATTTCTCTACAGAAAGAAAGATGAAAGAAAGGTGTTGAGTGAGACTTGCTTTTATATTCGTCCCAAGGAAACCGGTTGGGACTTCTTGTCCCCCCCACCATCACCTTCCAGCCTCTTTGGTGTTAAGATGTGTCTAAGCATAGATTTTAGGAAATCCTCCAGAGATAGGATGCTAGAATAAGTGGCAGAACCAAAAGGGAGAACAGAGGGGGGAGAAATCCCTAGCCATTTGTGTAAGAGAAAGAAGAAATGTGTCCTTTAAAATGCATTAAGGGTGCTTTTTGAAAGCAGTATCTTGGGATTTAGATGGAGAACTTCTATTAGCATCAGTGGGAATTAAAAGAGGCTTTGTTCCTGCAGATCTTTGAAAATGCACCTCTTTATGGATGAGGCTCAAAGAGGATTGATTTTGATTTCTCCTCCTGAAGGAACTGGAACCAAAGCTGTGTAAACAAGATTTAGTTGGAGGCTGTTAGAACACTTTTTCTAGACCCATGGTACTGGCATTATAAGAAACTGTTAATTAGGTCACACCATCTAGCCTTCATAACACTAATACTTATGAGGTACCATTAAAAGTTCTTTTTAATGGTGTATGTTATCCCGATGTGGTGTGATTTTGTGAGTCTTGATGGGGAGGAAAGGGGGGGGTTATTAAACTCACAGCAAGAAAAAGAAATTCAGACATTTTAAACATCCTTTTCTCCAAAGATGAAAGCTTCTTTTATAGTGCAAATACCTCTTAATTAAAACCCACATTTAATAATAATGTTAGATGAGCTTGCTTGTACTGTGAACTTAGCCAAAGGATATGTAACAGGAAGTCTGAAACATGCATTCTTCAAAAATTGTACTTCATATTATGAGAACAGCTGAAAAATTGTCAGCCTCAATACAAATGAGCCAGCCATGATATAGAAGTCTAGCAAGGGTCTCTACTGGCATTGGTAGAGCCAAAGCTGGAAGGATGGATTAGGAGGGACAGCCTCTGCCAATCGTACTAGGTTTCTCTTTTCCTTCTCAGAGAGCAACAGCTTTCACAGAAGCTGGAATAGGACTCTGTATATTTATGCATGTGTGCTGTCTAGTAATTTCCAAGTTATGGCAATCATTTCCAGAGGTTTTAGGGTATAGAGCAGAAATGGGCACAAATTGCAAAAACAGCTATTCGGTATGATTCGTAATTCATCAAGGTTACAAATACTGAATTTACAATTTTTATGAACTGACAATTTATTTGTTGGTTCATCTCATTCCCCCCCCCCCCAAAAGAGTGTTCCCCACAAAGCCTTTCCCAAAGAAGAAATTGGGCCCAAAACACACAAACCAAAGTAAAACAAAAACAAAAAATGATGAATCAAAAATCAATTAGTGCACATTTCTAGAAAATCAGGGGTATTGGCAAAGCAAAAAAGAAATTGTTCCCCAATAGAGAGAGGCATATAATTTTGTGGCCCCTCCCCCCTCCCCACATAATTATTGAGACGTGTTTCAATCTCCACATTGGGTATGGTACTGTAAGATTCTATGTCTTCAGCATTTTTCAACTGCGATGAAACCATTTCTTTCATTTTTGCTGAAATTGACTTATATGGGTATTTGTTCCAAATTCGCATCCATACTTCCTCAGGTAAATTAATATTTAAATTTGTTTCCCAAATTATTTTAGCTTTTCTACCTTTACCATATATTTTCTCTTCTTCCCCTTACCTGCAATCAACGATTCTAAATGTACTTACCATAATTATTATTATTTTATTTCTGGTTGTAGACGTATATTTTGGAATAAAAATAAAAATTTTAGCAAGATATAAGCCTTAACTAAAGCTATTCTCCCCAACATTGCTAAATTCAAATTGGCCCAACTTGCCATTTTTTCCTTTATATATTTAAATAATGTTTTATAATTTCTATAAGTTAATTGATTTAGATTCTTTGTAAGCCATATCGCTAAATATTTAAAACTTGAATAGCATAATTCTAAGTGAGAAGTTCTTTTAATTTCATTTTGTTCTACTACAGGCATATTTAAACATAATAACTTAGATTTTAGAAAACTGATTTTTAGTGCTATTTAGTGCTGTTTAATATTCTTGTAAGATTTGTTTGAAAGATTCAATACTTTCTAATAGACCTTCCAAAAATAGAAGCATATCATCAGCATAAAGGTTTGTTTTGTGATGCCTGTCTTTAAGAATCAGTCCTTTAATAGTTGCACTTTCTCTTATTTTGGCTGCAAGAGGTTCTGTTGTTAATGTGAATAGGATTGGGGGTAGAGGATCACCTTGTCTTGTTCCTCTGAAAAAGAGTAAACTTATTTGGATTATAACCCATTAATAGATATTGTGGCCGCTGCACCTATATATAATTCTTTTAACACCGTAAAAATTTTTTTACCCATATTCATTTTTCCAAGACATCAAACATAATAGCACCATTCCACCCAGTCAAACGCCTTAAGTGCATCTAATGAGAGTATTGCCATCTTATGTTTTTCCTTATTAGCTGTATATATAATATTCAAAACTCTGCGGACAGCATCCCACATTTGTCTACCTAGCATAAAACCATATTGAATTAGAACTGAAATTCACCCCTGTCTCATGGCCTGTTCTCATCCATGTTATTCATTGATTATAACAGTATAACAACTTAAACAACTTAAAATTATCCATACACTTAAATTTTAAAATTTATATTTCCCTTTTATGTGTACATATTTATAATCTTCCATTGGTCATTGCATCTTAGCATTATATTATTTCTCATCATTAGAGATGGGCACGACTTGAAAAAAAATTTTTTCGAGTTGTCGTTAGTCGGACGGTTCCGTTTCGGGTCATCTCCATTTTTCGCGAAAATTCGCAAAAATTAGTCGGATCGTTTTTTCATTTTTTGTTTCCGTTTCTGCCGCGATTTTGCGCATTTTGATCGAGATTTGCAGGCGCGGCTTGCGGGCGCAGCGCGGGCAGCGGTGGCACGGGGGTACATGCGTGGGCGGCGGCAGCGGCAGCGGCAGGGGGAGTGGCTAGCATGCGGGTGGGCGCGCGGGCGCGTGGGCAGGCGGGGGGGCGCGCGGGCGGGGGGGCGCGGGTCCCACAAATGAGCAGGCGAAATACAGTTTAAACCTGCCTGGGTGATGGACTTGCTGCTGCACAACAAGGCTAGTGCATCCTAAGCAAACATAGTGGGGCAGAAACAAATTTGCATTTCTTTTTTTTCCCTCTTGGTCTGCTGTGCTGCATCTGCTGATGCTGAACCAGCCAGCCACCCTACTTGGTCTGGCTGACGTGCCTGTTTGTTGTACTTTTTTGTTGTTTGGTTTTGAATCCATCCCATCTCCCCTCCACCTCTCTCAGAGGCAGCAGGAGAAACAGACATTCCGTTCCTCCCCAAATCTGGATGAGGGGTCTACTACTCTACTCCTCTCAAATTGGCCCCCCATCACCAAGGTCCTTCTGCCTTCACTTCACATTCACAGTCAAAGTCACACACACTTAAAGGACAAGCAATAAAGTCAAAGCCAATGCAACCCTGCTTTTGGTCATGGTCAACAAAAACATTAGCAGTTAGAGCCTGAGGTGGTTAAGCTACGTACCTAGCTAGTAGCTACAGCCAGGAATAGTTTTGGTAGGGATGGGAATGGGATAGGGCTCTGGGTTGCTCTGACAAGTTTTACAGCCCACAGCCCAGCCCACTAGGCTATACAAGGAGGAGGACTATCTCTGGTCGACGCGTCCATAAGGCCAGAGTAAGAGCGGCCACTCCGGCCAGGCCACAAGGCAGAGTATGAGAGCACCACAGCACAGAGCCAGAGTGCGGCAGGCTCATTGCCAGCTCCAGTATAAAAAGGATGGAGCTGAATGGCATGACAGGAATTTAAATGCCACTGGCCTTGGGTCACAGTGTCATGCAGCCCAGAGGACTGAGTTGCGGAGGAGGCCAATCACCTTGAGTCTGGTCTGGCACCACACTGCCTGCGATGCCCCACATGGCACTTTCTGACAAACTCTTGGGTGGTGATGTATGTAGTACGAACACTGTTCAAATCAGTACCCCCCTTCTGTGTGAAACACGGCGTCTTGCAGCCCAGAGGAAAGACTGGAGGAGGAGGCCAATCACCTTGAGTTTGGTCTGGCACCACACTGCCTGCGATGCACCACCGTCCACCACATGTCACTTTTTGACTAAGTCCTGGTGGTGCTTACGTACGAACGCTGTTCAAATCAGGAACCCCCTTCAGTGTGAAACACGGTGTCTTGCAGCCCAGAGGAAAGACTGGCGGAGGAGGCCAATCACCTTGAGTTTGGTCTGGCACGACAAAGGCTGCAAAAAGGACAGCAAGCCACATTCTGAGTCTGACTCTTCCTCCCCAAGTCCCCAGCTGTGTGCTGGTAGACTTGCTAACTGCTGGCCCAGCAGTCTACTACCATGCCCTTCTTTGTGAATCACAATTGGTTCCCACACAACTCCAAGAGCCAAGCCTGCAACTTTGCAATAAACTAATGGAGTGCTAGCACCCAAGTCCTCTTCCCTTCCTTGTGAGGCACAGTATCTTGCAATCCCAGCTCCTACAACTCCAAAAGCCAAGCCTGGAACTGTCAGAGAAACTACTGGAGTGCTGGCACCCAACTACTCTTCCCTTCTTAGTGAGCCACAGTGTCTTGCATCCCAGAGGAAAGAGTGGCGGAGGCCACAAGCTGGAGTAATTGAATGATGGGCCAGCAATCCACGGCCATGGCCTTCGTTGTGAATCCCAGCTCCTACAACTCCAAAAGCCAAGCCTGGAACTGTCAGAGAAACTACTGGAGTGCGTGCTGCACACAACTACTCTTCCCTTCTTAGTGAGCCACAATGTTTTGCATCCAAGAGGAAAGAGTGGCTGGAGGAGGCCACATAGCCTGAGTCTGAGGCCACAGGGCCTCCGTAGGGGAGGATCATTGCCAGGAAGCTCCAGCTCCCCAGCGTAGCTGAATGGCCTGAGGAGGATGCCAGGAAAATGCCCTTCTTCGTGAGCCACAGTGGGTTGCAGCAAATGGAACACAGTCACCCTTCCCTCACAGACTCACAGTCAGTGACTCCAAGTATCCATCCACCAACAAGGGCCAGGCTGCACCTTTCTGACAATCTGTTATGTACGCCTACACAGGCTTCCCTTCTTCATGAGCCACAGTTGGCAGCCCAGTGGAAAAGCAGAGTCCACATGGTGTCTGACTCTGAGGCCTGAGACCACTCTGAAAAAAGGACTGCAAGCCAGAGGGTCTTCCTACACAGCTGTGTGCTGCTTTCCCCGTAAACTCCTAGCAGGCCAGCACAGCCATGTTCCCTTCTCAGTGAGACATATCTTTGCAGTCCATGGAAGACAGTAGGCCTGAGAACCACAGGCTCACTGTCTGTGTGAGTCAGAGTACCCACAAAGAACCAAGCCTGGAGTGGAGGCTTCCTTGCTCCCTCCCTTCACTGAGAGCCACAGTCAGTGCATTGCATCCCAGTGGCATGCCCTTCGTAGTGAATCACATTCCCCACAACTCTAAGAGCCCAGCCTTGAACTTTCTGATAAACTGTCCTATTTATAACAGTGACAGAGGGCCACCAGCACGGCAGTAAGTTGTCCTTCTTTGTGAGCCACAGTGTATGGCAATGGCAGCCCACTGAAGACTAATTGGTGGTCCGGAGGCTGACAACACTCCCACACTGCGGCACTCCTTCCTGCAGAGTCCTGTCACTGTCCCAGGCAGAGTCCAAGGGTGCTTTCGCATGAGGTGGCTGCGCAACCACCTTCAGGAGAGCAAGGCAGAGTTCTGCCTAATCACGGGCCCACCCCACGGCTGTTTTCTAGCACACAAGCACAATGCCCTTCTCTGTGAGGCACAGTGTGTGCAACCCAGAGTGAAGGGTAGGGGAGGCCAGAAGGACAGACTAGAGGGGGTTGAAGGAGAACCACCGAATCGCCCCTCCCTCAGCCAAGGGATTTCCCAACTTAGACTGCGTGAAGAACCCCCCCCCAATGTGGGATGACAGAGTCCACCAGTTCTTCTAAACAAAATAGTTGATGAGTGAATGCACTATTACAGTTGGTGTTCAAGTGGTTTTCCGGCAAGAGGCGGGCGCAGCCGTGGTTGCTGCATGGGCAAGTTGAGGGCAGTGGCGACAGGGCTGAACTTGAAGCACTAACTGGACCAGTGAAGGAGAAGCGGCTGGAAGGCCTCCTCTAAGCCGGAAGTGGGGAGAAGCCTGACAGGCAGGCAGGGAGAAGACACAGAGCTAGAGTGAGTCTGAGTCTTTGACCACACAGGCTTCCAAAGGACAGCAAGCCAAGCTTTCTGACTTTCTTTCCCAGCTGTGTGCTGGTAGACTGCTCCTAACTGCCGTGCTGGCATTCCATCTCCATGCCCTTCGTAGTGAATCACAGCAGTTCCACAACTCCAAGAGCCAAGCCTGGAACTTCCTCCTGAAAGGCTCTTCTATTTCTAAGAAACAAACGATTATTGTGCAGAACTGTGGTACGCGCAAGTACATTCCACTCCAGCCCTCCACTCCAGAGACACAGTGTGGTGCAGCCCAGAGGACAGAGTAGCAGAGGCCTAAACATCCCCCCTAACCCTAACCCTAACCCTAAGCCCACCACCAGCTGTTCCTGAAGAGTGTTCCCATAACTCAATCATCATCATCATCAATCACAACCTAGATTTGCAACCAGTAACTTTTCTTGTCCGGCAGCCTTTGTTCCGGGGTTAGAGCAGAAATGATTATAAAATGTTTAAGCACTGAGTGTGCGCACAATGAGTCACACAGCACAGCACCAAGATCCACACAGGGGACATTCGGACAGGAGTACGCACACACAACAAGGATGTTTCCCTTCTTTGTGAGACACAGCTGGCAGCCCAGTGGAAAGAGTGGCGGAGGAGACAGAGCTAGGTCTGTGTGAATTACAGACTCACACAGTCAATGTGCGTCAGAGTATCCACCAAGCACCAAGCCTGGAGGCTTCCTTTGTCCCTCCCTTCACAGTGCATTGCAGCTCAGAGTGAAAATTAGCGGTAGCGGAGGCGGACAAAACTCCCACACAGCGGCAACACTTCCTGCAGAGAGGCCTGCCTCTTCCCAATAGAAGCAGAGCTCCTGTCTTTCCCTTTCCACAGCCCTTCTTAGTGGTTCACAGACCAGCCCAGATGACAAAGTATGGGACTGGGAGGCCAGAAGGGCAGACTGGAGGAGGTTGAATGAGAAGCAACTTGAAGGCATGCTCAAAGCCGGGACTGATGGAGTCTGACAGGCAGGCAGGTTGGTAGAGGGCCAGGCAGGCAGGGAAGCATCTAGTCTGGCTTACAGGTATGTGTGTGTAGCCTAGGCGCATGCTTAGAGGATACCATCCTCCAAGGCTAGGGATTGGGAAGGCACTAAGCCAAAGTGCCAGTAGGGAGGATTGTTTCCGCCTTGGCAGGCAGAGTTTCTATCGCCACCCCAGGAGACCGGGTTTTGGCAACCAAGGAGATAGAGTGGAAGCAGGAGAACTGGGTGGGTCTATTTCTTTAAGGCTGTAAGGAGGGGAGCTTGCCCCCTGATACTCAGTCTTTGAGGTAGGTTGTTTTAAAGTGCTTCCTCACCACTTTGTTAGCAGATTGGCGCCTAAACCCCAGGGAACGCTGTGAAGCACCAAGGAAGGCAGGTATTAGGGTCTCTCTCAGACCAGCCATGGCAAAAGGGGAAACATTGGGCCAATACAGACAGACCCTTTCCAATGACACTTTGAGTGGCCCTGCCTGGTTTGGAGACAGGCCAGGGCTAGAAAAATTGGGCCACTAATAGTACCCTTCAATTGTGTGTGTGAGAGAATACAGGTAGACAAGCAGGCAGGCAGGCAGTCAAGCAGGCAGTTTTGCAGGCATTAGGCACTGGAGTCGGCAGGTAGTCACAGGGCCAGGCAGGCAGGCAGGCAGGCAGGTTCGTAGGGCCAAGGGGAGGCAGGCATGCTTGCAGGCGGGCATGGAGGATTGCAGGCAGGAGGTTAGGTTACAGGCAGCAACTTAGTTCTTGGAGTGTTGGGGTAATCCCAAGGTGGAAAGGTTGAAGTGGATGAAAGTCAACCTTTCCACCATCTCCGGGTCCAGGTGACAGCGGCGCGGCCTCAGGACATCTCCCATGTGGGAGAAGACACGCTCACTCTGGACACTGGTGGGTGGGATAGACAAGAGGTCCAATGCCAGAGTTGAAAGAGCGGGCCAGAGGTCTGCCTTTCTGGCCCAGTAGTGCAGTGGGTCCGAGCTGAGCGGTTGGAGGGGCTCGGGCATGTACTCCTTCACCATGGTCTGAGCGGGGTCTGCTACTTCTTCCTCCCTTGCCTCCACTGAGGAGGAAACTGCCATGGCTAGGGCAGAGGCCAGGTAGTTCGCTGCTGGAACGGAACCTGGTCTCTGGGTGAACGTTCTTGGAGTACAGAGGGATGTGGATCCTTGCGAGGACTCCTCCTCAGCATCGCTCTGGCTTCCGTGCACCCTCTGAAACGCCTGGCCCTCATCGGAGAGAGCCCTGACTTGACGGCATAGCTCCGTCTTTCAGGATTTCAGTTCAGCAGTGCTGGCCGCCAGGGAACCCTTGACGCGAGGGTCGCACAGGCAGGCCATCTGGTACACCTTTTCCCTTCTTAGTGGGCTAAGGTGGGTATCCACGCTGGTCAACAGCCTGTCTGCCAATGCCCTGCTCTTAGGGAGAAGATTGCCTTCTTCCCTGCTCTTAGGGAGAAGATTGCCTTCTTCTCTTACTGGTCTCTAGGCGTTGGCGAAGGGCATTGACCAGGGGGAGAACTTGGCCCAGGCTGGCGTTGTAGCTGCTGAGGACATGGGTGGTCTCCTCAAAAGGCTGCAGGATACCCGCCATCTGGGAGAAGGCGAGCCACTCGGTAGCACCAAGGTCCAATTCCCTCCCCTCATGCAGGACTGGGGTGGTTGACATGATGTATTCCACCACTTCCTTCTGCTCCACCAGACCCTTGACAATTTCGAGGGTGGAGTTCCAACCGGTGGTCACGTCCTGGATCAGGACGTGCTCCGGTCGGCTTGTCTCCGCCTGCCTCTCACGCATCATCCTGGCTGCCTTGATGCTGCGAGTGAAGTGCCCCACGATCTTCCGACACTTGTCCAGCAAGGCCCTGGTCTCCCTGGTCCCCTCACTCCAGGAGTCCTTTGGTGCACCCAGGCCAATGGCATCGCCCACCACTAGATGCAGTTTGTGTGCTGCGCACACAATACCCTGCCCCAAGAACCGCGTTGGTCATGTTACGGGCCGCGTCTGTAACCATGACTCCACGATTGACCTGTCCCTCTGTCCCCAATCCCCACTCTCGCATTGCTGTCTTGAGATCATCAGCAATGTTGATCCCTGTGGCGTTGTCCTCCATGCTTTGTGCCTGGAGAAGCACCACCTATACCCTCTTGGGGTGCTGCCTTGTGCCTCCCCCTGCAGCTGCTCATGGGCTGACCGGGGCTCCAGGACCTCCTTGGGTTGCCACCAATGAGCCGTCAGTGAGAGGTATCCGTGGTGCCCACCGGTCCAGAGGTCGGAAGTGAAGTGGATCTTCCTCCCTCTGGCCGCCTGCAGCAGGGCCCGGATCCTGTCCCTGACAGACTCATAAAGGGAGGGAATCACCCGCCTGCTGAAGGTACGCCAGGATGGAGTCTTGTACCATGGTGCCATGTGCTTCATCAGGTGCCTGAAGCCTGATGACTCCACAGAGAGGGGCAACCCGTTCATGGCCACCATTTCACCCACCACTCGAGTGGTGGTCTCCTGTGCTTTGGCCCTATTTCGCGGGCTGACAAAAGTCCCACCCAACAGCCCCACTTCCTGCAGAGTGGCCTGCCTCTTCCCACTCTCACTAGCGGAGCTGTGTTTCTCTATCTCTAACCCTTCTTCCCCTCTCTTCCTCCCTGAAGAGCAAGGGCCTGACAGGGTTTCAGGCAGAGTCCCAGGGTGCTTCCTCGTCAGATGGCTGCGCAACCCACTTGAGGAGAGGTGTTTGGGGTCATTCCCCCTGCGCAAGACCACCCCACATATCTTGCACACTGCCATCCTTGCGTCTTGGGGGCTGTTCTCAAAATGCTCCCAGAGACACCCTCGTGGCTTACTGAAAGTAATGCCCCCTCTGTTATTGCCTGCCGCTGCCGCTGCTGTGGTGCTGGTGTGGCCTCTGCCCTGCCGGGAAAGTAGACTAGTACTACTGCTCTCACTGGTGGTACTCTGGGTGGAAAGAGGGCTGCTACTTCCGTCACTGCCTGGAGCCTGCCTTAAGTCTGTCCCTGCCAACAGGTCCTCAGAATCTCGCAGGTTTAGATACAAGGAGCCCAATTCTGATTCTGATGCCATTTCAGAATCAGAGCCCTTGTCTTCTTGCTGATTAAGGGTGGGGCTGTCAGGTAATGGAGATGGGATTTGGTACGCCTCATCCATGCTTCCCTCGGTGACAGACGATGGCACAGTGCTGCTTGTGCCACTGGAACTGCTACTCGGGGAGGGAGTTGCACCAGTATCTCTTTCTGCACTAGTTCCTGTCCCTTCCCTCAGAAACATGCCCCTATTTATCTTAGTAGGGGTCCCCCTCCCCTGCCCTCTAGCTGTGTGACCCCTCCTCATTTTTCTCACTTCTTGTGGCTCAGGCCAGGGAATGTATAATGTGATAGTAAAGAAAAGCACCAAGGAACTGTGCAAGTAAATGAGTGAGATGGACTCACAACAGCAGCACAACAAACAAGGAAATAGGAGCAAGGGGGTTGCCAATCCTGGCACCCAAGTCTCTCAATGCCCTGGACAGGGCAACTGTAATTAGGAGAACTGTAACTTCTTCCCAGTTGTAATTGGATTGTGTATGTAGACTGTGGTGGCAAGTAAATGAGTGAGATGGACTCACAACAGCAGCACAACAAACAAGGAAATAGGAGCAAGGGGTTTGCCAATCCTGGCACCCAAGTCTCTCAATGCACAGCACAGGGCAACTGTAATTAGGAGAATTGTAACTTCTTCACAGTTGTAACTGGATTGTGTATGTAGACTGTGGTGGCAAGTAAATGAGTGAGATGGACTCACAACAGCAGCACAACAAACAAGGTAATAGGGGCAAGGGGTTTGCCAATCCTGGCACCCAAGTCTCTCAATGCACAGCACAGGGCAAGTGTAACAAAGAGAAATGTAACTTCTTCAAAAATGTAATTGTGTATGTAGACTGGTGGCAAACTGGCGAGTAAATGAGTGAGGTTGACTCACAAAAACAGCACAAAAACCAAGCTAGTAGAAGCAAGGGGTTTGCCAATCCTGGCAAACAAGTTTCACAATGCACAGGGCAAGTGTAATTAGGAGAACTGTAACTTAACTTCTTCACAGATGTAAGTTACAACTGCACAAAAACCAAGCTAATAGAAGCAAGGGGTTTGCAAAATCTGGCAGCACCCAACTTTCACAAATAATGCACAGTAACTAAGATGAATGTAACTTCTTCAAAGATGTAATTGAAGAAAAAGTTCTATAGAGGTGGCTGGGTGCCTGCCCTTCAACAAATGTTTGTTTGAGTGCCTGACTGCAAAAAAATGAATGAGGTGTTGGACAAGTGAAAGAATATCTATAAGTGTTAAGTAAAATGAAATTGTAAAATGTTCTACAGAGGAAGGTGCCCTAGCCTTGTTGCCACCAAAGTGTTTGAGAAATTGGAGTGCACTGGTTGGCGAGGGAGACTCTGCCTACTCAGTCTGTACTCTGTATAATATTTTTAAAATAATTTAATCCACAGCCTCCAACCTCCCCTTCTAAGCACTAGTACTGGACCTTGGCTGTTGCTTTGCCACTTGCTAATAAACTGTAGAATAGAAAATAAATGGAATAAAACTATAAGCTGCTACTAGGGTAGGATAGGGTTGCTGCTGGATTCCCTTCCAAAACCCCAATCACAACAGCAGCAAAAAAGCTGTAGGCGCAGGGTAAAAAGACCTTGGCCAAGTAAATGAACTTGGTGGGAAATTGGGATGCAAAAGAAATGGTATGGTAGTGTAATATAAAATAATATATTTTCAAAATAAATCCGCAGCACCTCCCCTCCCCTACTGCTCCCACTCAAATCTTCCCTCCCCCTTGAAGCAAATATAAGCAAATAAAAAACGGAACTCTTCCTCAAAAATGCAGAAAACAAAAAAGAATAAACACTGTGTTGCTATTCCCCACAGGGAATAAAAGAATTTATTATGTTTTGCGAATTAAAATCAATTCAATTCCCTCCCTGCCTAGCGAGACCGAGACCGCGACCGCAAAATCGAAACTAGACTGAGCGCAGCAATCCAGCCCTGACCACCCTCCACAAGATCCAAGCCCAGACTGTGACGGACTGGAACTGCCTCGCCTTTTTATGCCCTCTGGCACATCCAGAAGTGTCCGTCAAAACCTGTCCATGCGATTGGTGGAATAGCTCCGAAAATTTGCATGGTCCTGTCCCATGGCCAGCCCATCGTTGCGCAGGTGTAAAAAAATAAATTAAGAAAAAATAAAATAAAATCAACTGAGACGTATTTTGGCAATACAAACCCACTGCTGCTACTGTAAAAAATCAAGCATTTAAAATAGGTAACTTTCGCATGTTTCTGTGGTGCTTTGGTGGGGTTTTGGGCAAGGATTTCAAAAAAAAATTGCAGTCGCCATTTTGGACCGGGAATCGGTTTTTTTTAACATAAAAAAAAATTCTGTGCCGCTTGGCATTGCGCGATTGCCGCGTGCAAGTAACGACCATGACAAATCAGACCAAATTGTTCGTTCGTCGGTTCGAGCTCGAATTCTGGCGGAGTAATTCCCATTTCCGTTTCCATAGAGTAACAGATACGAGTAACGGAAACGGAAATGGGAATACCACTAAGTCGTGCCCATCTCTCATCATCATCATCATCATCATCATCATCATCATCATCATCATCATCATCATCATCATCATCATCATCATCTAAGTGTGCACTATTACATTTATTAAGAAACTAAACTAAACTAAAGTTAAATTTCACCTCTATGTTATTAAGGGGTAAGTTTGTTCCATTTGGTGAATTACTTAACTACATACCAGATTCCTTCTAATTTTGCCAGCTGCTGGTAGCTGTCTATTATGTACAGTTCCAGTTAAGCCTCTTGTGTTCTTGAAGGCCCCTCCCCTGTTTTAAGACCCAAATCCTCCTGTTGGTGCTGGCAACTTGCAGATGATTGGCAAAAGCTGTTCCCATAAGATCATGGAATCCCTGGTAGTTATCAAGCAGAGGTGAAGGAGCAAGAAGTAAAGGGGTAGCCCATTTTGCTGCCTGCCCCTTTAATAAACTGATTATGAAGCATACCTTCAGCAGGCAGGGTCACAACAGTCCAGGGTATTGCCAGCCTCAGATGAGGATTCACTACCAGATTCTCCCCCTCCCCTCACCAAGGTCAGGGACAAGCTCTAGCAAGAACCCACGGTGCACAGAGATCAAGCACATATACATGTGTCTCACAGGCATCTCTGGTCAGGGAGCCCTGAGTTTTAGCAGAATGGGTCACCTCAGAAGCAGAGTAATTACTACATCCATATAACTCCCACACTGTAGTCTGGGAATTCATGGAAGCATCAAGTAATCTCCCTGGCTTGCATCCATGCTCCTAGTGGATTCCAGATTCTGACTGACTGATACCCCTGGCTCAGAGATAGTTATTTTGGATTCCTTCTGTGTTCTGATTTTGGTTTTTGTTCCTGCTTGACGTCCTGGCAATGGACTCCAGACTGTTCTGACCCTGCCTGCTACCCACAGTGAGCATGACAAAACCATGGCTGACTAGAATACCAAGTGAGCAAAGCACTTGGAAGCCCTGTTGTCTTGTATCAGTGGAAATGTTAAGACATGCAATTAACTTTTTCATTCAAAATGATCATAATTTAAGGTGATGTATTTAGGTAGTTTTCAAGATGCCCTGCCAATACATCTTCTTTACTCTCAGTTCATGAAAGCATAGTTCGCATTGCATAGTAAGTCATGTGACAACCAGCAGAGGCATAGACTTGTAGCCATAGTTCAGAATTGTTAAATTTGGGATGCAATTAGGGTTACTAAAGGAACCCTTCAATCCACAGAATAAGTCTTCCTGTTTATTAAAGGCATTATTATTCACTGGAGACTGAAAGAAAGGGGAAGGCAGTATTTTCCTTCCTTACCCCTCACTGCAGTGCTCTGGAGAATCCCAGTCTTACAGATGAGCGAAAAGAACAGGAAGGATGGAAAACAGACATAACTGGCCTTCCTCTTCTTTTGGAGAATATCAACAGATAGCATTTTGGCCGCCATGGACAGCAGTTCATTTCTATTTTCTTAGGAACCTACTCACCATTAATAGTAGCAATGGAAGCAGGACTACAAAATATACAAATATCATCCTTGGTAATTATTACTCAATGTGTAGATTGTGTCTTTAGAATATGCCAACTCAAGTTTATGTTGAGCTAATCTTATATCATGGTTCTGTCATTAAGTTATGGTGGATTCAGGATAGCATTTTTCACATAATGTGGAATGTTCGGATTAAGAGTAAGCAATTGGAATTGCTTTTTCAAGGTAGTTTCATATGCATGGTGCCTGGCAAGCAATTATAAAATAACAGTAGCTAATGGTAAATGACTAAAGGTCACCAGTTAGAATTTCCCCAGGTAAATAAATTGTAAATGTCACATTTACACTCAAATAACTATTCCAGGAAAACAGTGGCAGTAAGCCTATTCTCCTGTCATTGAAGAATGTTCATTCTTTGTGGCTTCCCCACCCCACATATATATATCTGGCAGCACCCTTGATTTCTCTCTCTCTCTCTCTCTCTCTCTCTCTCTCTCTCTCTCTCTCTCTCTCTTTGTGTGTGTGCGTGTGTTTGTGTGTGTATGTGTGTGTGTGAGAGAGAGTATTAGGGAAAAACATGTTTTAATGGAAAATTCCAGTAGAAACATTATAACAAAACCCTTTCCTCTCTAAAAGAAAAAAGAAAAAGAAAAAAGGCAGCATGAGGTTGAACTTTGCATAGCAGAAAAGAAATTATGAACAGATACATAAAGCATCAAAATGGGTCTTTTTGCAGTCGACATTGGAGGTGTAAAAGTTCCCACAGAACTTTAAATTGCTTTCTTTTCTCGTTTCTCTGCCACTGGCATGCCTTTGTATGTTGCAGGTTGGTAACGTAACATCACACAATATATCCAGCTAATGAGATTGCGGGAGCATTGTGCCTCTTCATCATTTTCTTATCACTGACAGCCAGTCCATTAAAAGCTGTAACCCTGAGAAGTGAACTCCAGTCCTTAACTTTTGCATTCTGAAAATGGTCTTCCTTCAGCTGTTAATAAATAAGATGGATGTAGGATTCTGTGACAGTTCAAGACACTCAGCTTCCTAGAACTGTTCTGAAACAAACCACAGGCCTATTAGTTTGCCTAAAAGGATGGACCCCCCCTTCTCCATCTCTTAAATGTTTTCTTTATCTTATTTGGGCAAAGCCCAAACTCATATATCTTTTATATCTTATACCACTCCTGTATAGCAAGGACATCTTTTTATTCATTATTATTTTGGATATTTGTGTTTTATCATATGTAGGCCTCTGTCAATACATCCACGTATTTGTGTATACTGCATACGCCACCACTTACAAAAGGGGAGAAAGGTTATCTTTATGTAGTATAAAAGATTAATCTTTATGGAGTAGAAAACATTATTTGTGTGAGAAATATTTTACATAGTGGCCTTCACCCTCTTGCAGAACTCCAGTGATGGAAAAGGAAAGAGGTCACCATTAATTAAGTAGTTCCTATCCCAATTTCAGCTGGCTGGATCGTACAATTGTTTAGATCTCTGGGTACAGATCAGTTCCCCACTTATGCATGCCTGAAGAGCAAGCCAGAGTGGCCTTGGTTAAGTTGCACAGTTCTCCAATGCCCTTAGGCAATAGTGGCCAAACTTTGGCTCTCTAGATATTTTGGACCACAACTCCCAGAATTCCTGGCCTGTATTGCCAATGACAAAGGACTGTGGGAGTTGTGGTCCAAAACATCTAGAGAGCCAAAGTTTGGCCACCACTGCCCTAAGAAGAAGAGAATGATAAACCACTTCTGAGTACTCACAACCTCAAAAAAACCCTGGAAAGGGTCACCATAAGTCAGAATCGACTTGATGGGTACACACTTATTTATCCCAATTTCAGCACACCGAGTTATACACACACACCTCAACTCATCATGCTTTGGTTTACCATAATCAGCTGCTGGCAGCAACAGCACTATTGCTGTGAAGGTAGCTCTTCCTTAGAGGATTCTTGCCAGTTTGCAAAATGTGTTACACAAATGTCCATTGTTCCACAGGCATTTTAGACAGAAAATAGATATAAATGTAGGAAAAGGCAATCATGAAACAATGGTAGGCAGCAATTAGAAACATAAAAGAGACTTACAAGTTTAATTTTCAACGTTTTAGCTGTGCATAATGCAACCTGTGGCCAAAATCTTCTTTTATTGTTTGACTGGTGTAACACAAAGGGTATAATATTTGAAAGTGAATTTCATGAAGTTGATTAATCACCCTAGACATTATCAGTTGCATGCCAAGTTGCAAGATCTATTGCATCCAAGCTCATGTTGTCTTTTATCATCTGTTGCCACGGCTCTGATAAATCTGATCTCACAAATATTTCTGGAAGCTTGTTTGTTTCTAAGCATGTTTGGCATTGAATTATCTCCAAAATTATAAGAGCTACAAATATGAATGTTAATGGATATAAGGAGTTTTCACACTTAAATCATTTTGTGGCTTACATCTTATGATCTCTTTCCCTAGAGATGCTTGTGTTGGTTGATTGGCTGGTTTATCCAGAAAGATCTCAAAAGGAGGATGAACCAATAACATGGTATTTTGTATGAATGCCACTGACTTTTGTTACATGTCAAAAAAAAGCTGTCCCCAGAGCCTTGTTTATTTGTTTGTGTGTTTCTACAGCAAGATCTCAGAGACAATAAGAACTAAACCCTGAGACACTATTAATTCCGTAACTTAAGGGAACTGGATTAATTGTATCTTGTATTTGTGGCATTCAGAATCCACTGTGGTTGCTTTCTGGTTTACCTTGAATGCTATCTAAAACATGAGCTAGAAAAATGAAATACTGTGCATTGATAATGTGTGTGTGTGTGTGTGTGTGTGTGTGTGTGTGTGTGTGTGTGTGTGTGTGTGTGTGTGTGTGTGAGAGAGAGAGAGAGAGAGAGAGAGAGAGAGAGAGAGAGAGAGAGAGCAAGGAATGAAAAGCACAAGGGGGGGAGAAGAAGACAGAAAAGGTACTGTGGTGACAGTTGGACCTGTAGCTTTTCAACCTGAGGGAGCTGGGAACATTTTCTAATTTTGAAATAAATCTTAAGTGTATCTGTGTATTTTGTGAGTAGCATCACTTACTTAAGCCTCCCCTATTTTTCCCCCTTTTCTGATTTCCTTTTGATAAACAGATGCCCTTCTAAACTAGAAAAGCTGTTTTTATATTCCTCAAGATATTTGTTAGCTGTATCATGCTGCCTCTCTGTTTCAAAATGGCACATGGGAAAACAGACTTCAGAGAGAATCCACCAAATTAAAGCTGCACTCCTATACACATTTACATGAAAATAATTCCACAAGATTTAGTGGGAATTACTTGTGAATAAATGTGCATATGTTCTGGTGGAAGCTTAGGTATATAGCTTTGAATGCTCGTTTTTGTTCTCTGAAACACGCATGCTTGAATTTCCCTTTCCCTTTCCCTTTTCCTATTTATTTATTTATTTATTTATTTATTTATTTATTTATTTATTTATTTATTTATTTAATCCACCAATTTCTTTTCTTTTCTTTTTCAGAAGGTAGGAAAACCAGGTGATTTATCAATCCTGTGCATAGTTGGTTCATTGTATTAACCTTGTTCATTGATGTACACATTGTCTGAAATTCTACATCTTTAGCTGTTTGCAGAAGTAAAAATAAATGTGTTGCTACACTCTTCACTGGAATGTCATCAATTTATTATTAATGTACGGGCTGTGAGT
This sequence comes from Phrynocephalus forsythii, assembly GCA_029282475.1. Taxonomy (NCBI): domain Eukaryota; kingdom Metazoa; phylum Chordata; class Lepidosauria; order Squamata; family Agamidae; genus Phrynocephalus; species Phrynocephalus forsythii. Next base: position 30,546,706 of record JAPFRF010000003.1, on the reverse strand, counting down.
GATATTATAGAACAGTGAGGGTGAACCATTTAGAGACCAAGTGCCCAAACTACAATTCAAAGCCCACTTATTTTTTTGCAAAGTGTCAATATGGCAATTTAACCTGATTACAGTGGTACCTGGGGTTAAAAAATGCTTTGGGTGCTACCCTTTGGGAAAGGGAGGATCAAAGAGCAGGCTTTTGAATTTCCTGCAGCCACTGCACCCTGCTCTTCTGTCTTCAATTTCTTGAAGAGTAGAACCCCAACGTCCTCTCTGCCCTTGGCAGAAAAGCCAGTGGGAGAGGCAGCAGCTTGAGGGCTCATTGTTAGCCCCCATTTACTCTCCAGCCATGCCACTCTGCACATCCCAAAAGCAGTGTGGCTGGAGAGTAAACTGGGGCAACAAAGGAGCCCCAAAACTGCTGCCTCCCCTTCACCCAGCAATTTGCACAGAGTTGTTTTGACGGTCTTGATATGGCTCTGTGCAGAGCGCTGGGTGAAAGGGGCAGTGGTTTGTGGGCTCCTTCATAGACCCAGTTTACTCTCCAGCCATGCCACTTTTGGGATGCCCACTGTTGCCTCACAGTGTTGTGCTCCAAGCAGAGGTGGAAGTGCCATGACTGTGAGGGGGTGGTATAATGTGCCCACAGAAAGGGCTCTGTGTACCACCTTTGGCACCCATGCCTTAGATTCTTCAGCACTGTTGTAGAATATCATAGGAATAGAAGAGTTTACAGTCTGTGGCCCCTTCAGATATGTCAGAATTCCCCCACCCCCAGGAAATCATATGCCCTCCATTGAGAATGGCCACTGTAGATAAACTTGACTGTTGCTGTAAGAATTATATCTAGAGGTCAAATGTCTTTGGTTTCTTAAAAAGCTGTTTGTTGTCAACAACATCTGGGTTTGCATGTATAGAAGTAGAGAAGGGCACAAAACGCCAAAATGGCATTTCATTTGATTTTGTTTGTTTTGTTATTTTAAATTCATTTTGTTTAGAATGAAACTTTTAAAAATTGTTTTGTTCCCTGTTTTATTTCCTTTTTATGTTTTTAAAACTTTCTTTACAGCCAAACCAGCCCTGGCGGTTGGTGCCTTTTGTTTTAACCTACTAGCGCCAAACAGCTGGCCCGTGGGCCAGGTCAGCACATTTTTCTTCCAGCACTGACCATCTGGCCCATGGCCCAGGTTGTTTTTTTCCCCTAGTGCTGACCAGCTGCAACACAGGCTGGGTAAGCCTTTTTTTTCTCCCCCCCCCCCAGCACCAAATAACTGGCCTGCGGGCTGTGTCAGTGGTTCCCCCCAACACCAACCACCTGGCCCATGGGCCAGGTTGGCACTCCCCCCCCATAGTGCTGACCATCTGGTCCGTGGGCTGGTTCGCTGCTTCTCCCCTAGCGTTAACAAGCTGGCCTGCGGGCCAGGTCTGCACTTTTTCCCTGTAGTGCCAACCAGCTGACACTGACCAAGGTTCTGTCATCCTTGACAATTGAACATTTGCTTTCACTAAAGTGTACTCTGTATCCCATCTTCACTAACATTGTTCCTCCTGCAGTAATCGGGACTGTACATAACAAATTGTCAGATCTTCACTTTAAAGAGCTTCCATTCCCATGACCAGTTCATCTTATTTATGATCCAAGCTGGATAGAATTATGAGGTACCTATATTCTTCTTCATGCTGCATTCCCATGTCAGAAAGCTGATGGAAAATATCGTTAAGTTTTCCTTTTAAAATTTAAATTTAAATTTTTTAAATTAAATTTTTAAATTTTAATTCCCCCCCAGTGCCGACCAGCTGGCCCGTGAGCTGGGTTGGCACTTCTTTTTAGTCTAGTGCCAACCAGCTGGCCCGTGAGCTGGGTTGGCACTTTTTTTTAGTCTAGCGCCAATCAGCTGGTCCACAGGGCCAACTGGTTGTCACTTATTTTTTATTATTTACTTTGACAAAAGCTGAGATCAATGCTTGTCAAAATAAATAATAAATGAAAACAAAATGGAACAAAATTAAAATTTATGTTTTGTGTTGTGTTGTTTTGTTTTAAAGGGCACTTCATTTTTCGTTTCATTCTGTAACAAAATGAAAAACAAAAACAAAACATTTTTTTCTGTTTCATGCCCATCTCTATATAGAAGCAATGTGAATGAAGAAGTCTTGTAGAATTATATAGGCTACTGTTACCTGGGCTTGTTTTTCTACATTAACTGCACCATGAGTGCATACAGAGATTTATTTTCATCTGAAGAGAGACAGAACAAGATTGGAAGTAATATTTTTGGCATGTCACAAGAATAATTGAATAATTACTCCTCCTTAACATTCTTGGTGAACCATACAGGGGCCTTGATACCTAGATACTAGAAATGGGCACGGAACGAACATTTTTTCGTTTCTGTTACTGTTTGTCATTTCCGTTACGTAACGAAATGACAAATGAAAATTGTGATGAAAATGCAACAAAACAAACAGAACCATGAAAATTGTGGTCATTATGTTTCATTTCTGTTAATGGCAACGTGCAATGAAATGAGCTGTTTTAAATGTTAAAAAACGAGTGGACATCCATAAAAACACAGCAATAATTATTTATATTGTCTGATAATACCTACCAGGGGGTTGGGGTTCTTAAAACATTTGTTTTTGTCTTCTCCCATCGCAATGTATTTTTCTTTTCCCTTTAAAATGGATGTTGCACCAGCCACAAAATGGAGACAAGCCATGTGATGGGATCATGTTCAACCAATAGCATGCCCAGGTTGCAGACTGGGTGGGCAGGTCTGGCAGCCACAGAGGGCATAAAAAGCTCTGGCAGCCCCCGTCCTCCTTGCAGTCTCTGGTGGGAGTTAGGGTGGGATTGCTGTCTCTGTGACTCTAGCTTCAGTCCTGCAGCCTCCCTGTGTGCATGCGTGCTGCGTACCTCTCAGTGAATACCTTCCCTTGCCCTGCAGTGCAGTCACTCTGTGGCTGCCTTGCACCCTGGGCAACACCTGCCGCTGCCTTTGCAGCCTCCTGCATACCTATTCTAAACTGTGTCTCTGCCAGCATCCATTTTTTTAGTGTTTCCTCTGGTCTGGGGCGTTGGGGGATGCCTGCACATGGAAATGCTTTAAAAATCGTGCAAAAAGTGGGTAGAAATGACAAATGAGAAAAAAAAAAAACGGTAACAAAATTTTTCCAAAAATTCATGACAAACGGAAACAAACCGAAACAGACCTCTCAACGACAAACAAAAAACCAAAACACCATTTTTTTGTTTCGTGCCCATCTCTACTAGATACATTTTGATATGATTTCATTATTTTTTAAAAATCAAACTGGCATTTAAGCCTACACAGAAAATCCAGTCATATTGCATATGCTGAGATTTGTCTTGTTGCCAAAAGCATGGCAAATCCTTGATCCTCTGGCTATCACCCCAAAACATGGCACCTTTAGTAAGGAAATGAGGGAATTATAGTCCAAAATGTCTGGAGATCCAAATATTATCCACCACTGGTTTATGAGTATAATAGGAAGCCAGTTATCTCTTTATAGCCACTATTTTATATCAGTTTTTGTGAGGCTTTTTAGGTCCACCTCTGGTTGGTGGTACTTGATAATTCAAATTAAAAATGCATAAATCTCCTAACCTCTAACCAGAAATGTCTGTCTGCCTGCCTTCCTTGTCCCGTAGTACTGGGATTCCCATTGCCTCAGAGGACTTGTCACACTTCCTGGAGGTTCAGGAAGGTTGTTTGCCTCATTCTTTTGTGAAATATGAATTTTAGCTGTAAACACAAGTTTTGGCAACAATCGTGGGTAGGGTATTGCTTCTCCTTTATTACCACTGGCAACCTCAGGGTAATTAGTTAATTAATATGTTAATAATATTAGAAAAAAGGAGGGAAACAATCATATGTAGCATTAATTAGTCATATTAAATCCCCCATGATTAATGAGAAATTTTATAGCCCAAGAGAAAGGAAAATTAAATGAAGGCTTAAAATTCTGATGAATAAATAGTTCTCTATATGCCTTTGAAAGCTGAAACAATCTTGTTTGTTTATGAGAAGAGCAAAGCACTTGCTCAGTGATGCCAAGTTGAAGGGTACAATAGGTGTTTTTAACAGAATACTTTTGTATTTATGAGAGTCTGGCATGAATCAACCTTAGCAATGCCTACATCACACAGATCTTCACAGGTAAAAAGGGAGACAGACTTCTGTGGTTTATTTAACTGCAGTAAAGATTGATTGATTATTTACCTCTCTGTGAATGCATAAATTCCATTTGATGTGAAAATTATCATACAGTTTTGCCAATCAGAGAAGGTTCTTTAAAAAATGTGAAATGAGGCCTCACAGTATTTGTTCATTTCAATGATCCTCTTGTCTTTTGTACAAAAGTTGCGAAGGCACTAGGTGAAAAATCGGCATTGCATCCACAAAGTTTATGTGTGAGAATTTTTGTTGGCTTGGTCTGCATCAACTGGTCATGAACCAGTGAGCTGTAAAAAATCAATGGAGCTTCCTTGATCTACTGTCCTCACTTGACATACTGAAAGCTACACCAATTTTATTGTAATTATCCATACTTATTTTGGTTATTATCTCTCTCCAGGTTTGGGAGAAATATCTCTCTCCAGGTTGTTATGTGACTTCAAATCCACTCCCCCAGTGAGTTTCCATTGCTGAGCAGGGATTCCAGTCCCAGCCTTCTGGATCCTACTCCATTACTCTTTCATTACTCTATAATTATAATGCACTGCTTCTTAATAAAGAAAGTTAAGTATCAGACTGTATTTGGAGAGAGGGCAAGTGAAACTGTAATCCAAAGGGTGTGTTATTATCTGCTCTGTGGGTGTGTTAAAACTATCCAGGAAGTATGGGAAATGCTTTAAGTAGTCTTAGCCAATTTTTCATGAGAGATGCTTCCTATGGAATTCTAGGAGTTGTGGTCCAAAAAGGACAAATCTGCACATATATACTCTTCACCACTTGAAAAGACTGTAGATCATTAGAAGATATATTATCTGCAGATGTCACTACAGGTCCTTCACTCACCCCTAGATAGGGCTAGGAAAAGGCTCTAATGGATAACAATGGTGTTGATTAGAGCCTTAGATTAACCAATCAGCACAGACAGTACTGAACTAGATAGGCCATTTTTTTATATTTCAATCAACAAATCATCATTAAATAACACTGGTATCAAATAAAGCTAAAAGGTTCCAGTTATCATTCATCATATTGTCTGCATGTATAATATACAGTAATCCCCCATTTATGACAGGAGTTAGGGACCTGACCTGACCCGTGAGAAAGGAAAATATGTGATATGCAGATATTGGGTCGGGTTGGGACTGGGGGACTGTCTGGGGCTTCCTGCCACTTACCATAGGCCTGGCACTGCCCTTCCGATGGGCTTCTCAGGACTGTCAGAGGCACCAGAAGTGGTTTCTGGTGAACCAGAACTGCCTTCTAGATAACCTGAAACAACTCCTGGAGCCTCTGACAGGCTTCCCGGTGCCTGTCAGAGGCCCCAAAAATGGTTTCTGGTGAACAACTTCTGAAAAACCAGAAGTGCCTTCAGGATCACCTGAAACCGCTTCTGGGGCCTCCAACAGGCCTGAGAAGCCTGCTGGAGGTCTGCTCGGGGCAGCACCCAGCCTGGAGTCACTGCAGGAGGCCTCAAATAGGCCCACTAATCTTGCCCCCAGAGGCCCTTGCCTTCATATACTGCAGTCCCGCAATATGCCAGGACTGCTGTATGTGGTGGGGGATGATTGTATTAGTTGCATCATGTCTCAACCCCACCTAATGCACTATTTATTCTCTCAAACCAATCATAAAATCTATTCCATGTCAAATAATACTCAGAGTCCTCTTTCTCTTTAATTCTCATTGTCATTCTATCCATCTCAGTACAGCCTAATTTTTTTTAATAATTGCTTTCTCCTTAGGTATATTTTCATTTTCCCACATTTGAGCCCATATTATTCTGGCTGCAATCAAAATCTGTAATATAATATATCTATTTCTGGCATTATACCTAATAAAAACATTGCTGGTTTACATTATATATTCACTTTGGTTATTTCTTTAAGCCATCTATGTATTTTAACCTGGTATTTCTTTGCCCTCACACAAAACCACCATATATGATAATAAGTCCCATCATGGTTCTTCCATTTCTTACATTGGACAGATTTGGAATCATTTTCATTAATCTAGTTGGTGGTAGGTGCCAACGATAAAGTATTGTATATAAGTTTTTTATAGGAATTTGCCAGACTTAATTTGCTGTTAATACTCCATAGCTTTTGCCATTTCTCTAGCTCAGTTCTATAACCCAAATTCTTGGCCTAGCATATCATTGTATCTTTGACTTGTTCATCTTCCATTTTCCATTCTAGCAAAAAGTTATAAAGCTTTTTAATTCATTTGTTTTCTGAGGATAGTATTATTTTATCAAATGGTGGCTGTTCTTCATAAAATCCTTGTGATTTGAGATCATTTTTATATGTTGATTGAATTTACATTAGTGGCCACCATGGGAGAATCAGTCCTTGGTTTGCTAGCTGGATATGCCAATGTTTTGATTCATTATAGGGCAGTTTCCTGTGTGACCCACCAGTAAATCTTTCACACAGTGCTGTGTGGCTCCAAGTGCTTAGTAACTCCTGTTCCATAGCTCTAGACAGACAAAGAAAAGAGGATGTCCTGTATCTAATGATGTCATTGGGTATTAGAGTTGTTGTGTTACAAACCCATTTCCCTTGTGATTTCACATTTTCAGTGTTCCCAGTAATAGTGATATTTCGGCACACTTGTACAAAGAGTTGTGGAAATCATGCATCACCATGGACCCATAGCTTTTGACCAGAAACTGTGGACTGATAAGTTGGAGTTTTGGGTGGAACATATTTGCACTGAGACACCAGAGTTCCAAAGTTATAAGCCAGGTTATTTGCATAACAGAGAAATTTGACACAATGCATAACACAGAGACAGGAAGCCAGATGGTGGTACCATCTATCTGCGGTCTCAAATCCAGCATTGCTAATATTGATTACAAAGACCCAAGATGCCCAAATGGAGTCTGTTTCTTCTTTAAATATCTTTTTAGCCAGAGTCCAGAATCTTCCACACCAGTTCCACTTTTAAGGGAACTAGCTTGGACCAGCTTGCTGTTGCACTAATAGTTGTTCTTTTTTCTTTACCTGATATGACCTGGGTGTTCCTCTGTGCATGTCTAAAGTTCTACTTCTAAATTGACACTTGCTGATTCAACATCTTGTCACATAAGCATTTCACATTAGCTGTAGCATTTCACAATTTTGCAGTTTTGTATCCTGGAAGATATTTCAGTCTTAGAGAATATGAAAGTCGTCAGAAAGCCACTTCTGCTGGTCAACCCATAATGCTCTGATGGTTAAGCCATTTAGAAAATACCTAAAATTTCAGACTATTAGGACCATATTCCATGTAAGCATTCATAATAATCAAACTTTCATCATTCAGCTGTAGTGATCCAGGCTTCACAATTATTCTTTGATCCATTTGCTCCTATAAAGCTGGGGTAGAAAATCATTGGCCCTCCAGATGTTTTGGACCACAACTGTCACAGTCCATTATTAATGGAAATATAGGCTTGAAAATCTTGGAGTTGCAGTCCAGAACCTCTGGAGGGTCAAAGAATCCCCACCCTGCTATAAAGATACCATAAGTTGCTCTATGACATGAGTAGGAAACACTTAAACTGTTCTCTGAAGTGACTCAATTAAACCATTTGCTTGGTTTTAAGAAGCACTAGACAAGTGACACTGTACTTGTTTTGCCCTGGTTTTCTCTGCCATAAGTACCTCAGGATATTCACAGTGAGAGCCCTGATGTAAACATGAGCATGACCAGCATAAGTTACAGGGTTCTTTGCCACCCTTCTGCTCTAAGCTAATCTTGGAGTTCTGAACTCCTGGCTTTATATTTGTGAGTAGAGATGGGCACGAAATGAACAATTTTTTGTTTCCATTTTTGTTTTTTTGTTTTGTTATGTAATGAAATGACAAACGAATTTTGTCCCTAAAATGAAACGAAACGAACAGAAACACCGGAAATTTTGTTGTGCGTTTCGTTTCCGTTACTGCAATATGAGTGAATTGCTTAAAATCCTTTTTAAAAATGACAAAAAAGAAATAAATGGTAATGAAATGGTAATGAAATGAATGAAAACGAAAACAATTTTTTTCAAAAAATCACAAAAAATGGAAATGATCCGAAACGGACCCTCCAAATGACAAACGACAAATGAAATGCAATTTTTTTGATTCGTGCCCATCTCTAGTAGTGAATAGGCAGCCAGTGCAGAGCAGAGTCAGCCAGACATCTTCCCAACTTTTAAGATTGCATTATGTTGACATTTCAGCTGCAAGGGTCAGAGTATGAAATATGTTTTATTTTAGTCAAAAGTGAAAAGGCCCAGAATGTCAAGTAGTACCAAAACCAGAATGTACGCTATCAGTAAGTGCAATAACAACCTAATACCTGTTGTTGCTACAGAGTTTGTTTTCTCTTTCGGGGCTTCAAAGTGACACTACCTCTCCCCCCCCCCAATTCTCTGCCTGCAGAATTTCAATCACAACAAGGAGCTCAGTGGATCTATGACATATGGGAGGATTTTGTGATAAATGGGAAGTCTAACATCTCATAAAGCACTAAGTCTAGAAATGAAAGATTTCTTTCAGAAGACTAGGAAAGGACCCTAGCATACATTGGATAAGGAGAATAATGTTCTAATTGTAACAAATTAAAAAATTAAGGTTCCTTTCTTCTGGGAGATATGAGAAAGACCAAAACTAAGACACTTCACTTGGGAATTCCTCTCAGCAGCAAGAGGCAAGAGAAATATCTGTGCAAATTCACAGTATGTGTGGTGTTTTGTTTTTGAATGTACAGTGGTACCTTGGTTAAAGTAATTAATTCATTCTCCAGGCCATTTTTATTGCAAAAAATTCTTTTAATTCATTTGGGGCAATCTGGGGCCTTTTTTTCTGAATTTTTTTCTTAAACCCAAGGCATCCCCATTTCCAATAATTTGTTTTCTTAAATTGATTTTTTCTTTAACCGAGGCATTCTTAAACCAAGCTGCCACTGTATTTATTTGGAACTTTATAGCCCATAAAATGCCACAGCCACTAGCTATAGTAGGGATTTAAAAATACAATATTTCATAAACCACACCATAAAAGAAACTCCTCATTAACTCTATCAATAAAATGTTTACCTGAGTAAACTGGAGTAACAAGAGAGAATGGTCCAGAGAGCCCTAAGAAAGGATGCTTGAAGCAATCTTCTCTTTAACTTGAGCCTGGTTCATGGATGAGGTCACTACAAAAATCGATTCATACCTGTCAGTAGAAACCATGGTGAGACATACAATAGGTTGGTATTTTGGTGAGATCCAAGCTCTGAAATATCCATTAAGGCAACCACAAGAGCTGAAACAAACACTTTTGAAATGCTGTCATTTTGGATTGTGAAAAATTCCAACATTTGCATTTTGAATGTCAAGCATTCCAAAGGATTTTGTATTATAAAAAATTAGTCTGATGTGTTCCTGGTTTCTTTTAGTAAGCCACTTGTGATCCATGTGATCGCATAAGATGACATATGTGGAATTCCTGCCTCTCCCCCTCAAATCTTAGCGCCCCCCCCCAAGATCCTCTCAGACTTTATTAGATAACCATATACATTTACCACAGATAGGGGAGAGTGTTTTAGCATGTTTTAGATAGAGAATTTTGCTTCCAGATTGTTCAGGGTCCAGAGTCCTACAGAGAGGTCCCACAGATGGCAGAAGAACCTACGAACAGACCTTTCACTCTCCACATGTAGGAGGGCAACAAGACCAGAAGCACTCTGCCCATAACAGGTACACATTGATAGATAATGACTGAAAATACCTTCACAGCTTCTGATATGAAGTTCAAGACTCTACTCTGCATAAAACAGATTACAAACCATCAGTATTGGGGGTGGGAGGAATCTGTCAATTTTGTTTTTTCTCATATCCAAATTTGTAAGGCAAATTCTCTCAGTCCTAAATGTGGCAATTCCTCCAGATTTTATCTTAACCCCGATTCATTAGATTTATTTTTTTATTTAAGTGAATAATATTTAAGTGAATCTTCAATATATTGATGTCTAGTGTTAGAATTACATTTAAGATTAAATGTACTTTCTGGTATTTTCTGAATCTATTCAGAATTCCCGTCCCCTACCCAAGGAGCCAACCTACTGTTAAACCACAAATTCTAACTTCTGCTTCTCAGCATTATTGTTTGCCAGCATGTGACATAGGATATTTTTAACCCTACACACATTACCTTGGCAGGGACAAAAAAATGTTATAAGAAGCAACAACTAAGTTGAGACACGTTTTCCCCATCTTCTGTTTGTTAAAAGAAGGGGTCCTCAAACTATGGCCCATGGGCTGGATCCTGAATCTGGTCTGCGGAACTAATTGCAGACCCCTCCACCCACCCCCCACTTCAAGAGCAAGGAAGCGAGCTGAGGTGGGCTGTGTCATTTCCCCCATTCCCCCACCCACCACCCAGATGATTGGTGGGCCAGCTAGTGGAGCAGTTCAAAGTGGGAGGGCCATGGCATGGCCCCCCACTCACTGCCGCCCAGATGGTTGGGACACCTGCTACAGGCAAGTGGGGCACTTTAAAATGGGAGGGCTGCAGCAAGGTCCCCCACTCCATCCATGGCCCTGAGGCTCCACCCCTATTCCTCCTCCATCCCACCCACCTGCCTAACTTGTGTGACCTCCACCACTATGTTATTATGATTGTGAGGAAGGAAGGGGGCAGGTGGAGGCAGTGCCATCTATCCATCCAAACGGGAGCAGCCATGGCAGTGGACCGACAGAGGGATGGGCGGCAGATGACAAAGGGGGAAATGGAGTGACTTCTTACCTGCCCATCCCCCTCTGAGCTGCTGCCTTGCTCCATGGAGGGATGGGCAGGTGAGAAGTCACTCTATTTCCCCCTTTGTCATGTGCCATCCCTCTGTTGGTCCACTGCCATGGCTGGAGACAGAGGCTGCTTCTTCCACCAGGTTAGTGACCAGTCAGGAGGAGGAGGAGGAGGAGGAGGAGGAGGTGGCAAAGAAAGAAGAAAAGGGAAGGCCAACAGTGGCCTGGCCCTGGTTCTTGGGAGGCTGGTGGGGCTGCATTTGTCCCCAGTTGGTGATGGGCAGGCCGGCAAGCCAACCGAGCTCCACAGCCTGGCTGGGCTCGGACAGTGAGCAGGCTGTGGGTGGCTTTGGGCAGGACTTCTTGCATCCCTTCCCTCCATGCCAGCCTTTGCTCCCTCCCTCACTTACAGCACACCAAGCCGGGCTGGGCCAGGCCAGGAGAGGAGGTGGCTTTTCCTCTGGAATGAGCAAGGGCATGCTGGCCAGGGTGCATGGCCAGATCCATGCACAATGGTGCTAGCCTTGCTGCCCCTGCCACAGCTGCTGCTCCTCATCCTGAGCAGCTGCCCAGGAGGCAAGGAGGGGCCGGAGTTTGCCTGGGCTGCTGCCTCCTTCCTGACAAAGGAAGGAAGGAAGGAGAGCCATTTGAGATGCCACCACCACCACAGGAGTTGGAGGAGGAGGCACACCAGAGTTATTCCAGTGGTGGCACCTCAGGGCGGTGATCCAGAGTAGGAGGCATTGCTGGGACTCTGGAGATGCGCTGATCATGGGACGATTATAGGGAGAATCTGCCAACTTGCCCCTTCCCCCTTTTCCCATGGCAGCCTTTTTTGGAATGTGGTCCAGCCCCCAGGGGTGTTGGGGGGTTGACAGGCCCACTGTTTGAAAACTTTGAGGACCCCTGGTTAAAAGCAAGACTACCACCACCACCACCACCCAAATTAACATAATACAAGGCTGAAATGTTTTACATTTTTTCCAGGTTACAAATGTTAAGTATTGTGCAAATGCTGCAACAAAACACAACTCTGGGTGATGAAAATATAATTTCTGATGTAAAGAATTGAGCAAAAATGAAAAATTAGCAAGAATAGAAATATGTTTTTCCATTTGCACTAACCATATTCAATGCAGCTATTTGCAGCAGAGAAGAGACTGTGTTCTTTTCTCTCATATCCAGATTTCCATACATGTGTTAAACAGGAAAAACTTCTCAGAGAAAAAGGGTGAAAATTGTTGCTTAGAACTTACACTCACATGCTCAAAACTTGCTATTTGAGCACTCAAAGCCGTGGATTTGGCCAGCTAAACCTGTTGGCTTCATTTCCTTCCATATTTGATTAAATAATAACAGCCTGACTTACTTTTCATTTAACTTTATGTGAATTTTCCTTTTAAAATTATCTAAAACAAAAATTGAGGCCAACCTTATTCTGTATTATAGCATTCCATATCAAACCACCCATTTACGACTATTCCCTCTGTCTCATTTTCTCTTCTGTCTGTCTGTCTCTCTGTCTGTCTGTCTGCCTATCTAATAGTCGACAACAGTATTTTCCTCACCCTGAAATTGGAGTTAATTTGGATGTTAATGGTCAGACAAAAGTTCTGAGGAATTCTGAGGTAAATTCATGTGATGAGTTATTAGTTGCACATTTAGATGTGAGCAATTAAGGCCAAGCTGCAGCCCTCTGACAGACATGCAGGTGCTGACCACAAGTTCTGTTCCACAGCACGGATATAGACTGGGAGGAGTATCTGCAATAAAGCACAGGGGGGAAAGGGTGCTGTCATTTGGTTGCAGACCACGTCATGAGAGCAGCAAACATCCCTAATGGTTGTCAACCTGATATTCAAACTGAAGTTGTCAGTCTTCCAAAATACAGTGGATCCGTGTATAACAAACAGTTTGTATCACATAAAATTTGTACAACATAAAAAAATTCCGGAGATAGGGAAATTTGCTTAACATAATCGCCTATGGGGCGAATCTGTACAACATAAAAATGGGATCACTCTGTTTTCAATGCATTTCTAGGGGAAATTTGTATAAAGGAAAATTTGCTTAACATAATTTTATTTGGAACTAATTAATTTCTTTATACAAGGTACCACTGTACCTCACTTGACGCCAATCGGGGACAAACTATTCTACATGCAATATAATGTGTATAAAGGGGAAATTATTTGTTCTAACAAATGGAAATGCATGATTGGTTTCTATTTCTTAGAACAATTCAACCCATGTTGACTATTTTCAGGGAAAAGGCACTTCTTGGGGAAGAGTTAATCCCTCATCTCACAATTTCTCCATGACTGCTTGCCCCAAAGCCTTCAACACATATTTGCTGTCATTCCCACACCGAGCTTTGTATCTTCTTTTCTTCCCAAATACACTGTTTAAAAGGGAACAGGGCGTATTTTGGGAGAACCTGACAAGTCTGAATGTGATGTTTAGACAGGGCAGGAGCTAACTTTGAAAAATCAAGAGGCAATGAACATTCACACACACATACCCCCACAAAATTATATTCTTACTAGGATGTCTGCAAAATCTATGCATGATTCATAAAAAGAAAGTATTTATACAGTATGTAAATAGAATGCAAATATGTCCTCCGCCTGGAGACGAAATCACTGATGCTTAAGGATTCTTTGTCTTCTCCAGGTGAATGGAAAATGTTGTAAGTTCAGTAGAACGTCAGCTGCCAGATGTTGGTGCTAATGTTTTGACAGAATAAGAGACAAATGCATTTCTTAAAGTGGAAGGTAAATGAAATAGTTTGATAGGGAGAAATATGTGGCCTTCCAGGTGTTGTTCAACCAAAACTTCTAAGAGTGGGAGTCCTGTTTTACTTTTCAGATATATAATTGGCATACATGAATACAACGTGCTATTTCACACATTGCTGTTGAGTAGCTGTTTATTTAGTAGGGTTCCAGATTGGGTAACATATGGCTCTCCACAAGTCACTGGATGGCAACGCCCCTCCTGCCTTACTACTGGCTATGATGGATAGGGATTAGGGATGATAAGACAGGACTGGCCACTGCCAAAAGAGCTTTCTTTAATGATGCTGTGGGATAGCCCACAGGCCAGCTCCTTTAAAATCTGGAGGTGAAGCTTACTCAGTACTGAGATAAAGAATATTGAAGAATCTTGAGACAACTTGAGGCACCTTAAATCTGAGGATGTGGCTACTGTCCACAAAGACATATCACAGAAAAATGTGTTAGTCTTCAGAATGCCACAGGCCATTGTTGCTTTTGGAAACACTGCTGTAATAAGTACATAGAACAACTTTGACAGAAATGGCCAAGTGCTGAAGAATCAGCAACCTACCGTGTGCATTTATCTCTGCCTGATGCTGGAGTTCTTGGAATGATCTCCAGCTCCTCCCCCTCACAAAATAAAACATGTCCATGGACTGAAAATGATGTGTGTACAACAGAGCAACTGGACTGCCCCAACAAATGGCAACATTTAGTTATTACATTCCTCCACGGTACTCAGTTTTCTAAATAGAAAGTTTAGAAACATGGGTCCAACTACCTACAAAGACTCCTCTCAACTAGAGATAGGTAGGAACCTAGGTTGAGAAGTTTGTGCTATTTCATATACACAGTACCATGGGTGTTTCACATTCCCTTTCCCTGTCACCCCAGCTATTGATGAACTCACCAGCCAGCATGCACTCAATTGTCTCCTCCTCTTTGGTTGTTCCATGAGTCCCCAGCAGAAGCACAGAAGGCTGGACAGGGAAACCTATGTTCCTGCCAGAGTCTGGTTGAACAGATGAAGAAGATGGGGTGGAAAGGTGTGCATTTCAGCTGGTGAGTGGTGGATCCAGGCAGGGAGACAGGAGAAGGGAACGCACATATGAAAGAGCATGAAATTCTGAACTGAGATTCATGAATATCTCTACTTTCAACCATGAGTTGCATCTCTGGGCCCTATCTTCTTGGGGGGGGGATAAATATATTGTTATCAGCACAGATAAAATTCCTGTGTGAACCCACAGATCAAGGGTACCAGTAGAGGGCAAGTAACAATACTGTTGTGCCATAAAAGTTGTTCAGGGGGAGTTTCTGTAATGCTCCCTATCAAAGCACTTCTCCTGTTGAACTTGAAAAGGGTGCAAGTAATAACTGTGACCTTTCTAACTTACATGCTTTGGGCATATGCAAAAAATTTTTTACAGTCCTACAAGTTGTATAAAAATTCACATCATGCCTTTAATGTCTTCAGTAATTTAGCTCAAAGATAACTCAGTAATAAACTGTTCCTTGCAAAGGGCAAACCATTAGCAAAAGTTTACTTTGAGGCCTTTAAAATTCTTCTCTCCTCTCTCTTGCTCAGGAACCTCAGGGGATATAATCCCTTAAAATGTAGCTCATCCTCAATTAGCAAAAAGAACATATGTACATTCTTTATTAAAATCCCCAGGTATCGTACGTTGCAGTTCACTTCGGCTTTTACAGTTAATTAAAGCTTCGTAGCCATTTTCTGATTCTCCAGCTGGCTGTGGAGAGTTTTAAAGCAGAAACCACTTTAGCTATTACACTGCTGAAAAGCTTGATAATAAACATTAATGGTCGCAGGACTTTCTTCTTGTTCATCCACAGTTACGCGAAGTGCTTTGCCATTAACTTAATTTTCAACACAACAGGGCAAGTTTGTGCAGGAAGCGAGGTGGCAAACAGACTTGCCCATCTTTGATGAAGCTTCATTAAGCAACATTCATTGGAAACATTAGGGATTTTATTTGGGGCTCCACTCTACAACCACCAGTTTAGGAAATGTCTTCAGAAAAGTCAGGTATCTTTTCACTGGGACATCCTGAGAAGCTGGTTGATTTCCACGGCATATGAGCTTGCATTTGACTAATGTGTCCCTGTTGCTTCTGCATGTTCCTTTCTATTCACATTCACATTAGTATTGAAGGTACCTACACTGGACAGTTATAGCTGCCTAGATGCCCTAAGCACACCTGATCTCACCTGATTTCGGAAGCTAAGCAGGGTGGGCCCTGGTTAGTACTTGTAGCTTCAACAGTGGCAGCTGATGAGGACAAAATCGACCTTCCTGCATAGATTTAAACTTGTCTGTCTGGGAGAGCAGTGAGAATAATTTCCATGTTTGTCTAGATATGTGAAAAGGACAAATAATAAATTTTATTTTCATAGTGTTTTAATTTAACAAATTTGGTATTTAAAGTTATATTCTCTGCTTTTTGTTTTTTTAAGTGAGCTTTTTAGGCTATAAGCTCCACATTATTGGACCAGAAATGAAACATTCTCATTCTTCTTCTTATTTTTTACACTTAATATATATTTCTAATGTATTTTGGACTGAATTGGGCATTAATGATATGATCTTGAGTGCCTCTTCTTTTTCAGAATCCACCTTGAACATCAGTCATTTCTTGTATATAATGTAAAAGCCTTTAATGGGAAATTAAACTGGATGGGGAGGGAGGAGAAGCAAGCACTGAATTGGCTACAGGTCCCTTTGCCTTTTCCTCCTCCTGAGCCAGCTGCAAATGAGTTGTTGGCACCCCAGGCCTCAGGGGTGGAAGGGACCTGGGCACTGAGGATGAGAAGGAAGTTGAATAAATGATGCTGAGCTCAGTTGTTGGGGCAGTGGAAGGGGAAAATGAGATGCCCTCTCAAGGTCTTTATAATTCAGTTCCAATCTGATGGTACATTACTAACTCAAGTATGCATATGGTTTTCCATTCCTATATAGTTCTAGTTTGTATGCGCCAAAATGCTTAATACAATTCCATCCCTGCTTTTCTTTTCTTTTTTATTACATGAGCCTGTAACCATTCAATTGGAAGCAAAAGCAAAAGCTTAAGCCAAAACAGGAAAGGAGAAAATATATTAGGGCTATCACATGAACCCCTCTACAAGCTAGCAGAAAGTGGCTTGCAGTGAAGCACCATAACTTATCTGGAGTTGTCTTAACATGAGGAATGCAGTAAAAAATAAAGTTGCAGGTTGTAATGTCTAAAGTCGGGAGGGCCATAAAAAAACTGAAGAAACAACTTCCCCAAAACCTTGGACCAGAGGCTTATACAAGCAGAAGATCTTCTTTTAATAAGGTCTAACTTCTGTCATCTGACAAAAGCTTCCTGTGAGGAGATAAGTCTTTCTGCCAACCACTGTACAGGTGCGGTACCAAGCTACACTAAAATATAGCCATTTTAAAATGACTTTTAAAAATAATTCTTATTTTGGGTGTGTTTGGCTTCCAAATCAGAACATTCTCTCTCTGTGTGTCTTGTCCAAGGCTGAGGGTAAAATAAATTTGTGTGCCTTTGCTACAGGCACCATAGAGATGGACTGCTTCCTTCAGTCCCTCTGGAATCAACCTACAAGAGAAGGTGGCAAAGCTGGTGGATGACCTTGGGGAAACACAACAGTGCTGGAGGAGGTGTTTGAAATATGTCCAGGCAGGTGTTGTGCATCATTAGACCCAGAAGGAAGAAAATGAGCAAGCCCAGCGACACACACACACACACACACACACACACACACACACACACACACACACACACACACACACACACACACACACAGAGAGAGAGAGAGAGAGAGAGAGAGAGAGAGGGGGGGGGGATTTAAGGGGAAGAATCTCTAAACAGAACAAATTCTAGTTCAGGAAAGTTTATGAAGCAGTTAACTTCAGCTATTCTCACTTCTGGATATTATAATACTGTTCACTTTTTCTTGTTGTTTTCTTTTTCTGTCACAAAAGATTACGAATTTAGTGGCATATTGAAAAATGCCCTTCTGAATTGATCAGAAGAATATTAAAAGACATTGGACTGCTGTTTTTGTTTTGTGAATTTGCACAAATGATAAGTCTTCTGCATCATCATCATCATCATCATCATCATCATCATCATCATCATCATCATCATCATCAGCAGCAGCAGCAGCAGCAGCAGCAGCAGCAGCAGCAGCAGCAGCAGCAGCAGCTTAAAACCACAGAGGTGGAAAGAACCCTGTGTATCATCGACTCCAGTCTGTCAAGAAGGCACAACGGGGAAATCAAGCTCCCAATGTGTTGCTCCACAACCAGATCCTTAAACCACTGAAATAATCATAAATGGTGTAATCCAGTGAAGGATTTGTGCCTTTCTGGTGATCCTGCCAACCCTGATCACATGTAAATGTTTTAGTTCTAAAGGAGTTCAGTGGCAATTGTTTCTTTAATAGTTAATCTGATGTTTATCTGAACCAGAGTAAACACGCTGAAATGAGCGGAATGCAATTAGTTGTGAATATCAACTTCTGTTCCTTGCAGCCATATTAATACGACAATGGCTATATCTCAGTGTTTTAAAGTGTAGCTTTCACTGTAAGTCCCACAGATGACTAAAATCTGCCTGTTGAATAAATGGAATGATTTGTCCATTATAGTTAAATGGTACTGAGGGATTTACTTTGAGTCTATATTAACATGCATACCTAATATCTGAGTTACCCCCTCAGTGGGCCCATCTTATTTTTGACTCATGTATTTTCATAAAATATGACATTCAACATGAATACAGGACACAGAGTACTGCTATATATATTCTACACATAAATGTATATAAACCAAATCCCATCAATCTTTATCCAGAAATTTATTATATCTTCTAGACTTACTTCTAAGTAAATATGCATGGAAACAGGATTCTTGTTAGAAAGAAAATCCCACCGGTTTTGATAGAATTTACTGTCAAATACATGCATGGGTAATTGCAGCCACATTGACATTTTCAGGACAGTTTGACAAGGCTAAAAAATTCCCTGCCCCGCTGGAAAGCTCATCTATATGGGCATCCGCATCTCCCTTTAGTTGTGGAAATGTCAAAGTATGGTGACAGAAAATAGTGGGGCATCTCTTGGCCAGTTGTGAACTAAGGTGGACGCTTACCATAATTCTCTCCTAGTGTAGAAAACTTCCATTTTTCATCTCAGTTTTTGTTCCCCTTTCCTGTTCATCAGCTTTTATAATAATAATAATAATAATAATAATAATAATAATAATAATAATAATAATAATAATAATAATAATAATAATAATAATAATAATAAATGGAAATTGAACTTCAGAGACTCTGGGATAAACTGGTACAGGTGGTCCCAGTGGTAATCAGTACGCTGGGTGTTATGCCTAAAGAGCTAAGCAAGTATTTAGAAAAAATTGGGTTTGACAAAGTCACCATCAGTCAGCTGCAGAAAGCCACCTTACTGGGATCTGCTCACATAATTTGCTGATATATCACATAGTCCTAAATGCTTGGAAAGCATTAAACTAGTGATTTGTAATACAAAATCCAGTGTAGTTATCTTCTCTGCTGTGTAATAATAATAATAATAATAATAATAATAATAATAATAATAATAATAATAATAATAATAATAATAATAATAATAATAATAATAAAAGACCCACCAATTAATATAGAATGATGTGCCTCTTGCAAGTTCATCAAACTGTCGAAGAAGTAAAACAAGGAATATAACCAAATATCGAGATTTAGAAATAGAAATTGAAAAGCTATGGGAGGGAACATCAGCTACAGGACAATAATTGGATAAATCATCCACAGCCAGGGCAGGTCTTTTGAGGATGGGCCAGATCACAGTCTCTTACAGGCGAACAGGAAAACTTCCATCCCTGGAGGAAGCAGACACAATCGCAGCTACCCATTCCAGCATGCTCCCTCTGGAGATCTTGATCAGCAAAGATGAGCAAGGGTCGAACAGAGAAGCCGCTGGCTGGCAATAAGCCAGTGCCCTGGGGGCCTCAACTGGAGTCACAGGGCCAAACTCAACAAATCGGGGAGACTGAGGGGATGTGGCACAAGCAATTCTCACGGGCAGATTATTGGAACCGGAGTCCAGATCGGCCCGGATGGCTTCTTTCGAATTTAAAATGAGCTGTGAAAGACTCACTAGTAAAATCACTAGGAAGAACCCTTCGCTGACCAGGAGAGGAGAGGACCTGAACCACCCTAAATAACTCTGCCTGGTGGTTCGAAGGCCTCCTCAATTTTGGGGGAGGCATGAGATCTTTTTGCTTCCCTGATCGCTCTGACATAGCACCTGGTCAGCATTTTAACCACAGCCCTATTACTTTCCATCCAATCTAAAGGTTTGGGAAGTAAATCTAGAGGGATGGAATAGTTAAGGAAGTCCCTTGTTCCTTCTATGTAGTTTGGGAAGCAAATTTACCCTTATACCAAGTTTTCAAATCCATCCAATTCACCCAGCTGAATCCATCTTTCCACTGACAATAGCCCTTTGTAGCGATCTTGGGGGCACACATACATGCACGTGCACGCACACGTGCGCGCGTGCGCACACACACACACACACACACACACACACACACACACACACAAATCTACAGATTAATTTCTTGGTCACACCTCATCCCTTTAGCCCTTGACACTTGTCAGATCTGGCCTTGGACTGCTTGGCAAATCAGAAAATGGCCCTTAGCGATGCTGAAATCAGCCCCATCCCTGACGTTCACATGAAAGTGATCACATCAAGTTTCAAATGACATTTAATTATTTTGCAAGGTTTTTTTTTTTAAAAAAAATCCCTAGCTTTCATAAAAATGAATGCTTGTCTGGATTTTAGCACTTGGCTCATCAGCAGGAGTCCAGCCTAGCATCCTTTTGAAGGAAATGCCACAGCCAAGGAACTGTCAGTGAAAATTAAGAGATCGTCAAAAGGCTCTTTAATCCTCTTTTTCAATGTTATGAAGAACATAAGAGGCTTCGACAGAATCCTGGCCCTATTCAGTCATTCTTTCTCTGGTCCTCTCCAGCATGCACAGAGGCGTGTGCCCAGCTGCTGTAAAAAAGGACATCCCTGCAGAGATGTTCATCATTGGTGGAGAACAAATCTTGATGACCCAAAGCTCAAAGTTCTCCCTGAAAACTGCCCATGTGGACAGAGAAATGAGTAAGAGCAGAAGGTCTAGGGACTCCCTTCTAACCGCTGGCCAGAATTTAGATAAGTAATAATTGGATAGTATTGTCACCTTTTGTGCTGCTCAGTTGCTCACCCCTATGTTCATACTTCAACTGAGGAGCAACTGAGTTAGGTAGGTTACAGAATTACTCTGCAAAAGGCTTTGATGGGGAGTGGAAAGTTAGAAGATGCCCGTAAGAGTCTCACGTTAGTGAAGATTTCGAAGAGGTAGCCATGTTAGTCTTTGGAAGAATTCCAGGCACCTCAAAGACTAACTATTATATTTTAATGTAAGCTTTTGTGGGCCAGGTCCATGTCTTTGAGCATTTAAGAAGCTTTATGAGATGTTAAATCTAATATACAATAGCATATAAGTTTTATATCAAATATTCATTGGCTGTTGGATGCATGGTACATTTGTGTGCATGTATGTTACCATACATCCAACAGCCAATGAATATTTGGTATGAAACTAACAGTATTGTACTGAACATCTCATTCTGCTGCTGTTTGTTGGAAGAAGTAGACCAGATCTATAAGGGTGTATCGGGGTTGGGGGGCGGAAGGGTGCATTTGTCCTGGGTGCAGCAATCTGGGGGGGCCTGGAGGGGGAACAGGAGGAGGAAGCCATGTGCCCTTCCGCCAACAGTCCTCCTTTCCCTGGGCTAAGGCTTGGGTGCCGCAGCCTCCTTCTCCACCACTGTGTGCCAGGCAAGTGGCAACGCAAGTAGGCAGGCATGCGGGGAGTGTGGTGGCTGCGGCACCCTCCTCCTCCTCCTCCTCCTCCTCCTCCTCCTCCTCCTCCTCCTCGATGTCTTGCTCTGGGCTCACCATGGGAGAGGTAAGGTGCACACACACACACACACACACACACACACACACACACACACACACACACACACACACACACACACACACACACACACACACACACACACACACACACACACACACCTGCCCACCTGCCCCACACCTGCTGGACTGCCCCCCATTGTGGGTGGATGCAATGGGGAGGGCGAGGGGCAGAGGGGCAGAAAAACAACTTTGTCCCCAGGTGCTCCAAAACCTTGCTATGCCGCTGGTGATCCACAAAAGCTTACATTAAAATACAGTAATCTTTAAGGGGCTGCATGTTTTTGCCTTTTGTTTTGTTTTGTTTCTTTGATTTTTGCCTGGAATTTATGTTATGAACCGTTATGTTATGAACTATTTCTGTTATGAACTGTTCTACAGCTTCTAAAAGAGATTTCTTGATTACATGTTTGCCCTTCATTTTGCGATTTTATGTGTCACATACTCTCAGGGGAATATAGAATAATACACCACTTTTCTACCATAGGCTAACTCTCTGCCTTATATTGACATCTGATTTTATTTTTGTAATTATATTTCAACGTAACTCTAAGGTCAACTGTATTATAAGAACATGGTTAAACATGTTTTAATGTAGGTTTTAATGTTGATATTTGGCATCATTCCCCTGTCGCTCCATGTTGTTTAAGTACTGCACTGTTACTCTAGGCCAGTGATGGCGAACCTTTTAGAGACCAAGTGCCCAAACTATGATTCAAAACCCAATAATTTTTGCAAAGTGCCAATACAGCAGTTTAACCTGAATACAGGTGGCTGTGAAGGGGCAATGTCAGGTGCCCACAGAAAGGGCTCTGAGTTCCACCTTTGGCACCCATGCCATATGTTCACCAACACTACTCTAGGCAAATGTTGCCGAATCTATAGCACAGGTGTCAAAGGTGGCACTTGGAGCGCTTTCTGTGGGTACCCAACATCACCTCTTCACAAGCACCTGTATTCAAGTTAAATTGCTGTATTGGCACTTTGGGAAAAATTAGTGGGTTTTGAATTGCAGTTTTGGTACTCAGTGTCTAAAAGGCTCGCCATTACTGCTCTAGGCATTTCAAAAGGATTTCCTGTGACTAAGACATCTTTTAGGAAATGACCTGAAGGATCTAGTTTCTGAGTGGGTGGGGAATCTTGGCTCTCTTGTTTTTGTGTGAATAAAGGCACATGTAAGCCTGGATGCAAGCCGCTGCCTAGATGCCCTAAGCACATCCGATCTTGCCTGATTTTGGAAGCTAAGCTGGGTAGGCCCTGGTTAGTACTTGGATGAGATACCTCCTAGGAATACCAGGTGCTGTAGGCACCTGGAGTAGGAACTGGCAAACCACTCCAGTATTCCTGGCAAGAAAACTCCATGGATATGGAGTCACGAAGAGTCGGTAACGACTGTAACAACACAACACACATGCCTGGATGCAGTGGTGTTTTCCAAATCAGCCTTCTACCACCATGGTCAAATTAACAACTACAGTGCCTCTTTCTGTGGGATTCCCCCCCCCTCCCGATGCCAATCATTTCCCTCACCTCAGGTGATAGCTGTGCATCCAGCAATATCAATTAGGTAAAGATTTTAGAAACATTGGAAGAGTTTCTGTATATATATTTATTTTTATTGTTCTTAATTGTGAAGCACTTGCCATTTAAAAAAAAATCCCCTCCCCCATATCAAGAAAATTAAGCAAACAAAGGCTAGCTAAATACACAAATAAATAATCACACACACCACCCCAAAAACTAGTAGAATATGAAGTGTTTCCCCGCTCACAGCACATTATTTATTTATTTATTTATTTATTTATTTATTTATTTATTTATTTATTTATTTATTTATTTACTACCCAAAGGTCTCCGGGCGGCTCACAATCAAAACAAATAAAACATCAAAATACATATTATGTCTTCTCTTCTCAGCAGGTTGCACCAGACAGGCCAGACAGGCAGAAAAAGTAAATCGGAAAGGGAGAGGAAAAAGAGGAGGGGAAATGTGCTCCCAGGATCATGTGTATGTGTCCCAAAATACCCCAAGGAAGCAGATGTGTAAACGTGGTGACCCTGGCAACAGTAGCAAAACTAATCCAAAGAAATGGGTGAATTCTCCAAATTGGTGTGTGTGTGTGTGTGTGTGTGTGTGTGTGTGTGTGTGTGTGTGTGTGTGTGTGTGTGTGTGTGTGTGTGTGTCTGTCTCTCTCTCTCTCTCTCTCTCTCTCTCTCTCTGTGTGTGTGTGTGTGTGTGAGAGAGAGAGAGAGAGAGAGAGAGAGAATGATCAAGGATAGAGGCACAGAAGCTGGCCATCTGACAGGCAGGCAGCCCAAACCAAGATGGAGTGCATGGGTTGCTCTGTAAGCATTAGTCCCACCCTCCCGGAGCAACTGAAGCAAAAAAAGAGAATGGAGTTCCAACTGATCCAAGCACTTCAAAGCTGGCATGTCCCTGCAAATGTTCTGATTAACTTTGACAGCAGCCCTTATGACACTCTTGGAAGAAATCCCAAACAATGTGGCAACGAAAAGGTGAAAGAAAGGCTACACAAAAGAGGAAGTATGAAAGAACATGAAACTCTGACATAATCCTCTTTCTTTAATACAAATAATTCATGTTTTAGATTAGAGAAAGAAAAGAAAATGCAGGTGAGGCAGAAAGAGCCTGTGATTTTTTTCTTATATTTCATTAAAATACAAAAGACCCATAGCTAGTTAAACTCACTCAGTATTGCCTACTTCACAAGATTAGGTTAAGGACAAAGGGAGGAAAGTCATGCATGCCAGGAACATTGAGATGTAAACACTAGTTAGAAGAGAGTAAGAAACAACTAAGTGGATCTGATATGCTGCTACCATTAATAGGGGGAAAAAAGATTAGAAATAGAGATGGGCACGACCAGAAAAAATGACGTTTCGATTTTTCGTTTGTCGGAATGGGTCTATTTCGTTCCGTTTCCATTTGTCGTGAATTTTTTTGAAAATTTGTCATTTTGACGTTTCGTTCGTCGTTTCTCGTTTCTACCACGATTTAGCGAGATTTGACTTCCCAGAGCATGGGGGCGTCCCACAATGACCCAGAGCAGTCAGAAAACACTTTCAACTGGGTGATGAATAAGATATTTAATAAATATATCATAGCATAAGACTGCATCCTATGCAATAAAGCAAAGTGGGCAGAATGCAATATTCTTTTTTTCTCTTGGTCAACGCTGACTGAACCAGCCACCCTACTTGGTCTGGCTGCCTGTTATACTTTTTGTTGTTGTTTTGAAGCCTTTATCCATCTCATCTCCCCTCCACCTCTCAGAGGCAGCAGGAGACACAGTATTCCGCCCCCCCCCGAAAAAATCTGGATGAGGGTCTACTCCTCTCAATGTCCCCTCCCCATGACACTCCTTGTAAAGCCAAGCAAATGCCACCCTGGTCAACTAGCGGTCAGAGATTAAGATGCTTTTCCCCTGCACACTCATCCGGATGAGTGCCCCTCAACCTCTTGGGGAATCATCGCCAGCTGGAGTATCCAAAGGAGCTGACTGGCAGAATCCCCAAGGATCAAATTCAGGACAGAGCAGAGGGAGCGCCCGGTGGGAACACTCTGGAAACGCCATACCAGCGCGGCCCACCTGAGCCGCCTGCCCAGCCTTTGCCTGGGCAGGTTTGGCCTTTGCCTCAGATTCTTGGCCCCAGCATGACAACTGAGGAGCCTGGTTCGCTCATGGAGCAGACCTTCTCCCTCCTTGACCAGGTGGCGCAGTCCCATGCCCATCTCCAGGGCAGACATCCTCCGCTGCCCTCCACCCCGTCCAGCTTCCCTGCCAGGTCGCCGGAAGTGGCCTAACCCTAACCCTAACCCTTACCCTAACCCTAACCCTAACCCTGTAACTGTTTTCATTGGGGGCCGACTTGCTAGAAGGGCCGCCTGGGAAGAACCCCCCCCCGGGACTGCCAGCAAAAGGACCACTGGTTTTCCAAGAACTGATCAGCAAAGGCAGCCATTCAGAGAGCAGGAAGGATGGGTGGTGGGGTTGGACCTGCTGCCTTGAACGATTGGGGTGCAGGCAGCTGAGCCCGATTTGTGACAGTCCACGCAGCAAAGCCACAAAGCCAGAGCGCCAGGGAATTTTTCTTGGATGGGGAGGCATTGTTTCAGCGGCTTCCTTTGGAGGGCACAAGGCCAGAGTTCTGCCTACCCAGTGGAGACAAGAGTCCACGCACGCAGCAAAGCCACGAAGCCAGAGTGCCAGGGAACTTGAGGAATGGATTGTTTCAGCCACCTACCTTGGAGGCCACAAGGCCAGAGTTCTGCCAACCCAGTGGAGACACAATCCACACAGGAATGCCATGAAGCCAGAGCTTTGGAGGCCACGAAGCCAGAGTTTTGGAGGCCAGAAAGCCAGAGATTTGACTGCCCAGTGGAGACACAGTCTACGCACGCACGCAGCAAAGCCACGAAGCCAGAACGGCAGGGAAGTTCGGAGAGGGATTCTTTCAGCTGCCTACTTTGGAGGCCACCAAGCCAGAGTTTTGACTGTCCAGTGGAGACACAGTCCACCCAGGAAAGCCACAAAGCCAGAGCTTTGGAGGCCACAAAGCCAGAGTTTCGGAGGCCACAAACCCAGAGTTTTGACTGCCCAGTGCCCAGTGGAGACACAGTGTACGAACGCACGCAGCAAAGCCACAAAGCCAGAATGGCAGGGAAGTTCAGGGAGGGATTCTTTCAGCCGCCTACTTTGGGGGCCACCAAGCCAGAGTTTTGACTGCCCAGTGGAGACACAGTCCACCCAGGAAAGCCACAAAGCCAGAGCTTTGGAGGCCACAAAGCCAGAGTTTTGGAGGTCACAAACCCAGAGTTTTGACTGCCCAGTGCCCAGTGGAGACACAGTGTATGCACGCACACAGCAAAGGCACGAAGCCAGAACGGCAGGGAAGTTCGGGAGGGATTCTTTCAGCTGCCTACTTTAGAGGCAACCAAGCCAGAGTTTTGACTGCCCAGTGGAGACACAGTCCATGCACGCACGCAGCAAAGCCACGAAGCCAGAATGGCAGCGAAGTTCGGGGAGGTATTCTTTCAGCCGCCTACTTTGGAGGCCACTAAGCCAGAGTTTTGACTGCCCAGTGGAGACACAGTCTACGCACGCATGCAGCAAAGCACGAAGCCAGAACAGGAGGGAAGTTCAGGGAGGGATTGTTTCTGGCCTGGTACTTTTATCTCTCAACGAAGCTTTCAGGAACGAAGCCAGAGTTTTGGAGGCCACAAAGCCAGAGTTTTGGAGGACACTAGGCCAGAGTTTTGGAGGCCACTAAGCCAGAGTTTTGCCTGCCCAATGGAGACACAGTCCACCCAGGAAAGCCACGAAGCCAGAGTGCAAATGTTAGGGAGGGATTGTTTCTTCCGCCTTTGGAAGCCGGAATGCGAGTTGGAAGGAATCTCCCCTCGTTCTGCAAAGGGATTTCCGAACCTGGACTGTAACCGGTGGGAGTGAACCCCCCCCATGTTGGAGAACAGAGTACCCCAATTCTTAACAAAATAGTTGATGATGACTGTGCCTGTTAAAGTTGGTCTCCTCAAGTGATTTTCCGCCTAGAGGTGGGGGCAGCCGGGGTTGCTGCCTAGGGAAGTCGAGGAGATTGGCCGACAGGGCGCATGTCAGCTCGGAGGCTGAACTTGAAGCACTGAACTGCTGATAGGCTGAAGGAGAAGCACCTAGAAGGCCTCCTCCAAGCCGGGAGTCCCGGGAGCCTGACAGGCAGGCTTGAAGGCAGAGAGACGGGCAGGCAGCCAGGCAGGCAGGGAAGCAGGCAGTCTGGCTTACATTTAGGAAGGCAGGCTTGCAGGGTACACACCCAGGCTAGGGAAGCACAAAGCCAAAGTGCCAGAAGGGAGGATTGTTTCTGCCTTTGGAGGCAGAATTTCTCCACCCCAGGAGACCGAGTTTCGTCAACCCAGGAGACAGAGTGGATGCAGGAGAACAGGGCTATTTCTTTAAGGCTGTAAGGAGAGCTAGGCCCCTGCTAATCAGTCTTTGAGGTAGGTTGTTGTAAAGTGCATCTCGACCACTTTGTAAGCAGAGTGGTTCCAAAACCCCAGGGAAGGGAGGAACACACCGAGGAAGACAGATATTAGGGTGTACTACACTCAGACCAGCCATGGCCAACGGGGAAATATTGGGCCTACACTGACCCTAGAAAAAAATATTCCTGGGCTGCTATAAAGACCAGGGAAGCCCTATAAAAACAGGGCCAATTATGTAGCCCTTATTAGATCCATACATGCAGCGGAATTACAGGCATTCAGCCAGACAAAGGTGGAAGGCAGGCAGGCAGGCGAAGCATTCAGGCAGGCAGTCATATAGACAGAGCAGACAGCCAGGCATAACTGTGTTGTGCTGGTGGAATGTTAGGATGGGAGGCATACAGGCATTGGTTAGATTGGGTTAGGGTTAGGGTTAGGGGAAGTTGTACGGCTGCAACTCCAACAGTCTTGTCCGGTTCAAAATTATAAACATTGAGTCGTCCTTCCTGATTCGGAGCAAGGCAAGGGCTAGACAAATTGGGCCTACACATACCCTTTGAAATGACACATTGAGTGGTCCTCCCTGGTTCGGAGCCAGGCAAGGGCTAGACAAATTGGGCCTACACAGACCCTTCGAAATGACACATTGAGTGGTCCTCCCTGGTTTGGAGCCAGGCAAGGGCTAGAGAAATTGGCCCTAAATATAGAGATTCCCTTCGAAATGATACATTGAGTGGTCTTTCCTGGTTTTGAGCCAGGCAAGGGCTAGAAAAATTGGGCCTACAGATACAGTATGATTCCCTTCGAAATGACACATTGAGTGGTCCTCCCTGGTTTTGAGCCAGGCAAGGGCTAGAAAAATTGGACCTACAGATACAGTATGATTCCCTTCAAATGACACATTGAGTGGTCCTCCCTGGTTTTGAGCCAGGCAAGGGCTAGAAAAATTGGGCAATAATCAAACCCTTCAAAATGAGTGGGAATGCAGGAAGGCAGACAGACAGGAAGGCAGGCAGGCAGGCAAGCAGGCAGGTAGGCACAGGGCCAGCCAGGCAGGTAGGCTGGTAGGCAAGCAGGAAGGCAGGAAGGCTGGCAGGAAGTTGGGCTTGCAGGGAGGAAGCCAAGCTGGGAAGCAGGCATAATTGCAGGCAGGCAGGCATAAGTGTTGTTCTGGTAGTGCATGTTAGAGCAAGGGAGGCCTGTTTGGAAGGAACAGGTGGAAGAACGACTGTGGACCTAGGTAGGGTAATCCCAATGTGGAAAGGTTGAAGCAGATGAAAGTCAACCTTTCCACGGTCTCCGTGTCCAGACAAGAGCGGCGCGGCCTCAGGACATCTCCCATGTGGGAGAAGACACGCTCACTCTGGACACTGGCGGGTGGGATGGACAAGAGGTTAAACGCCAGAGTTGAAAGAGCGAGCCAGATATCTGCCTTTCTGGCCCAGTAGTGGAATGGGTCCAAGGTGAGGAGTTGGAAGGGCTCCGCCATGTACTCCCTCACCATGGTCCAAGCGGGGTCTGGTTCTTCTTCCTCCCTTGCCTCCACTGAGGAGGAGACTGCCATGGCTAGGGCAGAGGCCAGGTAGTTGGCTGCTGGTAAGAAACCTGGTCTCTGAGTGTACACCCCTGCTGTAGAGGAGGAGGAGGACCCTTGCGAGGATTCCTCCTCTGCATCGCTCTGGCTTCCGTGCGCCCTCAGGAATGCCTGGGCCTGATTTGAGGCAGCCCTTGCAACTTGACGGCATAGCTCCGTCTTCCAGGAGTTTAGGTCGGCAGCGCTGCCCGCCAGGGAAGCATTGACGCGAGGGTTGCACAGGCAGGCCATCTGGCACACCTTTTCCCTCCTCAGTAGGCTAAGGTGGGTATCCACGCCGGTCAGCAGCCTGTCTGCCAAGGGCCTGCACTTTGGGAGAAGATCGGCTTCTTCCTGGATACTGGCCTCTAGGCGTTGGCGAAGGGCATTTACCAGGGGGAGTACGTGGCCCAGGCTGGCATTGTAGTTGCTGAGGACGTGGGTGGTCTCCTCAAAAGGCTGCAGGATACCCACCATCTGGGAGAGGGCAAGCCACTCGGTAGCACCAATGTCCAAAACCCTCCCTCAGGCAGGACGGGAGTGTGGGACATGACGTATTCCACCACTTGCCTCTGCTCCACCAGGCGCTTGACCATTTCGTAGGTGGACTTCCACCGGGTGATCACGTCTTGGATCAGGACGTGCTCTGGTCTGCCCGTCGCCGCCTGCCTCTCACGCATCATCCTGGATGCCCAATGGCATCACCCACCACTAGGTGCAGTTTGTGTGCTGCGCACACGATGCCCTGTAGCCCTGTCCTTTCAACCACGTTGATCATGTTACGGCCTGCGTCAGTAACCATGAATCCGTGATTGACCTGCCCCTCGGGTGCCCACTCTCGCAGTGCCGTCTTGAGGACCTCAGCAATGTGGATGCCTTTGGCACTGTCCTCCATGCTTTGTGCCTGGAGAAGCACCACTCTGTACCCTCTTGGGGTGCTCCCTTCTGGCTCCCCCTGCAGCTGTTCTTAGGATGCCCTAGTGTCAAGGACCTCCTTGGGTTGCGACCAATGAGCCGTCAGAGAGAGGTATCCGTGGTGCCCACCGGTCCAGAGGTCGGAAGTGAAGTGGATCTTCCTTCCTCTGGCCGCCTGCAGCAGGGCCCGGACCATGTCCCTGACGGACTCATAAAGGGAGGGAATCACACGGCTGCTGAAGGTACGATGGGATGGAGGCTCGTACCATGGAGCCACATGCTTCATCAGGTGCCTGAAGCCTGATGACTCCACAAAGGAGAGGGGCAACCCGTTCATGGCCACCATTTCACCAACCACGCGAGTGGTGGTCTCCTGTGCCTTGGCCCTATTTTGTTGGCTGACAAAACTCCCACACAGCAGCACCACTTCCTGCAGAGTGGCCTGCCTCTTCCACTCTCAGCAGAGCTGTCTCTGGAGTCCTTCCCCATGCCTGCTTCCCCCCTCTTCCTCCCTGAGGAACCAGGGCCCGACACTGTTCCAGGCAGAGTCCCAGGGTGCCTTCGCCTGAGGTGGCTATGCAAGCCACTTGAGGAGAGGTGTTTGGCGTCATTCCCCCTGCGCATGACCACCTCACATTTCTTGCACACCACAAGCCTTGAGTCTTCCGGGCTGTTATGAAAATGCTCCCAGAGAGAGCCGCGAGGCTTATGGAAAGTACTGCCCCCTCTGGTACTGCCTGCCGCTGCTGTGCTGCTGGTGGTGTGGCTTGTACTCTGCTGAGACAATTGTCTGCTGCTGTCACTGGGGGTACTCTGGTCCTGGGTGGAAGGAGGGCTGCTACTTCCATCACCCATGCCAACAGGTCCTCAGAATCCGGCATATTCATATGCAAAGAGCCTGTTTCTGATTCCGAGTCCTCGTCTTCCTCCTGATAAACGGGGTGTGTGTCCATGTCAAAGCATGTTGGCGATGTGGCTCACATGCAGTCATCCATGCTTCCCTCAGTGACAGAAGATGGTCCAGTCGTGCTGGTTGTGCAGCTGCTGCATGGAGAGGGAGTGGCAGCAATATCACTATCTGCACTACTTCCTGTGCCTTCCTTCAGAAATGTGCCCCTATTTATTTTAGTGGGGGTCCCCCTGCCCTTTCCTCTGGCTCTGCCACCCCTCCTCATTTTTTATTTCTCAAAAGTATTAGAAATATATTTTCTTATTATATTTGTGTTAAGTAACAAACTATTCTAATAAACCTATCCTTTTGACCCACAAACGTACTCTCACACTGTGTTCTTTTGTACTAGCTTTCAATGTTGCCCTGCTGGCCCTTGGTATAATTTTCTAAATTCGGAATTCAACTTGATCCACTGAAATGGAGGAAAACCTAGAAAACAAATGGTAGTATTTGAAATGAAACTAAATCCAGACCGGAAGTCCAGAAGAACTGCTCTTCACTTCTTCAGCACTCAGTCAGCAAAACTGCAGTGCATGCAGGCACAGTCAGAGAATCAAATAAAAATAGTTTTCTAAATTCTGAATTCAACTTGATCCACTGAAATGGAATGTGCCTGCCTGTGTCTTCAAGTGCACACACAACACAACAAGTGTATGTATGTAAACAAACAAACAATGAGCTGGAGTGATGAATAAATAATATTGTAAAAGATTTATATTGTCCCCATTTGGAGGAGGTTCAGTTTCTTGCACCCCCCCCCAAATTGTGGGTGTGTGCAAGCAAATTAGGCTCTCCCTGCCTGTAATTGAACTGGTGGTGTGTCACTGGAATTTGTAAAATGAGGTAGGGTAGTGTTGTATTCCTCCCCCCCCCCCCAAAAAAAGCAGCAGCAGCAGCAGCAGCAGCAAATGCAACTGGTTGCCTTATTTCAGCCCCCCAATGAATGATCTTGAATTGGTAGGGGTAGGTAGGATGAATGCCCCCCCCACAGATTAGGCTGATATCAATGTAAGCAGCAGCAGCAGCAGCTAGACAGGTGGCTTCAGCCACAGCCCAAAAATAAGCCTGAAGTGAAAAGAGAGGAGTGTGGTACTATGCCTCCCAAGAAAGATATTGGGGTGTAAATACAATATAGTTTAGTAGTTGCAGTCAGGGTCAGGGAATAAAATAAAAATAATTTTCTAAATTCTTCTGATCCACTGAAATGGAATGTGTCTCTGTGTTCAAGTGCACACACAACAACAAGTGTGTGTATGTAAACAAACAAACAATGAGCTGGATTAATGAATAAATAATATTGTAAGGCTGATATCATCATAAGCAGCAGCTGGACAGGTGGCTTCAGCCACAGCCCAAAAATAAGCCTGAAGTGAAAAGAGAGTAGTGGTACTATGCCTCCCAAAAAGATACTGGGGTGTAAATAAATACAATATAGTTTAGTAGTTGTAGTCACGGAATAAAATAAAAATAATTTTCTAAATTCTTCTGATCCACTGAAATGGAATGTGTCTCTGTGTTCAAGTGCACACACAACACAAGTTTAAAAACAAACAATGAAGTAAGTAATTAGTAAACTAAATAATATTGTAAAATATTCTCCACTTAGGATAGAGGTTCTGTTCTTGGCTTGCACCCCAAATGTGTGTGTGTGTGTGCAAGCAAATTGAAGTTGGGGAAAATAGAAAATAAAGGGTAGTATATAATATATTTTAAAATAAATCCACACCTCCCACTCCCAGTCGACCCTCCCCCTTTATCCAATATCAGAAAAATCCTCTCCCCACAAACAGCCAGAGAAGAGAACAAAGAAAAAAAAAACTCTAACTGCTTCCCTTCGCCAGACAAAGCTGCAGGGAATCAAAGAAATTATTTTCTAATAAAATCAATTCCCTCCCTGCCTGCCTAAATTAAAAGCCTAAAGCCTCCACCCAGGCCTCCCTCCTTAATCTCGATCAGATAGCCAGCAGCAGCCACAGTCCTCCCTCAAACACATCCAAGACCCGACTGCGATTTCTGGAAGGTGCCTCGGCTTTTTATACCCTCAGAGACATCCAGAAGTGTCAGTCAAAACCTGGCCATGCCATTGGTGGAATTGTTCAAAAAAATTGCATGGTCCCATCCCATGCCCAGCCCAAATGGGCAGGTCTAAAAAAATAAAAAATAAAATAAAATAAAATAAAATCAATGTGATGTTTTATTGCTATAAAAAAACCCACTGCTGCTACTATTAAAATTCAGGCATTTAAAATGAATAAATTTCACAAGTTTCTGTTGTGATTTGGTGTGTTTTTTTGGCCACGATTTCAAAACAAAAATTGTGGTCGCCATTTTGGACCCCCCCCCACCGCATGGCATGGCGAGACTATGAGGATGACACCCCCCAGCCTGGTGCAAGCAGCCCAGGAC
This sequence comes from Phrynocephalus forsythii, assembly GCA_029282475.1. Taxonomy (NCBI): domain Eukaryota; kingdom Metazoa; phylum Chordata; class Lepidosauria; order Squamata; family Agamidae; genus Phrynocephalus; species Phrynocephalus forsythii. The sequence goes on along the minus strand of JAPFRF010000003.1, from coordinate 30,513,077 downwards.
AGGAGAGGAGGGGGGAAGGCTGGGGACCCCCCCTAGAAACCACCCCTCTGGTAGGTGTCCTCAGGCAGGCATATTTTCGCCTGCTTTTTCGGCTGGGAGTCGGGGTTTTTTTTTAACTTTTAAAAACTTTTTCTGTGCTTCGCATCGCGCGATCGCCGTGATGCCACAAACGGAAACGAAAAACCCGACCAAATTTTTCTTTTTTCGGTTCGAGTTCGAGTTGTAACGGCTTAATTACCGTTACCGTTACTTCCGGAAATGAAAGACCGAAAACGGAAATGAAGATTTCGCCACTCTGTGCCCATGTCTAATTAGAAATAAGATTGCTCAGACATGCTGCATTTACCCTTTGCTAATACTCATCCAAGATCAAAACAAAACTTGCAGGCCTAAAAGTACCATCAACACTTTGCTTATTGTGTATATATGTTCTGAATGTCACTCACTCTCTACTGATTACAGTAACATTTGCATTTACAAACTCTTCTCTAATTGTTCTGGCTAACAGAAGTGAAAGATGTTACTTGAGATGGCAATATGCATGTGCTTTTTTTCCAACCAGAAAAGACTAGTGGAAAACAGTAAGCTCTCCCCCACCCTATCTCATGGTCATTGTAATTTGTGTGTTGTGTCTCTGTTTACATTTGTATCTGTGTGGAGCATACTGTTTCTTTCATTTTCATACTTGTACCTGTGCACTGAGCACACATAAAAGGACATGAGAATCATCAAGAATGGTACCAACAACCATCAAGTGCTTCACGTTCTTAATTAGAGAAGCAATCAGTCTAATGTCAGGCAATGCACACAGGTGATGACAGTAAAAGTTCGTGCAACACAGGCAGTGGGAAAAACTGGTCATTTTGTATTATAAAGCAGTTCTACATACACACATATTCACACAATGGCTTCCCCGCACCTCCTGGTGAGGCGCAGGGGAGGCTTTGCCAGCTGTCAGTAGGCAGGCAGTGGTTGGGCTACGCAACTGGCATAGCTTACGCCGATAGCGTGGCCATATAAAGGGTGGCCGCGCCCCCTCCACCGCCTGCCTGTGCAGTCTTCGGATCCCGACGGCGAAGGACGTGCCATCGGGAGCTCCGAAGACGGTTTCAGATTAAAAAAAAGTTTTGCTTACTAGCGGAGAAGGGAGGCGGGAGGGAGCCTTGCCGAGCTCCTGTGAGTTTGCAGGGCACAGAGGGTGGGGGGAGGGTTCCCAGGATGACCGATCAGGGAAGGGCGGACTCGCCCCCACAAACCCCTTACCGCGGATGAGCGCCAGGGAGCGGGATCGCGGTGGCAAGGCCATGCCGTGGCGCTGACCAGCTGTGCGGGTGAGCTGTCGGGTGAGAGCCGGCGTGCCTGCTCGCGGCGGGAAGGCCGGCACTCAGTGTGACGAGGTGGGCCCGCCTTCCACGCGTATGGCCCCGTATCACCTATTCCCCTTCGTCTGTTACGGGGGCTATTACTGGGGGGAGGGGTGGTAGCGCCTGCTGCGGACAGCCCCACCTTCCCCCCCTAGGAAGTCAGGGGCCCTGCCCCATACCTGTTACTCAGCCTGTGCAGTGGCCCATCTGTTGCAAGCTGCCTCGGGCCTACATCCAGGCCCTTGAACGGTGGCCATTTTGGGAGGCCAATTTCCCCCATCCATCTTGATCTACCACTATAGCTGGCCATCCAGATTAGGGTCTCCCTTAACTAGACACCCAATACAGGGTCCTACCGGGGGGGCGTGCTATTTTGGGGATCTCCCACTTAAGCTTGCTGGTGGCCCACCCCCTTTAGACATCCACCTGCTATCACCTGGTGGCCATTTTTTTGCAGCTCCTAAATAGCTGCTCCGGCCTAGTTTTAAAAAAAAACTTCATCCGTGGGCATCCGCCTCTTGGGGCGCTACAACATGCCTAAGGCCCATAGGGTGCAACCATCCATCACCCCGCCTATCTAATAAACCTCGAATTTTCAATTCCCCATCGAGTCAATATGGCACCCAAGAAGGGACCTGGAAAAGGCAAGGGCAAGGCCCCAGCAAAAAAGAGGCTTCCGCCCGAACCCACCCCTTAGTCACCATCATCCTTGGATGAGGAGTGGCCGCGCTTGGCGGCTGCATGGAAAAAATTGTCTCGTCTGGAGCGCGAGAATGCCAAGAAGCGGGGGATGGCAGCGTCGTATGGGGGAAGCCAGACCCTGGGTGAGGTGCAAGGCCATAGAACATCTGCCTTGAAAATGGTAACTGAGCTTATGTTGACTCGTATCACATCTCTTGAATCGTCTCTTGCGGGACCTTCGGGTCAGACCACAGCAGCTTCTATTCCTAGGCTTACTGACGACTCAGCTGGCCCGCGGAAACCACCGCCCCAGCATCGACTGGTCCAGATGGCGGCATTATCCTTGACACCCCTGGCCGCTATTGAAGAGGAACAACAGCACGCCATCGACTTGTCCTGTGCTACTGGAGTTACAGCACCGCTTCAGCCAGCGCCCCCTGCCCGTCCAGAGTGGGGTGAGTCAACATCCTTTTATACTACTACACATAGGCAAGTCTCATGGCCTTGGCCTGAGAGCACCCCGACCACCCGAGTGCAAGGTGAAGCTGTATCCACCACACAAACGGCTGCCCCAGGGTACAGGCAGACCAGTGATTACGGTCACCCGTTCCGGGCTGAGGTGGCGGCACAAACCAAGCCCATATTAGATTTGTCAGTTCCCACTCCCGTAACAAAGTCGGTCTGCGTGGCACCATCGTTGACATCGCAGTCCACATCAGGCTCTGCCACAGAACCTGAACCTTCCAAACCTGGGATCGGCGAGTTGCCCGAAGGTGATGAATCCCTGCCATTGGGTGATCACCTGTCCGAAGGCATGGTTGAGAAGATTGTATCCGGCAAGTATATTGATATCTTTGAGCTGCTCAATAGGGAGATCGATGTGAAAGAATTGGACAAACTAGACGATAAAGAGAAGGAATGGATCCGGAAACGCAAGCCGGATCGTTCCCGGAATAATTGGTTGAATGCCTTCATTATTTTTGCAGGCATTTACTCGAAAGCAAAACCCCAAAAGGGTGCCGATCTGTGGCATTATTTGGATTTGATTATTAGGGCGCATCTAGATTTTCCTTCCATGGCCTGGCTCATGTATGACGAGGGGTTCTGCCAGAGGATCGCTAAAGATCCTACCCTTCGATGGGACAGGCCACACAGTTACCTTTGGTTGAGAGTACTAGGGTCCAACCGGGCAAATGAGCGATTTGACAGTGGCCACCCCGTTTTGCGGTCTGGCGCTCCTGGAAATTCCCACGCTGCTGCGGGCCAGCCTGTTCAACCACAGCTGGTCTGCTTCGATTACAACAGCAAGGGATCCTGTGGGCGTCGCCAGTGTAAATTCCACCACATCTGTTCGACCTGTGAGGCGAACTACCCAGCTTCTACTTGCTCCCGGGGTTGACCTGGGGGTGAGGGCAGTAGGGACCAGGGAGGGAAACGAAACCAGCCCGGCGCAAATCTACTCCCAAAAGGGACCTAGCCCAATCAGGATTGGGACTTTGAGGGCGTGGCTCCATAGCTACCCCTCACAAGCAGATGCGCGTTATCTCATAGATGGGTTCTGTTTTGGTTTCCGAATTCTGGCTTTGGGTGAACGAATGCCCTACATGGCCCCCAACCTCATATCTGTTAAAGGCAGGGAGGACGTAGTAAGGCAAAAAATTGCGGCCGAACATGCGGCTGGTCGAGTGTTAGGCCCCTTTGCCCAACCGCCTACCCCTAATTTCGGAGTATCCCCGTTAGGTGTGGTACCCAAGAAAACACCGGGCGAGTACCGTTTAATTCACCACCTTTCTTACCCGGCTGGACACTCTGTGAATGATAGTATCCTGCAGGAGTTGGCCTCAGTCCATTACAAGTCCTTTGACAAGGCAGTTAAGATGGTACGCGGTTGTGGGGTCGGGGCCGAGATAGGAAAGTGTGACGTGAAGTCGGCCTTTCAATTGCTGCCCGTACACCCCGACGACTGCGAGCTATTGGGCTTCGCATTCGATGGGGTGTTTTACATGGACAGGGCCATGCCTTTTGGCTGTGCCATTTCCTGTGCGGCATTTGAACGTTTTAGCACCTTTGTTGAATGGGCGCTCTGGCAACGGGCACGGGATACCCATGTGGTCCATTGTCTCGATGATTTCTTGTTTGCAAGGGTGGCGGGCACCGGCCAGTGCGCTCGCCTTATGGCCTCTTTCAAGAACATGGCAGCAGAGCTAGGCCTACCTTTGGCTGAGGATAAAACTAAGGGCCCGGCCACAGTACTGACATTTTGGGGGATTGAATTGGACACTGTCACCCAGACATGTTGCCTACCCTATCAAAAACTGCAGGACCTTTTGCGGCGCATCACCTTGATTAAGTCGGGTAAAAAAGCCACCCTCCGTGAATTACAGCAGTTGATTGGTCATCTAAATTTTGCCTGCAGGGTAGTTGCCCCAGGCAGGCCTTTTTTGCGGAGGCTTTATGACACAACTGTGGGCCTCCGTAGCCCTCACCACCGGTGCCGCCTTTCTGCAGCGATCAGGGAGGACCTTGACCTGTGGACCGAATTCTTATCTAAATTTAATGGGGTCTATTTTTGGCGAGCCGAGGCGATTTCTGCCACTGACTTGCAAGTGCAGACCGATGCATCAGGGTCTCTTGGCTTCGGGCTATTTTTCAGGGGACGCTGGTGCGCCGGTTTGTGGCCCCAGGAATGGCACCAGTCAGGCTTGACAAGGGACCTTACTTTCCTAGAGTTGTTCCCCATCGTTGGAGCAATTTATCTCTGGGCCGAGTTGTGGGCTGACTCATCGGTTAAATTCCATTGTGACAATTTAGCGGTAGTTCATATCATTAACAATTTGACGTCCAAATCAAAGAGAGTGATGCGCCTGGTCCGTGCCCTGACACTCCGTTGCTTACAGTTCAATATTCTATTTTGCGCGTCCCATGTCCCGGGGGTCCAGAATGACTTGGCTGACGCTCTGTCCCGCCAACAGATGGAGCGGTTCAGAGCGCTAGCCCCCCATGCTATGAAGGAACCCGACCGACTCCCGCCAGAGGTATGGAGGCTTGGCGGGTAGAGGCCAATAGGGCCATGGGTTTGGCCTTAGCGCCCAGCACTCGTCGGGCATATTCCGCAGCTTGTGCAGAGTATGCCCGATTTTGTGCCAGGGAGGGGTTTTCTCGACTTTGGCCGGCCACGGCAGACCAACTAGTTCAGTTTGCCGTACATTTGCATTTTAAGGGCCTGGCCCCACGTACCATCCAGGGAAAGATGTCTGCCCTCTATTATTACGCTAAGGCCCAAGGTTTGGGGATCCCTGATTGCCAGTTCCGGATCACCAAGATGGTAGAGGGATGGACTAGGGAGAGGGGGAAGCCACGTGACACTCGAACACCCATTTCTCCGTTAATGTTGGCCAGGCTCGCACAAGCTTGGCCCCAGGTTTGTCATGATCGTTTTGAAAGTTCAACTGTTCAATGCTGCCACACTGGTAGCCTTTTTCGCCGCGTTGCGGGTCAGCAAGCTGGTAGCCTTTTCCAAAACTGACGATTCGGCCACGGCCTTGCTATGGTCCAACCTGGCCCTTAGCAATGACTAGGTTTCCCTGCATATTCGTAGATCCAAGACAGACCAGCAGGGCAGGGGCTCCACGATACACCTCCATAGGTGTTCAGTGCCACAAATTTGCCCTACCCTAGCCCTTCATAACTACGCTCAATTGTTTTCCAAGTGACAGGGCTATCTGTTCCAACACAGGGATGGGTCGCCATTGATACAATACCAATTTTGGAATATTTTGCTGAGGGCTCTCCAGGTTGCTGGTGTACCGCACTGGCGTTTCGGTACACACTCCTTTCGCATTGGGGCGGCTTCCACCGCCGCTGCCCTAGGTGTAGAGCCTGCTGGAATACAGCAAATAGGGCGGTGGAAGTCTCACCAGTTTAAAGCCTATGTTAGTCCACTAATGGACCCGTAAAAGCGGGCCAGTTGTCTTCTCTCTCTGTTGCAGGTGTAGCGGACGGACGGCAGACCCGAGTAACCATCTATGGCCACAGTTTTGTTTACTGGGCCTCCAAGTTTGCCGTAAAATCTGGATGTGGCCGCGATCTCGGCCTGGAGCGATGGGCCGACTTGGTTTGGAAAGGGAGACGGGGTATGTGCTGGAATGCCTTTTCAGCGACGGCACTCAACGAGCCCCCGGATCCCTCGCCCTCCATTGTGATAATTCACTTGGGGGGCAACGACTTGACTCAGATGTCGGGCAAGTCTCTGATTCTCAAGATCACCGATGATCTGAGAGCTTTTAAAAACCAGCGGCCCAACACGTGGATTGTTTGGTCAGCGATTATTCCCAGATTGGTCAGCGATTATTCCCAGATGCTCACAACATCACCCCCCAAAAAATGCACAAGGCACGTAAGGGCGTCAATAGGGAAATCACTCGTTTTGTTAAGGCGGAGATGGGTTCCGTTATATGGCATCCCACCATCACCGCTCGTGACCTGAGTTTGTTTCGGCCTGATGGGGTGCATTTATCCAACAAGGGCCTTGCAATTTTCCTCTGCAATATTAGGGAGGGTCTGTGTGCCGACCTCTGTGGCCAGTTGGGGTAAGAGACAGCGGTGCATCTCTTAGTGGCGGGTAGCGCAATATAATATTGACCACCAGAGTCATATTTGAACAAATAGATTCAAGGTCCTCGGCAGTCCTATCTTAAGAAATCAGATTAGGTAGGGGATAGGGAGTAATTAATAACAACCCCAACATGATCAAGAGGACTGCCAAGAAATTGGTAACGGGGGATGCCCAACAATACTCTGGCATCCTCCTTGCAGCATATAGAACAGGCTGCAATAAATTCCTTTCTGCAAGTGGACCTGATTAACCCAAGCTACTGTATTCATTGCGCTACTTCACAGACCCTCCTATAGTTATCGTTGAGTTAATAAAGTTATCAACCTGTTCCTGTAAGTAATAAATTGTGGCCCTGTTTAAACCAAGACCAACTGTGTGTCGTCTGGTTATTACTGACTAGCCTGGCAAATGACATTCCTGCCACTGTAAGAACTCTTCCAAACAGTTTTAGGAAATTTCTCAGCATCTACACCAGTGAGGAGAAGAATGTTGTCATTTTTCATGCTTGCCAGCAAAAATATGCCAGACAAGGATTTACTTTTTTAGAACAAAGCAAAGTACACATTATAAAATGTGAACGGCTAAAAATGCCCACAAGGGACATATGTGCAAATGCACTTCAGTCATCGAGGGAAATGAATGTTAGGCAACAGGCATAAATACATTTGCACACTCATAAAAAATGCATAAATAAAATCTGTAAATTAGGAACCATGTATAATTCTGCAAAGTTTTTCCTCAACTCTCCCCTAAGACTTAAAAGCCCATTAGAATCAAGGACAGGAAGAAAATTCAGGGGAAATTTGGAGAAATATAATGAAACTGAAACAGAGCTGTTCACTCCCCATCCCAGTATTTAGTTTCCCAATAAATAGATGGCTACCACACACCATAAAAACAGCATAGCAGCAATTTTTCAGTTATGTAAATGTTCTTTCATTTGATCTGATGCACAAAAGGTTTATGGATATCTGCTCTCCATACAGCATAGTCATTGCTTAAAGCCATGCAATTTCACGAGACCATTACCCATCTGGAGCAAAAATGAAGCCAATGATTTCAAAATTAAGGGAATTTTTATTTATTTATTTATAGATGCGGTAGAATCATAGCTGCATTGATCAACTTCAGTGCAGCTCTGTAACAAAATCGGCTGACCAAATTAAACCTTTTGAAGAGAAATTATTGTGTATTGGTTGTGTAGGCTGCTCCAGTTTGTGTCACTTATCTAGGTATATTCCACTATTTTTTCTAATAAATATGTGATTTTAATTTTCATTATTTTTTGTTTAAATCAGTGGTTCTCAACGGGGCGGTACTGCCCCCCGGTGGGTAGTGGGAGGATGCTGGGGGAGGTGGGCAAATTTTGGGTGGTAGGGGGCAGTGGGCATGTTTTGGGCGGTAGGGGCGGTGGGCATATTTTGGTTTTATAACAGCGGTTTCCAACCTGGCTGTTAACTCCCGGCAGTCCACGCACAGGAACGGGCTCCTTCCCCGGGAAAAGTTTCATTCTCAAACAGACTTCTGGGGAGGGGGGAAGCCTCCAGGCAGCTTAGCTCTCTTCTTTTTCAGAGCAGGGAAGGGGCTATTTTCTGGCCGACTTGCAGCACGATCTCCCCGTTCTCTGTAATTAAATCCCTGAACCACTAACCTGATACTTGCTTTTTTCTAGTATCCTTTTAAAATTATCTCTGCTTACAAAAGTCAGTTGAGGAATTGAACTCCTAGACTCTGTGTCTGCAGTTGACACCTAGAACACAGTGCTATCCAGAAGTTCTTTGCATTCAGAAGTTACACAGTTCAAAATGTGGGAACAAAATGGCCAAAATCCTTTTGTTCGATGTAGGAAATCACACTAAAGTAGGCCCATTGAATCAATGCAGATTTGGTGAGTCAATCTTATGAAAGCCATTGATTTAAATGGGCTTACTCCAGTTGTGACTTAACAGTAGCAAAAAAAAAAAAATCCCACTTCCTAACATTTGTTTTAGCTGGTAAAATCCTCACTAATATGCTCAATGGCTGCATGAATGGGATTTCGACAACTGTGTTCTAAACTGTAGACTGACCTCTAGGAGAGAAAAGGACATCTGGGGGTAGGACTCAGAATCCTTACTTGTCTGTTCTTTATGGTCTAGGACAGGGGTCCTCAAAGTTTTCAACCAGCGGGCCGGTCCACCACCACCCAGACACCACTGGGGGCCGGATCCCAGTCCAAAAGCAGCTGCAGAGGCTTGCTTGCTCACAAAACAGGGGGTGGGTGGGTGGGGTTGCAATTGGTCCCAGGGGCCGGATTCAGGACCTTGGGGGGCCGCATCCGGCCCTGGGGCCTTAGGTTGAGGACCCCTGGTCTAGGACATGGAATCAACTCACTTTGCCAGTGGAACAGCTTGAGATTTCCTTGTGCTTTTTAATCATCATTGCAAATGTGTGGATGTGCTTTAATATACAAAAAGAACAAATGAAGGAAAAGAAAAGAAAAGGGAACTAAAAAGATCAAAGCAGCACTTGGTGCAAATTAATTGTTCTAAATAGAGATGGGCATTTTATTTCGGACGGCAAATGGTTCCAAAATGAAACACGCCAGCATAGATGGCATTTGGAATGCCACCCCATCATCTGGAACAAAATCAAACTCTATCTTACCTTCTTTCCCTTGCATGGGTTGAAAATCCAACCAGGAAGGGGCCTCCAACATGTCATCTTTCTCTCTCCCTGGTGCTGGATGATCAGACAGGGAGGTGGGATGATGCATGTCCTTGCACAGCTCCTGATTGGCCAGCTCCAGAGAGAGGGAAAGATGATTCATTGGAGGCTGCTTCCAGGTTGGATTTTCACCTAGTGCAAACTAGAGCAAGGTAAGACAGTGGTTGATTTTGTTCTGGAGGGTGGGACTGCATTCCAAACGCTGGCGTGTTTTGTTTCGGTACCAGTCCCCTTCCAAAACAAAATGCCGATCTCTAGTTCTACACTGGCTTCTTCATTTTAGAGATATTTAGAATTCAGTGCCTTTAACAGGGTTATTTGTACCTTTTATATTGTCAGTCAGTCCTTCTGTGCTTGCTCTAGGTTTTGCTTTGCAGTGGGAAAGGATTCTGTAGGAAATGCATTGACCTTAAAGAAAGATTTTTAAAAGGTGTTTTGCTCTCTACTGCTTGTCACACTCCTATCAAAGAAAATCTGATGGGTTGGGATAGACAAAATTGCCGAGATGGAAGAATTTTTCATGTATTCTTCCCAGCCATCATCTGGAGCGAATTAAAGGATATTGCTGAGGAGCATCAATGTCAAACTGATCATCTCTCAAAAGGCACTTTTCTAAACTGATCTTCTCCCCAAATACACATATTGAATAATATGTAATTACGCAGCTCATGCCTAGAGCTATGTCAAAATATTCAGGAACATTCATGCACATGATATAATAACCAAATATGCACATTGGTCTGGTTCAGTTAATACTAGAATTTGTGGAGTTGAAACTCTACATGCATACTTTGTTGTAGGTAAAACAATTCTATCCCTTTGAAGTCAATTAAACACTGGCTCAAAGCTCAGAGCTGGGTAGTTCTCCTTATTCAGATGACCCCATTTTGCAGAAATCTTCCTTTTTGTTTTAAGGCTTTGTAAACAATTTCCTTTGTTGCTGCTTTTCCTCAAACACTTAGATGGTAGTAGCTGCATAGTAGGGCCTCATCAAAATTGGCTGGAATTCTTAACCGAAATACTGTGCTTTTTCCAACCTAGCAGATACCGTGACATGCAAACATTATTCTTTCCTTTTGGTTGTTTCATGATCCACATGTGTTCATTTAAATCCAAGAAAAAGAACAGAAGTAAAAGAAGTGGTGCACTGGGGGAGGAAACTCAGTAAGAAACCAAGAAACCATCTGTCTTTATTCTTATTTATCCATTTTAATATGGCAGCAAAGTAGTGAGAAATTGGAAAGAAAGGACCACTCCAATAAAGGTCAGTCCTACTAAGGCAAGCAAAAGGAATGTAGTACACCATGGCAGAGTTAATAAAGGAGCAGCATGACTTGAAGTGAGTGAAAGGCTGGCTGGGAATGGACAGAGACATAAAAACACTAAAGACTGGGTAAAAACTGGAAGGCATCTTACTTTTGAAAATAAATTGGCAGCAATTAAAGGTTGCGAGACTATGAACAAGAAGGTTAACACAGATGGGGAGTGGGTGAGTGTTATTTATGTGGTTGTAAAGATAAACAGTATTTGCCTGGGCAGACATGAAATAGTCTCCTCTTCTCTTTCCAGCCAGCTTTAGTCTGTCATTCTTTCCCTTGGCTTCTGTTCTTCCCTTGCTCTATCCACCTGGAACTTTGCAGGGATGAAGTCTGCTGCTAGTGCATGTTACCTTTCCTGGTGTCCCCTAATAAATCCATGCTATGAACTTTCCACATTAATTTGAGTTTTCTATACCATCTCCCACCCACACAAAAAAGAAATCCTCTGTGGAAATTTGCATTTAAATACAAAGTTACAAAATGTTGTTTCCTTTATACACAACCAAATTATGTATAAATTGGCAAAAATCACAAATAATGCTGTTCATTCACAATAAATCAGAACAGGAAAGGGTTGTTGGTAAATATGGTTTGAAGATATGTAAATCAATTAAATGTTTAGTTATAGTTATAGAAAAAGATATTCAGTAATTAAAGGAGCATAATTACAATAAATTAAAAAGAGACATTAAAATGATTTACAAGAATAAAAATATTATATATTTTAATCCACTTATCAATGCAGACAACGCAGGTCAGGTCTGCTTGTGCCACAATTCACAAATTATTTCTTCAGCAACCCTGAGACTTTTACCACTATTCACTGGTTCATTTTAAAACTTACTTCAAGTTTCCTTTTTCTTTTGCTATGTTAGTATGATAAACTAGGAATTATTTTGCCATGTTAGTATGATAAACTAGGAATGCTTTTCAGAGCACAGGGTGAAAATTAGAGGGAACATTGTTTTTAAGTGATTAAGTGTAACACCTTTGTCATAAGACTGTCCATTGTTAAGAGGCAGATGGGCAGACATAATCTTGTAGGAGATTCTAAAGGAGCATCTGTGGTTGTTTCAGTTGGCTGGACAAATTAGTCTGCCTTTTTATACAGGTGATGTTTTCCATCAGGCAGCTAATATACTTGGAGAATTATTGCAAGATGCCCTGATACGTTGTGATGAAAATACGACAGATCCTGAAAGTCTCACACATTGGCTTTAAAGTGAAACTTGATGATAAAAACCTTTCAAAAGCTCAGGGATTAGGAAGCTTGCAACAAGTGACATCAATTGTTTCTCGCCCTTGTTTAGAAGAGATTGGACCATAAAACTCTGACACTGAAAATCAATCTGAGGTTATGGATTGCTTCTACCTCTTGCACATGTGCATTTCCTTATTGTCATCCAGTACTGTACTTGCTGCTCCTAGGGGTAGAGTCACTGTGTTAGAATTATTGGTTGACATCTCTCAGGCCATGTTTACATTATAGTCTTCTGTTCCTTCCTGCGTCTTGTGTCTCAGGCTGATGTAATGCTAGTTCTTCCCTTTTCAATGGCTATTTTTTTAAAAGGAGAACATTCATTCATTCATTCAACTTAATTCTTCCAATATATATACTACAGTAATCCCCCTTTTATCACGGGGATTAGGGACCCAACCTGAAAAGGAAAATCCATGCTATGTGGATGCTGGATTGGGTTGGGGCTATGGGGGCTGTCTGGGGCCTCCTACACTTACATAGGCTTGACACTGCCCTGAACAGGCCTCTAACAGGCTTCCTGGGCCTGTTGGAGGACCCAGAAGTGGTTTTGGGCAATCCTGAAGGCACTTCCAGTCACTTCTGGTGTGACAGAAACCATTTATGGGGCTTCCAACTGACAAGATATGTAAAAGTTGATAAAATATATGTTATGTATATTTAACAGTGGAAAGAGAATTGTAAAATGGAAGCAGTTAGATTCTGCAGACTCATGATGTTAATTCACAAGTGTAAGAGATAAGTAATCACAGGCATGTTATGTGATGAAGCACAGGTGAAAGAATTTATAGCATCATGATTGTATCAGATTGCATCAGATTGTAATTAGTGATGACTCACATCTGATGGGTACTGAACTGTATAAAAAGCACTAGCTTTCCATTTGTTAGGTGGGTCTGTTATGGTGAGAACAGAACCCCACACTCTGTTTGTCTGTTGTAAATATTGCTTGGTTGTTATGCTGTATATATATATTTTTATGTATATATGAATATATGAGTTTTTACTCTACCCATTGTCATTGTCTCTGCATAACCTAACTCTGCAATACTTTATATCAATACTGACATTTTATCTGCACACTACTGCTGCACTGCTCTGTGTCAAGCACAAGTAAATATAATATTTGTTGCTTAATTGCTGATACCAACAGGCCCAGGAAGACTGTCAAAGGCTCCAGAAAGGGCTTCAGGTGATTCAGAAGACACTTCTGTTTTTTTATAAGTTACTTCCAGTTTGCCGGAAACAAATTCTGGGGCCTCTGACAGGCCTGGGAAGCCCATTTGAGGCCCGCTCAGGGCAGCACCAAGCCTGGGGTAAGTGCAGGAGGCCTCAAACAGGCCCATGCAGTTTGCCCCAGGGGCCCTTGCCTTCATATACTGCAGTCCCACAATATACCAGGAACGTAGTATATGAACTGCAAAATGCCAGGGGAAAACTGTACACCATATTATGCACATCTCTGGATGCTTCACAACACATGATTGCAGAACTTTCTGAGAGTGTTTCAGTTGAAGGATCAGGTCTCATGGAAAGGCCCATAAGAACTCAAGCCTGATCAGGCTGTTCAATAGGATATAAGTTCATCCCTCCCATGTAGGATTTTTTCACCAGTGCTTGGAAATGAAACGAAACCCAGCCCAGAGGGGGCCCAGAAGCAACTTTAACTCACAATGTGACAAACAACCACATTGGAGAAATTAACAGCAGCCCCCACCCCATAAAATTTGAAACGTTTGGGGCCAAAAATATAGACTGAACACTGGTGCTGTCTTCTCGCCGCAAAACCAACTTCCTGTACCTGGAATTTTCCTCCTAAATTGTATTTAAATAAATAACATATTCCTCGACACTTAATGAAACCTAACTGGACTAACTTCCAGTTGGCTCTCTCCTGAATTTCTGCTTTTTGATGCATTTATGTGCTCCCCTTAGTCATCTGCTTTCTCATTCTCTCTCCCTCTCTGTGTTGGCATTAGTTGGTAAATTTGTTATTTTTTTTTAAACTGTAACTTGTTTCTCCTGGTTTATTAGAAATGTATTGGCTACTCTTAACTTGAAGTCAAAATAAATCCCTCTGTTTCAGTGGCAACACATGTAACCCCTGTACATGGGAGGAGGTAACAGCCTTATCCAATGTAGCAGAACCGTTAACCCTGACTTCCCAGGGTGATACTTTGCTGGTGACCTGTCCTCGCCCAAGACTCAGGCTTCCGAATTGCAGGGGTCCTCCAGCCCAAAGTCCTGACAGCTCTCTTCGGGCGGAGCCGGGCAGTTAGCCTTTTGCCTTTGTGCTGTCGGGGGTGGGTGGGTGGGTGGGAGGGAGGGCGAGGGGAGGAGAAGAGGTGGAGAGAAAAACAGGAAGATATGAAATATATCACATCCCAGAAGATGTACTTTCAACAGCTGCCTGATGGGCAGGAATTCAAGAGCTGAATGGTTCCTTTCTCTCCATAGATGGGCAAAAGAAAGAAAGAAAGAAAGAAAAAAGAAAGAAAGAAAGAAAGAAAGAAAGAAAGAAAGAAAGAAAGAAAGAAACTATCTGTTCTTGAGGCTCTATGTGCTGCTGTTAAAGGAAATGTATGGTCTATTTTTAAGCTATTATTTCAGATTTATTTTATGCTCTTTTCATTTTAGATATAAACTGCCCAGGCCCCAGAGTAATGCCAAGCAGTAATCAGTGTGGTATGCAAGTGTTATAAAATATTGATAAATAAACAGGAGCTCTGATATGAAATAAGAAGGCAACACAGATACAAATGTGCATGTAGAGATGGTAGTAAAACCAGGGTCACACCACAAGATCATAGCTGCCGCGTGAGCTGCCGATCAAGTAAAACATTATATAAAATAATTATCCCAAAGCCTGCTACCACTTTAAATACTTTAATCCTCCCAGGACATAAATTGAAGCAGAGTTACAGCCCTACAAATATGTCTTTAAAGGTCGCTAATCAGGTAAATCTCTTGAATGGCATTAGACTTCGTTTGGAAAGTGCAAATTCGATAATTATCTGTCTTTCCTAAAATGGATGTTAAAATCTGGTTTGAGGAAAGAGATTACTCTCCAAGTTATGGCTCAGAAGAGCATGAACTAATTGATGTGCTTGGCTGTGCCAAGTTTTTGAGGTTACATGCAGATGAACAGAAAAACCATTGTACACCATAATGTGTGCATGTGTGTGTGTTTGGGTAGGTGGGTCCTTCACCCATGTGTACATCCAGGGCTGGCGCGTCCATTAAAGTGAACTAGGCAATTGCCTAGGGTGCCAAAATGGAGAGGGAGCGCTGGCCAGCCTGCTGCCCCACCCCCTGCCGCTGCTCCCCTCCATCTGTCCCCCCGCCGCCCGTCGCCGTCCGCCCGTTGCCCCCCGTGCCCATCACCGCCTACCCCCGTGCCCATCGCTGTCCCCGCCATCTTCCCCCACTGTCGCCCCCCACTGCTGCTGCTCCCTGCCCTGCCCCTCCCCCGCCACCCGCCCAACCCCCGCCCCTCGCCTGGGGCACACAAAAAACAAGCACCACCCCTGTGTACATCAAACTTTATTCAGAAGTGTTTTTCTCAATAGTTAAGAATTAATTTGCAAATACCACCTGCAGAGAAAAAGAGAATGGGACCTTAAATCCATGATATAATACAATTTTAGATTGAGATCACTCTGGTGCAGTGGTTAAATGCCTAGACTGTAGCTAAAACTGTGTTCACGACTTCAATCCCAGGTAACCAGCTCATGGTTGACTAATCCTTCTGAGGTCAGTAAAATGAGTACCCAGCTTGCTCGGTGTGTGTGTGGGGGTAGAAAGTGTAGCCTGCATAATTAAATTGCAATCTGCCCAGACAGTGCCTTACGCACTATGCGACAGTATATAAGCAGAACACTTTTCTGTTCCCCCATTGCATTTAATTTTCAGAAAGGATCATTTTCCCATTCAGCTCGACTGTTCTTCCCACCTACTCTGTTATCATTTTGGTCCTGTAAAACTGCATGCCTTTCAAATTTATTTCATATAAATATTTGTTTGGATTGTCAGGAGCTTTTGATAGTGGATATTAATTTTATTATAGGGCTGTTGGTTGTCTCCCATCATCTTCCCTACAGTTTGGAATGCTGGTAGAACTACGGCAAAAACATAAGCCCTATTTAGGCATTGTCCTTTCCCACGGAAATCTAGAATGTGGTAGGGTGTTAACATGAATGTCCTCTGACCTTGGTGCCTTGTGTGAAGGCAGTGGTGACTTGTGTGGCTAGTTTTGGGAATCCACTTATATGGACCTTCCAAGGTATTAACCCAATCCCCAGAATAGGTTCATCTTACAGCACCCCTGAAACTGGAGCTGCCACTGGGAGAGATTTCTGTGGCTTTGTGGAACTAGTCTTTATCCTTGTATGGGGTCCTGATTGAATGGGGAAATTGGTGCAAGGTGATCTAGCTTCCTTTTGGACTGTTGCTGAATGTGTGGTGATTGAAAGGACAGAGCTGGGCAGGTGTAGGTGAAATTAGGATGAAGCCCACTTCTCACTTATTAATATGTCAATATTTTGTAGAATGGTTACCCTGTATAGAGTGCTGCTCCCCAAGCTTCTAATAGCCAGGCTGAATTAGAATGGAGACCATCCTTCTTGTACTCCTTAAAAAGTATGTCCTTAAATTCAGACATTCAATACCTGATCTAATTCAAGACCACAATTTGACTAAACCTGGAAACCATATTGTGTCATCCTAAAATACGATCAAGGAGGTCAATATTATTTCAAAGAGAATTAAATCATTAAGCAACTGAAAGGTAACATCTAAAGTTACTTTGGAGAGATTAAAAAAACCCAGAAAGTTGCTTTGAACTGCTCTTTTCTGGAGCTGGGAATTGTATCTGTAACTAATTGCTTTCTGAAAACAATTTTTCTAGCTTTATATTGGGAAACTATGGATCATATATAATCCCTATCTGTTTATTCTTATTTATTTATTTATATATTTATTTATATTTATTTTAGAGTATTTTTACCCTGCCTTCCTCCTTGGAAAAGGACCCAAGTCAGCTTACAGTAATGAGAGATAATATACAGTCCAGTACAACTAAGACATGTTCAAGTATTTGAGAACAAAGAATTGATGGACATCTTACAGCATTACCAGACAACATTACATTAAAGCTACTTCCAATCCATTCAAGGAAACATCACAGGGGTGCTCCAAATTGTAGACCTTCATATATCACAGATAACCCATCCCGTATTTCTTACTCTTTGTTTTTATTCTTTTAAGTTTATTCTTAGCTTGTTCTTCATCCTCACTGTTATCAACATGTATTTTAAGGGCTTGCATAGAATTTATTCTTTTTTGTTTCCATGGCAGCAGAAAGTCTCAAATTGTTCTGATACTGAAATCTCTATTTATTGTAAGCATTAAAAAACTCAGCTGCCTCAACAACTATTTAAGATTTGGCAAATAAAAGATTTTAAAACACACACACACACACACAACACATACACATCCATCTGGCATAGAACTAATGGAAATTTTATCCAGGTTTCTTCTTCTCTGTGAACAATTTTTTCTTAAGTTATAAGATCACTATCACTCTTATTCTAAAATATGAAATGTCTTTTGGAGAGTAGGTGGACAGCAGAGATAGCCCTGTATTTTTTAACTTGGTATCAGATCATCATTACCTTGCAAAGGGGACCAGGGATTTTATTTTAGGCCTTGAAATAACACAGAGCTCCAATCTCCTTATTCATTACCTTTTTTATTCTTTGGCACATTACAGTGTTACAAGACACAGTAGTAATGCTGATTGTACTAGAGTATGCATCATTAAGATAAAACTCAGGCTGTGAACACCTTTATAAGGTAACAAACAATGACCATGTGGAAATGCATCGTACATGGAAAGGCCCCATCAAAATTGATAATTATATCACTTTGATCATTATTCGCAATAGATTGGGGTGATCACATTGACACAATTTTTTTTTCTCCTATCAGAATTTTACTAACTGAACCATCATGAAATTAAGGTGGAAATAACATGTACAGGCACATGGAAACACTCAAAACAATCTCCAACATGGGATAATAATGTTGCATTGCTATTAATTAATGCAATCAAACACACCTGAAGTGTCAAATGACATATATCAAAGTGATACATGTTTAGTGGACTAATGTCTGAAATTAGAATGCTATGCACCCCTACTCAGAAGAGAAACTAATTGAGCCAGGGCTTTCTCCCAATGTAATAACTGTTAGATTTTTGCACCAGGATTTCAGTGTTTTGTCAGTCCAAATGGATTAGACCCACCAAATGTATGGATTTGTCAAGCCAAACATTGCATTTTGGGACTAAAATCTGAATTTAGTCTCCTTAAGTTTTCAAAGTGAGATTAGCTCCTCTGGTAGCATCATCATAAAGAGATACTAGTCCTCTTCCTGTCTCATTTATCTGATTCCAGATTCTGGAACAGAGAAAAACAGTTACTGCAATGGACAATGGGGTTGATCTTCTGAAGAAACCTGCCAATGTGGTCGAGATAATGCGGTCATTGGCCTCTAGCATGCTGTCTCTGTGCTCATGAATGTATTCAGTTTCTAACATATATATCAGTGGGGCATTGATCCCTTTTTTCTGCCACCCTTTAATGTGGGCAAGTGAAGAACGAGTGCTCTGTAGTCTCAACATCCATTAAGGGGCCTACTTGTACTGCCCTTCGAGTACAGTGAAAGGGATAACCAAGTACCTTGCCAGGGTGAAGGCTCTTCTAAACCCTTTTCTTTCAGAGATGTTAAACAATTTGTGAGTTCTACAGTGTGATGATGTCGATGTTGAAAAGATATTTATATTTATACTTAGCGGAATACACTACTCTTCATTTTCTGTGACCCCCTCCACCATACTAGGGTTTCAAATCATGTTTTTTCAGCACATTTGGCTAATAGTGATTATTCCCTCCCTCAGGACGCAGGGCCAAGCATGCCAAGGATTCTACAATAAATTGCTGGTTTGAGATGCTGGTGTCAAGACTTCTGTGAACTTTGCTGCACATACCTTTCATCTTTGTGGCAATCAAATGTATATTTTGCACAGCAGAAATATCATTAAAATATTTGATGGTGGAGCATGTAGAAGGAAGACAAAGGAATTTTGTCTTCTTTCTCAAGCACAAATAACCACTCAACTCTTAAAATATCTCTCCCTCCTCCATGCTTCCTTCCTCAAAAAGCATATGAAGTGGTTTTAGGGAAGGCTTTGAGCTTTCTTCTTTTGAAACCAATGATGTATCAGCCAGTACAACATCTAATGCAGGGGCGTCCAAACTTTTTATAAGGAGGGCCAGATTTGGTGGCTGAGAATGTGTGTGTGGGGGGCAGCTGCTCCCGAACCCTGCCCCTCAACTGCAAGCCCCACCCACTGATCCTTTGCAAGCCCCACCCACTGACCCTAAGCCCCATCCAATGACTCCTTGCAAGCCATCACCTGCTGATTCAGCTTCATCCTGTGGGTGCTGCAGCAGACATGGGCAAGGAAGGAGCCGGTGGTGACAGCCCTGTAACCCCCTCACCCTTTCCAAGGGCACCGGAACCAAGGCATGCCTCTGCCGCACCACCAGGGCCAGGCATGGGACCCTCTGGGATTCAGGGCTGGTTTGGGGCTGGCGGTAAATCAAGCAGGAGCAACAGGGGAGGGGGAGGGGGAGGGGTGGCCCAGCCATCCACGGGCCAATCAAAATGGCCTGGAGGTCCAGATTTTGCCCCCGGGCTGGACTTTGGACATGGCTGATCTAATGACTATCTATCTCTCATAGAATCATAGAATAACAGAGGTGGAAGAGTAACCTGTAAGGTCATTGAGACAAATATCACTTCCTCAGTGCAGGAATCCTGATCAAAATATCTCTGAAGGATAATTCTCCAGCATTTATTTATTTATTTATTTATTTATTTATTTATTTATTTATTTATTTATTTATTGACTGCCTGATTTTCCCAGAGGAACTCTGGGCGGTTATTATGGTTTCAGATTATGACAACAACATGTCCAGCATTTGGTGACAGGTTCGATAGTGATCACTTGATCCATCTACCTATGCAGAGTCCAACACTTGCCCACCCCCTTTAATTACTAGTGTAAGTATCACTGGTCACCATTCAGGACTGGATATGAATATTTTACCTCACTGTCCTGAATTGGCTAGTAGGATAGTGGTTTTTTTTTTAATCTATCTCACTCTAATATGGGGTTTTAACAGTTGATAGTTGCAGGATACAATCACACAGGTGGGTGGTGCAGAAGGAGCAGTCAGAGGTGAGTCCTAAACAGATAATCAGCTCGAGCCCATCCAACTTCTGGGCACTGTGGATCATGAGATGATAGGGTTGGGAAAAGGATGTTCTGGAAATCCTCCCTGGTCTGGAAGTTGCTAAAAGGTTGGGGTTTATAAGCCCGGGTGGTGGTGGTGGTACAAAATTAGTGGATGCAGTCGCACTGTCTTAGAGACTGCATGTCTGTGGGATTGTGGACTCACCTAGATATGGGAGTTGGGGAGGTCCCAGGGACCTCTTGGTCCCAACTTGATTTCCACACTACAGCAGGTCCCTCTGGCAGTTGATGTTTTTCTCTCAAGACCAGTTAAATCTAGACATGGGCACGACCAGAAAAAATGATTTTCGAGTTTTTGTTTGTCGGAACGGTCTGTTTCGGGTCGTTTCCGTTTGTCGTGAAAATTTTTTCAAAAATTTGTCATTTTGTTTGTCGTTTGTCGTTTGTCGTTTCCACCGCGGTTTAGCATGATTTGACTTCCCAGGGCATAGGGGCGTCCCGCAATCAGGGCCGGCGCTAGGTGTTTTTGCACCCTAGGCAGTGGGCAGGGCGGGGGTGGGTGGCGGGGGAGGTGCAGGCGGGCGGTGGTGGTGGGGGCCATGGGCGGGCGGTGACAGCAGCAGGGGGGAGGTGCGGGGGGACGAGCGGCAGCCGCGGGCGGGCAAGTGGGCGGGTGGCGGCGTCGGGCTGCAAGCAGGTGGCGGCACAGGTGGGTGGGCAAGTGGGCAGTTAGGATATCACTTAGGATAGAGGTTCTGTTCTTGGCTTGCACCCCAAATGTGTGTGTGTGTGCAAGCAAATTGAAGTTGGGAAAATAGGAAATAAATGGTAGTATAAAATATATTTTTAAAATAAATCCACACCTCCCACTCCCAGTCGAACCTCCCCCTCTATCCAATATCAGAAAAAAATCCTCACGCACTGCCAGAGAAGAAATAAAGAATAAACTGCTATTCCCTTCAGCAGACAAAGCTGCAGGGAATCAAAGAAATTATTTTCTAAATTCCATTCCCTCCCTCCCTGCCTAACTTAAATCCTAAAGCCTCCAGCCTCCCTCCTCAATCTCGATCCGATCACACCAGCACCAGCAGCCAGCCCTCCTCCCTCAACCACATCCATACACCCGACTGTGATTTCGGGAAGTTGCCTCAGCTTTTTATGCCCTCCAAGACATCCAGAAGTGTCAGTCAAAAACCTGGCGATGCCATTGGTGGAATGGTTCAAACAATTTGCATGATCCCATCCCATGCCCAGCCCAAATGGGCAGGTCTAAAAAAATAAAAAATAAAATAAAATAAAATCAATGCAATGTTTTATTGCTATAAAAAAACCCACTGCTGCTACTATTAAAATTTAGGCATTTAAAATAAATAAATTTCACATGTTTCTGTGGTGATTTGGTGTGTTTTTTGACCACGATTTCAAAAGAAATGTTGCGGTTGCCATTTTGGATCCCCCCTACCGCATGGCATGGTGAGATGACGAGGATGACCCCCCCAGCCTGGTGCAAGCAGCCCAGGACAGGAGAAGAGGGGGGGAAGGCCGGGGACCCCCCAGAAACCACCCCTCTGGTAGGTGGCAAAGCCTCAGACAGGCATATTTTCGCCTGCTTTTTTGGCCGGGAGTCAGGGTTTTTTAAAAAAAACTTTTAAAAACTTTTTCTGTGCTTTGCATTGCGCGATCGCCGTGATGCCACAAACGAAAATGAAAAACCTGACCAAAGTTTTCTTTTTTCATTTTGATTTTGAGTTCTGACAGCTTAGTTATCGTTACCATTTCCGTTACGTAACAGAAAGAAAAAACGGAAATGAAAATTTTGCTGAGTCATGCTCATGTCTAGTTAAATCAGTGGTTCTCAACCTGTGGGTCCCCAGATGTTCCTGGACTGCAACTCCCATAAGCCTCCACCACTTGCTGTGCTGGAAGGGCTTTTTTAGGAGTTGCAGTCCAGGAACATCTGGGGACCCACAGGTTGAGAACCACTGAGTTAAATAAAGTGTGGCCTGATTAAAACCCATCACCAGCATCTCACTTCTCTATTTTGGTGTGGGAGGGCAAATGGCTAACAGTAGCGCTTATTGTTGTGGTGCTATTTAGGCTATTTATATATTCTGAATGCTTACACAACATAGATTTGGTCTAAGAAAGCTCTGTAGGACTCAGCTGAAGCAGGTTTCCTGACATGTTAATCCATCCCCTACAAGTAGAATTTGAGGCAACCTTTATAGAACAGGAGCTAACAGATACCAAGAGACAGACCACAAATATTGAGGGATACTAAAACACCAGTTTTGTAGGGAAGGGAATAGAGTACAAAAGCTTCTTTTAAAATTGTATATTTGCCAATTGGATGTTGCTTCACACAGCATAAACGGCCATCACATAAAGTGCAGGACAAACTTTCCTGTTTGCAAGCCCTTGGAGAAGTTATTATTAGAAACCATTTCACCAACAAGAAAAAAGATGTTCTCCAAATCCTTTTACTCTTGATTTATGACAGTGTTTATCGTTCATGTTCTCTCCCATTATTTCTAAATCTGTTATAGACATATATCTGATATTATCTTGATAGTGTGTCTCTTTTTTTCCTCTAAAGCTGAATTTCTGTGCTCCTTTATCATTACCTTTATATTTTCTTTAAATTGCCCTGTAAGTGTCATGAGAAATATTCTTCGGTTCCAGTTCTGTCTTCTTTGGTAAGATTCAATTCATATTTGTGACATTAATTCACCCCATGCTTATGACTTTGGCCCTGAATGCACTTGCATTCAACTGAAGAAAGTAGTGTAGAAGGAGAAATGCATATGTGATGCCCATGGCATCTTCAGAAGAACAATGGTGACTGAACAGTCTACCATCCACAACTAATTGTATGTAAAGAGAATAAAGAAAGAGACCTGCATTTACATTGTGCACAACCCTGATACCTTAAGCTAAACTGGCACAGTTCATATCATCTGCCCCTTGTACAGAAATGGCATGCACCACTGCATCTTCAATCTAAAGCCATTTATTGGTGGTGGGAGGTGAAAACACATGCTCTTGGTTCTTTAATGTAAAATAAAGTGAATGAAAAGAAGGTGAATCCACTTTCTCTTCTTCTCACTGTCCATCTTGTGTCAACGGCTTGTTGCCTGCTCAAAGCTTCTCCATGAGGGCAGGTACAGGATAATGACTAAAGATGTTGACATATTCTGGGGAGATGATTGCTGTATGGTGCTGTAGCAAAGGGATTTTATAAGAGAAGTGGACCATATTTTCTAGGGGGGGGGCATCAACTCTTTCATTCTGCTTGCTGTGCTTTGAGAGCTGAGCTGCGAACTGATCAGTGGTGGTAGAGAAAGCAGAAAAAAGGAACAGAGATGAGGTGGAGAGAATTGTTGATGATCAAAGGGGCTGAGTCTTGAAAGGGAAGCTTTGCATTGATCTACTGTTTGGTCCTACACACTAACTAAAAGCTCGATGTCTGAGCATTGATTGTGAAGAAGCTAGAAGGAAGGACTGGTAAATAGAGATGGGCCCAAAATGAAAAATGACATGCTCTTTTGTCGTTTTGTAATGTTACAAAATATTGTGAAATGAAACAAAACTGCAGACCCTGTGTCATGATATTTTCAGTTTGGAGGGAATCAAACAGGGGAGACACTGCTGGATCTTGCTTCAGGCAAGGGGCAGCAGCGAGTTTCAGTGGCTGTTTCCCTGCTCCCCTCTCAGGTTCTCACCACTACCACCCATCTGGTTTGAGCTGCCAAACCAGCTGGGTAGTGATGGGGAGGAGGAAGGCTTCTGAGTTTCTCACTGCAAATGCCTCCATCCTCTGCTCCTCAGTTCACTGCAGGGGGATCCCTCACCACGAGTCTGAGAGGGTAGGCGTGACATCAGCACTCATCCTCTCAGACCCCTGCTGTGTTGGAAGCCCAGGAGAATCCCCTTGGGCTTCTGATGCAGCAGCACAGCACAGAAATTCAAAAGCTGCCCTCCACCACTCTCCAATTCTGAGCCACTGCCTCCCAGGTGTTTTGGTTTTTTTTTTTTACTGGTTGGGCTGTGAGGAGGGGGGCAAATTTACTCCTAAAGCTGCAGCTCCCACTCCCCACAGCCTGTCTTGTAAATAAGTTCTATACTGTGGGGATTCCATAACCCAATAGGCTCTGAACCCTGAAATAACCTGGCAGCACTGAGACAGCCTAAGCCCTGGACAAGCATGGCCAGAGAGCAGCAGGGAACCCAGTGTGGTTAAGCTGGCCTGGAGCTGGCATAGCTCAGGAGGTCAGGAGAAACAATGGCAATCCCAGATATCAGGCTATCGGGCACATCTGGTCTGTGACTAGGCCAAAACTCCTTCCTCTCTCCCTTATCAATGAGTCCTCACTAGCCAACATTTCCTCCTAGATAAGGGTGCATACTCCCCCTACCAATGGAATTCATATGTGACCGAAGACCATCATTTCTCTGTCTTCCTCTGCCCTATGATCAATGATTATCCACCCCTCCCACATGTGTGATGCCTTGTTTATCACTACTAATAAAGAGTCTCAGCCAGGCTAGCGAGAGAGGTGGTGCAAGCTGATGGCAATCTGTCCACCTGGACCAATGTGTAGTCTTATAGTTCCTACACTGTACCCTAGAACGCAGAAATAAACTCTTTGTTCCCTGAGCTCCTTGCCCTCTGAAGATGCCAGCCACAGAGTCTGGCAAAACATCAGGAAGGAAAACTTCCAGAAAATAGCCAAACAGCCCGAAAAACTCACAACTATCAAAACTCAATTATTCCCACCCAGCCACAGGCGACAGTGATCAGTTCACACAACAGAACAGCTGACGACACCCATCAAGGATTGTTGCTACCCCTGATTGCATTGAAACTTCATCACAATATAATAACTGGTATCTATTCCCCTGCCTAGAACAAGTTTCCTCTTTCCCAAAACTTTAAAAAACCCAGTTCCATTCACTCTGTACCCCAGAGTGCAGAGAGAAGTCCTGGTTCCCTGAGGTCCTTGCACTCTGAAGATGCCAGCCACAGAGTCTGGCAAAACATCAGAAAGAAAAACTTCCAGAACATAGCCAAACAGCTCAAAAAACTCACAACAGCTATAAAGTCAGGTAGATCCATGAGGATCCATGTTGGAGATCCATATTTTTGTGCCACTATTGAGCCATGGACATTGCAGAGAAATTGAACGAGTTCTTTGCGTCTGTCTTCACGACAGAGGACCTTTTCCGCTGCCTGCCCCTCTTGGAATTAAATCAAATACAGGTTAAAAGAGAGGAGGGGACTAATTGATGAGGATTAACAAGTCACCGGGCCCAGATGCATCCACAGTGGTTTTATTATGATCAAACGGCCACACGGAGGACTGTAAATTTTCAGATGAATTACATCTGTCCCAGGGAAGATGGTGGAAGGCCTCATCCAAGAGAAAATCTTAAAACACATAAAAGAACAAACCTTGCTGGAAAATCCATGGCTTTGTAAGGGTAAATCTTGTCTTACAACCTCTTAGAATTTTTTGAAAAGGTCAACAGGCACGCGGATTTGGGTGAACCGGTGGATATAGTCTATCTGGATTTTAATGTGCAAAGGCTGCTTTTTGGACATTATTTAGATGAGATCCCGAAAACAAAGAGTAGGTGTCAATGGGAAATTTTCTTAATGGTGATTTGGGAATGATCTGTTCATAAATGACCTGGAGACAAAAAGTGTGGTGGCCAAGTTTGCAGATGACACAAAAATCAAATGCAATCAGAAGGAGGTTCCAGAAATGGCAAATGCGTTTTAATGTAACCAAATGTAAAGTAATGCATATTGGGGCAAAAAATCCAAACTTCATCTATCAACTCATGGGCTCTGAGTTATGAAAGAGATCTTGGTGTGTTGGTGGACAGCTCCATGAAGGTGTCTCCCCTGGCAGCAGTGAAGAAGGCCAATTCCATGCTAGGGATTATCAAAAAGGGGATTGAAAATAAAACAGCCAACATTATAATGCCGTTATACAAAACAATAGTAAGGCCCCACCTGGAGTATTGTGTACAATTCTGAGCATCTCAAGAAAGACATAGTGGAACTGGAAAAGGGAAGAAGCGACTAAAATACTGGAAGAAAGATTGGGAGTCTGGGGACCCCTGACTCAAAATACCAGAACTAGGGGCAAAACTGACAAAAGAAAATATGCCCTGCCACAGGATGTGGTGATGGCATCTGGCCTGGATGCCTTCAAAAGGGGATTGTGTCTGTGTGATGGAGATGTGTAATCTCTAGGCTTTAAACCAGGTACTTCAAGGGCCAGATGCAGGGGAGTGGTATCAGGAGACAGATATCTAGTCTCATGCGCTCCCAAACGCATCTGGTGGGGCCGCTGTGAGATACAGGAAGCTGGACTAGATGGGCCTTTGGCCTGATCCAGCATGGCTCTTCTTATGTTCTTATGTTCTTATGTTCTTATGTTCATGTGCTGATGGACCTATGATTTTTTTGGGAGCAATCTTTGGGCACAGATGGGGCCTATGATGTGACAGTGGTTTTATTATGATACAGTGTAAATATCAGATGAATTCAGGTGGATCCTTACCATGGATCCATGCTTTGTGCCACTTCATAGCTATGTGCTCGAGGATCCCTGATTATTAATGTGCAGTTTTTGGACATTATTTAGATGTATGACTTAATGGTGATTTGGGAATGATCGCATGCAAAAATCCCATGCAAAAATCAAATGCAATCAAGAGGTTCCATTCTTGATTTCAATAATACACTGGCTCAAGCTGGCCTAGAAGAAGACTGCTGATGTGAGTCCAACTCTAGCTGAGCTTCAAGGGCTAGGGGAACAGTACTGGGAGAGGAGGGGACCCCTGACTTGGCAAAGAGGAGCTATGCCCTCACAGGGCTTTCCCAATGTGTCTGTGTGTGTGTGTGGGAGGGGTAGGCCTCCACCAGATATTGTGGGCTAACTTCACCCCTTCTCAGTGCCTGCCCTGCTGTCAGGAGGCTTCTCAGCTGGGGTTGCCTGACTTGATGCTGGATTGAGCGGTCACTGGATTGTTGGCACTTAACAGGAGGGGACGCAAAAACTGACTTTGTCCCTGGGCGCTGAAAACCGTAGCTATGCCATTGGATTTCAGGAGGCCAAAAATAGAAACCATAATAAAATGAGCCCCCACTCAGTTGGCTCGTGGAAAGGGGGAGGCATTAACTAGGGAAGGCCTCTGCAAATAAATAACAAAAACTCTTTCTTTCTTTCTTTCTTTCTTTCTTTCTTTCTTTTCTCTCTCTCTCTCTCTCTCTCTCTCTCTCTCTCTCTCTCTCCCCCTCTCATTCATTCTTTCTTTCTTTCTTATTGCAGCATGTACAAATGAGTCTAAAAATGAGAGAAATAACACTATTGAAGTAGCCTCTTTCCTGTAAAATATTCTAATTATTTAAACATTTGAATTTGTTTTTAATTTTACAGTACTTATATTTCATGTATATCCAGAATTTTAAATTGATGAAAGAAAGAAAGAAAAAGAAAGAAAGAAAGAAAGAAAGAAAGAAAGAAAGAAAGAAAGAAAAAGAAAGAAAGACTTCAATTGCTATTTAATTGAATGAAGTTTATTGTGAGTCAACCAGTCAGCACAGTTTGGAGTAGTCACTGGATAAATAAACAGGAAAGCAATACATCTCTTTCTGTGCACAAGATCTTATATCATCCTGATGTTAAAATGAGTTGCATAATTCAAAGTATCCAAGAGCAAATTTAATATTAAATCCCTCTGGTTTCCGCATTCCACAAGGCTAAACAGAGCAGAAGAAAAGGTATGGCTAGAAAAACACTTTCCAAGTGTACATTCCACATTCATGATGTACCAATGAAGGAGAGAAAGGTATGACAAACTGATGCATGAATATAAATGTGATGCTTTTCCCACTGCAGGACATCAACAAAGAGAATTGAAAAGCAAGGCAACAATCACAGATTATATTTGGTAGTTTCACCTAGAAGATTTTCCATGTTCCAACCGCATTAGGCTCAGGAAGTTCAAAAGACAGAATGAGGAATTCTTGGATTATAATGAATAAGTAAATGAGTAAAATGTGTACAACACTTCTCCTAGGTATCTTATATAGTTTTTGTTTGTTTGTTTGTTTGTTTGTTTGTCTGTTTGTTATTAAGCTTTTATACCGCCTATTTCCCGATGGGACTCTAGGCGGTTTACAATGAGCATCGACAAAACCATAAAAACAGTAAAACATCTATAAAAACCATCAATGAGGGGCAGCAAGAAGTAACACAGCAGAGGGAAACCCCTCGACATGTAGCAGCAGGCAAGAGGAAAGGAAAAAAAATTAACCAGGGGAAGGTCACCATAGGCCTCCCTGTATAGCATTGTTTTTAAAGCCTTTTTAAAGGCCGGCAGGGACGATGCGAGGCACAGCTCATTGGGTAATTTGTTCCATAATGAAGGGCCCACAACCAAGAAGGCATGGCTATGCGTCATCGCCTTCCGTGCCTCCCTCGGCGTGGCCACACTAAGTGAGCGCGCCCGCAACATCCGCATGGGTCTGGCCTCTGTTGACCTCTGGGAGATATGCTCCGAAAGGTATTCAGGGCCCAAGCCATGGAGGGTTTTGAAAACCAAAACCAGGACCTTGAACCTAATCCGGAGGGCCACGGGCAACCATTGCAGGCAGGCCAGAACTGGGGTGATGTGGTCATATTTATGAGCACCCACCACCAATCTGGCCACCACATTTTGTACCCGTTGGAGCCTCTGGAAAAGGGTCAAGGGCAACCCCACATAGAGTGCAAATTCTTAAGGTCCAGGGAAATAAAATTTGATTTGCAGAAGGCAACCACAATCATAGAGGCAATACAACAGATTTTGAGCAAACCTAAAAAAGGCAAAAATATACTCTAGTCAGGCAAGCCTGAATGCTCCAGAACTGGGAATAAAAGTAAGTCCCAAATTCTCAAATGGACGATAACTTCATTAGGATCAATGGTAATTGCATAAAAAAATGAAAATCTATAGAGATGGACACAAATTTTAAAATGAATTGCAAAATTCATTCAAAAATCACTCATTTGTCAATTCATATTCAGAAAAATTGATGTCCCCAATCAATACGAGTTGATTATTTTTTGTGATTTGTTGATTCATTTGACTATAATATGGCCCCTGAGACACACCGAGGTACCAGGACACTTTCATTTACACCTATCTTTCTCTTTCCTGATTTCCCTCAACTCCTTTTCTTTATTAAGACCATTGTCACTTCTCTTGAATCAGCTAGATGACTTCAAAAGATATTTCTTCATTAACTGCATGAAAAAAGAGAATCTTCTGTTTCCCCCCTCATTTACATAGATTCGAGAGATCAAGGGCAAGGATAAGTATGTTTATTTGCAGAATGTGCTTCCAAATTCCTGACTGGTTTCAGGATGAAAAAAAAATAGAAAAATATATGAGCATATATTTTTGAAAGCTGGAGACAGTTCCACAGGCCTTTAAGATGTCATTTTTAATAAGGAGACATTGAGGGTTTTTTCAAAATCTCTAAACACTGCTTTGACACTTAGCCGTCCATTTCGAAACAAAGTACACTTTTTCTTTTCAAACAAAAAGGTGCTACCATATATGGGGGTGGGGGCTTCATACAATAGTGAAATCATACCTGACCATAATAAATAAGAAACTATTTTTAAAAAATATAATTCAGTTTTTAAAGACTTTTATAGCAGTGTGAGAGGGTTTTAATCAAGTTTGCTATTAATCATCACAATACCAATTGTACAATTTCATTTCATAAGCTTTGAAAGCCAACATATACATAGATCCAATAGACCTGTCTTTTAAAATATCATTTTTGGAACCATTTGGAAAGGGGGGAGAGTGGCAAGATGCATTGAAATAGGATAATAAAGTTTGGCTGGAAAGACTGAGCCAATCAAAACTTTATAAATGGTCATAGCACGAAAATGTTCTTGTTTTGGAGACATTTTCTATTGAGCATATATCAAGGAGCAGCAAGTGTCCATTTGCCTTTCATTTTCCGTTTAGCTGCCAGACTATTATTCTTTCTTATTTCCTCCTGATTGTTTTTCCTTGCAACATAACCATCCTCCTCCTCCTATTTCAAGCTGGTTTATGAGACTTCCCTTACCTTTTTTCTAAAGTTCCCTTGTCGTATAAATTGAGATGTACCTTCCCCGGCACCAGCAGAAGCTTCTCAAAGGTATGGAAATATAACAAGAAGTCAGGAATCTGTTTGAAGTTCTACAAAGGAATCTAAGATGCGTGACTGATATTAATTAGAGATAGCAACTTTAATACAGCCCGAAGACTGAGGAACTTCTAAAGACATGGGGATCATCTTTCTTCCCACTTTTGTGTTTTAACCTCTGCTGATTCTTTTTCACTATAGGAGCAGAGAAAGAAAATGAGGTGAACACACAAGACCCTCTGTCTGTAGAACCATATGGATCATGGTTTTTTAAACTTGTTTTTCCTTCTCTTCTGTTGGCAGTTGACATAGTTAGGATTGTTACCGCTGACAGGGCTGACCAGAACTCCTTGAAAGGAATTCCCTGGTAAAAATATTTTAAATAAATAAGTAAATGAACTTAGAAAATCACTCTTCTTGGGAGTTCCCTTCTCTTAGAATTTTCCTGCCACTCTCTGCCCAGAGGTCACATTGCTTAAGGAGTTGAAGTCCAAAAAAGTTCTCTTTTTTTGGACTTCAGCTTTAGGATACACTTTCTGACACCTAAGAGGACAGTGGGTGTCCACTATCAAAACCAGTGGGCAAGGGCCTTGCTCTGTGGATGAGTTTTCATCTAAGCCAGAATCTCTGGGGTCAAATTCATATAGTGATTTATATTAGAGATGGGCACGAATAAAAAAATGGTGTTTCGTTTGTCGTTTCTTGTTTGGAGGGTCCGTTTCAGTTTGTTTCTCTTTTTCACAAATTTTTGCAAATAATTCATATTCATTTTCATTTGTTTCGTTAGCATTTCGTTACCATTTATTTTTTTGTGATTTTTTTTAGCATTTAAAGCAGTTCACTGTATTGCAGTAACGGAAACGAAATGCACGACAAAATTTTGGTGTTTCTGTTCGTTTTGTTTCATTTTGGAGACAAAATTCGTTTGTCGTTTCATTGCGTAATGAAAGACAAAAAAATGAAAACGGAAACGAAAAATTCTTCATTTTGTGCCCATCTCTAATTTATATTATGAAATCGCATTCTAGAATGTGAAAGATATTTGGTAAGGACAACATTTTTACTGGACAGAACTTTCTATTTCCATTACTGAGGTGCCTTCCTCCTTGTCTTCCTGCTGTTTATTAATTTTTCTTCAGGATGGCAGAGGGAGATAATGTCCATAGTAGTTGATGTCCACTTAAACATGAGCTCCAGAAAGCTGCACAATGCACCAGTGGATATCCTGGATGAGATGGGTCCTGCTCAGCAGGAAGGGAAACTGAATTTGCTGTCTTGATATCCTATCAATGAGGCAAGTGCCTCAGTCAAGCTAGTGGTACTTATGGTCCAGCTGGCTCTGGTTCAATATTTGGTTGAAATCCTGTTGCAGACAGAAGGCAAATGAAACAATATTCACTTGCATCCAGCCAGCAATGAAAGAGTCACCATTGTGTTTCTTCATGGAATCTTCATAAAAAAGTAACAGCATTGCAGCCACTTCATTGTTTGAACTATTGTTTGAATGTTGGGCATCGTTCATGATTCAATCCCCACTAATTTTTGTGGGAATATTTTAAGTGGGAATACATTGTTTGCCTTCTGCCTGCATAGCTGTGAAACTGTACTTCAGCAAGAGATAGGACAACAATCTGCTGTTCCATCCTGGGATTCATTCTTTTATGTACAAAATTAAGAAATGCCAACATGTTAGACAAAAATACAAAGAGGTCTTCATTTTATAGTACTTTTTAAAAAAATCACAAAGCATCACGTTCAACAGAGGCTTATGAAGTGTAAATTTGTTTTGCACAAGATGTATTGGCGTATTCAATTAAAGTTGAAACTTTTCTCCCTGTTTAAAGAAAATAATGTAACCCTGTGATTCAGATGAAGACTATGCATTTTGTTGGAACAATCTGTCTGACTGCTGGAAGGAATTAATTGTACAATTTAGATTGTGAAGTGGTAAGGTCTGTAGTGCTATTCTCTTATTCAAGTGGCTTTTTGCCCTTGTTTCACAGAAAGTAAATTTGTTAGGTTCTTGACACGGCATCTTCTTCTGTGTACAAGATTATTATCATGAATGCATCAACATAAATATGATAAATGAGACAATGATATATTAACTGTCTGCTTTTAAAATGGCATGTAAACGCCCCTGCATTTGTAATTACGTGATGGATCTACTGCTTTCTTCTATACTAGTAGCAAAAATACACAACAGCTGTATAGTGACAATGGTGCACTGAAATTTGTCGTTTTACACCCTCCCATGAGGTAAGACTAGTTTTTGGTGGAACACATATGACCTTGGAATCCACTCTCAAGGGGAAAAATTTGATTAGTGCACCTATGGAAACAGGTTTGTGTGTAACCTGTTGTTTTGTACAGGGGTTACCTCTTTAACAGGCACACTTAAATAGTAATTCCCATCTCTGTGATTATATATACTTGCCTTAGAGACCCAGCTAGTTAGAAGGGATTTGTGAGAGGATGCTCTCTTTTGTATGAGATTCTCTGGGGTGTTTTGTTCCTTGTCATGGTTTACTTATTTATCCATATAGGGTTTTTTTAAAAGCCCTTCTGCCTTCAGTTGCAGCTAAGACATGTTTTCTTTACTCCACACTGATTTTTTTATGTTTCCACATTTCAAAATACATGGGAAATTCCCCAGAGAGAAAGGAGGTACAGATATTTTTTTTGTTTGTTCACATTTGTCTTTGGGGAATACATATACTTAAGACTTTTGAGGGAATGCTTATTCCATATGTGCCTTCTAAAAGTGGGCTTAACTTTGAAGAAAATCTTTGCCACTTGTGGACCTGTTGCTTTATAAATCACCTCTACCCCTCGCCCAACAGATGTTCAATTTATCTTAGGAATCTTCATATATCACCATGAATTGTGATGTTCAAGTTGCTTTGGTATGGTATTATTTCTCAAATAAGACTTAC
This sequence comes from Phrynocephalus forsythii, assembly GCA_029282475.1. Lineage (NCBI taxonomy): Eukaryota > Metazoa > Chordata > Lepidosauria > Squamata > Agamidae > Phrynocephalus > Phrynocephalus forsythii. The sequence goes on along the minus strand of JAPFRF010000003.1, from coordinate 30,479,674 downwards.
AGTATTTCTTTAAAACCGTGTTCACATCTCACTTTGGAATGCCACCTGCTTGAAACCACCTGGGGAAAAACCATAGTGTGACCAGGTAGTGGCACTCAGAGTGAGGCAACACCAAAGATACAGAGTTCTAAGGTTTCTTAGAATTATTCTGTCATCATCATCCACATTGCCAACCCAGCCCAAATAAAGAGGTGAGACATGATTGTACAGGTCAAAATTGGGCCACAATTTTTTAATAATCAATTATCTAGTTTTTAATTGTTAGCTTCCCCCTCTTAGAAGGGGGGCTATGTGTAGTGCAAGTAGGTGTGGGCCTGGAATCCTGTTGACTTTTAGCCCTTGCCTGGATTCAGTGAGTAGCTATTGCAGAAAGGTGCTGCCCCCCTGTTCAGCACCCTCTTGAAATCTATAAATCAAATGGCTCTAGGGCAGCCCTCAGGTCCAACATTATTTAAGAAATATATTACCTTATTATTCCTAATTTCCTACTCTTTCTTTCAAATTTTGCATGAGGACTGCCAAATAGCTTTAAGGGTATCTTACCATGGGGCACTTGAACTCTGTTGTGCAACTCATAAAACATGAAAGGGACTTCTCTGTTGCTGCTACCAGAATTCGGAACTCCCTCCTACTGGAGGCCAGGACTGCCGCATCTCTGCTGTTTTTCCAGAAACAGGCATAGACCTTCCTCTTCAAGCAAGCTTTCCCTGAATGATGGGCTACCTATGACAGTGATGGCAAACCTTTTAGAGAGCAAGTGCCCAAACTGCAATTCAAACCCCCTTTTTTTTTGCAAAGTGCCAATACAGTAATTTAACCTGTATACAGGTGGCTATGAAGGGAAAATGTTGGGTGCCCACAGAAGGGTAGCTCTGATCCCCACTTCGTTTGGGGAGGGGCTCATTTGCCTCCCCAGCCCCGGGCTTTTGGTGCAATAACTGTGTGCCCATCCAGGTCTTTCTGCCCGGGGATGGGAGCCTATAGGAGGGCTCCCATCCTTCCCTCCAGCACCGTTGGCGGTGAGATCTTTGGGACCAGCGACAGCGCTATCTCCATGCTAGGCTGGTCTCTGTTTAAAAAAAGAAGAAGAACCTCAAGAGAGAGAGACCACTGCTCAGCTGTGCTGCCAATCGGAGCCCTGATAAGGGCTCAGGCAGCGGGAGCAGCTGTGGTCTCGGCAGCAGCGGCGGCGGCAGCGCGAAGACGCGCCACCTTCTTGGTGGCCCGTGCTTCAGCCGGGCCACCTGGTTCGCCCCGGGGACTCATTTTGGGTTGGGTTTAGGGAGTGGGTTAGGTAGGGATCCGGGCAGGCGGGCGTTGCCGTCCCGCCTGGGAGGGCTAGTTAGGGTTTAGGGCTCTGTCCTTGGTGCGGGTGGGTTTGTTTCGCCGCCACTGCTGGACGCCTTTGGCTGGAGGCAGGCGAGCTTGCCTTTGGCTCGCAGCGGGCGAGCTCACTTGGACCTCGGCCAGTGGTGGCTCCTCCCGACCAGGCGTGTGTCTGGCACTGGCCGGCTGCTGCTTGGTCGGCTGGGCTTACAGGGCGCTGGCGGGTGCCATTTTGGGTGGGTGCCAGATACCATTTTGTGCCACCTTGTGGTCCTGTGTTTCCCTTGGGCCCTGGGGTTGGGAGGCCACCCTGCCTTGGCTGGGCCCAGGCCCCAAATTTAAACATACATATATAAATTGCTTGGTATATACATAAATAATACATACATCTAGTGGGCCTCTCCTTCTTGGGGCTGTTGCCCTTGGGGTGATCCACCCATTGGTGGAACAACTTTTAACCTCTGCCTTGGGCAGGGCCTGGCCATTATTTGATTCTATCTCTTGGGTGCATTACACCTGGTGGGGCTGCTCTTGTTGGATCCTGGGCTTGGCTATTGCCCCCTTTCCCCCCTTTTGCACTCACGGATATGGTGCCCAGGAAGCTCCCTGCTACATCTAAAGGGAAGGCCCCTGAGAAACACAGGGCAACACCCCGCGCCCCACCCCCTCATCTCTCTGGCTCATCCTCTGATGAGGACCTTCCCAACTACGCAGCAATTTGGGATAAACTTAGCCAGCTTGAGCAGGCCAGAGCCCATGTGTGGGGACTTGGGGGTGGGGGTGAGGGTGGCAGGCCGGTTAGGGGCTCCAGGGCTCAGAAGTGGGCAGAGCTGCATAGGAAGGGGGAATTAATGCTCTCCCGCATTGCTTTCCTTGAAGGTGAATTGGCTGCTGCTTCCCGTGGGGGTGCACCTGCCCCTGCTCCACATCAGCAGGCCGGTCCTCTTGGGGTGCCCGGTTCCAGTGATGTGGCCGCCTGTGGCTCGGCTGCAGTTGAGGCCACCTGCCCACCTCTGAGGGACCCAACTGCTCAAGATGCAGCACTGGTTCTGTCCTTTGCTGGCCGGGGCCATCCCACAGGTACAACATCATCTGCAGGGACCCAAGTATCGGGTGAGTCATCAACCCCATTCACTTTCACACCTGCCCATCCATGGCCTTGGGGATCTGGTTAGTCAGTCAGCTGACCCATCTTCTTCTGGGCCAGCATTGGTGGATCCCCCAACCCTACCGATTGGGGTGGCCGGGTCGACCCCCTCAAGGGAGCTTGGCTCCTCACCTCTGCAGTGTCCTGTTATGCAGGATATGGCTGTCAAGGCTAGCCCCCCCACCGCCAGCACTTCAACGGCTTCCCCGCTGGAACTGCCGGAGGGCAATGAGTGTATGCCACTAGGTGAACACCTGTCCCAAGCGACCATCGATAAAATACTCAGTGGGAGCTATGTGGATGTCTTTGACCTCTTAAATAGGGAGATTGACTGGGAGACTTTTAAGAGGATGGACGAGAAAGAGCGGGAAACACTCTGCAAGCGAAAGCCAGAGAGGTGCTGGACCAATTGGCTTTCAGCATTCTTCAACTATGCTGCAATCATTATTAAGGCCACCCTGAACATGCCCTGGCCCTGATTGAATACATGGACACCATACCGTGCCCATTTAGAATTTGCTCTTGCGTGGCCTTATGGGCAAGCGCAAGGCTTCCCTTAGAGAGCTCCAGGTGGTCATTGGCCATCTTAATTTTGCCTGCAGGGTAATTGCGCCTGGCAGGGCATTTCTTAGGCGGCTCTGTGAAGCCACGGCCAGGCTGCTTAAACCACATAATTGTGGAAGGATTTCCGCTGAGATGCGAGAAGACCTCAGCGTTTGGCTGTGGCTCTTGTCTCATTTTAACGGAGTTTCCTTCTGGCGCTCAGAGCTCCTGCTAGGGGCTAAGCTGCAGGTTCAGATGGACACGTCTGGATCTTGCGTCTATGGCATATTTTATCAGAACCAGTGGTGCGCAGGCGTCTGGCCGGCCCACTGATTGGCGGCCGGCACTACCAGGGACCTTACTTTTCTTGAATTGTTTTGCATTGTGGGTGTGGTCTCTCTATGGGCAGAATCGTGGGCGAACACGGCCATCCATTTCTGGTTCAACAACCAGGCAGTGGTTTGTGTGGTCAACACCTTATCTTCCCGCTCACCTCGTGTCATGAGGTTCGTCCGCGCCCTGACACTTAAATGTCTAGAGCTCAATATAGTCTTTCAGGCTTGCCATGTGCCAGGGGTCAGGAATGAGATAGCCGATGCCCTCTCACGCCAACAGATGGAGCGTTTTTGACTGCTGGTCTCTCTGGCATCACCCGAGCCTGTGACCCTTCCCGACAAGGTATGGTCCCTTGGCGGATTGAAGCCCACCGGACACTAACACTTGCCCTGGCCCCTAGGACGCGGCGGGCCTATGCAGTCGCCTGCAACAAATATGCCCAGTTTTGTGCTCAGGAGTGGTTTTCCTCATTGTGGCTGGCCACCCCTGACCAGCTGACCCAATTTGCAGTCCACCTGTATTTTAAGGGTTTGGCCCCTCGGACTATCCAGGGCAGGCTGTCTGCCCTGGCATTTTATGCTAAGGCCCAGCACTTCAAGCACCCGTCGGGTGACTTTTTGCTTCAGAAGATGCTGGAGGGCTGGTCTAAGGAGCGGGGGAGAACCAAGGATGCATGGGCCCCTTTTACCCCTGAGATTTTGGCTCAGCTTACCGAGCAGTGGCTGGTAGTTTGTAAGGGCTCATTTGAAGCGGCACTTTTTTGTGCGGCTGCCCTGGTAGCTTTCTTTGCCGTGCTCCACATCAGTGAGTGGCTAGCATCTTCCAAGTTTGACTTATCACACATGGCCCTCCTTCTGTCAGACCTCAGTTTATTGCCTGATGGCATTTTGCTGTGCATACGAAGGTCCAAGACAGACCAATGGGCCAGGGGGCAGGACCTATTCTTGGGCCCTTGTCATCTGCCTGCGATATGCCCACCCTGCGCATTGCGCGATTATCTTGCCCTTTCCTGGGTATCTGTTTTCCCACCAGGATGGGACCCCACTTTCCCGTTATCAGTTTTGGACAGTTACTGTCACTGCCCTGGCCAGGGCCGGTATTGTGGGGTGGCATTTTGGCTCCCACTTGTTCAGAATTGGGGCAGCCTCCATGGCAGCGGCCTTGGGCTATGGCGCGGCTGACTTTCAGTGCATTGGCCGTTAGAGGTCCCAGAAGTTTCAGGTTTATGTACGGCCGTTGCCGAAATGTTAGCTGTTGCCCGAACGTTTTAACTTTTCTATCATTCCAGAATCCGTTCTGAAGGCAAGAGCCAGAGTGGTCATCTTCGGCCATAGCTTTGTCTTCTGGGCAGCTGGGTATGCTGCATCCTCCCATTGGGGCCGAGATTTGGGCCTGGGTGCATGTACCACCATCGACTGGCTGGGTTGCAGGGGCATGCTCTGGGCGGAGTTCTGCAGCTGGGCATGCCATATTACCCTGCATAATACTCCAGATGTTCTGTTGCTGCACCTGGGCAGCAACAACCTGGCTCGTGTTCCAGGAGATGTCCTGCTCCTCAAGATCCTCCGGGACTTGAGTGAATTTTTGTTTTATTTTCCTGGCACTCACATTATTTGGTCCGCGTTGATTCCACGCTTAGTGTGGCGGTCAGCCCATGACCCTTTTTTGGTGAACAGGGACCTCAGTATGATCAATGGCGAAGTTGCCTGTTTCCTCCGGCATGGATATGGGTCTATTATAGCCCACCTGGCTATTTCCAGGCGTGTCCCTCACCTCTATCAAAAGTCCACCTATCCACCCCAGGCCTGAATATTTTCCTGTCGGACCTGCAAGGGGGCCTGAGGGCCGAGCTGCTCGGCTTGTTGGGGTAAAACCCCTGCCTCTTATGGTGGCGGGTAGTGCAGCTGGTAACTGTATTCAGGTAAAGCTCTAATTAGCTGCCCTTACGGCGCTTCACAGCCCTTGTACTCAGTCTATCCCCATTGGCTATGTCAGCAGACAAAATAAGTTAGAAAATGACTGGAGGCCTTCCGAGGGCTGTGCTGAGCTTCAGATTTGATTGGGCTTACCTACCTGAATACAGAGCTTGTTGGCTGTGGGATTTCATCCCATCCTGTTACCAGCTTGCACTATGGGTCAGGTCCCCTTTAGAGATCGTGACTTACCCAGTTAAGAAGTTGAAGAGTTATAAATAAAGTTGTGGTCCTTTCGTACCCAAACCTAAAGTTGTCTCACCTCTTTATTTCGGGGCTTGGGGGGCAAAGGGCTCCGAGTGCCACCTTTGGCATCCATGCCATAGGTTCGCCATCACTGACCTATGACATGACTTTAATATGTATTACCATACATGATTGAATTGACTGATTTTATAAGAACACCAGTGTTTTCCATGTTACTTTTCACCCCCCCACACACACACAATGGATTTTTCTTTTCTTTTTTGCATGCTCTTGGTAGCTTCAATGTTACCTTTTAATATTCTAAGATGCCTCTGCTAATTTCCTGTTCTTAACTTGAATATGTCTTAAATGGTCTGGACTGCATATTGTCCCTCATTATTGCAAGCCACCTTTGGTCCTTTTCCAAGGAGAAAGGTGGGAGATAAAAATATTTAAAATAAATAAATAAATATGTGTTGTTGTTGTTTTTTAAAAAAACACCTCACCCAGAGAGATAATGGGATGGGCAAAACCTCGCCATCAATCTTGGCCAACCTGATTGACAGTCAAAAACTTCTATCTGGCCCTTAAGTAATATCAATTATCTCAGCCTATAGGGCAGAAGTGAGGGGACAATTCCAGAGAGAAAGGGAGGCTGATCTCCACACGGCTTTTTATAAGCTGCTTCACCCTTGCAGCTCTGGCCCTTTTGCTAGTAGTGCATGTTCACACCATTTGGGTGGGCAAAGAAGCCCCACCTGGGAACTTTGTCCCCTGCAGAGTGACCACTGTTCTTTCTAATTATTCCATGACCAGACCACTTCCATAATCACCACCAAATGTGTGGGTTTCATTGACAAGTTCTGAGGAGATACTATATCTGCCAAAGAAAATGGAGAGAGTGAGAGAAAAATTGGCATCCACTCCCATAAACACATTGAATATGTACAGTACTTTCACTTACTATCTGGTTAATGGTATTCACTTGCATGGAGGTTAAAAGCCTCATCATGGCACTGGGTCTATAAAGAGAGTGATCACGTAGGAAGTAGAAATACATTTCTAATTCCCACCATTTCTAGTTTGCTTGACAACAGAGGGCTATTTGCTAGTCACTATAATTACAGTATTAGGTAATTGTACTGATGTTCAAGAGTCATGAAAATAGTGTGCCATTCTTGGCTGGAACACATATTTCCAGATTGACTAGGAAAGTACTGCAACACACTAGAAACCAGGGAGTGGATTTTAATGGGTTTAGCTCTCTGCTCAGATCTTATTCCTGGGACATACAAGAAGTGAAAACACTGAGCCCAGAAAATATGCTTATATCAGAAAGGTCAACAAAATAGATAGCTACTAAGAGATTCAGGCAGGCTGTAAATTTTCTGAGCATCTCATTATACAGTATCCTAAAATCTATAAATCAAAGATATGCATTGTTGCTCCTCAGAATATTCCTCAGTCCCTATAGATTAGGCTAGGATGCCACATAATTCTTACCATTCAAGCCAGGTAAGTCTAAATCTATTCTAATCATTCTTTTTTTTGGGGGGGGGCTGGGATGTGAAAAATTAACCTGACAAGTCAAGCCATTCCTTCCAAAAATTTGAACTTCACTGTGAATTGGTTTTCAGTTGATTTGAAGTTGTAAGGGAGGATAATAGAAGAAGAAGAAGAAGAAGAAGAAGAAGAAGAAGAAGAAGAAGAAGAAGAAGAAGAAGAAGAAGAAGAAGAAGAAGAAGAAGAAGAAGAAGAAGAAGAAGAAGAAGAAGAAGAAGAAGAAGAAGAAATACCTTCATTTTATAATGATTGTAAGATGCCTCCAAGGTCTGAGGCACCATACCTCTGAATTGTTGCAAAGTTTAGAAATGATGTGGTTAAATTCCTTATCTGTGTGTAGTGGAAATGCTAACAGAGAAAAATAGCTATTAGTTCACAGATAATGTGCCCCTTTCTCTCATTAACAGGCACTTATTGTCTCAGTGATTCACTCTGAGACATTTACAGAAAAAAGAATAAAAATGTTCCATTTACTTTCAACTGTGAATATATCAACAGAAAGTAATTAATAACATGGTTGCTTTTAACAACTGTGCTTCAGTATATTTTAACCTGCCATCTACAGATATTAACAGACTCTGCTGAAAAAGAACTCAAAAGAGAAAGGTAGGCATCTCTTTGAATTTCAGAACACAGGAGAAAAACTATTGGTTTGTATTGGCAGATTGACTGCCACTCCCAGCCGAGGAAAGTCCCTCCAGGTCAAACAAGGTAGACAGTAGCATGTGAGGTTGCAATAAACTCCATCATGAGTATCAGTACAGTAATACCTCAGATAAAGAATGCCTTGGATAACAATTTTTTTGGATAACAAATGAAAATTTCTGAGTATAGGGCTGACTCGGATAACAAATGTTCCCTATGGGCTGCCTCGGATAACAAATGTTTCATAATGCCTTGCAAAAAAAGTGTACCTAGGATGTATTGCAACCCTTGTATTTTGTAGAGGGGTGGGAGGACTTAGAATGGGTTTTTTCATGTTTTTGAGCCATTCTGGAGATGTTTTGCTCAGGGATTTGGACCTTTTGAACTTGGAAAGGTAGGGAGCTAGCTTTTATGAATCTTTGAACTGCTTTTCTTTGCAATTTTGGCAGGAAAAGGCTGGGATAGTCATGCTGTTTCTTCTGTCCATGTTTACATTCTTTTCCATTGCTCTGCAGGCAAGAACAGGTTGGGTTTCTCTTGCTGCTTATGTTTGTCTGTTTGCATTTTCTTCCCCATTGCACCTTGGGTAGGAATAGGCTGGGGCAGTCTTGCTAGTTTCTCTTGCCCATGTTTGCATTGCACTGCAGGGGAAGTGTTCTGGAGGGGGTGTCCCAGCACTGCAGGCCATTAAAGTACACTTTATAAAGAGGTTGGGGGGGCAGCTTTTTTTGCCTTTTCTCAGACCTCTGGAATGGATTAATTGGTTTCCCATTCATCTCAGTGGGGAACTACATTTTGAATAGAGATGGGCACGAATCAAAAAATGGTGTTTTGTTTGTCGTTTGTCGTTTAGGGGGTCCGTTTCAGTTCATTTCCATTTTTCGTGATTTTTTTGCAAAAAAATTGTTTTTGTTTTTGTTCATTTCATTACTGTTTCGTTACCATTTATTTCAATTTTTGTGATTTTTTTAGCATTTAAAGCAGTTCAATGTGTTGCCATAATGAAAACAAAACAGACGACAAAAGTTCTGGTGTTTCTGTTTGTTTCGTTTCATTTTAGAGACAAAATTTGTTTGTCATTTCGTTATGTAACGAAACAAAAAACCAAAAATGGAAATGAAAAATTGTTCGTTTCGTGCCCATCTCTATTTTTGAATAATATTTTTTTCGGATAACAAATTGACTCTGAGAATGAATTAAATTAGTTATTAGAGGCATCACTGTAGTTATAAAATGAGTATACACACATTCTTCTTATGAGCTTTCAAGAAGCCTCTGCTTGTCCATTCTGGCAACCACAAGGTGGTGCAGGGTTAGTCTTCGGTTTGATTCCCCCCAGGGTTGTTCCTACTGTATGTGTTTATGGCCTTATGTCCTGCTGAAAAGGCCAATGCTCCCATTTTGATTAATGGTGAACTGAAATGTATTTGTACTGTATGTAATTGGCATCAGAAGAAAAGCAACAGCATGTAATTCTGGAGACCACAATATTTCCTTCCCATTCTATTGTTCTTTTTCTCAAATATTGCCTTGGGAAGAGAAGGAAAGAAAGGAAAAAGTAGGGCCTGAAGTTCTTGTGCCTGTTTCTGATATCCCTTCATTCCCTCACAGCTCACAACCAGTTTTCAGAAATCAGATGAGAAAATAACAATTGATTTTTCTGTTTCCTTTTTTTCCTTTCTTTTTAACAGCAAGACTACCAGGACATCACCAGGGGAGGAAGCACATGGAAGAGACAAGGTTTTTAAGGTGCATCAACACAAGCTTATTTGTCAGAAATCAAATCTCCTGTGAACAGACAGGCACAGCTGTTTATTTGGAGACCTTGATAATAACATCATATTGTGGCTTCACTAGAGTAGGTTAGAACAGCAAAGCCAGTTTTAAAAATTGTAACACCCAAAGACAAATATGGAATGGTTTTTTTCATAGCAGTCCAGCAGAATTCAAACTTAATCCAGCATAATGTTGCAAGAAATATAAACTGCAGGGTTTTGTTTGTTTAGAATATTTTGCCCCACCTTTTTCCTTAACAAGGACCCAAGATTGCTTAAATCTTCAAAAGGCAATATTTCAAACTAAAAACTGTTAAGTATTCAAATACTAAAAAATAAATACATCAAATATTACACCACAACATAGTAATTAAAAACACCAAAAACACATTCAAAGCAGTTAGGCTCAACAATCCATTCACCAACCCCATTCAGGCAGCCCATCACTGAAGAGAAAGGTCTTTGCCTCCTTGTGCAAGGATGGCAAAGATGGAGTCCACTTGCCCTCATGTGGAAGGGAGTTAACAAGTCTGCGGCCAGAAGCAGAGAAGGCCCTCTCCTGTGTCCACTTCAAATTCACCTGTGATGGTGGTGTGACCAAGAGAAGGCTACTCCTGATGATTTTAGAAACCAAGCAGGCACACAAATGGAAATGCAGTCCTTGAGATAGGTTGAACCCAAGCTGTTTAGGGCTTTATAGGTTAGAACTCGCTCTCTGAATTGTGCCCAGAAATAGATTGACAGCCAGTGAAGCTGCTGTAGTTGTGGAATTATGTGATTATGTATTATGTGCCATTTCATCAGTGCTAACTCCTGCAAACTTCTAGAACTGGTTTGGTCCTCTTGGATTTAAAGACGCCCATAGAATTCTGGTATTTTTATTTTCTCCTGTTTTGTTACATTTCTACAAATAAAGGAATTTAATGAGGCAGCCCATCACAAAGGTCTCTCCCGGCTTTGGAGATGTTGGGAATTGAGTCTCCTGTATTTTTGCATGCAAGAATAGGCATTGCTACTGGACTAATTCACTTTTAGCCATTTTTTTAAATTCCTGTTTAGTGGCAATGCTTATGAGGAAAGGCTAAAACATTTGGGGCTCTTTGGTCTGGAAAAAAAGCGCCTGAGGGGGGGATATGATTGAGACGTACAAAATAATGCAGGCTTGAGTAAAGTGGATAGAGGGAAGAACTTCTCCCTCTCACAAAATACCAGAAGTAGGGGACATACACTCAAATTGAGGGCTAGGAGGATAAGAAAATTTTTTTTTTCACCCAGCACGTTGTTAGTTTGTGGAACTCCCTGCCATAGGATGTGGTGATGGCATCTGGCCTGGATGCTTTCAAAAGGGGATTGGACAAATTCCTGGAGGAAAAGTCCATCACAGGTTACAAACCATGATGGAGATGTGTAATCTCCAGGCTTAAAACCAGGATACTTCAAGGGCCAGATGCAGGGGAGTGGTATCAGGAGACAGACATCTAGTCTCATGCGCTCCCAGACGCATCTGGTGGGGCCACTGTGAGATACAGGAAGCTGGACTAGATAGGCCATTGGCCTGATCCAGCATGGCTTTTCTTATGTTCTTATGTAATGCTTGAAATATGTGAATATTGAACAAGTTTGTCTCTTTGTGATATCACCTCCTTCCATCTCAGGGCAAACCAGTGCCCATAATCCAAACAGCATGAGACATCTTAGGCTAAGCTGACCTCACTATTGTCTTCACCATTTTCAAGGCACAAAGGGAGTTACTGTACCTTGACATATGTTCAGGCCAGCCTATCTTCAAAGTTAGGGAATCTACCACTAGACACTCTTCCTGAGACAGCAGGGAGTCTCAGCTAAAGTTTGATTCAGTGTGAAGCTTTCTATACACAAATCATACTTGAAATCCAGATTCATAAACTAAATTACAAACCTGTTGATGTTTTAGGAGGCATGGAACAGCAGAAAAAAATTCTGTCCAACACTTAGCCATGAGCTTTTATTCTTGGTAGCTGCCGGACAGCTCCATTACAATGTCGGCATCCTGGCTGCAGACCTACTCTTTGCCGCAGTGAAGAAATCCTATTCCTCACTAGTGAGCTGAAGAATTATGACCCATAGAGCTTAATATTGGTGAAGCAAGAGATTCTGAATGTCTGTATGGCTGAACTGGGCAATTTTCCCAACAATTCATATACACTATGTATTCTGTTCTTGCCTACCTAGCCCAGAAATAAAGAGGCAAGACACATTTGTGGGATTAAAATTGGGCCACACATTTATTGATATGAAATTCACTCAATTTGACTGTTAAATTCAGAGAAAGAGGGCCCATTACCGTGTATAAACCAAATGATGGCCAAGAGTAACAGCTGTGAACACTGCGCCAATGCTGAAGGGAAAAGGGGGGGCTAATGGAAATAGCAGTAAAAGCTACATCAATCCAGAATGTATATGTTTCCTATAGGCATATCTGGATTTTCACCCTGCATGGTGCATGGAGTGTAAGTAACTGAAATCAATACAAAATCAAAAGTGGGGGCATCTCAAATAGTTCAGCAAAATTTCCGAGGGGTGAAGTACTCTTTTCCTGTCTTGGCACTGTGCAAACACAAACTGAAGACTGCAATTCACAGCCTATCTGGGAAAATCTTAATTACTGTGCACTGTGTACCACAAAAGCTGTGCTTAAATATTAGAGGGCCGCTGTACAGAGAGTGTGTGTATCAAATTCATGATGATAAGATCAGGTAGGGTGAGAGCCACTCTTCTAAGTCGTATAACTTATAACCAATCTTTAAAGTTGTACTTCATCATGATGGTCGAGCACCCTTCCTTTTCTACTCCAATGTACGGTGACATATTTGCTAATATTGTAATGTAACTAGCCTGGCATGTTCCTAAATTGCTAATTCAGCTAGCTCCCCTTCTGTTAGCAGGAGGGGGGGTGAACAAGTCTCAGCTCTGAACACCCAGGGAAATCACGGTACAATATTGGATGCTATAAGCATATCACACCCTAAACCCAAATTGAAGTCCCCAATAGTGAACAAGTTACATAATGGCTTTGGCCACAATTCACCAGATTTGTTGGAAAAGGCAACTGATTCTATTAGCAAGTCTGTATGATCTATCTTGCTCTACAAATATCCTTAATCAATAAGGAAAATATCAACATCCTCGTCTAGGAAGACTTTCCCCTTGGTCATTGGAAAAAAAGGGGTACATCCCAGTGGCCAATATTCATACCTTCTGAAAAGGCATTAATTGGCATTGACCTGAATCTATTAACTAAATCATCCACACCTTATGATCACCTAACTTCAATCAATACACCAGCATTGAAACAGGTTTGTCAAAGAACATTTTATCCTCGTCTCCAATCATGTGAAAAGGTGATCTTAAGTGGTGCAAATGTGACCTTACCTTCCAGGAGTCTGATCCCATAAACGACCTGACTAGCTATGATATGTAGCTTAGCGCTCATGCTATCTGTTGTACTCTAGTCAAAGCTCCCAGTAGCTCAGATGAATAGCTGATCATGGCTTCTGTGTTACCAGCTCTACTGTAGATTAACTCATCCTCACTCCTTCTAGCATCTTAACCTGGTAGAACACACAGCTATGGGCTATCTGCCCTGGTACTGGTACCGGTACTTCGCTATAGCTCTCACTCTCTTTCTCTGTCACTCTTTTTACATCCATTAATAGATCTGATGTCAGTTTTCTGTGAAAGGGAAAAAGTTAAAATATCAGATGGATCTCTATTGACATAAAAGGAGAAACCACACTGAGGAGAAATGTAATTAAAGAGTACCCTGAAATATAAAGGATGGCCTTTCTGGGTATTAAGATTTAATTTGAATGAAAATTGCCCAGAATATCTAGTAAAGACTCCTATCATAGGGAGGCTTGAGAACATATTTGAAGATACCCAGTACATTTCTTTCATTCCTCTGTCATAACTCAAGCTTACACCAATATTTTTATTTATTTATTTTTATAGTATTTTTACCCCACCTTTCTCCTTTGAAAAGGACCCAAGGCAGCTTAATATCCCACATTTCAGATTTATAGGGTTGGCTAATAAATAAATAATCAAATGAATGAATGATACATAAATAATCAATTAATTATTTATGAAGAACTTGGATAGAGTTTAAAACTGACCCACTGTATTTTAAAATTAATCATGTATTTTAAACTGATTGATTCTAAACTGTTTTAATCCTTTTACATTTCAAATTTATTGTGTAGAAATAAATACATAAATAAATGAATAAATAATCAATTGATTGCTTATGAAGCACTTGAAAGAGCTTTAAAACAGATCCACTGTATTTAAAATGTCTGTATTTTAAACTAATTGGTTCTAAACTGTTTTAATAACTTAGCATTTCAAATTGATAGTGGAAATAAATGTATAAATAAATAAATAAATATATAAATAAATACATTATCAATTGATTGCTTATGAAGCACTTGAAAAAGCTGAAAGAATTGAAGTATTTTGGCAGTCCTAAGAGGACTGCCCTAATGGAATTCAACGCATGTATCCATAGCAGTAATGGACCCAGTAATATGTATTACTTAAATTGAAGTAGGTTGTCCCTCATGGGGATGCATCACATCCTCAATTTATGTTGTTGGAATGGATTGTGTTGTTTCTTTCATATGCTATTTAAAAACTAATTTAGAAATTAAGAAAATAACAAAATAATATTTGAAAATTGCTCCTGGTTGTCCCAATCTTGGACTGGCAAATATGATTTGCGGAGCTAAAGCAGGCAAGGGAAAGAAAGTGGTGCTGGCATTGCTAACTAGAGATGGGCACAAATAAGAAAACTGGCATTTCGTTTGTCGTTTGTCATTTAGGGGGTACATTTTGGTTCGTTTCCATTTTTCGTGAATTCTTGCAAAAATCATTTTCGTTTTTGTTCATTTCATTACCGTTTTGTTACCATTTATTTCATTTTTTGTGATTTTTTTAGCTTTTAAAGCAGTTCAATGTATTGCCATAACGAAAACGAAATGGACAACAACATTTCTGTTGTTTCTGTTCATTTTGTTTCATTTTAAAGATAAACTTTGTTTGTCATTTCGTTGCGTAACAAAATGAAAAAAATGAAAACGGAAATGGGAAATTGTTCGTTTCCTGCCCATCTCTATTGCTAACACCTGAGGGGAAAAGCAGACCCTCCCTCTCCCCAGGCAAACCTATTTTTAAGCAGTTCCATATGACAGTATTTTGCATATACCTCCACATAAGGAGGTGGCAGTGGAGGAGGGTGTGGGGCAAGGTTGGGGTGAAGGTTGGATCAGCAAAAGGGGAGGAAAACCTCCTTTATTTCCTATCTTTGCCCCTGTAATGGAACCCAGGGGGGTAGGAGCGTCTTTGGCTGAGAAATTCCTGAGTCCCTGTGGGTTCTTTTAAACAAATAATAATAATAATAATAATAATAATAATAATAATAATAATAATAATAATAATAATAATAATAATAATAATAATAATAATCTGAGTGCATCAATTCCATGAAATAGCTTTATTCACTATTCTAAGTTACAAAAATGAACAAACAGCTTATAAAAATCAATGAAAACTATAAAAATGCTTATCAGATACAATCATATATTGCCTAAAAATAATAAAATCTAAGATATTCTTACTATCTTAATATACCATATAAACTTAAATTCCTAGGCTAGCTAGGAGTACCTTTAGCTAACTACATCTTGAAGCAGGACCTCCAAACCCAATCTCTCTCTCATAGCCTAAGTATAAACTTTTCCCAGCTGTGAGCAGTTCCCAGAGGTCACATGAAACAATTGTCCAAAGGTAGGGGTCCAATTTCTGTCCACCTTGGTTTGTTTTGACTGGGCAATTTGCATTCCTTAGATATGCATTGGGTGAAAGCTGAAAATGTGCAGTTAATATTGAGCCTTAAAAAATCACACTATGCCCCATCATGCTAATTTCCTTTCATGCTATTTCCTATCATCCTAATTCCATTACAGTCCCTCTCGGACTCTTTCTTTAAACTCAGGCCCTTTGTACACGACCCCTAAACTCCGCCGCAAATGGCTCCCAGCTCCGGAGCTTAAAATTGTTTCCCCACCAGCTCCGGAGTTTACAGATAATTAAGTGCGACCACGCCCACCTAAGCGCCTCCCAGCACACTTTTCAGGTACCTGCTCTCTGGAGGTGAAAATTCCTGATGCGGATATAACATAGTGACTGCCTGGCTCTCCTTGCTTCTGTTTGTTCTTTTTTTTTTGCCCCCCCCATCCCTTTAAGAGGTCTGAATGCAGAGCCGGGATGGCAGAACGGAGGTGAGCAGCATTCTTTTCTTCCTTTTTCTCTCCCTCCCCTTACACAGCCAGCAGCCAGGAATGCGGAGGGGGTGGGAATGCAGGAACAGCGACAAACCTCTAAGATCTCTGGTCTGAATTTAAGTGGCCAGTGGATCTTAGGGGTCGTGTGAAAAGGCCCTCAGTTGCAAGAAGCAGGCTGCCTTCTCGCTATCCCCATTACAACTCCAGCAAGGCCAGCTGCTAGTTGGATCTGTGAAACAGACTCCGAGCGCCTGCAGATGGGTGCTTGAAAGGAGGAGAGGGACAGTGGAGGTGGAAGCAGCAGCGGCTGCCTGGGGAGAAAAACCAGCCCCGGCCCACCTCCGGAGGTCAACCAAAAAAGCTGTCCTATCTAGATTCCGGCGTGGGCGAAGGGAAGAAAGCAGTGCCTGCACCACAAGCCCTTCAGCAAGGCAAGAAAAAGCTTCCCTCCCAGGGCAGACCAAGGGGCAAGCAGAGGTCAGCATGGGGGTGGGTGGGACCAAAAGCAAAACCTGCTTGGCAGCCAAGAAGCCAAGAAGCACCATCTGTAAGAGGGATGGATCCAGAAAGAGGCCTCTCACCACATGGCAAGGCCTTATAAAATGTACCCCCCTGCAAAAAGCCCATAGGCTGCACTGCACACACATGATGCCACCCGGGTGCGGAGGCAAAAGAGCCCCGCCCTGCACTACAGCACTACGGAGCTGCCTTTCAAATATATCTCTCCCTGGGTGTCATACCTTAATCATGAATAGGGAAACTTAGAGTTACATAATTTGTTTCTGTTTCATGCGGAAATAACACCTGGGAGTTAAATCAGGATTCTTGCAAGTAAGAAAGTTCCACAAGAGTATAAGTCTCTGAAAACACAAGTACACTGTATCTTGCTTGCAGATGGCACCTGGTTTTGGTAGAACTCTAGAGGATATGGCTGCTTCATTTCTGACATCTCCATTTTTGAAATAAGACCAGTTCTTACTCTGTGTAGTCAAGCATAGATGTGGTCCTTCTTAGGAAAGTCTAACAGCATTTGTGGGAGCTTGCTGTCTCTCTTTAGAACAAATTTCTTCAGCTTGTTAAATGGGACAGAGGTGCAAGCCCCTTCATGTTGTGCTTTCTTCTGCAAACCCTCAGATTCTTCCAACATTTCAAAGAAAAAAAGCAAGCAGTGGCTGTAATAAGAAGAGTGAAATGATAGAAATTGTTTTGAGAGTAGGTTCTGATCAAATTTAATGGGGCTTGCTTCAGATGACATATGTATAATATTGTACTATTAAATCTCAAGTATAAGTTCACGGTGAACCAAACTTCTCTTAAATCTTTAAGAGACTTTGAGAAAATACTGCACATTTTTCTATAATTATAGCTGAGACGTCTCAATCACTTAAGAGACAGTCTGAAGGACATAATTATACTAGATAGAGCTGTATTTAATCACTTTTTAAACAGTGAAGAGGGCTTGATGGATTTCTTTTAATTAAGCTTTGCAAATGGCTTGGAAAATATAAATAACTCATAGAACTTTCTTGATACCGTGTTGTAGGCTTCTGCAGGAACTATATATTAATGCATTGATGTATTAATTACAGAAACTGAGGATATTGCCTGTCTTTAGATATTTAATGCCGCGGTCTTGTAGAAAATCAGAGCCTATTTTGTAATACCTCTGGAAATAATATTTCCATGCCAACCCCTTATTTGAAAAGATGTTTTGTTTATAGTAAGCATAGAAAACAGCACATGAAATTATCAATAGTAGTAATCCAGTAGGATTGTACCCTATAAACATCTTGAGGATCCAAGCAGTGCTCATGAGTATCTTTTAAGTGATGAAACACTTAATTTAACTTGATTTAAGTTAAATTCAATTTAATTTATCTTAAATCACTTAAGTCCTTTCCTGGGAGTCTCATCTTCTTAAGACACTTCAAATGTTTCATCATCTTAGCTTATGATGAGAATTCAGGCTTCTTTTGGATTTAGAACCCATTAATTTGTTGGTGTTTTTGGTAGTCCAAGGTATCTATGAATCTCTCCTCAAGCACCACAATTTTAATGAAGCAATTATTTTAGCTGTCTTTACTATCCAGCTATCACACTTCAGTTGGGAACATGGCATGGGCAACCTTAGTCTTGACTTCAGGTAACATTACATGTAAGGATCTTTTCTAGTTCCTTCATAACTACAATGTATATTGAGTGTCTATAGTCTGTGAGGCATTCTTATATTTCCTATATTTATTGGCATGTTCTTTGTAGGGGTTTGAGATATTCATTCCCAAGAGACTGAAAGAGCTCTGTTGATTTCCTAACATCTCCTGGTGTTTTATTCCTTTCAAGTGCTTAGAGAGCAGCTTTCACTTCGCTTTTTACAATTGTAGGTTCTTTGTCGCAGGATTGTAATTCAAAGATAACTGTCATCCTTGCATCTTTCCTATATAGTTTCTCAGCATAGTGTTTCCGTCTTTTTGTTTTATTCCACCCAAATAATATATTATCCTGCTGGTTTTTTTATATTCTTAGCCAAATAATATATTATCCTGTTGATTTTTCAGCATCCCTGATTTTGGTTTAAATTTGCCTTGGATTTCCTGGATCTTGGAGGGCTGAGAAGGCTGAGCAGGCTTCTAATGCTATTTTGAGATTCTTCCGAACAAAGGGAGGTCTCTTTGTTCCAGCAGCATTAAGACTGTACCAACACAAAGCCTTAGCTCAGCTCCTATATGGCACCTATACAGGAATATCTATGGCCGATCTGGCTGTGTTGGAGAAGGTCCAATCCAAATTCTTCCGTTCTATCTTACAAGTCCCCCCAGATGTTTCCAATGCTCTGATACAATTAGAATTGGGTCAAATGAAATTAGAAGCCAGAATACTTTTTGCCTCTGTTTGTCAGTGGCTTAAGAGCTTCTCAGACCAAAAAGGGCTCCTCCCTTTAATAAACCAAGACCCTTTTCAACCTAGGTGGATAAAAACTTTAAAAAGGAATTTAGAATCTATGGGACTCTCAATAGATAACCTTTTGGTTCAGGGTACTACACAGGCCAAAGGGCTTATTAAGCAAAGACATTGAGTGCCAACGAGATATAGCACAGTCTCCTTTGTTTAGGGCTCCTATGGAGACCAGATATGTTATGAGAATGGCCAACTATCTCTCACAGCTGGAAGATCCTGCTAACTGGAAAGCCTTTACTTTAGCCCGCTGCTCGGTTATTCCTTCAAGGGTTTTAGAAGGGAGATATAAGAAAATTCCCTATGAAGATAGACATTGCACGTGCTCCCAAAGGGAGGTGGAATCGATGGTACGTATGTTTTTTCGTTGTCCCCATCACCACCTTTATAGAGAGAGATTTATTCACCCATGTTTAGATAGAGATGGGTTTGGAAAGACTTTTAAACTTTCTTATTACCAAACAAATAGCCAAATTCTGTTTATACCTGATTAAATTCCATACTAAGAAGATGGGCTAGTTTTAACTAGAAAATTCTCTACTTTTTTTTTTACTGGTTCTGTTTCCTTTTTCATTTTAATATTCTATGTATATTATTATATCTACATTGTTTTTGTAACTCTACAATTTTGCAATCATGTTGGTTTTTAATGACTTTTATGGTTTTATATCGCATTAAAAACCTACCTACCTACTCAAGTATATACATTATATGATTCTGCAATAAATTCATGTTATTCAAACTTTGGTACAGTAGGAGCCCCATATCCACTGATTCATTACCCAGTGAATCAGTTATCCATGGTTGGCAAAATAAAAATATATATATAAATAATTCAACAGCTGCAGAGCAAACTCCTGTCACAAACAGCAGCTGTAAATCAAGTTACTGTCACAAAACAGCAGTTTTGGGGGGTGTTTGATGTTCTCTCTTATCCACGGATTTCATTATACATGGGAAGGTCTGGAACCAATCCCCAGTAGATACTGGGGTCCCACTGTACTATGATTTAATATTCCTCAGATTTATTCAATTTTTTATATTTACAGTTAGTGATGTATGCTAAAGTCCACTTCTCATTTCATCTTTGCCTTCTGCTTCCAGTCATGTAGTCTATTTGATTTGCCTTGGATTTCTCTTGGCCATTTTATGATATTCATACATACAGTCATGTATGAAGCTGTAAGAACTTTTTTACAGAACTGTTCTGTCATTACTTTGATGGGCTAGAGCAGGCACATCCAAAGACTGGCCTGGGGGCCAAATGTGGCCGGATTTAAAATTTGGAGTGGCCCTCAGCCTTTGCTCCCTGCTGGCTCAGCCTGTCACTCATCCCTGCCAGCTGGCCCTTCCCTGTGCTGGCTAGAGACATCAGTTGGCAGTTTTATGGTTTGCCTGCCCTCCCTGCCTCCATCCATCCCCTCAGCCACCTGCCTTGCCTACCCGCTCCTGGCTCCTTTGGTGCAGCATGTTCCCCACCTCCTTGTGAGGAAGGACAGCATATACAAGCAGTGGTGCATCTTGGGTGTATGGGGGCTGATTTCTGGGCCGTGCAACAGCTGTTGAACCCTGGGGCACCTTGAAACCGGAGCATTTGTGGCTGTTGCAAATGTGCACAGACCCCCCCCCTTTCAGGCTGAATGTTGCCCCCACACAAATTTTCACTTCACCAAGTCTGGCCCTCCTTGCAAAAAGTTCGGACACCCCTGGGCTAGAGAAAGGTATTTCAAAACAAACAGGCTGAAAAAAACATCTTCAGTATCATCAAGATCTTTCAATAGCTCTGCCAATAGATCGACCAACAGATCTGTCTGCATGATTTGAGGATTAAGATGTAATGTATATTTTATAGGCATTTCTATTTCAGTATTATTGTTCAGGTGAATTTAAAATAGTTAGAGCACCTTCATCATGGGGTTGCAAAAAGAGGGAACCCAACCCTAAATTTAACAATCTTCTCCCCACCTCCTCCCCAATTCTGATTTGGTTTGACTTAATAAGAATTTTGCTGCCACTACTTTCATGTGCTGGGAAAATATATTAGAAAAGAAACAGTGGCAGCCAAAAATACACACTTGTATTGAATAACATGATGGTGTTGTCAAAAATACACTCATAATGATTTATGTGTTGGACCACTAAAAACACATTAAATAAAGATCTGTATCTATAGCGAGTGGAGCTTGCCAACATCCTGCTAGTATATTATGGATTCTTTGTTGTCAGAACATTCTTCCAATATATTATTGATTTCCTTGTAAATGGTTGCTCTTTCTTTTGCTGAAGACAAACTCCCTTGATATTTGTTAATAGCTTGTTTTGTTCATATGTATATGATGAATAATTATTCTGCCATTGACATGGGGTGAAAGCTTGCCAATTCTTAATCAAGAGATCTGACTAATCAGCAGAACAAACATGATTTTGAATGTTTCCATCTTAGCATTTATGGGAAACATCCCATCAGAGAAGGTCAATCCATAATTAGATTTCTCAAGATTCACAGAAGTTTCCACATTCCAAGGGTGAAGAGGAAGATGCTTCAGCTTATAACCTAATATGAAACATCTCCTTCCTTAGACTATGATGGAGATGGAGAAGTTCTTGAAGAGCACTTGCTGAGCAGCTGTAGTAGTGAATGATAACATTGGGAAATGATCTTCCACAGTCAAGGGAAGTGGCACTCAAAACAACACTTGTTAGTGCTATGGAAAAGAAGGCAATGGAAACCGAACTTGGAAAATATACCCAAAAGCCTATGATGAGACTAAAGTAAAACAAGGAACAATGCTCAAATAAGAGGAAAAGCAAAGGATATTTACAAATAACACTATTGCTAATAAACCATATATCCAGAAGGTACTCTTACCGGCAGGTTCAGAGGCTAAAGGAATGCCTGATGGCACATACTGGGTAATTAGAATGTGGAAGGTAAGAGTGTTAATGCAAGGCCAAATCCATATACCAAAACACAGAATATTTAAACATCATCATAATTAGAGGTGGGGTTGAATTAAAAAAATATGGTGATTTCTTGGCAGGAATATTGGAGTGGTTTGCCAGTTCCTACTCCAGGCGCCTACAACACTTGGTATTCCCTGGTGGTCTCCCATCCAAGTACTAACCAGGGCTGACCCTGCTTAGTTTCCAAAATCAAGTGAGGTCGGATGTGCTTAGGGCATCTAGGCAGCTTTGCTTTCTATAGCAAATGGCATATCACATGTCTGCTTGACTCCAAGTAGCCCTATTTATCCTGCACCAGCCCACTCCAAAAGAGCCTGTCTGATTTCCCCCTTAGGCTACCTATGTGTAGCAGCAATGTACTTATCTTTCTTAAAGCCATTAAAATGGGAATAATAGGGCAGCAAAGTATTACTTTAAAACTGTAATGATAATTGGAAATACTTGTAGGCCTCCTACTGCAACTGCTCCTAATTGCTTGCTTAAACTACGTTGCACATCTGCTTTGCAAGGTGTACAGCAGCCATTTTGAAAGTGCTGGCATCATGGCAGAGAAAGGGCACCGTTGTCCCTCTTAATCAAAATATCTTCAGCTGGCACTGCATTTCCAGTTTATTCAGTTAATTATTTCTGCCATCAAATTTTCTGAGGAAAGGGAGTAACATTTGCTGAAGCTTTGTAACTAGATAGATTTCTGAGCCTCAATTTCTAACTTTCCTATTCTCTTTTCATTAAGCAGCTTAATCTCTGATTCATTTTGCGTCAGTCCTTTCTTCCTCAAACAATAAACCTCATCACACTTCAATGTTTCTATGCATTCTTCCCCAATGTTTTTTTTTTTAAGAGTGTACCTGTACCTTATTTATTTTCTAGCCTTTAGAGAAAGGCAGAGGCTAATTTGTGAAATGTTTGTGAAACAGTCTGCTTTCAGGCCAAATACACAATCATCGAATATTCAAAGTTATTAAGTTGAAAAGTCTTGGAGCATATGCAGGAGTCCCCCTTCCTCTTAACACTTAGTATCCAGAGCAAGATCCTTAATTTTCTGTAGTGAGAAACAGCAGCTTCTAAGGGTCTGGTCACATGGCCAAAAAACCTGGGATTTGACCTGTGTTAAAAACCATGTTGAGTTTCCTGTTCATTAAATGAATTCAAAAGTGCATATTCCTTTTCTCCTTACTCTTATTATTTTCTCCACCAGAGGACCATTTATTTTAGCTCACTGTTTTCTTAACCAACTCAAGTCCATTGTGAACCTTACAACTGGTTTTAAAAGTATGTACCCGGTTTAAGAACAGAAGCTGAAAACATGTAGCCTTCCAAATTGGTACTCAGTAGGAATGCAGGAAACAGCTCAAAAACCACATGACATGAGCTGGCTCAAATTAAAAGGCTGCATCTTATGAGTCCTTTGAGAAATGTAGGCAGGCTCAAGGACAGAAGTTTTTTAAATTACACACACACACACACACACACACACACACACACACACACACAGAGAGAGAGAGAGACAGAGACAGAGACAGAGAGAGAGAGAGAGACAGAGAGACAGAGAGAGAGAGAGAGAGACCTCTTAGGACAAATGCCTCATAAGACAAAAAAACTTGTAGGCAGAAAAAAAATTCCGGAATAACCATGCTTCTCATGACAAAAATATTTCCCTATGGGATGCTTCTCAAGATGAAAATACATTCTGCATGGGGGGACAGTTATTTTTCTCTTTATTCTAGCCTCCGGAATGGATTACAGTAATCCATCCCCTATGCATTCTTATGGAAAATCCTGTTTCGTAAGACAAGATTCTAAAATTTGTTTTAAGAGGTACCACTGTGTGTGAGAGAGAGAGGGGGGGAGAGCCCTTATTTCTCTTATTTTGCAAATTTACCCCCAGAAATATCACCCTAAAACTTGGGTAAAATATTGATCTGCAGAAGGCTTTCAGAAGCAAATGAAAGAGTTCTACCTTTCCTTACTGCTGTTTCTGAGAATGCAGGGAGTCTATATATTTACATCCACTGCAGTAATGCCACATACTTTGCCCCATAAGACTGCAAAAAACATTTTGTATAAGCAGAATACCAAATAGTATTCTTGCTGACCCAAGTCAAGCTGCATAGTAGCCAAATCCAGCTGAGTTGTAGCATCACAGGAACCAGAAAAATTCTTCAAGCACATCTCCACTTCACTAAAAACAAAAATGAAGTAATGTCCCATTTAAAAATTAGCACAGCCACTTTAGGTTCAATTGCCAACTATGATTCATTGAAAGGGGACGACTCAAAGATCCACAGGGCTCTTTTGTTGTTGTTGTTGTTGTTGTTGTTGTTGTTGTTGTTGTTGTTGCTGCTTGCTGCTGCTGCTGCTGTTGTTGTTGTTGTTGAAAAATACCAGATACAGCCTAAGCATCTCTTAAATATTTGTGCAGTATATATGTTGTTCCTAATCCCAGTCCTCCAAGGCATGGATTCCTGCATTGTGGACTCTCTGCCCCAGTTACTCCAACCTCCTGAAGAGAGGTGATTTACATGTGGCACGGCCAGGAGCAGGAGTATGCTGGGGCTTCCTTAAGCATGTCCATCCACAGCTAGCCCTCCTTCTCAATTGGCAACCAACCCACCTCCTTTTGGGTTCATTGTGGGTTATATGGTTACTTCTGAGTCAGATAGGAATTTTGATGCTGTCTTGAGAAATTGCCATGCACAGTTGATCAGCGTATTTTTGCTTATCCCATATTGGTCACCTATGGAAAATTGAGGATTGCTGAGGGTGGGTTGTTGATAAATAAGTCACATTGACAGTAGCGCAGAATGAGAAATTGGTGTTAGTGTACAGTGGTGCTGCTACATACTGTGCCATGGCAATTAGAACACTGGATATTCATTTGCTGCAACAAGGATGCTTGCCCCCCCCCTTTGCCGGCCACTGGTTGTCTAAATTGAATGACTGGCTGGCTGGCAACTGTGGAGGGACTCCCATTTTGGTTAACCAGGTATGAGCTGCCAAGGAGACAATCAGACTAGGAGTTAGAAGTTCACATGTTGGGAGTCAAGGAGCAGGTAGGAGGTACCTCTGGCCCAGGTTTCTGCACTATGTGCATTCTGCAGGTTTTGTGTGTGGTTGAACATTTAATTGATAAGTGGCCTTAATTAACTCCAACACCTGTGTCCATCTCTTTATTCTGGGAGTAGGAAGGCAATGTTGCAATTTTTGTAGCTCTGATGGTGTTATTTCTGAGATCTGCAACTATTCATACTGCTGTGTGGTAATCTTTGAAAATGTTCCCAAAGCCCAGTGAAGTGTGCTTCATTCACAAGCAAAATGTTTCAATTGTCAGATCTCTGTGTTTTGGTAGTTTTTCCAGTGTTTTAGCTTGAACTCAGACATCCCCTGGAATTGTAATGTCCATATGCATTTGTATTACTACTATGTTTGGTGTGTTATGATTTCATCCTATGGGAACATCAGACAGAGATGTTAGAAAATGCTGAAGTAATAATAATAATAATAATAATAATAATAATAATAATAATAATAATAATAATAATAATAATAATAATAATAATAATAATAATAATAATAATAATAATCACCACCACCACCACCACCACCACCACCACGGTGCCTAAAGAGCTAAGCAAGTATTTAGAAGAAATTGGAGTTGACAAAGTCACCATCAGTCAGATGCAGAAAGCCACCTTACTGGGATCTGGTCACATAATTTGCCAAAGTGAATACTAGAAATTGGTATACCAAAGATCATGGCTTCATTTTCCCCACCTTAAGACTGCAAAAAATCATCCTACCCAGCATGAAACAAATCACGATACGTGTGTTCAAGTTTCAAAGTGACAATTTGGGCATGCAGTACAAGGACAAAACCACCCACTTGCTTTGCAGTAGATTGAGACCATGCCTGATGTCTGGGAAAGTCCACCCATTCATTAGCTCAGTGGAAATCCCTTTAGAACTGCCGTGTTGAGTCAGTCTTTGACTAGTATGCTAGTAAAACTATTGATTCAGCTTTAAAGCTTTGCCAAATGGCCTTGTTACAATGCCAAACAGTATTTCAATAGGACAGTTAAAGTAGGGGAAAACACAAAAAGAGTGCTGCTCTGAACTCCCAACAAGTGGCTGTCCTTCTTGTTTCCACCAACGTTTGGAGCTCTTTGATGACTGGATGGGAATGTCAATAACTTTTAACAATGCCAATTTGTTTCTAAGTTTAAAACTCCAAATAAATCAAATGTGCATACAAATAGCTCTGTTAAATCTAATCTGGAGTGCTGAAAGAGGATGCTTAAGGGGATAATGAAAATTGAAGCCTCCCTTTAATTATCTCCATAAAGTCTTTTGCCATCAGCATAAAATGAATTTAATGCTTTTTGAGTAACAATCAAGTATTTAAATAAAGACAATAATTCCAAATGTCTTGTCCAGTGCCTGGCCTCCGATCAGAATGGTATTTAAACATACACCTCATATAGTACATGATTTGCAACACTAACAGCATTAGAACAACTTGATTCTTTCACTCAGGTGCATGGTTCCATGTGCTGTTCCTCCATTAGTAATTTGTTCCTTCCTTTTTCTTTTCTTATATCTTTTAACCTCATGTCTGGAAGCATATTCCTCCTATCATTAATGTGATGGGCACTTTTCAGAATTTAGAATAGTCCAGTGGTTGCATATTGGCTTATACCATCTTGGACTCATTCAGACAGTTATTGCCATTTCATGGAATTGCTTATGAAGCTGTATCAAGGCTAATGCAGCAATTGTGTTGGCCCCAACCAAAATTTCATGGAGATGCTTCTTGGACAAACTGGTCTATTTACTAATGAGTGTATGAGTTCTGCAGCAAAGGAGTAATTTAATGGCATTTTCCAAACTACCAAAACCACACAAATCATTATATCCATAACCCCATAAACAGGCACTAGTTTGTAAAACTTGTACAGTGGTACCTTGTATAAAGTAATTAATTTGTTTCAAATGAAATTATGTTGAGCAAATTTTTCTTTATACAAATTTCCCAAAGGAATGCATTGAAAACAGAGTAATCCCTAATCACAATTATTTTTATGTTGTACAGATTCACCCCATAGGCAATTCTGTTAAGCAAATTTCCCCTATCTCTGGAAATTTTATGTTGTACAGATTTTATGTTATACAAACCATATGTTATATGAGGGTCAACTGTACCTTCATGTGGTCTGAGTTAGTTTGCACTAAAGATGGGCACGAAATGAACAATTTTTCATTTCTGTTTTTGTTTTTTTGTTTTTTATGTAATGAAACGACAAACAAATTTTGTCTCTAAAATGAAACAAAACGAACAGAAACACCGGAAATTTTGTCGTGTGTTTGATTTCCATTACTGCAATATGAGTGAATTGCTTAAAATCCTAAAAAAAATCACAAAAAATGAAATAAATGGTAACGAAATGATAACGAAATGAACAAAAATGAAAATGATTTTTTTGCAAAAATTCACAAAAAAACAGAAACGAACTGAAAAGGACCCTCCAAATGACAAACGCCAAACGAAATGCCATTTTTTTATTCGTGCCCATCTCTAGTTTGCACCCAATGAGAACTTTGCCTGATGTGACAAACAGTTGCTTACTTATGAGCAAATGTCTGTATTGGAATGAAGAACAAATTCCAGTGCACCATGGTGGAAGATTTTTGTTATGACTAGGAGGTTTAATGGTATGCATCAACATTCCTTCCATGTCCAGTGCTTAGGCTGCTACTAGAAATTGGTAATTTGTCTCTGTCATCTGTGATACCAGAGGTTACTTGGGTGAGTAGAACTTGTTTACGACAGGTTTTCTGGACATAAGTTCAAGATTGAACATATTGTAACAAAAGCATCTAATTCAGACAGTTCTGAAGAACATTTTTACTTATACTGCACATCAACTGATTTCAAGGGCTCCTTGTTCACCACTCTTCTGAGTCTTCTGGCAAGAAGAATTGGCACATAGTTACCTTGTCTATCTCCTTTGCTCCTTACTTTGACTTTGCTATTTTACTGCTTATGTTTTCCTTTTTATTGTGTCCTCAGTGGTTGTCTACCTTTCCCTCAGTGGCACATTTATGTCATTGCACAGTGGAGCAAATCAACATTTAGAATGTAGGTGAATCTAAAATGGGAGCAATCCAATCAAATGTATTGTAAAATCAGCCACAGAAAGATTAACGGAGAACAGACAGTTATTATCTGACAGGAGTGGGAAAATTAAAGATCGACCATCCTGTCTTCTCTAATAGGTCTTTGTGTTCATTAAGTCTTTTTCTGTCAACTCTTTCTAGTCATATACCAACTATTCTTGTCCCACAGAGGAAAGTGATGGTCTATAATAATGAAAACCATATTGAGATTATACACATGATTGGTGGTGTTTCAATTGTAAGCAGAATAAGTATTGTATGTGTATATGTTCTTGGTACTTTGGCATGGCAAAGATTTTGATGGCTAATCTTCTAACTGGTGCTCTCTCCCATAACTGAAGTCAATCAAAAAGGTAGTCTTGGGAATTTTCTTCTGTTTTGTCCTTTAAGCCTCTTTTGACAAGTAACTGCAATAAACACATTCAGAGTACATTTCCTATAACTCATTCTGCTTTTGGTTATTTACATTTGGGGGCTACAATTCTCAGAACTCCACAACTGCCATGCAAGGCCATGTTAGCTTGCGAGGATTCTGAGAGGAATAGGCCAACATGTAACATTTACAAACACTGCATCAATGTACTCCTGGCATGTGGAAGTAAATCAGTGATGCTATTAGATTGTCAAGGAAATAAAGTAGAGATGGCGCCTTGAGGTGCATGACTCTCTGGCAAGTCAGCAACTTAACTCGGACTTGACATGGGGTTTTGCTTGTTTTTCCAATGAATCAGACATGACTCAATACTTGGGACCTACCCACACCTCCCATTTTGCCTGGGGTGGGGGTGGGGGAAAGCTGATTTTTCATAGGGGCTTGGGGGTGGTGGAAATTGGGACTTAGGACTTCTCTCTGAAATAAATATACTATGTAATAACAGGAATGATCCCAGGCTTAACTTAGCAAGGTCAGTGATGCCATTCCCATGGAGATGATGAGGTCCTCTTATCGTCAGTAGAATGCCAGATGTACTGAATCCAGGCCCAGTTACATTGATTCAAACTCATCACACTATCAACCTGCTTTGCTGGTGATTGATCTCTCAGCCCTGGGCTGAAACAAAAAATGAAGTGCTGGTTCAAAGGGAGCTTGCCCGTCCTCAGTGAAGACAAACAGAAGGAACTGCAGTGTGGGGATGAAAGAAATATGTTCCATAACCTACTTATATGATGTGCTTGGGCGATATTTAACCTCATTGTACATTCTGTGTTCATCTCTCCTTTCAAGATGGAACTTTTGCATTGGGTTTCCTTACATTGGAATTTATTGCTGATTGAACGGGCCCCTTTTGCCCTGGGAGAGCTCTATCTCATGAGTTCTCTATTCTTTGACAGGAAATATATGGCTTGCTAGAGTCAGCAAATGTGTTAATGACATACAGATGGTTGGATAGAGATGCCAGGATTCCTGTCAATCAAGCCAACTGATGGGATTCTGGTTTGGTACCTTCTGCTCCTTTCCCCCCTGTGCATCACCAGCACAACTTACCCTTCCCTGTACTTATATCAGTTTGAATACTAAATCATAGTTGCTTTCCTATGATAGAATTCAGAGTTACTTTCTCATTTAATAGCTTTCATCTTTATGATGTTCTATATAATGGATATCACAGCACACTAATGAGACTGCCAGCAACACTAGAAGATGTATGGCCGTCTAGCATTGCTCCTTTTCATCCCTGATAAAAGACTGCATGAATTTATCCATTCTATAATTTCTCTTTACTGATAGGGATATATAGATTAAAATTCATGGCTCTTTAAGAGTACCATGAGCAATTCTTCTTGTTTAGTAATGTTCTGAACATTGCAGGTACCTTTTTATGTTTTCTCATTTAGCATGATCTACAGTGCCTCTGTTGGCATTGGTATTAGTGTAACTGCAGCAGAACCACGCGTGTGAAAGTTATTTAATTTTTAAAAAACAGCATTAAGTACTGAACTGGAGGACAAGGGACTTCATTTATTTTATTCACAGGATATTAATGTTCACATCTGAAAAGCAATATTGAAAGTAATGGGCTGAATTTCTAATGCTCACATGCTGCCGATTCACCAGATTGCCCCATGGGGATGGAGAAGCGGTCATTTTTACCTTTTCAAGAAGAGCCAAGTAGGAAGTGAGTCAAGATGGATATACTGTTTTTATGTAAGTGCACTTTTTGGTGGAACAAGAATGATTGGATTTAAGATGTGGGCTAGTATTGAAACAGAAAACGCTGGTCTTTACACAAAGTCAATTTGAGGTCAAAATATAATGCTTTATACTTGTAATAGTTATCCTTTCAAAAAGAAAGAAAGAAAGAAAAGAAAAGAAAAGAAAAGAAAAGAAAAGAAAAGAAAAGAAAAAAAGAAAAGAGAATCCACTTAAATACAGAAAAAGAATATAGCTTCATAAACAGGAAATAATATTATCCTTAGACTTTTTGGTAGTAAAACCAGGCAGCTCAGAAATTTGTGGGGAACTTTTTGCAGAGACAGAGGTAGAAACCCATGTATAAATTATATCTACGACAAAAGCTTGCCCAACAATAAATTTTGAGCAAAATGTGTCATCAGCCACTGGTGTTCATTTCTTTTTAGTGCAAAGTTGGCTTTTATAACTTCACAGCTTGATCCAAGTCCTCCAAAACATATGCAAAAGAAACTACTTATCTGCAAAATAATATGTCCAGAATCCTAATGCCAATGTGCACTTGTGTAAGGAAATTACCTAAGGCTTGTTGGCAAATTGCCACTCATAAATGGGGATGGCTGGGTTGTATTCTAATCATGCAATCACGCCTAGGAACATAAGCACTGCCTTGTCAACAAGCAGAAGTTTGCCACTGAGACTTGTTCTATTTCTCTTACACAAGCCTAAATAAATAAGAATACAATTCTGGCCTACATTTATGATTCGAAACTATGGTCATGAATGATTTACCTGAATAATGCAAGTCAATAAGACCAGTTCAAAAATAAGAGGTCTACGGTGTAGACTTGTGTAATCTGCAGTAAATGCCAAAGCCAGTGCCCTTTGGTGTCCATGTATTGCACATTGGAAGGGATTGTACATGATGTAGTGCAGCCTTGGAACACAATTCACATCAAAAGCTATATCTAGGACTTTGTATCCAACAACCAATGGCAGCTAGTGTCCGCTGGGGCTCATATATATGCATGAGATATACTCTTTCTAATCTAATGGTATAACTAAAGTTGAGATTTTTCTATTTCTTCCTCTCATATACCAAATAAGAATTCCAAGCACCTTGCCTATGGTAGGCTCTTGAACTTCAGCAGAAAAGTAAAGGAGGATACTAATTTTCCTAAAATTAAATAGGGTAATTTACCAATGTACCAATGTACCAACAGGACTGCCAACTAAGGCATTTATTTTTCATTTCATTTATTTCAGTGGTTTACAAACATTTTTTTAAAGTTTCCACCCACTTTTATAATAGCCAAGTAACCTGTGACCCCCCTCCCGCCATGTTTGCATAAAAAGGCATTCTTAATGGGGGTATTTGTCCCATCACAGAAAGCAGGAGTCTTCCATCTCCCCCTAACGAGAGAAAGTATGTTTCTCATACATGCCCATACATGCTAACTTTGATATTCCACTCTGCAAGGTCAAGGAAGAAATTTAACAAGAACTACAACACAGATAACACAGTGTCTGACCCTTAGAAAATATTTTGTGATCACAGAACTTGTGGGTCATGGATAGAGATGGGCACGACTTGAAAAAAATTTTTCGAGTTGTCGTTAGTCGGGCCAGTTCCGTTTCGGGTTGTTTCCATTTTTAGCGAAAATTCACAAAAATTAGTCGGTTTGTTTTTTTTTTTTTGTTGCCGTTAGTACTGGGTTTTTTGGGGGGAGCGGACTCCTGGAGGCACCTCTGTGGGGTGGGTGCCTCCTCTGGCCCGCTATAAAGGGAAAGTGGGCTCCTGGAGGCACCTGTGGGTGCCTCCTATCCTCACCCACTAGGAAGGGGAAGCAGGCTCCAAGAGACCCCTCAACATGGGGGTCTCCCCTCCTCACCTGCTGCTGCAAAATGCATGCAGAGCCATATGGATATGCATACCAGTTGCAGACAGTGAGACTAGTGATGGCAGTGAACCCAGAGCCATAGGTTGATGCCTAAGGCTCTCGCACCACCATGTCTCACAAAGAAGGGAATTGTACTTGTGTGTAGTGCAATGCAAGTACATCTGGCTTAGGGTTAAGGTGGGTTAGTGCAAGGGCTAGGGTTAGGCTAGTGACGGGTAAGGTTACGGTGGGCTAGTGGGTTGCACCTCTGGGTGCCTCTCTGACCCACTAAGAAGACAGTCTGTGACGTATGGGTAAGGACTGGAGTCAAGGATTAGGGTTAGGGTTAGGGGGCTAGGGCAGGTTTTAGGGGGCTTTTTGGCACATCCCAGAAGTCTCCATGGCCAAGTGGCCATGCGATTGGTGGGATGGCTCCAAAAATTTGCATGGTCGTCCACTCCCACATGGCTGGCCACTCGGCCAGCCCATCATTGCGCAGGTGTAAATAAAATAAAATAAAATAAAATCAATGGAGGACAGAGGAGGAGAGGAGAGACATTTTGTTGCAAGAAAAAACCCACTGCTACTGTGAAAAATCTGGCAGTTTATAAATTTTCGCGTGTTTCTGTTGTGCTTGTGTGTTTTTGGACCACGATTTCAAAAACAATATTGTGTTCGCCGCCCCATTTTGGATCCCCTGCCCACACCGCATGGCATGGCGAGTCCAGCTGCCCAGGACGGGGGGGAGGCGGGACCCCCCCTCCAGAAACCACCCCTCCGGTAGGTGCCCTGCGCCCTTAGTCAAGCAGGCATTTTTCCGCCTGCTTTTTTGGCCCGGGAATGGGTGGGGGGAGAGTTTAAAAGTTTTTTTCCTGTGCCGTCCATGCCGCTTGCTTCCGCTTTAATTGCGGCGGCTGGCGGCGAGACTGGGCTTTTTGCTGGCTGCGAGCCTGCGGCGAGTCCCACCAGAGCAGCCCAGGATGGGGGATGGGGGGGGAGGCCGGGGACCTCCAGAAACAACCCCTCTGGTAGGTGCCCTGAGGCATGGCAGGCATTTTTCCGCCTGCTTTTTGGCCGGGAACCGGGTTTTTTTAACTTTTAAAAACTTTTTTCTGTGCCGTGTGGTATCGCGCGATCGGGCGATGTAAGGAACGAGCACGACAAATCAGACCAAAATTGTTCATTTGTCGGTTCGAGCTCGAGGTCTGGTGGAGTAATTCCTGTTACCGTCTCCATAGAATAACAGATACGAGTAACGGAAACAGAAACGGGAATACCGCTAAGTCGTGCCCATCTCTAGTCATGAACCTCAGGTTGAGAAACACTGACTTATTTATTTTTGTTCAAGGCTGTTTTGTGTTCATGAATGAGCACCACCCTATACAGTAAATGATTGAGTATTTAAAATCCTGTCTACAACTGTTCAGATAACTAGAGATGGGCACAAAATGAATGTTTCTGTTTCATTTTTCATTTTTCATTTCATTCCCAAACAAAATGAAAAACAAAGTGACCCATCAAAGAAAAACAAAATTTTCCCCACTCCAACACCAATCACTACCATTTGGGGTTTGGTGGAGGGGAAAAAAGTTTCACCAGCACCACACACACACACACACACACACACACACACACACACACACACACACACACACACACACACACACACACACATTTTAAAAATGAAAAATGAAACAAAATAGAAAACAATTTTTTAAAAAAATCATTTGAAACAAAACAAAATGGAAAGGAATGGAACGAAATGAAAAATGAAATTACATGCTATTTTAATGTTTTGTGCCCATCTCTACAGATAACAGTTCTCTAGTGTGCCTATTTGTAGGTCTAGTTCTGCTGAGAATTCTTTAGCAAAATAAGGACCATAGGAGTAAAATATCCCAGCTTGCTAGATCAGATACATATATATTTGTAAGCAAAGAATAACTTTAAAATCCAATTTACCCCTCATACTCTAGTGGTTTCTGGAATGCCACAAGCTATGCATGCTAAATCCAAAAGTCCAAGGCATAATTCTCATTTTCTCCTTTGAAGATTTACAATATTACTTATTTATAGTGTAATACAGCATGGTCACACTCTTTTCTGTGCCATAGCAGTGAGGGGCAGGAACTTGGCTTATACAGTGCACAATAAAAGTGGCAAATTGGCCTCAGGACTAAATCCTCTTACTCATAAGTAAAGCTGAATGCAATCAAAAGAGCCCACTGAATAAATGTATTCTGAGTTGTTATTAAAGGGAAATGCTTCATATAAATTGGATAAAATATATAAAGATTATATCATAGGCATGTGGATGCTTACAATGTGATCCATGCCGATTTGCTTTAAAATATTTCCACTGTCTTTCCATCTCAGATTCACATTTTCAAAAGGGTGGTGTACTAGACCAGTGTTTTTCAACCACTGTTCCGTGGCACACTAGTGTGCCGCGAGATGTTGCCTGGTGTGCCGTTGGAAAAGCTGAAGAATATCAGCTTTGTGTTCAGCCAAACAGGCCCAGGTTGCGCACTGAATAAAGTATTTTATAATTTATCATATTTCTGTTTACTTACTATTTCATAACAAAGTAATTATAAAATACTTTCTTTGTGTTTATTTGATTCCTATTCAAGAGAATTACTTTATATATAGTCAATATAGGCACAGAGTTAATTTTTTTAACATTTTCTAATGGAGGTGTGCCTCGTGATTTTTTTCATGAAACAAGTGTGCCTTTGCCCCAAAAAGGTTGAAAAACACTGTACTAGACATTAAGGGAGCAACTTATTCAATGTTTCTGATTGTTATTACTGTATATATTTTTAATCTTCAATAGGAGACGAACATAGCACCTTTGAATCCTTTTTTGTTATTCTATTTCCTGCCTGACAATGTTTCATCAACTATACCTGAGACTGATGAGAGCTGAGCCATGCTCTTCAAAACACATCAATGTCTTGAAATAATAGGATCAACCCATTAACCTTTGCCGAGCCAGGTTGAAATAAAGAGGCGACACACATTCCGCTTGGGTTGAATAAGGGCCACAACTTTATTAACTACAGTAACGAATTTTCAATTACTTATCAATGAACAATAACTTTAGGAGGGCCTGAGCCGTAGCGCATCATCAAGATGGTAACAACAAATTGATTAGGTCCCGCTACTCCACCAATATCCTGCGGCCCGTTGAACTGCCGCAGTGAGGATGCCAACGAGATCTTTTGGCATCAATGCTTGATTAAAGTTTGGCAGCCCTCCTAGGGTTTTGGGTTATTATTATTATTTGCTCTCTAACTAAATCCTATTGGGTTATTAATGGAAGGCTGCCGAAGACGTGAAGATGTAATTAGATTCGGGACCTAAATGGTTAATCTTTTATGCGCTACCCGCCACCAAAGAGGCGCACTGCGGCTCTTTACCCCACAGCCGAACAATTCGGCCCTCAGGCCCTCCTTAAGGTTACAAATAAGGATCCAGGCCCTTGTCTGATAAATGAGCACCAGCCGGACAAATTACCGTGGTTTCCCAAGCAGGGATGTTGGAGTGCCCACAGAAAAGCTCTCGCTTCGGCCTGCACAATGCAAGCAACTCACGCAATTGGTAAGATTAATCAAGTCCACTCTCTGAAGTAATTCATTGCAGCCAGTTATGCATGCAGTGAGGATGCCGGAGTGTTTGGGCATCCCCCTATTCCCAAGTTCTAGGCGGTCCATAAGGCTCATCAGGTCCACTCTTAAAGTAATACATTGCAGCCAATTATGCGTACAATGAGGAAGCCAGAGTGGTTTGGGGATCCCCCTATACCCAATTTCTAGGAAGTACGTAAGGTTCATCAGGTCCACTCGCTAAATTAATTTATTGCAGCCAGTTGTGCGTGCAATGGGGGTACCAGAGAGTTATTGGGCATCCCCCATTCCCGCTATTCTAGCAGTCCACTTGATCACGATGGGGTTATTATTACTGAGGACTGCCGAGGACCTTGAACCTAGTAGAGAGATCTGCATGGTGTGTAATAGTAAATCACGCTACCCATGGTAGCACGAACCCCCGTTCAACTGGGGAAGGATCACAGACGAAACAACACGAACCACTGTGCGAGTACGCTGAAATGCTCTCAGATCCACGAGGATCTTGAGAATAATGGACTTGCCCACCATGCAAGCCACCAATGGACGTGTCCGATATAACGCTCTCAGATCCACTAGGATCTTGAAAATGAGGGACTCGCCCGACTTACGAGTCAAGTCAATTCCTCCCACAATGGGTAACCACGATGCTTGGCAAGGTGGCAGGAGTCACTGAGAGCCACAGTGAGAAAGGCGTGTTAAGGCATCACCATCTTGCCCTTCCTCAGGAAACTGGCCCATTGGCCAAGGCCGAAAGCGCGGCCACCTCCAAGGTCGAAAGCACGTCCACCTCCAAGGCCGAAAGCGCGGCCACCTCCAAGGCCGAAAGCAGGCGGCCACCTCCAAGGTAGCAAAGTTGGCCACCTCCAAGGCCGGAAGGCCACGTCCGGGCAGGGCAGCAACTCCAAGGCCCAGTAAACAAAACTGAGGCCGTAAAGCGACACTCGAACCCAGCTCCCGGGGGGTAAAAGCTGTAACGAAAAAGAAAAGAACAACTGGCCCGGCTTTACCGGTCCGTTAGTAAACGTACAGAAGGTTTAAGTCTCCAGATCTCCAGCGCCCAATTCGGTGCTTGCCAACCCAATCGGTGCCAAAGGCAGTTGTAATGTGAGCAGCGCCTATCAAGAGCGAGTAACACCAAAATGCAGGCCCGACATACCAGCAACCTGCCGTGCCCTCAGTGAAATTATCCAATATTGGCAACCTGTCAATGGCGACCCCTCTTTGCACAGAAATAGGTACCCCGATAAATAGAAGCGAGCAGGGCAGACCAATATGACGCTAGGCCGGGCAAATTTCGGGCGCACAGAACACCTACTAAGGTGTGTCGTGCCAACCTAACCTCGCTGGTCGATCTTCAATCTACCAATATGCAGAAAGACCAGATCCTGCTCGCGGACCATACCTGACCAACGTAATGCATAAGCAAGGCGTCGGTGTTCTGGCTTGGGCTGGCAGCTCGCCAACGTATAATGCGGCGCCTCTGATGAGGACTATGAAGTCCCACAATACTATAGCACAGTCTGCGTAAAAATGGACGCCCGGGCAATTTAATCTCGATGACGAGTGAGTGCTGAACTGCTGGAGCCGACTTACCACATGAAGACCCAACCTAGGCTGAAACAAGTGCCGGAAGCAATGAGTGTTCCGCGCCCGGTGGGAACGTGACTACGTTGGAAGACACAGCAACTGGTGGGGGAGTTGGCTGAGCGGAGCATGCGATGACGCAGCTACTTCAGTAGTCAGATGGTGTACCTGCAGAAACAATACTGGCCGATCCTGCGAAAACGGACACAAGAGGAGAAATGCATGTCATCATTAGCCATCATTAGTTTACGCTCCGCCCTCCACTGAGCCTCGGCCTCACTTGTAGGAAGCCCACTCCCATAAGACATGGCCGTGCCATGCCTTTCAGCGCGCTCGCGCTCCAAACGAGATAGCTTCTTCCAAGCTGCCAAAAGAGTGAGCGACTAATCACCCGATGAAGAGGACGGATGAGTAAGGGGCTGCGGACTAGGCGTTTTCTTGACAGGGGCCTTACCCTTACCCTTCCCATTAGAACCTCCCTCCTTAGACGGCATAGCCGAATATAAGTGGCAAACAGGTGAAAATTAGCTCAGTGGCATGGGCGTGGCACAAACCACAAACGGATTCAAGGAGGATGAGAAGGGTGGTCCTGGTATGTAACAGCCAACCCAAATCGTGGCGTGTAACAGACAACGCGATTCGTGGCGCCTGACTTCGTGACAGGGGACCTTGAGCAGATTCCGCTGCCTCTA
Organism: Phrynocephalus forsythii; assembly: GCA_029282475.1. Classification (NCBI taxonomy): domain Eukaryota; kingdom Metazoa; phylum Chordata; class Lepidosauria; order Squamata; family Agamidae; genus Phrynocephalus; species Phrynocephalus forsythii. Next base: position 30,441,851 of record JAPFRF010000003.1, on the reverse strand, counting down.
GAGTACAGAATGAAATCAAATACAGGTTGAAAGGGAGGAGGTTATAGGACTAATCGGTAAATTGCAGATTGACAAGTCACCGGGCCCAGATGCATCTGCGCGAGGTTATTAGGGATTTTGAAAAGGTCCACAGGCACGTGGATTTGGATGAACCGATGGATATAGTCCATCTGGTTTTTCAAAAGGCTTCCGACACAGTCCCTCACCAAAGGCTGCAGATCACTTAACGGTTCGATGCAAGTTGTCTCTTAAAGCGGCCACTGTGACGGAGGACTAGAGGATCGCATATGTCACACCAAATTCAAAAGGGAAGGAGGGGGGCAGGAAACCACAGGCCCGTTAGCCTCACATCTGTCCCAGGGAAGATGGTGGAAAGCCTCATCCAAGCGAAAATCTCAAGACACCTAAAAGAACAAACCTTGCTGAGAGAAAATCAGCATAGATGTAGTCCGTCTGGAGTTTCAAAAGGCTTTGACTTAGTCACTCGCCCAAGGCTGCTGAGAAAGTTGCACAGCCAGGGGGATGGCAAGTGCAGTTTAATGCAACCAGATGTAAAGTAACGCAGAATAGAGCAAAACTTCCAAAGCCCATCTATCCACTCATGGGCTCTGGGTTCTCCGTGATGGATCAGTAAAGAGATCTTTGTGTATTGGTGGACAGCTCCATTAAGGTATCTCCCCAATGTGTGGCAGCAGTGAAAACGGTCAATTCCATGCTAGGGATTATCAAAAAGGGGGACTGAAAAGAAAAACAGCCAAGGTTATAATTCCATTAAACCGAACAATAGCAAGGCCCCACCTGGAGCATTGTGTACAATTCTGGTCACTGCATCTCAAGAAAAACATAGTGTAACTGGAAAAGGTGCAGAAGAGAGCGACTAAATCCACCAGGTGGATGCAAGGGCGTAGAGGCCATGCTAGGGATAAGTCAAGAGGCAAAATAAAAGCACCCCAGTCCTCCCCTAACGATTCCCCACCAAGACTAGGTAGGTAAAGCCGCCTTGGGTGCCCAGTCAGAAGGATGGTAATGGATAAAGGTTCGAAGTGTGGGCCCAGGAAGCCCAGGCCACATGGTTGCCATGTGCCGTAGCCGAAAATGGCCGCCCAAAAGACCATACCATGGAAACCCAAGCTGGAATAAAATGTAAGCAAATTTATCTCGTTCTTTTTCTTTTCATCTGCTGCATAAATATACTTGACTTCCCTTCCAAGAATCTGACAGGAAGTCTATAGATCTCTCCCTAATTAGAAAGCCATAATTAGAAAGTAGTGCTGCATTTTATTAGGCCAGTAATTTCCTGCTGCTTGTGACAACCTGATATCAAATATTTTGTATTTATTTATTTATTTTATTTATTCAACTTATATGCCGCCCACCACCCAAAGGTCTCTGGGCGGCTTACAATCAAAGAACTAAAACAATTTAAATATTTATAAATAAATTATCAATAAATCCACAAACAGCAATAAGCCCAGAAAGTACAGCCAAAATGGCCACTGAGTACCAGAGCAGAAAATGGCTGCCCAACCCAAGGACACTGCACTGATCCACACTCGCCCAAATAAGAGAGTTCTAAGGTAAATCGGGCGGCCAGCAGGGACCCTAAGAGACTGCACACAGGGCAAGCACCACAGACCACCCAACGGAGCTAAGCTCCCCAGATCCTGTCAAATGGACAGCAAAACAAGCCAACAGGGAGCCGGGGAGCAGGATCTCCGCAGCTCCGCACCGCGCAAGCTGAACAGTGCCTAAGAAGCTGGTCCCCCACTTCCTTACCCAGCGCCAGAAGACCAAACCTAACCGGGGCTCTGGCAGGCGGAAAGTAGCCGATAGTAAGGATCCGGCACCTTCCCCAAGAAGCCTGGTTGGCACCCTATGGCCAGTCAACCCTCCCCCTCCCTCCAGCAAGCAGGAAAAGTAGAGTGCTTGTCAAAGAACTCAGCTGCTTGTCCGAAGCACTCCGACACGCAGCTGAGATAAGGAGGAGGAAGGGACCCTAATTTGCTGCTCCCCACCCAGACGCTATCAATACCCGCCTCCCAGCCCGCTCCCCAACAAGGCAACCTGACAGCTTCGGCTGCTCCCGACAATCAGCTGATTGTCGGGAGCCGAGAGCAAGCGGCCGCTTTCAAAAACTCCAAAGCCGCAAACGCGAGACCGCGAGGAAACCGCTGTTCCCGACAGTCAGCTGATTGTCGGGAGGTGATAGCGGCCACTCCGCAGGCAATCCAGAGCCAGGGGAACGCAGGCGGGAGCTCCCAAAGGCGTGCGTCTGGCTCCAAAAGAAACCGGCGATTGCGGAGGCAGGCTGAGGGGAGCGCGCCAAGGACTTATATAGGGCGCGCTCCCCTACCGTAGGCTACGCTAATAGCGGAGCCAATAGCCGCCTCCCTCAACCGGCCGGCAAAGGTGCCCCTGCTCGGCACGAGGCCGGTCGGAGCAGCCATAATCATTAATAAGGGAACTGAGTTCTTGTTAGGATGAAGGATGAGTACTGTTTTTAAACTTTTACACACAAAACAAGAACACTTGTTGACAACAAATCCTGACAGACTAATCTTATCTCATTTTTGATCAGGTAACTTCCATAATAGATGGTGGGAATGCTGAAGATGTGATATATCTTGACTTTGACAAAGTGCCCATGATATTATGATTAGCAAGCTCTCTAGATGTGCGCTGGATAGAACAACTGTTATATTGATACAGAGTTGGTTGCAAGAGCATACTCAGAGAGTGCTTCTCAATGGCTCCTTCTCAAACTGGAAGGAAGCAACAAGTAGAGTACCCCAAGGCTTTGTACTGGGCCTGGTGCCCAGACTGTGGAACAATTTTCCACATAAAGCCAAATGTGCCCCATCTTTGCTGTCATTCTGCAAGCATGCAGAGACTTGTTGCTTGGCACAATAAGGCTGATACTTCACATCCATCTCATCGCTGTTCGCGGTCCCGCTTGGGACCGGTATGAAGAAATCCAACCGCACATCCATTGCAGGACGAGGGGAGTTCATCCCGACCACGCCCCCTGAACTGTGATTTCAGTGGGATGAGAGATTCCCCTCCCTGGCCTCAGGAATCTGCTCATCATGCTTCTCATTCCGAGACGAGTGCCCATGAGGTAAAGCTTGTCATGCAATGTGCCATTCTCCATCTAGTAGCAGGAGTGTGAAGTGCCATTCACCATTGCATTCCGAACTAAAACATCAAAAAATGGAAGGTTGAGCCAAAAAAAAAAAAAAGGAGAACAAAGGCATGGAATTTCACATTTCATCATGGAATGAGGATGTGTGGTAACAGTCATGCCAGTATCATCCATCACGCTCGTGTGTACACGGGAACAGGGACAGAACCAGAAGAAGACCATGTGACTGCGACTGACATCAAAATGCAATGAACTTCCTCTCGGGATGAGAATGGATGTAAAGTAACCATCAAAGTTGCACTGAAGCAATTTCACTATATCACTGGAGATTTGGTGTGTCAACTCCCTTGTAAATTCCATTGATTTAAGTAGGCCTACTCTAACTGCTACTTTCTTTATCATAGTATTAATGTTAATGACAAGAGGCATGGGAGTGATTTTAGTGATCTAAGAGCCAGCCATTCTGTCCCTGCTATGAATCTGTGCTACTCTCAAAGAGAATGGATCCTGGTATTCTGCAGAGGCAGTCTGTACAAATGGTGGGCATCCCTGGCCTTGCTCCCACGTTGAGGTGGCAAATCTGATGGGACCTGAAAAGGTCTCATCAAGGGGTTGCATCAAAGGGAGAACTTTAGCACACATTATTTGCATGCATAAAGAGAAAGAATGGCTGCATTTCAGTCCATTCACTTTAGAAATAAGTATACAGGGATTCGGTGTCTGTTTTCTTTCAAATCCCACATTTTAAGTTTAATTTCTGTGCAATACTTTAGTCAATCTTCTTGTCAGCTTGCAGCCTGTTTCAGTGTAAGCTGTAAGGACAATCATAGATGAAATGTAAGAGAAAACATGTCTGATGGTTGTAGTACATAAGATTTATTATTACACTAAACTTGCTTCTTTGTTTTTTTTATTAGAAAACAAGAGAGTTGATTAAAACACAATGGAAGACTGATGACTTCCTTGGGAGTTTCATAGATAATACCCTATAGCAATCACTAATGAGTCTAGATAGAGAAGCATTGGTTGAAATGTAACAATTGCTGTATGTAATATAGATGAAAACAATAAAAGGGTAAGTTACAAATTAGGGGGCTGTATTCAGATTGTATTCATGTGGGACTGGTGTATGTGAATGTGAGTTTCTATTATTAAACAGTTTCACTATTATTCTAATACTAAAGGGGATCTTTACCCGTTTCCTTCATTTTGTACTAGTCCCCTAGTCTAAATATAAAATGGGTTACTTAAATATTTAAAAGTATCTGATGCCTCCTGGAAGCAAGTAGATTAATACTGGATAATAGAAATGGTGCAGTGTATATTAAAATAAATACCAACCCCACTGATGTTCTTTATTCTCAGGGGAAGGATCTAAGATGAGACTGCTGAAAGCAGAATTATGCTTCAAATCTCCCCTCACTAGATTACCCTTATTGCTGAGTTTTCCTCAACTGGCACTTACTGTCTTAATAACTGACTCAGAGACAACTCAGTCCTCCCTCTAGTACTATGTGCAATAACCATATATTTTGCAAAATACACTCCCTACCCCCAGCCCCCCAAGCATAGGGCATGTGTGAATTTTGCCCTAAATGCAAAAAGAATTGGTTTTACCCTTCTCATAGAAAAGGAAAAAAGTCTTCCAGGGATTGCCGATTTTTCTTATGTGGACAAGAAAATCTATGAACATTTGTTCCATCCTTAATTAAAAGATATTCCATAAGGATGCTTCTCATTTTGGAGATCTGTGAGGGGAGGAGAGTACATAGCACCTTTGCTTCCTAAATAAGCTCAATTTTATTAAGAAGAACAGGCTAGGAAGGAGGTAGCAATAGTTGAGGTACGTCAGATAAATTGGGATGAGGTAAATTTGTGATGGGATTTACAAGTTCTGGTTGCACAGAGGTAGTGAAGGCTTTTATACAAAGCTATGGTGCAGTTCAAAACCTGCTTGAAATCTGGAATGGTCTGGACCATCTGAAAGTTTCTATAGCATGCTTTCGGTATTATAGATTTTGGAATTTGCCACCATCTTACCCTGCACCTTGTTTTTGAGAGGCCAGGCTGCTTCTTGGAGATGACCTCTGTCCCAATGTTCATCTAGTTCTGTGATGGCAAACCTTTTAGAAACCGAGTGCCCAAACTGCAATTCAAAACCCACTATAACACATAATTGTAACAGCTAGGATTCTGTGTGCACAGTTTTGGAAGCAAGCTGAAATTCCGGCAGAGGAAAATCTGTGTTGCAAGATAAGAGACTGTATGGAAATGGATAAACTTGCCGGTCATCTGAAAGGAGACTACGAAGAACTCTTTGCAAGAAGATGGCAAGGTGTGGCAGCTGAACTTGAAAACTGTTAAGCTAGATATACTTAATAATGATATATATAGCATTAGTTGTATTCAATGGTATTTGGTCTTTGTTTCTGAACCGCATCCAGTGTATTCATTTCCCCTCCACTTCCACTTCCCCTTTTTTATTTTTCCTTTTCCTAGAAACTAATTAAACCTTTTAAAAACCCACTCTTTTTTCGCAAAGTGCTAATACAGCAATTTAATCTGAATACTGGTGGCTGTGAAGGGTCAATGTGGGGAGCCCACAGAAAGGGCTCCCAGTGACACTTTTGGCACACATGCCATGGGTCTGCCAATATTGATCTAGTTCAATCTGTTTGAAAGATGAAAGCATATGAAGAGGACATTTGGACACAATGAATCCAAGCATCCACAGACAGTGTACTCTGCATGTCACATGATCACAGTTTTGTCTATTCAGGTGAAACATATTCAAAATCTGTTTTAATGATTGTATGGTCATGAGAAGCTCTACTGACAGGTTTCTTCTTCATCCCCTCCCAATGTAAGCTGATCCCATAAACAGGTAAGAGGAAGCATGGCACGTGGCAGCTTGGAGGCCATATGACAAGCATGGCAGTGTTAAGGAAGATTCTGTTGCCTGCCCCTTCCTTGAGTGTGGGGTGTGGAGAGGCTGCCATTGCCCATGCACTAAGCCAGATGCCACACTGCTATCTTCCCATCACGTAGTAACCAGACCTGGTCCAGGCAGAAGAGGTGAGGGTGAGATGTGTGTCTTTCAATAAGCATAACATTAAATCAGGAATGAAAGAGAAGGATGGGGCACTGGAGCTGCAGGTGGAGTTGGCTTGAGGCCAGACCAGGTCTGCAGGAAAAGGGTGCTGGATGCAGGTAGGAATCTGAATGGCCCTGCAGGGGAAACTAACCACTGAGACTTAAACTGTTTTGAATGGCAGAGGAAGCAAAGGAAAGAGCAGAAGGAAACTGAGTTATGTTGCCAGCTTACATCCGAGTAAATATGCACAAGCCATTGTTGTTCATGCCCTAACCTGGAAATTTTGTAAGCCCTTGGGGAACCAGCAAGATGTAGTACCTACAGGTGAAACTCGAAAAATTAAGAATATCGTGCACATGTTCATTTATTTCAGTAAGTCAATTCAAAAGATGAAACTAATATATGAGATAGACTCATTACATGCAAAGTGAGATATGTCAAGCCTTACTTTGGTATAATTGTGATGATTCTGGCATACAGCTTATGAGAACCCCAAATTCACAATAACAGAAAATTAGAATATTACATGACATCAATAACATAAGGATTGGAAATAATATTAGAACTCTGAAAAGTCTATGCATGCATATGTACTCAGCATCCCCATATAACTCATATGTGGAAGGAAGCATGAAGTGCTCCAAAATCTCCTGGTAGACGGCTGTGCTGACCCTGGATTTAATGAAGCACAGTGGACCAACACCAGCAGATGACATGGCTCCCCATATCAACACGGACTGTGGAAAGTTCACACTGGACTTCAAGCGTTGTGCATAGTGTGCCACTCCATTCTTATTCCAGACTCTGGGTCCTTGGTTCCCAAATGAGATGCAAAAGTTGCTCTCATCAGAAAAGAGGACTTTGGACCACTGAGCAACAGACCATGTGTTTTTGTTCCTGTAGCCAAGGTAAGACACTTCCAATGTTGTTTGTTGTTCAGGAGCAGCTTGACAAGAGGAATACGACATTTGAAGCCCACGTCCAGGATCCAGCTGTGTGTGGTGGCTCTTGATGCACTACTGTGAATAGGGAACCTATTCACATTATTCTAATTTTCTGAGATTGTGAATTTGGGGTGTACATAAGCTGTATGCCATAATCATCACAATTATAACAAAGTAAGGCTTGACATATCTCACTTAGTATGTAATGAGTCTAACTCATATATTAGTTTCACCTTTTGAGCTAATTTACTGAAATAAATGAACATTTGCATGATATTCTAATTTTTCGAGTTTCACCTGTAGAATGCTCAATAAAGAGTTTTGAGTTCATTTTGAGGCCTGAATCTTACTTGTCGTCTCAGGCCAGTAACTTTATTTCCTCCTCATGGAGTTGTGAAGAAAAAAGTGAGGAAGAGGGAACCAGTTACTTTGTCTTAAGCTCCCCGGAGGATAAAAGTTTGACTAAAAATAGCAAATACCACCAATCATGTAAGCTGTCCAGTATCGCCTTTGATTCCCACAGCAAAAGTGATTTTGCTATTTATTTTTAATGCATATGGCAACAATAATGTTCATTTACAAATCGGCAAAGACATACCCATTCATTTTTCCCTCAGCTGCAAAAACAAAATGTTTTACAATTGTTATCTGCCACCTGCATGAATTATTGGTGTCTCAGTTGAGAACCCTCCCCTCCCACACCCCCAGTTTAATTTCATTAAAACCAAATCTTTGTACAATACTAGATAGGAATATTCCAGTGTTATTAGCTAAAAAAAATTATAGCTGGTGCTTTGTGCTCATGCTATGTGACATCTGTGAAGCACAACTAGTTGGCATGCAAGATGTTAATCTCATTAAGGCTTCAAGAGAAACTCTGAATGCAGCAAATATGCTTCTTGGATACTACCTTCTCAGCTTCTCAGCAATTACATTTACTACAGATTGGCCAGGCTTGTAACAGACACTAGTTTTACGGGGGAAGGAAAGCAATTGAACCTTTTCATACTATCCCACTATGAGCAGGTTCCCTTTTCACATCTGTCAATTCTTCCATCTTGATCCCAAACAAAGATTTATTGCCTAAGAAAGAAATGTCATGAACAATGATTTAAGTGGGTTCAGCAGGACCATTTAACAGGGCTGGTCCCCACTGATGAACAGTGGCTTACAAAGAGTTCCTCAATGGGGATGCATCCAAAACACTTGTGGTCCTTATCAGTTTCTGCATTGGGTTCCTCTGACTGGAGCAAAAAGTCCCACAACATGGGTGCCAAGCCCAGTCTTCTTTGGTTGCTGTTGTATGGTGATTGGTTGGCACTGGCAGCTCCTCCTCCTTCCAGGGAGCCCCTTTCGTCGGGTATATGTAAATGGTCCATTCTATAGGATCCTCTTCCTCAAACTGGACTGCAACCCCACTCTTTCCATCTTTCTTAGTTCACCTCCTCCCATCTCTCTCCTGTGATAAGCCTGTCTGCTTGCCTGATTGGTATCTCTGCCTCTTTCCAGTCTCTTCTATAGGCAACTTCATCTTGACCTTCTCCCACATCCAGGGGTCCAGCTTCTCTAACCACCTTCATCCTAGAAGCGTGTCTTCTGTCTTTTGTTCACTTTTCTCTGTTATGTCTTTTCTTCCCACGTGGTCCCCTCTTTTATCTCCTTCTCTATCTCCATCATTAAAAAGCCTTCTGCTATTGGCTGGTCAGTGTTGTTTTTCTCTTTGCAACTCTGTTCTCTTCTCTCTTTTCTGCCTTTTGCTTCCTGCAATTCGAACTTCCTCACCACAAGCAACAGAGTATAAATGGTCTCACAGCCTTCACTCATAGCTGATTGAATGGACAGCTGACTACTATGTCCTGGGGCTATCAATTGCTCATTTCCACACCCACATCAATGTGGTGTTTTCAGAAAATTGTTTTCTTCTTAGGCTTTTCAAACAAGGATAGTGAATCTGCAACACAATGTTGCAGTGTTGAGTACCACCTTCCAGAATTCTAGCCAATACAATCATTCTATTGCTCCTTATTGCTGCTTTGTTTATTTGCTCACCCACACAAGAAGCCAGCTTTCTGTGGTCCCTGAACTTCTTCCTTGGGACAGATTTCAGGAAATTACTTTAAAGAAGTTTGAAGATAATATCCAGAGACCATCCATAACTGAGAATGGAAGCTACAAGCAGCTGAAGTTCTGGGTGGGGCCAGTTTGCCTCCCGCCTGGGTAGTGTCATATTTGTGCAGCCTACTGGCAGGTGCCAGAATCTTTGTAAGGCCTCTTTTGTGATCTAGCCATCTCCCCAGCCTCCATCCCAGTTGAGAGAATGAGAGTAGCTGGTCACGTAAGGGCCAAATAGGATTTTGTGGCTGCCACTCAAATTGGACTGGAGTGGCAGTGAGTTTTTTCCCATCCCATTCTCTTTAAGGCTTCAGGGAGGTTTATAACCAGTCATAATTGTCAGTTAGTGCAAGTGGAAAATTTAAGTTAGGTGAAATTTATTGAATAACATTCCCTATTGGGAAGGCTGTGGAATATCTAAGGACCATGAGTGGTTCTTCTTTCTTTATATTTCAACCTTATTCACACCTAGAAATAGGGCAGATCAATATTTTCTCAAAATGAGATACCTTGTTTGTTTCTTGTTTTCCCTACTGGTATGGATCCCACCTGTTGTGTGAAATGGACTTGTGTTCAAGCTGAATTGCATTTGCTTCTTCCACAAACAACAGGTGCTCTCTTTATATGAAAGAAAGAAAGAAAGAAAGAAAGAAAGAAAGAAAGAAAGAAAGAAAGAAAGAAAGAAAGAAAGAAAGAACCCTAAATTAACCTGCACTTGTTGCATGAAAATGCCTCACCAATTTTTGTCAAATGCAGCTCTAACATTCTCAAAACATGGGTAATGTTTGCATTTCTGAAGGCTTTTCTTATTTCTGCACAAAATGCTTTCCATGATGAAATGGAGAGTGAATGATTATAGCACATAACAGTTTAAACAATTCCTGTCCCCCATCCCTGGTCAGGCTTTCAAAATCTTTCTCAGTGAATTGTGGAGGGAGGAGTTCTGTTCAACAATGGAAAATAATGTAGGGATGTGTACTAGCATCAACATTCAAGTTCAGGATTACAGACTTGAATTTGGAATTCAGAATTTTAAAATTCAGTATTTCTAGCTATTCAGAACTCCATTACAGCCAATATGAATACTACACAGCCATTATTTCTCCCCTTTAAAAAAACTCAGACCAAACATGTTTAAAAGGATTCTTTGTATTTCTTGACACCTTCTCAATGATAGTGCCCAACAAAAAGAGTGCACACCAACAGCTAAACAATGCCTACATACTAGGAAATGACTGCCATGAACATACTGATTGAACCCTGAAAACAGGCATGCCAGCAGGACATGCCAAGAGCAAGGGGGAAGCAGAGGGCAGGTTGCAAATGGGCATGGGCAAATACCTGGGTGGCACCATCAGGCTGTTGGGAGCAACACATAGCCAATAGTGGGTGAGAATTGTGACAACCACACGGGGCACATTTGAGTGAGGAAGTACTGTCAGGATCCTGCCTGCTGCAGAACCTGACCATGAGGGGTTAATGGATGGAGAGCTGGCAGCGCAGCCTCCAGACCAGTGGTTCTCAACCTGTGGGTCTCCAGATGTTCCTGGACTGCAACTCCCAGAACTCTTCATCACTAGCTGAGCTGGCCAGGATTTCTGGGAGTTGCAGTCCAGGACCATCTGGGGATCCAAAGGCTGAGAACCATTGCTCCAGATCCTTCTTATCAGCCAGCAGCTGTAAATAACGGGGCTGCACCACCAGCTTTGCCTCACAGGAAGGTTGCCGAAAGAATCATGCATCAACATAGAAGGAGGGATAAGATTTATGAAGCCCATAAGGAACCTTTCTTCCAGTAGTCCTGAGTACTAACACAATAATTCCCAGGTGTAAGGGTGGATCCTCTGTTCTAGGATGAAGCTAGCGACGGATGTGAGAAGGCTTTGTGGAAGCAACGTGTCACCTCGGCCACACTCCTATTCGTTCATGGTCCTGCCTTTGAACTCTGCTTGCCTGTCTTCTCGATCCTTGGACTGTTCCTTGATTATGACATGCATTCTGCTCCTTGGCTTGCTGTCCTGTTGTGACCTCAGATTGGTAATAAGAACTCTGGTTATCTCTCTGGCTCCTGGCTCTTGACAAAGGACTGAACTCTGTTTGTTTCCCTGGCTTCTGACCTTTGGCAACGTATGGGACTCTGTTTGTGTGTGCTCGGTGTGTGGGGCTTTCACAAGTACAATCTTGGAGTAGCAGTTGCAAGAATAAAGCAAATTTCTCCTGTCTCCAGATTTTTATGTTGTACAAATTTTATGTTATACAAGCTGTTTGTTATACAAGGGTCCACTGTATATATATATTTGCTATATGCTATATTTGCTATATGTTTGAAGAAGTGGATGTGTCCACAAAACATTACATTAAAATATGAAAGTTAATCTTTAAGGTGCCACATGTTTTTTGTCTTTTGGTTCCCCCCCCCCCTTGACTTTTGCCTGGAATTCTTGCACAGACTAAGATGGCTACCTTCTCCAAAAATGGTTCTAGAAAACACTCCAGGATGCCTGAGAACTAGGTTTCACTTTCATTTCTTCTAGTAAGCAGAAATCTATTTTGCTTTCTACAGTAATCTACATGAACAAGTGGGATTTCCAATATTAGGAATTATTATTACAGATATACCATACCTAAGTTTTAATTTTATATATAAATATTCCACAGCTTGTTAGACAAACAAATTAAGGATGGGCTAACCTGTCCTCTCTCTCTCTCTCTAACCCCCCTCCCAATTTCCACATCTCCTGGGTTTGTATTGGACTAGTCATTCAACTGTATGTCAGCATACACAGTTTTAACCATGCACTTCTTCTCCCGCACCCCACTGGTAAATCTGATGGAAATGGTCACTTCAAAACCAAAGGATGAAATATTATATTACCCTAATAGAACTTGTCTAGTTTTTGCTTTCTTCAGACATTGCTTGCATGCTATTCTTAATATGGAACATTTAATTCACACCAGTTAAATCTTCTAATTGGTCTTATAGGTGATACAAGGACTATCTGTTGTATGAATTGTTACCATGGAGTAACATGGATACCTACTACATTGCCTTTTCACAAAGAACAGGCATGTCAAGCATTGTAATTTGATATCTGAAAATTTTATAAGTCTGAAAATTTACTTAGAAGGAAATTAAAGAACTTTTTGTTTATTTAGCCCATGCTCTTCATTTTTGGTGGACACCCAATTGGACAGGGCTAGGGAAAGGGTGACCCTCCAGGTGGGTTAATGAATACTTCCCCAGTACCATTGCCCCTAGACAGGCTATCTGGAGCTTATAAAAATTAATGCCCAATATTTGGAGATCAAAAGGTCCTCAGTTCTCCAAGAAGATATCTTGTGCCAGTGAATGGTAGATGTCACCCACTCAGCACAGCTTTACTAACTCCATACCAGTTCATCTGGGTCCTAAAGAGCATGTCAAAATTCCAGTACTGGAGAAGTAAGGAAATATTCATCAACTCCAGATTTATTCTACTTTCCTCCAGTGTTTCCTCCCAACCAGATCTTTTTATCTCTATCTCTACCTTTTCTGTTTAATCACATGTTTCTATATCTGTCTAATTTACAATACAGTGGAACCTTGACTTACATACTGCTTGACTTGCAGCATATTTGACTTGCAGCAAGAAGGGGCCTGTTTGACTTGAGTCGCAGGCTTTGACTTACATCTCAGAGCCCCGGCGCAAGGCACCGGAATCGGGCAGCAGCCACAACCCAGCATCGTGGCTGCCACCTCCAAACTGCTCCTGCCTTCTTCCTCTCCTCCGGCAGCGGCAGCTTCGGCGAGGCCAGCTCAGAGCACCTGGAGCTGGTCCTCGGCCTCACCAAATCTGCCGCTGCTGCCGGAGGAGAAGAAGGGCCGGGAGCTCGGGGCTGGCCTCGCTGGTTAAGATAGTCAGCTCAGTCTTGTAAAAAATCTGGCTGAAGAAGTCTGGTCCACAATGGAAGCATTTTAGTTTGGGAGCTGTACAGTTGTGGGACTCTAGGGTTGTTCAGGTCTTGGAACGTCAGGTTAAAAATCAGTAAAACTTAAATGTTAGACATTGTTGCTATGAACATTAAAAAGTGGAGGTGTATAACTTGTGGACTATAATTCCACTGCCTCCCTCTCTCTTTGAAGAGACATTTCATTTACATCCCTGGAAGGAATCTCCTGTCCCAGTCAAATTTGTGTTAAATTGCTGTTTTCGAGGGTCTTTTTCATAACCTGGAATGGATTAATCCACTTTCCCATTACTTTCTATGGGAAAAGTTCATTTGATTTAAGTCATGTTTGACTTAAGTCTAGACCACTGGAACGGATTAATGACGTAAGTCAAGGTTCCACTGTAGTTGGAATTCAGTGATGATTCTGCTTAAAGTGGTTGGATTAGCTGTGTTCTTTAGTAATTGAAACAACCAAGTTACTGATTCCTTGTTTTCTCTTTTGATCTGTTCTGCTCTTTCTCCCATCAAAATAATGCCAAAGGAAAGACTAATTTCCTTTGGGAAATACATGCATTAATGCTCACAGAAGGAGAGGACATAGCAAATTCCACTGGCCACCCTTTTTCTTTTTTGCTTGCTCCTTTTTTCAGGAGGAAATCTGGGAGTCCAATTATCATCTTTCAAACTTTTAAACTTTCCTTCTCTTTTGTCCTCTAAACTTCATCCATGATCACGTCTACTTTTTTATATGGGGGGGGGGAGGAATCACCTTGGATGTAGCTAACTAGTCTGGTGTATACATTAATGGATTTTTGTTGTATTATTATTGAAGGTCAGGCTAGAATTTAGCTTTACCCAGTTGGCTTCTAACATATTGAAGGTTAGAAATATTTTCCTGTCTCAGATGTTCAAGAACAGCACATACGGACCAGAGAATACTCTAGTCTCATTAATTAATCAAGTCATGTCACAGACAATCTTGTTAATCCATCCTTGGAGGAAACTCAAATGATGTTTCAATTCTCTATGCAAGAAGAGACAGAAGAGTGAATTGTGATAATGCTATACAATTACAGAGATGGGCAGCATTGGTGACACCAGAGATTATACTGAATCTAATTCGTTTCCCTCTAGCTATTCAAAGTTATGTGTTTTTTTTAAAGGATGTTACCATTTCAGAGGACAGTAATAGATGTCTGTGTTTATGTTAAACAGCCGGAGGCTCTAGTGCTTTGGACTCCATGGAAGAGTAAAATGATCATCAATTTAAAGCTATGATGGTTCAGTGCCAAACAAAACTGTTTACTATTTGGAGTGATCCTCAGAACATTTGAATTGCAGATGCAAGGAGCCATATGGAGTCTGTTCCACTGATGGAGCCAAAGTACCATTCTGTGTGGAGTATGGGTGATATGGTACCATTTTGTTTTTAAATTTATAAGATGACTTCATGTGATGGTTTCTGGATATTCTGGACTTCCATCAATCCCATCCAGCATGGGAACCATTCAGGAATGATGGCTCATAAGCCAAAATATCTGTCAGGTACCTAACTGGGCAGGAGAGTGTTGATGAGTCTTCTGTGGGATTGGCACAGCAGAGGGCATACTGCTCACAAACAATGGAGAATCTGGTCAAGACATTCCCTATAGGTCTTATTAAAAACATTAAAAAGCAAGTAACATTTAAAGGGAAACTGATGGCAGAAACCCTCTCATTGGTTATGTGCAGGAGGAGGAGAAGGGGAAGAAAGATTAATCATTGCTGTTGCAGTTGTTGGTAACAAGAACAGGTTGTCCCAAGAATGTTATATATTTATTGAGACATATGTTTAATATCTGCTCATGCCAAGTTCCGGTGCAAAATCTGCTTCCTTTTCTGTAAAAAAGAAGAGTCCCCTTCCACAGTATTGTTATATTTGATAATTTAAAAATGACCCTCCCTTGAAATAACTTGACTTCTTTTGTCAGGCAAGCTTGATTGTTTAGCAATTGCTCTTTCTGGAGACCATCCAAATTAAAAGAGAACATATTTAAAATCCAATCTAATACGAAGCCAGTTAAAGTTTATAATTGGCACAGTATGCACATTTCATATGGACACACTTTTGAGCAATGCCTAAGGCTGTATTTACTGAATTTATAAAGTTTGATGGAACTTCAGGGTATGTATTATGTTTTGCAAAAATAAATGTTAATCTTACACTCTTAAAGGGAATTTTTGGAATTTGTACTCATTTCACTTATAGGGTGTAAAAAGCTAGGGAGGGGCATTGGCAGCTATGAATGATGAGTAGAATGTCAAGATTCTTGTGGTATGATTAAAGGAATTGGGGTGGGTAGGTTTATATTATGTCCCATCTAGTTGCAATTGTCTTATAGTGACCCTTACATGGAAGGAAAATGATGTATATTAGGAGTAGTTCTACCTGTGCCACCATCCCTGTGAGTTTCAACACCTGAGCAGAGACTCAAAACCAGGTAACTTGAGTTCAGGTCCTCTAAGTCCTGACCTGTCACTTTGTCCAACCATTCCATTTGTAACCAAACTGAGAACCAAATGCAAATATAATATGCTGTTCTAAGAAATCTCTTCATGATAAATGTGGAAGCTAGTTTCCCTGGAAGTTGAGTTATGACAACTGCACTTCTTTTCTTCAGATTGAAATGTTTCTCTGCTCATCCAAGCAGCTTCATCAGTCTGAGGAGGAACATTTTCTACATATGCAATCTAAAATAAGGAGTAATACAAGTAATACATATGAGCATCAATGTCTAGTCAAAAATTAGAAATCATGTAAAACCACACAGGAGTAAAATTTATAGATAGATATACTAATAAATTAAATACGGTATGCTAAAATTTAAAATTATGGATAAAAAAGGATTACAAAGATATTAAAATATTAAAAATATATAACAATTTAAATAACAGATACAAAATCATGAGCTACTAAGGCTCTGGGAATCTAGGGTTTGGATCAGTCTAAGGAATGATGGCAAAACGTATCAAACTATAATGGTAATTGTCTTTACACACCATCTCAGCATGGAAACTGTGATTTATGAAAATAGTTGCCATGACTCAGTCTTCTTTCAGCTATCTGCAGTGGCCGAGGGCTCACTAAAGCTGGCTAAATATATGTATTTCACAAGATTCCAACATTTGCCCTTCTTTGAGTGGGTGGATACTTTGACTATTTATATACATTAGGACCCCTGAATCTGTGGGGGATTGGTTCTGGGTCACCCCCGGGATATCTGTGGACAACAGTGGATGCTCTTATCTGAAGGTGATGGTGGTGCCGGGGCGGCATCAACATCGGTGGTGGGAGTGGTGGGGATGACAGCAGTGGTGCCACATGGCCACCAGCGTGCACTGCTTTGGCTGCTGGAAGAGTGCTCTTGCCATTTTGGCCCACAGCAGGGAGCTCTTGCCAGTCTGCACTGTTTCGACTGTTGTCAGGGCGCTCCTGCCAAGTCACACCACTTTGGCCACTGGCAGGGTGCTCCTGCCAGGTCAAACTGAAGGCAGGGTGGTCCTCGGCAAGTGTAGCGAATTGCTGGTTTACCTCATGAATATTAAATGTCAAATTGTTTAACCAATTGGATTGTTTTTGGATTGTTCATGCCTGGAAGGCAGTGTGAGGGGACCGTTGAATGCTCCTATAACACCTAGAGACAGAAGTTTGACTATATATCTGTACTTAAAAATATATAAAAGCAAGTCAACAAAATACCAAGTAATTTTAAAATGTATTTTATCTTGTTATATTAAACTTCTTGTAAGTATTTTGACTATAAACATATGTGTGAGACTCCAATATTTTAGTAATAGAAGTAACTTTAAAAAGATAGCCGTGTCAGTAACCCAATATTGTGACAGAAAGGCAGTCCTGCTGTGGGACGAAGCAGTAAAACCTAGTGGGAGTGCCCTGCTGCAGGCCAAAGCAGCATGAGCAGCCAGTGGACTTGGTAGCATCCAGGTGTTCTCTCCCTGCCTGGTCCACCAACCTGCCCAGTGGGAGTGCTGGGGTGCTGGGGAGGAAAAGTGCCTCTCAGTCCACCACCCAGGCACAGCAGGGCAGGTCTCAGCCCTGATACCCCACCAAACCCACCATCCACTGAAAGCCAAATGCAGATAACTGAATCCGCGGATGGTGAATCAGTGGATACAGGGATGAAACTGTATGTTGTTTTGATTCAACTATTGCAGTGTTTTACATGCATTGCAATGGTACAATGAATTAATGTTACGCTCTGTTGTTGTACTAGCTAAAATTGTATTATTTTTTGTGTGTGGCTGTGACAAAACCCTGGAAACAGGAGTAATGAATATACAAACCATCAGCCAATCCCAGCAGGAGGGTGGGGAATGGTATGATATAAAAAGGGTGGAGCCTAGTCAGTTGGGGCAGTTCAGTTGAGTTAAGTTGAGGTTTTGAGAGTGAGTGCTAGGATAGGGCACTGCTCTGTTGGAGTTCTGTCAGGCAGTGAGGGCTTTACTCTTTACTAGTTATTAAAGACAGGGAGGCTTGTAGAGTTGATTAAATCTATTGTATGTTAAAGCCAACACATACCATCCTCAGACATTGTTATATTTATTATTTTCTCAATAAACTTCATTATTGTTTCAATATATTATACATCTGAGTCTGTCCCAATTCATAAGGCGACGATTTAAAAGGTGGCTGCATTACCAAGTGAATAAAAGGTGGCAGCATTACCATTTCCATCACAATCACATGTGTAAAAAGGGAGGTGTCGTCACAATTTGGTGGCACAGCAGTGGGATGTCAAAATAAACCCAGTTGTGCCTTTGAAACCCGGTCTGTGAAAGGGGTGACGTCACAGTGGCTACATTGGAAAATGCAGTATCAGAATCAGTTGACTGACTGTGGCAAAATATGCACTTCTAAATGTATTTTCTCTCAGAATCTGCATTTCTGAGTAACTTTTTGTTAGCAATTTTAAGTTGAAAACTGTTTCAGAATGTGCAGTAGCGGAGTTGGATAAACATGTCAAGAAAATATTTTTCTTTTGCATTCCAATTATTAGAAGTCTTTTCCATCCAAGCAGGAAGAAATTTGCAGATTTTCATAATTTTTCAAAAAACAGACAAAATGAAAGTGTTCCTCATTGGCACTTGCTAAACTTAATAGACAGAGGTTTCCTGATCATTGAAAGGAGGAAGTTGTACTTGCTTATCAAAACTCTATTAAAAACAGCCAGCTTCTCAGAAAAAAATGGGCTACCCTTACATGAGGTAACATATTCTTTACATATATAATTGCAGTTGAGATTATGTTAGTGATCAAGAAATGTGATTGGGGCAGGTGTTTGTGTCTGAGAAATCAGAGTTGCAGAGAAAGAATCTGATCAAATTTTGAAGACCAATCACAAA
Organism: Phrynocephalus forsythii; assembly: GCA_029282475.1. Taxonomy (NCBI): domain Eukaryota; kingdom Metazoa; phylum Chordata; class Lepidosauria; order Squamata; family Agamidae; genus Phrynocephalus; species Phrynocephalus forsythii. Next base: position 30,423,226 of record JAPFRF010000003.1, on the reverse strand, counting down.
ACAAAGATTACTACTTTGTAGATTGTGGAAGGAGAGAAAAATATCTCCCTGTGATGCTCACACACCATCAGCACATGGGAAATACCCTCTTCTGTAACATAGGGTTTAGCCCATATAAGGCTGAACACTTTGGACTCAAAGGCTGATAAGTGCTTAAAGAGCTCTGGCTGGGATAGGCATTTGTTTTCCATTGCACTTTGTCTAGCATTAGGATTTTTTTAAAACAAAAACAAAAACAAATTATTATCATGGAGAATCTGGCAAAACTTGAAAGATTCTTTTTTAAAAAGCCAACTTCTTACCCTTCTTTGGTCAGAAACAATGAGAGAAGGTAGATAATGGAGTTCAGATCCACAAAGTAATCCAAGAGAGTGCAGACCATATGAGTTTGCATCACAATTCACAGAAATGGGATCCTTTGATAACACCAGTGTTTCATTGGTTAAATCTCAGATCCCTCCAACAGTGCACATAAGCACCATTGTATGTTGTTATGTGCTCTCAAGTTGGAACTAACTTATAGTGACCCAAACTGGGCTTTCAATATGAGATATTTATGGTGGTTGGTTCATCGATTCCACTTCTCCAGTAAGGTTCCATAGCTGAGCAAGAATTTGAACTAGAGATGGGCACAAAACAGAAATATAGTGTTTTGTTTCATTTTGTTTTGTTTGTCTTCATTTTGTTTCATTTCATTAATAATGGATATTTAAAAGAATTTTTGTCATGAAATTAAAAATTTTGTAAGGCTATAAATACAGTGGACCCTCGTATAACAGTTTGTATAACATAAAAACTGTACAACATAAAAAATTCCTATGAGAAATTTGTATAAAGGAAAATTTGCTTAACAGATTTTATTTGGAACGAATTCTTTATACAAGGTACCACTGTAATGGGGAGCTTTCCATATTTTAATTTAACAGAGAACCCACTGCCCTAAATCAAAGACCCTCAAACCTTCCAATCAATTTCCTTTCAAGCAAAGAACTCTCTGTAAACAATCTAGAACCCTAATAGCTAGCTGTTTCAGGGAATTTCAGGGAGATAAACTCAACAGCTGATCAGCACGGCGAGGGAAGGAAAGAAAATATTTTAAAAACTAACCTCCACAGTCCTACTTATAAAGGAAAGGAAAACAATCAGTTCAACTCAACTTGCAGGCAGCCAGCAAAGGGAATAGCTCAGCTGTCAGCTACTGGGCTGGCTAGCTTCAGGCAGATCAAGATCGGATATAAGTTATCTCAACAGCTGAGGCGTGGGAAGAAAGGAAAACAAATCAAATAGTTTTTTTTAAAAAAAAAATAAACCTGCTATTCTCAAGACAGCTAGATCAAGAGATTAGGACAAATTGTTTCATTTCTGAAACAAAAATGGTGTTTCACTGTTTCTTTTCATTTTGTAAGTTTTCATAAGCTTATAAAACGATGAAACAGCGTGTCATTTTTCATCAGCTGCCCATCCCTAATTTGAACCAAGGTCTTCTGAGTCCTAGTCCTTCACTCTATCCATTACACCCTACTGGGTATCATCATAGCACATTGTATGCATACCTATAAATCATATTTGTATCTGGACTGTCATAAGGACATAAGAACATAAGAAGAGCCATGCTGGATCAGGCCAAAGGCCCATCTAGTCCAGCTTCCTGTATCTCATAGTATCTCCAGATATGTCTGGGAGCCCACGAGACTAGATATCTGTCTCCTGATACCACTCCCCTGCACCTGGCCCTTGAAGTACCCTGGTTTTAGGCCTGGAGATAACACATCTCCATCATGGTTTGTAACCTGTGATGGCCTTTTCCTCCAGGAATCTGTCCAATCCCCTTTTGAAGGCATCCAGGCCAGATGCCATCACCACATCCTGTGGCAGGGAGTTCCATAGACTAACAACACGCTGGGTGAAAAAATATTTTCTTTTGTCTGTTCTTACTCTCCCAGCCCTCAATTTGAATGTATGGCCCCTAGTTCTGTTATTTTGTGAGAGGGAGAAAAGTATCCCTCTATCCACTTTACTCATGCTCTGTATGTCTCAGTCTTATCCCCCCTCATTTCTACTGCAACTTTAGTCCCCTTTTTAATCAACCAGATTCAAAATTCTGCTACATTTCCACTGGTGTAAACCCACCTGGAATGAAAGACCTGACATCTATCTAAATGCTGTCAAGTAACCAGGAATATCTTATCTATGTCCAGTAGTTTTATTTTATAGTATATATTAAACAGAGGCAAGTGAAATTCAACAGACAATGGCCTGTTCATTGCAACAGTCCATAAATTTGGCTCCTCTTTCTCTCCAACCAGAGAAAGCTGTTAATTTTATGTGCATTTGGCAATGATAAAAGAAGGTAATGGGAAAACATAAAGAAGTTACATCCATGTAATTTATATTATGCTGGCTTATTGATTCCCCATCACTGGAGCCCACCACATGCATTTCATTACTGGCATTTATTTCACATTTGAAAATGAACAGCATTCAAATGATAATTAATACATATGTGAACTTTGGCACTTTGTTTGGATAGCCAGCATCATTAATTTTAGTGCAATTGACATTTTGGAACACCACCATCTTGATGAGGAAAGGTGAGCACTGTTTCACCTAATCAGTTCCATTTATTTGAAGGAGGCCATTAATATGCAGCCTAGAAAGACTTTGGTCTCTGTCAGAAACTCATCAGAATCTCCCCAGTGGGAAATGTGTTGTTATTTATGTTCATTTGAATGTGTCAGAAAGAAATCTGTAGTCTTAGTAACCAATCTGCAAGCATTTTTATATCTTTTTGGAGTTACCATAATATTTACAATAGGCAGAGTTGTTCTTATTCTATATCTCTGCTTTCATTATGTTAAGCAAGGTACAATGATGGTGGGGCCAAGAGGCACCCCCTACCTGCAGGTAATCAAATAAACAGGACACACAAGGAAAACAGGAGGGATAATAGAGAGGTAAATAAGCAAGTTCAAGCACTACTTTTTAAAATTAACACATTATTTCTAGTATGGTCAGTTTGAACAATATCTGTTTAGGGAGAGGAGGAGCTGAGTGGAGTCTGGCCCCTCATATGAGGCAATCAATTGCCATCCCATCTTCCCTTATTAGACTGCTACTGCACTTTAGATTTGAAACGCCTTTTCCGTAAAGACAAATCGCCTTAAAATCACTGTCCACTTTTCAAATCACTTTTTCTGAAGAGCCCCCTTGGCTATGCCCATTTTTGACCACTGTGTTGGTTTTTCTTGTGACAACCACTGGGGGTAACTGTTGGTGGCAAGCTTTATACACATTCTGGTCATGAAAGTCCACAATTATTGCTGAATGACATGATGGAAAAAAGTTGAGGGATGCTAGTCAAAACTAAGGCACAAAAGCCACTATGTCATCTCATCTTCAATATTCTGTCCACTATATCATGCCCTAAGCACATCTGATCTCGCCTGATTTTAGAAGCTAGCAGGATTGGCCCTGCTTAATACTTGGATTGGAGACCACCAGGGAATACCAGGTGCTGTAGGCACGTGGAGTAAGAACTGACAAACCACTCCATTATTCTGCCAAGAAAAACTCCATGGACATGGAGTCAAGAAGGTTCAGTCACGACTGTAATGACACAACACACACACTGTTGAAAAATAAATGAAAGAAGTTTAATGGTACAACTTAAGACAGAGATTTGCTTGAGTGATGACTGATCAAACACAGTGCTTAGCTGCGTCTGCAAGCCAGACTGGGAATATTGGATAGTAATGAATATGAATATATGATGTTTATCTGTCTATGTGACCTACATACAGTAACCCAGGCCTGCCCAAACTTCGGCCCTCCAGATGTTTTGGATGGTAACTCCCACAGACGTTTGCCATTGGCAATCTAAGCTTAGAATTCTGGGAGCTGACATCCAAAACATCAGGAGGGCCGAAGTTTGGGCAGGCCTGCAGTAACCCCTTGCATTGATTTACTGCAGAGGTGGTAGAGCAGATTGCCTCTGCATGCTAGTTCCAACACTTGGCATAGCATTGAGTCTGTTTCCACATGAAAGACTTTGTAAACATATGAGACTTTCTTTTACTGACATCATAATACCATTGCCATTGACCACTGCTAGCTTCTGACACAGAGGATGATGGAATTTGAACCTAAAGAGCCCTAAGTGCTTGCTGATGACAATTACCAAATTTAAACCCACTATCCTACTGGAATTGGCTGGCCTGGCCTATTGGCAGGGTCCTGAATATTAGTTGTGAAGACATATTAGAAAACAAAAATCCTCAGAGTCATCATGAAGGTACTTAGAAAAGCAACATCCAGAAAGTGTCTATGATGACAGCTATTAGATGAACATCTGGACTCTATTTTTAATGCACTCAAGGCCACACTGTTGGGGACTTAAACAAACAAACAAAAAAGGAACGGAAAGAGCCACAACACAGCACTTGCCAGTTCCAATCATCTTGGCACGCTCAAAGGCAATAAAAATAATGCTGGCATCTTGCTTTGCGTAATATGATCAGAAGCAACTCAGTCCATTGATCCTGCTGTGGCTGATGAGAAAGCCTGCTGTGGAAGACCTACATCATAATTGGCCCTGTGGCTTTCAAGGGCATGTTTTGCCTCAGCAAGGTCTATGATACAGTCTTCTCTTTGTCCGAGCATGTGACAGAGGATGCTTTTCCTCAGTACGTTTCCCTACCCCTTGTGGGGAGGGTGCTTTTGTTTGGCTGTCAGATGATTTGATTTTTATGTGCATAGTTTTAAGGAGGGACGGTCCTTCCCACCAACTATGTGTGTCATGAAACAACCATTTCCCAAGAAGGTCAATGGTTCTGATAAGGGTCATTATCATCAGGAGAATGTTAGGCATCTCTCCTTCCCAGCTAGCTGTGTCGCTGATGCATACATGAAGTTTGAAGGGTCTGTTGAATGGGACAGTTTACAGAGATTTCACCTGACATACGTATTCTGGATTGTGCTAAAATCTCTGGAATCTCTATCACAGAAAGCACCTAGAATATTGTTCTTATTGATATGAGATATCTGAATTTGCTGATTATGTTTCTGAGTGGCAGTTCAACAGTGATGTAAATCCTGGTAACTCGGTGAGTCTACTCTAGCTGGACTACCAGGTGGATCTCAGGCATCTCTCTTTGGTTCAGCATTTAGTGTGAGCTCCCTCTTCCTTTTCTGGTTTTTTGCAAAGTTGATGATAAACAGATTTGGCCAATTTTTAATGAACTTCATCCAGTAATTCAAGAAGAAATGGTTCTGTAAAATAGTTTCCCCCATTTCCCCCCACATACTAATTTATCTCATTTATCAGCCCATTTACTTGTACTCTTGGGTGCATTTATGGTTTTAGCAAAGCTGCTTTAATCACTGTTCCTTCTTAGAAGCATTTTCTATTGGGTCCAGGAAACAGCATTTATTAATGGAGGAACTACAAGGCTACTTTGTAGAAATATGTGTCTTTCTCTAGTAAATTTTTGCCCACTGTCTGTCACCATGGTTCTAGACATATGTCTCTCAATATGTCTGATTAAGTGAACTTCTCTGTCTAGAAGAAGGATATAATAAAATAGTAACTAAAGGTTTTGTGAATATTTCCCACAAAGGTTTTATAGTGAAAATCTATTAATTTAACTTTTGCTACATTTCTCAGAATCCCATCCACAGCCCTGTCCTGCCCAAGTTCCATGTCTGATTAAAATATATTTTGAAATGCACATTCCCTATGCAGTGCCTCATTGGCTAAAGCATATTTTCCCAAACACACACATTTTAAGCATATCATTTTGAAAAGGGGAAAACAAATAATCTAATTCTCAGTTTCCTCCTGATGGGAAAGCTAACAATGCACAAATGCTTTCATTAATAGAACTGTACACTGCAAATTGAATAAATGCAGATATTTTAGGAAGGGAGAAGAAAGACAGAAAGTGAGAGAAAGAAACAATGGCAGGCAAAGAAAAGATTAGCCATATTATAAAAACAGAGAACAGTTCTGACAGATTTTCAGCAACTCAATTCCCATTGAGGCTAGTAGAACAGCACAGTAATGTCTTTATTGTGTGCTGGCCATAGTACTGACCTGTAGTGAAAATATTTGTTTGTGTGCATTAAATTTTAATGACTTATTTTTGTCTTCTACTGCTACTGTATAAATGTTGCCTAGTTTTTCTCTCAGCTTTTGCTATCTGGCTCTACAATGGCTTTCTCGTCAAAATACATGGAAATAACCATATATCTAAACATTACAGTATATTAGCTTCTAGAATGAGGATATTTTGGGCTACAAAGTTGGCTGGTTACCTCTTGCTTAATAGATGCTTCATTAACTAAATTTGCACTTTTAAAAATATAGACTTTGTACTTTTTGTCAGATAATTTTGCATTTTATTTGCTGTCCATTGATTGATTGATTGATTGATTGATTGATTGATTGATTGATAAATTAGTATGGTGTTACCTCTTCTTGCCTTTAATTGGAAACATCAAATATGATAATATGATTTGGAGAAGTATTTTGTTCTCACAGCAACTTTACAAGAAAAAATTCGTCTGCTCCTATTGACCGGTGATGGTAGAAGCATCTTAGTAGAAGCTAGATAGCATCATATCAGAGATCTAGCCCATCAGTGACTGCTGATGCCAAATGCACTTGTGCTGTGAATCCATTACAGTCTCTATCATGCACTTGGCAAAAGTTATCTAAGGCTGATACTTCATGTCCATCTCATCGCTGTTTGCGGTCCAGCTGGGGACTGGTATGAAGAAATCTAACCGCACGTCCATTGTGGGATGAAGGGAGTTGGTCCCAACCATGCCCCTGAACTGCAATCTAAGCGGGATGAGAGATTCCCCTCCCTGGCCTTGGGAATCTCCTCATCTCGCTTCTCATTCTGATATGAGAGTCCGTGAGGTCAGTCTCCTCCCACAATGTGCCATTCTCCATCTAGTGGCAGGAGTGTGAACTGCCATTCACCAGTACATTCCCTATGGAGTCAGCAACACAGTACAGAGCTATTAAAAGACAAATGCCTTAAACTCAGCTCTGTAATGCTTTGAAGGCAAGGCTTCAGAGAATCGAAACATCAGAAGGTCGGGCCGGGAAAAAATGGAGAACAAAGGCATGGAATTTCACATCTCATCACGGAATGAGGACGTGCGTTAACAGTCATGCCTGTATCATCCCTCATGCCCATGAGTACACCGGAACAGGGACAGGACCACAAGAAGACCTCATGACTGCAACTGTCATCAACACACAATGAACTTCCTCCCGGGACAAGAGTGGACGTGAAGTAACCGTCTAAGATGCTGAACCTATTCTAAGGCTTGGGTTCAGCACTTTGGATAGCTCAGTAAAATGCAGACAAAAACAGGGAATTGATTCATACACAGCCATGAAACTGGAGTCATCAGGCTCCACTGGTCTAGTCCAATGACTATGCAACAAGTTTGTTAGGAAATGTGGCCGACGGTTTCCCCTCAAAAACAGAAGCAGCATTTCATTAATTCTAGCAAGTCAATATTCTGTTTGAATGCGGCAGATTTTAGGCTCTCACTATTTCCTGTATTAATCTTTGCATTAGATTACTAGTTTATACATTTTTCATTGGTAATTATTGCTTGTCTCAGCAATTACTATTTTAATCTTAAAATATGGTCACATTAGATGTATAGCCATCTCATAATTTAAGGATCTTCTAAACAGTATTAGCATCTTCTAGTATTCATGAGTAATAGGGACATCATCTTTTTACAGGATTATATTTATTCCTTCCCTTCTTTTACAAGGCTATACATTAAACAAGAAAAAGTGTGTCACAAGAGATAAAGCATCTTTTCAAAGATTTATTGTGTTATATATGTTAATGGAAAATATCAATTCTATAAAAAGACATTAACATTGATTTGTTATACGCAGCAGTATATGCAATTGGAAAGAGGATTAAAGATACCAAGTAAGCAACAAATAATTTAATTTTCTGCCATTTTATTACTGAAGATTCATTCCCTACATGTTCTGTATAATTAAATGGTTTTAGAGACAAAAGGACTAATATTTATCAGTTTCAACCTACTTGTCATCCATCTGAAATAAGAAATATGGGGTGTGACTCCACCATCACTTAAGCATGGTTTTTTCCCTTTTGATTTGAAAAAACAGTGATACAAAACTTTTGTTGTTGTATTGTTACAGCCATGACTGACTCTCTGTGACCCCATGTCCATGGAGTTTTCTAGGCAGGAATACTGGACTGGCTTGCCAGTTCCTACTCCAGGCGCCTACAGCACCTGGTATTCCCTGGTGATCACCCTTCCAATACTAGCCAGGCCCGACCCTGCTTAGCTTCTGAGGTCAGGCAAGATTGGATGTGCTCAGGGCATCTCGACAGCTAGTGATACAAAACTTTACCTAGTTACTTATTTTTCTCTGGTGTAGACATTCAATATCTTAAACCGATAAGAAAATCTCCAGACAGGTAGATCAGCAGTGTGGATACTGGTTCCAAATCAATCCATGGATCCTGTGTAATTGCTATGAACCGAAATGTAAGATAGACTGCAAAGCAAATTATACATGAGGAACAACAGACCATTTGTTGGTTTATGCTGGTTCATTTTTCAGCTGAACAGTTCTTAAGTGCTTCCCAGCCTGGCTTCCTCTCATGGGCGCCTACTCAGAGAAAGTGCCTCAAGAGATAGGGCAGGGGAGATGGGGCACTGCCTTTGAGTGGGGGCCCATTGGAGGATGTGGAGCTGAGAAGCACCAAAACATGTTCAGACAAAAAAACAAATGGGCACAATTCACTGAACCATCTCCAAACCAAACTGCAGCAAAGCCAAGTAATTCCAATTGCAGATCAGCCTGTCAGTGTAGTCACAGCCTGAATCTTCAAAGTAACAGCTTCATGAATGCCATAATTGGTATATTGTGGAAATCAAATATGGGGGCTACTGACTCAATATCTGAATAGGTAAACATGATCTGCAAAACCTCACATTAAAATGTAGCAGTCAGTCATTAAGGTGCCTTTTTGTTTTGTTTTTGTAGAATATGCTTCAGATCCCAGTATAATGCACTAGACCCTGCTTCGAGGGAATGTCGATTCCATCAAGACAAGGTTATGTAGATTACAATATGGTTCTTGCTTAATTTATTTAATCCCATACAAAAGCTATGGAAGGTGACAATAAATCAAAAGCCTGCTAAGAAGTGTTTCCTGACTTCGGTGGGACATAAGGAAAATAAATAAATGAAACTTGTAGAATTAATCAAGCAACCATTGCCATGAAGAAAAATGAAGAAGGATATTTTATGGGAACTCCCCCAACAAGGAAAGTGTTTTGAGCACAAAAAACAAAAACCAGACAGACGTCCCTCAAGAACTTTGTGCCTTCCTCAATTCTTTTGTGTATCTGTAGGATTCCAGAGATATTAATGTCAGTATTGACGTCATGTAATTTTTCAAAGGGTTTTGTTGTTTGTCAGGGCTCCAGAAAATTTGCCTGAAATAAATGGTTTAACAAAATAAATGGTTAAGAAAAATGGTGACAATGTTGATGTCAGAAGGTTGAATCTTGAAACAAAAATATGCCTTGGAGCCAGCAGAGGAAGAAATAGTTGCATAATTTTAACACATTGCTCAAAATATCAAGTAACTGAAATTCCACACAAATATTAAAGGAGTGTGGGGGACAATCCTCCATTTCATATGGGCCACCATAGAAAGAGCACTGGAATTGCTCCAGTGCCATCTGCCGCTCTCTCCGCCCCTGGGTGAGAGACAGGGGACCTTTCTGTGCCTTCTCTGGGGGAGTTTGGCCTCTTGGACTCCTGAGGCACGTCAGGACTGGGCCCCTTGCTCTTGCTCTGTTGCCTCAAGCTGCCTTCCACTTCAACACTCACCACCTGGGACCTAGAAGACCACCGTTCCTGTTGACCCAAGAGTCCAGTGCCATCTGCCGCTCCCTCTGCCCCTGGGTGAGAGACAGGGGAGGCTTCTCTGGGGAGTTTGGCCTCTTGGACTCCTGAAAAGTGGAGCTGCTCTGTTGGCTGCCTTCCACCTCAACACTCACCACCTGCCAAGGGAGGGGGCTTGAAAAGCGGACCACCGCCTTCCCATTGACCCAAGAGTCCAGGGCCATCTGCTGCTCTCTCTGCCCCTGGGTGAGAGACAGGGGGGTCTTTCTGCCTCTTGGACTCCTGAGGCAAGTCAGGACTGGGGAAGAGGTGTATTTGTTTGTTTTTTATTTGTTTGTTATTGTTTGCTTTCTGTTTGTTGCCATTAGGTGTAGGTGGCAGGAACTGAAGTGAACAGGAAGGGGGGAGGGCAATGGAGGGGGCAGCTTTTGAAATTGTGCTGGGTAGGGGAAGGTATGGTGGTAGGAGTGGAACATGCCTGCGTAGGAGAAGAGGGGTTAGATATCTTACATCTATCCCCCCTTCTGGTCCCACTTCTAGCCAAAGGAATCAGGTGACCATGTCAGCAAGCCCACGAGCCACACGGCGCTGTTGTTAAATGACAGGTCAATACAAAATAAGACCACCCTCATCCACAATGCTATTTTGGATGAGGGTGCTGACCTGGCATGTATTACTGAGACCTGGGTGGGAGAGGAGGGTGGAGTCCCCCTTTCCCAGTTATGCCCACCTGGGTACTCAGTCCAGCACCAGTGTCGCCCGGTGGGCCGGGGAGGTGGAGTTGCTATAGTCTACAGGAATTCTATCTCCTTGGCCAGGCTTCCTGTCTCCTTGGGGAAAGGTCAGGAGGGCCTGTATTGTGTGTTGGGCTCATGAGACAGATTAGGGATTCTGTTGGTGTACCACCCACCCTGCTGCGTACCAACAGTCTCCCTGCCTGAGCTGACAGAGGTGGTCTCGGACCTGGTGTTGAGGACCCCCAGACTATTGGTACTGGGGGACCTCAACATCCATGCCAAGGCTACCTTAACTGGAGCAGCTCAGGACTTCATGGCCACCATGACAACCATGGGGCTGTCTCAACATGTCATGGGCCCAACACACCAGAAGGGCCACACTCTGGACCTAGTTTTCTCAACGGGACTGGGGGATGGTGGTTTGGATGTGGAGGGGTTGGCTTTGACTCCATTGTCATGGTCAGACCACTTCCTGGTCAAGTTTAGGCTATTAGCTACTCCAACCTTCTGCAAGGGTGGGGGATCCATTAAGTTGATCCGCCCTCAGAGACTAATGGATCCGGATGATTTCCTGAAAGCACTGGGGGACTATCAAGCTGACATGATCGGCGCTCCTGTTGAAGCTCAGGTCGCCTTATGGAATAAGGAGATGACCCGGGCAGTTGACATGATCGCACCTAAGCGCCCTCTCCCCCTACGCAGAGCCCGGACAGCTCCTTGGTATACATCTGAGTTGCGGGCAATGAAGCGGGAGGGGAGATGGCTGGAGCGCAAGTGTAGAAAATATCGCAGTGAGTCTGATCAAACACGACTTAGAGCCCACTATCGGGCCTATTCCGTGGCTATACGGTTGGCGAAAAAGCAGTATTTCACCAACCGTATCGCTTCCTCAGAGTGCCATCCAGCGGAGCTGTTTCGGGTAGTCCGGGAACTTCTTCAGCCCGGAGATAGGGTGGAGGCCCAGGACCATTCAGCGGCACACTGTGAGGAGTTTGCTGTTCACTTTGAGGGAAAAATTGCTCAGCATCACAGTGAACTGGACTCCACTATTGATACAGTATCAAGGGATGTGTCCAGTGCACCGTGCTTAGGTCCAGTGTTATTGGATGAGTTTCAATTGTTGAGACCCGAGGATGTGGACAGGGTGCTTGGATCTGTCCATTCCACCACCACATTGCTCGACCCTTGCCCTTCTTGGCTAATTGAAAGATCTGCCAAGGGGGTTCGCACCTGGGTCCAAGAAGCTGTAAATGCCTCTTTAAAAGAGGGAGTGGTCCCTGCTGCCTTGAAAGAGGCAGTAATTAGACCACTCCTAAAAAAACCTAACCTGGACCCAGGACTGGTGGCTAACTACCAACCAGTAGTGAACCTCCCTTATTTGGGCAAGGTGTTGGAGCGGGTGGTGGCCGGACAGCTCCAGGCGCTGCTGGATGAAACGGATTTTCTGGATCCATTTCAATCTGGTTTCAGGCCGGGTTTTGGAACAGAGACTGCCTTGGTTGCCCTGTACGATGACCTTTGCCGGGAGAGAGACAGGGGGAGTGCAACCCTGTTGATACTCCTGGACCTCTCAGCAGCTTTCGACACCATCAACCATGGTGTCCTTCTGGATAGGCTGGCCGGGTTGGGAATTGGAGGCACCGTTTTGCGGTGGTTCCAATCCTTCCTGGCTGACCGTGCCCAGAAGGTGGTGCTGGGGGATAGTAGCTCTGCTCCATGGCATTTACGTCATAGGGTTCCACAGGGCTCAATACTATCCCCCATGCTGTTTAACATCTACATGGAACTGCTGGGAGAGGTCATCAGGAGGTTTGGGCTGAGGAGTCAGCAATATGCTGATGATACTCAGCTCCACCTCTCGTTCTCCACCAACCCAGGTGAGGCGGTTTCTGTTCTGAACTTGTGTCTGGACCAACCAGATAATGGACTGGATGAGGGTTAATAAATTGAAACTCAATCCAGACAAGACTGAAGTGCTGTTAGTGGGTGCTACGTCTGACAGGCTAGAGGGCCATTTCCCTGTCCTGGATGGGGTTGCACTCCCCCTAAGGGACAGGGTCCGTAGCTTGTGGGTGCTCCTGGACCCCGGTCTAACTCTGGAAGCCCAGGTGGACCCGGTGGCCAGGGGTGCCTTTCTCCAGTTGCGGAGTATATACCAGCTGTGCTAGATGAACGGAGCCTTATGACAGTTACGCATGCACTGGTAACATCCCGTATTGATTACTGTAATGCGCTTTAAGTGGGGCTGCTTTTGAAGACGGTTCGGCGATTGCAGCTGGTTCAGAATCGTGCTGCACAGCTGGTGAGTGGTAGGGCCACCAAGGAACACATCACGCCAATTCTGTATAACCTTCACTGGTTACTAGTTGCTGCCCGAGCCCAATTCAAAGTGCTTGTTTTGACATATAAAGCCCTAAACGGCTTAGGACCTAGATACCTGAAGGACCGCCTCCTTCCATATGAACCTACCCGGCAACTAAGATCTAGTCAGAGAGCCCTCCTGAAAGAGCCATCCCTTAAGGAGGTGAAGGGGATGGCTTGCAGGAATAGGGCTTTTTCAGCAACTGCCCCCAGACTTTGGAATGCCCTCCCAAATGAGACTCGCCTGGCACCGATGTTGATATCATTTTGGCGCCAGGTAAAAACCTTCCTATTCCAAAAGTTTTTTTAACTAATGATTGTGGGTCCTGATGGCAATTTTTAATGGTATGCTTTTAATGTACTGTATTTATTGCATTTACTGGTTTTATTGTTCTAATTTTATTGTATTTTGATGTTTTAATTGTTTTGATTGTGAGCCGCCCAGAGACCTTTGGGTAGTGGGCGGCATACAAGCTATATAAATAAATAAATAAATAAATAAAAGAGTCCTCTCTCTAATTCCTTGTTGTGCCATTAGTCATTGTCTCACCACAAAATCCTCCTTCACTGCGACTGTGATAAGGAATGGATATGAAGGTCACTATTCTGAAACAATTTGTTGTTTTCATTGAAATCTCCTAGAGTCTTGTAACCCTGTTTAGCCTGACAGCAAGTAAATAAGTGTTTTGTATATCAAAAGACCTTACACAAGCTGCAGATCGCAATCACCAATTTAGAAGCTTTCCCTTTCCCTTTCCAACCTTTTTGGGCAAAGGCACACTTGTTTCAAAAAAATCACAAGGCACACCACCATTAGAAAATGTTAAAAAAAAAGATATTGTCTATATATAAAGTAATTCTCTTGAATAGGAATCAAATAAACACAAAGAAAGTATTTTATAATTACTAAAAGGTACCAACAGCTTTTCCAACGGCACACCAGGCAACATCTCGCGGCACACTACCATAAAACACTGCTCTACAGGTACCAACTTACCATAAAGAAGTACACTATCCAAAAATGAAAGGAGTTTATTTCATTCTTACTTCAGAACTACAGTTTGGCCTATATGTAATCTTGGGGTCATTTAACAGATTGACTGATTGGTTAATTGACTAAACCTCATATGATTACCGGAGAATCATTAATGTGCTAGATTGTGAGTCTTAGAGTAGGAAAACCCTATACAATCCTATGTAGAAAAGATGGATCACAACTGTTATAGGCTGATGCACATAAATAACTTATTCTTCACATGCACACATTTTTGTTTTCTTTTCATAAACCTTTTCATTTTCATGATACTAATCATCAATATGCCTCTGTCTTTCTTCTTCAGCCCTGTCCTGTTATTACTGTGTTGTCCTAAAGGGTTTCTCCAGATTAGATAGAATGGTTGGTGGGCAACAGAGACTTGCAGGACTGCCGGGGGGCATTGTGTAATGAAGGTAAAACGAAAGACAGAGTTTCTTCAGTGTTGCCGAGAATCAACTTGGAACAGCATTTTTCAGGTCCCCCACCCCCCTCCTCACCCCCAATTCAAATGCATTCACAACTGCTGCAAGTACAGCAGGAATGAGGCTGTCAAGAAACATAAATTTCTTTGGAAGAAAGCCAGTCTCCCTCAGGAGTTTCTGACAAGCATGTTTTTCATTTACTGGATGAAGTAGTGCATGATTGAAATGGGTGAAAACTTGCAACACCTTTTGCCATTAATATAAATGTTATCAGATGTCTGCTGTGTTCCAATCACCGCTGTTGCCAAAATAAATAAAGAAAAAGAAAAAGAAAAGAAAAAGAAAAAGAAAAAGAAAAAGAAACCCAGGACAAAATATAAGCTTTTCTCATTGAACATTCCACCTGAACATTATTTCCTCCTTGCAGATTAAGGCTCATGCAACATTTTGAAAATAATGATCCAACTCCCGAGACAATTCTGTTTTCCTAGTGCAAGGTTTGTTAAAAGAACAACCTGTGGGATTGTCTCCCCATCAACTTTCCCTCTAAGCTGTGCATGCGCGTGCTCATCCGGTGCTCCATTAGGGCTGTGCATGTGCAGCCAGCAGCTGGTTTGTTTACTTCCCATTTCAAATGAATCCCCACTTGCCCCTCTGCACATGGAAAAAGGCTCCTGCAAAGAGAAACTGAACATTAAAGGGACTGTTGCTCCCCACAATAGCTCTACGCCTCTGTTTTACCTCCTCTATATGCTCATTGCTACCAGATATTGGACCAGATATTCAGAAAGGTTATTAGAACTCCTAGAATCCGTAGCCATCAAAGCTTTGATCTCCTGCAGGAGTCCTCATCAGGCGGAGCATCACAAATGAGGCAGTAGGAACAGAAATGTTCTAGATTTCATAGCCAGATACTGGCCAAGTTCCAAAGTTTAATTATGCTCTCAAGAGGGATGCAGAATCTGCTTGGTGGTGTCAGGTTTCAGATTTCACCACAGGTGATGGAGATTAGAATTAGAAGTGGGCACGAACCAGAAAACCCATAGTTCAGGTTCATCTGTTTAAGGCCCACCCTTGGTTTGGTTTGGGTTTGGGTTCGTACGAATTTTTTAAAAAATGTGAATGAACCCGAACCAGTTTGGGTTCTTACCAGCAGTGGTGAAGGCGGCTCCATGGTGGCGGCGGCAGGGGAGGATCCTGACCCCTGTGGCAGGGGCTTTTTGAGGCGCTAGCATGGGGCCTCAGCACTGACCTGGGGCTGGGTCGGCACTCCTTTATTTTTATTTTTATTTATTTTTATTTTTATTTTTTTAATTTCACTCCTTGGTTCTGGCCGAGCTACAGCTGCAGTGTGGGCCAGCTTTTTCCCCCCCAAGTGCCAACAGTGTGGCCTCAGGGCCTGGTTGGTGCTGCTTTGTTTTATTTATTTATTTATTTATTTATTTATTTATTTATTTATTTATTTATTTATTTATTTAGATTTTAGGGTGCCTACCAGGCCAACCCTGGGGCCGGGTCAGCGCTCCTTTATTTTATTTTCATTTTCATTTTCATTTTATTTTTTTTTTATTTTTATATTTTACTTCTGGGTTCTGGCCCCTGTTTATCTATCTATCTATCTATCTATCTATCTATCTATCTATCTATCTATCTATCTATCTATCTATCTATCTATCTATCTATCTATCTATCTATCTATCTATCTATTAGGGTGCCAACCAGGCCACCCCTGGGACCCGGCCGCGCTCCTTTTTAAGTTTCCTTTATATATTTTTTCAAGAGCCGACCACATAGCCCCAGGGCCCCAGTCGACACTTCTTTTATTTATTTATTTTTTCTTGATTTTAGGGTGCCAACCCTAAAATTTGTATTTGTATTTGTATTTGTATTTGTATTTTATTTTTACTTCTGGGCGGCTGCTACAGCTGTAGTGCGGGCCATCTTTTTCCAAATGTTTCCTAAATTTATATACCTGAAGGACCGCCTCCTTTTTACCCGGCAATTAAGATCAAGCCAGGGGGCCCTCCTGAAAGAGCCATCCCTCAAGGAGGTGGCTTGTAGGAACAGGGCCTTTTCGGCAGCTGCCCCCAAGCTATGGAATGCCCTCCCAAGTGAGATCCGCCTGGCGCCAACACTGATGACATTTGGCGCCAGGTAAAAACCTTCCTGTTCCAGAAGTTTTTAATTGATACAATTTAGATTGTGGGTCTTCTGATGGCAATTTTAGTTTGATTTATATAAGGTTTTTATTGATTATTTATTGTTGTTTGTGTTTTTAACTGTTTTAATTCCTTGATTGTAAGCCACCCAGAGAAGTTTAAAAATAAATAAATAAATAAATAAATTATATGCATGTTAGGGTGGATTCGGGTTTCTTCCGTGTAGAAATCTGGTTGTTTTATTTACGTTTCGACGAGGTATCTTTTGTTCTGGCTTCTTTCTTCTTGAAGCAAAGTGTGATCTCAGTTGAAGTCCTTCTATAAATACTGCTGGGGTGTGTGGTTTGCTTGCTCTGTTGCTGATTGCAGGTTCCTTTGTTCCTTTGTTCTTTTGTGATCTGCTGTGTGGCTAGGCGATCGTTAAGGGATTAACTGCTGGTGGCTGTTTAGATGGCTGTTTAGATGCTGGTGGGTTAGATGGCTGGTGGGTTCTGGCAGTATCCTGGGCTTTGGTGGAGTGGGGTCCTGTGTCTTGTGAATTCATTTTGGTCTGGCATATATTTGATTCGGGTTTCTTCCCGTGTACAAATCTGGTTGTTTTGGCGACGTTTAGGGTCATCTTCAGGCTGGTGTTCTGGCTTCTTTCTTCTTGAAGCAAAACAGTTGAATCTATAAAACTGCTGGGGGTGTGTGGTTTGCTTGCTCTGTTGCTGAAGGTTCCTTTGTTCTTTTTGAATCGTTAAGGGATTAACTGCTGGTGGGTTAGATGGCTGTTTAGAGACATCCTGTGTGGCTGAGGTGCTGGATGTGTGTCTATCAGCCTTTTGTTTCTTAAACACCCCCCAAGAACCAAGAAACAGAAGAGAACAACGGCACCGCCCTCCTCCCTTACATCAAAGGCACCACAGACAAAATCAGCAAAATTCTCCACAAACACAATATCAAGACAGCCTTTTGCACCGACCATTTTTTTATTCACTTCGTTTCGTTCTAAATTCACTCTGGGGTTCATTATTTGATTCGTTAGGTAAAGAAACTTATAATGAATAATGAAATAAACTAAAAGTTCGTTTCATGCCCATCTCTAATTAGAATGTCACTCCCAGGCTTATTAGATTACTGCCAGCCACTCAACACAAACAAAAACACACACACAGTATTGGACCACACGGTTCCTTTTTGGCTAGGAACAGAAGTGTACAGAAATCTGCAAAATTCACACAAATGCAACTAAATTAGACTATTGTACCAAGAAGCTTCAAATTGGCTCCTGATGGGAAAGTTGCCACATTGGGCAACAATCATGAATGGAGTGGATGGTCAGAGAATACCTAAAGATTTTAACAGCATTTCTAAAAATGGATAATTCATGATTGGTTTAGGCATTGCCTCTGGCAGAAATGAAACAGGTGTTGAACAGATCTCAACCCAAACCAAAGTGCTTCTGTTTCCTAAATGATTTCATTCAGCAAACACAATAAATTTATTACAGAAACTGGGCTGGGAAACATTGGTAAAATAAAATTTATGACATAGACATAGATTCATTTATGTCCTTATTTATTCATTAATTCTTATTTTCTTTTCTTTTTACCTCAAACATAATGAAAACTATTCTGCAAAGTGCTTCACTGATACGACCTTTGATTTTCCACTGGTAATGATTTCATATTAAGCAGATGATGGACTCCACTACAAGGACATTTGGGTCTCCCTCCCCTTTCAGCTTGCATTTCTTCTAATATTTCAGCTCCTTCCTTTTCTCATCGTTTGCCCTTGATTAAATGTACAATTCCAATAACTGAGCATTCTACTGTATGATTAACGCTACAAGATGGCACCATATGAAAGAAGCTAGCAGAAATAATGAGGAAGACTTATTAAAGTATATAGTGGATGTAGGTGGTTCAACACATAAGTAAGGGGAGGGCTTTAATTGGAAATTTAATGAAACTATTCCAAATGCTATTATTAGGCATAGGCTTGATCTGTTCTGAAACTTGTCAAAGTTAGGCACATATTCCAGCTAAGTCTTTTATTTAGCCTTTAAAATTTGCACCATACAGAACATTCCATTGCAAATAATAAATGGCCCCATATTTCCCATTTTCCACTATTTGTTATGCATTCAAACGTACCACTGATTAATCTGATCTTCATCTAGTTGTGGCTACAAATTATGTGTAGTTACAGCTAGGTCTAGAAAAGATTTCCATCCAGATTGCTTCCAAGGCAGTGGGAAGGTGCCATCTTTTTTAAAAAAATTTATTGTAAAAATTTAAGAGACAAACAAACAAATAACAATACTAGTGCATCCCCCCGGGACCGTCCAGTTCTTCCATGAGTTCTTTACTACTCCAACGTCTGTTGTTCTGATATTCTTCTTAAAGTCCTCTTCTCCAGAACTGTCTTGAGATATTCGTCAGTTCTTTCCCCTTCCCTTCTACTAATACAAAGTGCCATCTTGACCCAGAGAAGCACCCTGATGCAGAATTCTGAAGCTGCATGGGATTTGTTGACTCAGAGGAAGTGAGACAAGGAGTGCTATTTTTTTCTTGGCATGGTCTGTGTAACTTGTACCTACAAACATTACACAAAACTGGAAATAGTGCATAAACATGGAAAGCCAATAGTGGCTGGCTGATTGTTTATAACACTGAAATTGGTCCAATGTTTATGAACCTTAAAATTTGATGCAACAAAACAGCAATCTTTGCTATTCTGCACATTTTGTGTAATTTGGGTTACGGTATTATTTGTTTGATTTTGTTTAGTTTTCTCCTGTTGAGATGCAATGAAATACCATGTCTTGTCATGGGGGAGACTAATTTTCTCATTCCTCATCTTCACATACAAGGATTTATATCACCAAATCTTACTTACAGGCAGTCCCCTAACATTTAGAAAGCTATTCACTAGTGACAATAGGCTAAAAAACAGAATGACACACAGAGAGTAGAAACTGCATAAGCATAAAAGTCTGTTGCATGCCACCTGAGTGACGACAATTGAGAAATCCCCTAATATAACATACCTTTTCCTAGTTTGAGCAGAGTGGCTATACTTACTGTTGGAAACAATGAGAACTGGATCAAGACATTGTGTTTTTTCTTCTTCTTTCCTTTCAGAAGGAAGTCAACACTTCCATTGTACCAGGATGTTCACAACCCCACACAAAGACGAGGAAGCCATGCTGTTTTGTCAGCCAGACTCTCTGATCAGAGAAATGTCAGAGAAATCTTCTCCCACTGGCACCAACGTTAAACAAAACAGAGTAGTGAATTGTCATGGCAATAACCTCTATGCTGAGAAGGGCACTGAACACTGATTTCAGCATATAATTTAGTTCCCAGCAACATCGTTAAGAGCCAGTGAGGGTGTAATCCTGGCTAACAACGGCTTTTGGATTTTTGTTTGTTTGTTTGTTTGTTTGTTTTGTTTTTGGAAAGGGAAAGGAACTTAGTGGAAATTGGCAGGGAAAAATAACAAATGATGGTGTAAGGCATATTTCCATTGCCCTCTCCACCTGTGCTAATTTCTATCCCCATTCTTTCTGGATGAGAGGAGGGATGACGATTAAAGCTGGCAATTGGTGGGGATTATGAAGAAGTTGAACTATGTTCCTCTGTTCATTTTGTACTTGCTGAGTGATGATGAGGAAACATAGCATTCTTCTTCTCACCGGCCAGAGACCTGTTGATACTGTCAACAAAGATTCTAATAGGTTTTTTCCATGAGCTCTGAAACCTATGATGGCTGTTGTCTTTTTTTATGGACCTCCAAGAATCAGCAGCATTGGGTGGGCCATCTGTTTTTTCCTGAATGGTGTTCTCATTCTATGCTTGTTGCATGTGAACTTTGCTTCTCAAAGAGAAAGGAGACCAGTTTTGCACAGCCGTGTTTTGTGCAGATTGCAGAGTATTGGAAAGAACAGGAAAAGGAACTCCCAGCTTCACCCTCACTTTGGAGCATTGTTTCATATTGCTCCCATTACAACGTTGTGCCTTGGAAAGACATAGAACCGGGTGAGAGCAGCTGAAAGACTTGCTGGTCTGTGCCAGAGAAGAACTGGAAACGGCAGCTATATTGAGAGTCCAGCACAGATGTGGGCTATGTGTGTGTGTGTGGAGGCTGTGAGTAAG
The DNA here is from genome assembly GCA_029282475.1 of Phrynocephalus forsythii. Taxonomy (NCBI): domain Eukaryota; kingdom Metazoa; phylum Chordata; class Lepidosauria; order Squamata; family Agamidae; genus Phrynocephalus; species Phrynocephalus forsythii. The sequence continues at coordinate 30,402,438 of JAPFRF010000003.1, read as the reverse complement.
ATATGTCCTCACTACACTTTGTGTGAGTGTGTGTCTAGACACGTGAACAGGAGGCAAGGAAAGGCTGGCTCAAAACAGAGGGAGCTGTTTCTGACTATATGTAGAGTTTATTGCCTTCCCAGCCTTGCCCATCCCAGCCGAAATACAGTACAGTGGTACCTTGTATAAGGGAATTAATTCGTTCCAAAGGAAATTATGTTAAGCAAATTTTCCTTTATACAAATTCCCATAGGAATGCATTGAAAATGGAATTATCCCATTTTATGTTGTACGGATTTTCCCCATAGGCGATTATGTTAAATAAATTTCCCCTATCTCTGGAATTTTTTATGCTGTACAGATTTTATGTTATACAAGCTGTTCATTATGCAAGGGTTCTCTGTATATCTACAATAGAAGCCCAGCATGCTGCTGAAGCTGCAGGATCATCCTAGCCACAAAGATTTGCCTTTTGCTGCTGCTGCTGCTGCTGCTGCTGCTGCTGCTGCTGCTGCTGCTCTGCTTCTATTGTTTGATGAACAGACACTACTTTCTTTAGAATTTCTTCCATGCCATCCTAGAAAGTGAAGAAATTGCCCCTTGGTTTCTCCACCTAGAGAAATGCAGCCAAGCAAGTGAGGAGCTACTCTTTCTTCTAAATACCTTTAGTTAGATCCTGTTGGATCCTAAGTACCAAGGATATTTGGAACTTCGGATCTTGGATTAACAAGTGCATAGGAGCAGTAGTCTGATTAGTAAGACAAATCTTCTTTATTATTTCTGTTTGACAACCTGTGAAGAGACCTTACACCTGAGGGCTGCAAGCTCTGTCTTCATGAATTCTACAAGAAGCATGTTTCCCGATCACATAGATAAGTTTATATGCAAACAGCTCGTCCAATTACACAGAGCCCTTTCAATGCATATAGGCTTAGGACTTGTCCAAGAGTTTTGAAGGAAACGTTGGTGCCCTGCTTCATTAAGGTGCCCCTCTTCCAGCTGACAGGGTTTACCACCTACATTTTAGGACTGAAACAGGCAGTACACAGGAGGGACTCTTCTCCCATACTGAAATAAAAAAGCAAACACACACACACACACACACACACACACACACACACACACACACACACACACACACACACACACACACACACAGAGAGAGAGAGAGAGAGAGAGAGAGAGAGAGAGAGAGAGAGAGAGAGAGAGAGAGAGAGAGAGAGAGAGAGAGAGAGCGCATTAGTGGATATCAGAAGCAAAGAATGAACTTAATCCCCTGGTGCTTCAGTTTACTACTCATGTTGCTGCTGAGACAGAGACCGAGCACTGCATATATTACTAATACAGTAATAGAGATCCCTGCTGTTCAGGCCTGCTGAGTTCATATGTGGATTCAACTTGTGTATATTTGCACCTGCTGTTCCATCTCACCAACTTCTGCTTTCCAGTATCAACAATGCTTCTGGCAAGTGAGCTGTGTTATATGTTCACAGCTATGTCTGCATCATTGAATCAGAGCACCTAGATAACTGCATAGAGAAGAATCATGCCCTTGAGAGAAAGACATTACTTGTTCCATCAATTTTTGGTTTGTTTTTTTTAAAAGAAACATATGGAAAAAAACTAAGCAGCTTACAATACTCAATGCAGTGTCATTAAATATTTTCATTTTTCTTCTTTCTGCATCAGGTTTATTTGGCAACATAACATGTCTCTGGTGAAAGTAATGAAGACATTTTTCAGATTTCTACCTGCAGTCTGTTTTTAAGATTGGATTCTGGGCCCTTAATCGAGGTGGACAACTTTTGGCCCTCAATATGTTTTGGACTAAAAAGCCCAGCTGTTCTAGCTAGCCTAGCTAGTCATAAGGAACCACAGGATCAGAAAGGCAATAGTCATCAGTCATATTTTAATGACACCCCCATAATAATCTCTCTCACTCTCTCTCCCCCTTCCTTCTTTCTCTCCCTTCCAACAATATTAGCTCACCAGTACCTAAGAAGTTAAATTTTATGATGACAGCAGCATTCAGAGCTGGTAATATATTTAGGTAGGGTGAGAGAATTTCTTCAGGTATCAAATTTAGGGTGTCAGAAATGTGGAAAAACATGCAGTAAAATGTTCATGCAGGTAGTACAGCCCAGTTATAGGCTCGCTGTCTTAACAATACGCAGGTCCATAATTAACAGTCAATCCTTAGACTGTTATGACTATTATGTATCATTTGACATTGCCTAATAAACCATTCCTTTTTTTTTTTTAAATTCCATGTTATTGGTGCAGTTAACTTCAGTGCAATCCTACATATGTCTAAATAAAACAAACCCCATTGAGCTCCATGTGACATATTTGTAGGAATCTGGCTATAGAAATGCAACAAGAGCCATACTTACTCGGTATAGATCCATTTTACAAAGGAACTATTCTCTTTAGGGTTCACATTAGAACAGATCCAGGTATTCATGGACTACAACTCCCCAAAATCCTGGCCAGCACAGTGAGTAGTGAAGGCTTCTGGGAATTTTAATCCATCTGGGGACCCATTGCTATAGGATGAGGTAATAATTCTACTGATACTACATGCTGATGTTTTACTTCAGTGGTAGGGTGGCCTTCAGCCCTTTAGAGGGTTTGGAATATAACATTTATAATCCCTGATTTTCACTTATCCAGTGGGGTTGTATAGTAAAACATATAGGAGGACACCAGGTTGCCAACACTTGACTTAAAGTGTCAGTACTGTCCCCAGGAAAAAAAAAACCTAAGCCAAACTATGTGACTCTTTACTGAGGTGGACATTTACTCATCACCAAAAAAGAAAAAATGCCTCACCGAAGAGAACAAAAGGGGTGTTGGGGTGTTGCTGTTGGGGTGCAGACAGGTACTGTCAAGATCCCTGACCTTGTGACATTTTCTCTGATACTAAAATGTGGACAAAACATCCCTTCAAGTGGAGACCATGTTCATTAGGAAGATTGCTCTTTGGGAGCCTTTGGGAGGAAGGTTAGGTCACTCTGTTTTCTCCATCCATTTTTTAGCAATCCGTGGCACAACCACTGTGTGAGCTTAGGAAGATTATACAAAACAGGTATTTTTGTCAGCCTGCAAGCTTCTCTATGTATCAAAGCAGCTTGAATTAATCCTCTTGAACCATATGGTAATCAGAAAAAGGAAAACAGAAACCAAGGCATGTCAAACTTTGTCGCATTAGAACAGATCCAGATTGACTTTGTGGTAAATATGGCCGAGACCAAAAGTGCTCTAGTGGAATTCAATTGAAGAAGATCACAATAAAGTTCATGAACTGATTCAAAGGAATAATCATGGTGATAGAAAATACAACTGAAGTGCAAAATGGCACCTAAGATTTGAAAGCCCCATAGAGTGTTTACGAATGGTGTTGCATAAGCAGGGAAGCCTCCTTCTTGAGCCTTTTGGCCATTTGGCCATACTTGGAAAGTAGAGCTGTGTGTGCTATAGAGCCTGCTTTGAACTCCTAACCTAGCATTCTGCTCAGAAGTGTGGTGGCGAATGCTATGCAGTTGTCATTGGCGGTTACTTCACATATCTCTCGCTGCAGTTCGTAGCTCCACTGCAGACACGGTCGACCAAACGGAGCTTCACATCCCTCTGGGGTCGCTGCATGGTCGATCCGACCACGCCCCCTGAAGTGCGCTCCAAGTGGGGTGGCTGATTCCCTCCCAGGACCTCGGGAATCAGCTCTACCCGCTTCTCAATTCGAATCGATGGAACGTGTGGTTCCACTGGATTCAAATTGTAACCACATTTTCATCGATTATATGCTTGTATCTTTGGTTTTTCGGCTACAGGAAACCGAAATATCGAGGTGTTGATATTTCGCCGTTCCTGCGCGTTCTTCTGTGCGTCTTTGCCCGGTGTTTTCCATTCTAGCCGCAACGACGGCAACGACCGTTATTCTCCCTTGTTGCTGTCCAGCAGATGGCACTGTACCGGGCCATTTAAATACCCCCAAGAGGTGTTCTCGTTTCAGACAACCATGCGGTGGCGATGTGGTGCATCTTCTGGTGTTGGGTCAACATGAGTTTATGGTTCCAACCCACCATGACGAAGGATCCTGTTCTTCCCCTTCCTCTCACTGCAGCACTCCACTCCAGGTTTTTGTTTTGCCATTCTGCGCAGATAATGTCCTATTCCATTGTAATGCATGGGGTATATGTGGCTTGCAATTTCCAATTTGGAACTGGATAAACCCACCACTTATAGTATTGTGAGGTAGCCATACAATGTGTGATATATGAGTTTTGCAGTCATTTTGAGGTTTGAAAACCAAAGTGCCCTTTTTTCATAACTTATCAAACACCTTGTAATGTTAGTGTGCTGATAGCAAGTTTCACTGCACACAAGGCATTCCAGAGCTATTGAGTTACCGCTGCATAATTATCGAATGTTTTTTTTTCTCGCCCCGTGTTTGAATACCTAGCCACACACATCCGCCGTGGAAACGTTTCGTGCGGGGGGTGTAATAACAACACTTCCTTGCAGACAGTAATCGTTTGCACTCCTAAATGAAATTCCTCTGAGCACGTACAGAGTGCAGAAACTGTAATCATACAGGTACCTGTGGATTTTCAACTCTGGCTTGTGCGCCACTGCTCATTGTTTGCGTTATGGCTTCTTCACAAACTACAATAGTACTGAGGTGGTGTATTTTATAGAAGGCAACCCATACTGCTGCTGAATAATTAATGTTCCTAATTATAACAGAGGAATGCTTTGGAACGGCCGCTTTTAAAAATCATTTCTTAACAGGCGGAAATTCTTTTCCCTGTTGTGCATATGAAAACAACCTTTTTTCTTATATGTTATGTATTCAACGCCTGGTCTGACCTTGCACATGTAAAAATTTGTAGGATCTGCTTTTGGGAAGCCTGTTCCCACTCTCCTACTTCAGGTAAAACCACAGTACTTTGAGTGAAATTTGAAAAGTGAAATAGCAGTTTCCCCCCTTCCCCCCTTTCCTTCAAGGGAAAAGCCTACTCTAAGCCCGTAAACACGGAAGCGGGCGGCAGGGCATTTTGAACTGCGTGCATGCGAGGCTGCTGACAGTCGAAGGCCGATTTTCCGATTTGCATTGACGCATGCATTAAAAAGATAAATTAATCAGTACAACATTGCAAGGAATGGGTGTTTGCATCTTCTGTTCTCGTTAGGCATACTGCAAAACCTCTGGGTATTCACCTCTCTCTCCTGCAGAACACAGTACTAATGTCCCCCTGTTTTGCAAATGAACTTATGGCCTCTGCTAGCAGCAGAGAAGAAAAACAGCCTCCATTCAGATCTTATCTGACCCTTCCTCCCTTCCAGGAGGCTGAGGGAGAAGCAATTCACACCTTTCTGTGAGGATCTTTTTCCCTGAGTTCAGTTCTTCTTGGCTGTTGAATCATAATAACAGAAAAACTCATGTTCCGTTTTGCTGCACAGGGGGACAGTTCATGCTTGTTTTCAAGACCCGTGGAGGGCTGTGTTTCCATTCTGCAGCCTGTTATCTTCCAGATATAACTAAGCGCCTCCCTACACCTAGATGCAGAATGGTTCTTTGTTTAACAGAAGACCTTCACATTCTTGTAGATCTACTGAATTGTAACATTAAAATACAGTTCTTGAAACTTTCTGCAGGACTCTGCACTCCCAAAGACAACATAGCCAACTTGTCTCCACACCTGCTACCTCAGTAATTGCCTGTGCTCTGTGATTGGACAGCCAATTGACCTTTTTTCCTGGGGATCTGCCCAGGAAATTTTTTTCACTCTGGGGCTGAAGGGACACAGGAGTACAGCCTGGTTTTTCTGTCCTTAAAAAAAGAAAAAGAAAAATCAGACTAATTAAAAACAATGGCGCAGCACCTGGGTCATTTTTGGTCAGCGCATGAGATTAGGTCTTTCTTGGAGTCGCTTATTCAAAACAATTTCGGACCAGTCTTGTTTGTGGTCAGTGCCCGTCGAAACAAGCATGCATTTGTGCGTGCATCAGAAGACCTGTGCCTCTTGGGGTATCAAAGATCGAGTCGGCAATGTCACTCAAAATTCAAAATATTGAGGCAGCAGTTTAATTTGGCAATTTTAAATTTCAGAGAAGATCCACCGCTGGACCACCAATCGCCTTATTGGTGTGAAATGAGGCAATTGTGGCATCAGCCTTCTCAGCCTAATCCAGTGAATGCCTTTCTGCCAGGTACCGCCTTATTTACCCACTATGTCAATGTTTGCGTTGTTGTCATAGTAACTGTTAAGAATAGTTTTCCCGCTCCTAAAGTGATGCTTTGAATAGATTATCTTGGCAAGTTCCAAAAACCTAACTCTGTTAGCCTTTTAAAGTGGTTTTTCGTTAAATTCTTAATTACAGATGTTAAAGTTCTTTGTATGCAGTCTCAATCACCGGTTCTATAACTGCTTCTCCACTGCTCAGTACATTTATCTATCGAAAAACTTTGGATTACAGCATGAGGAGCAATGGGCACACCAGTATAAGGTTTAAAAGAAGTTAACTCCCAAAGTTAATTGTGGATATTGTTACTATTCCAGTCTAGCAGACAACTGAAACAATATTAAAAGTACAGTATGCTGCTGTGCAACAATAAACCTATTAATGAATAAGTTGTGCTCTAACAGTTGTGAAATCTAATGCCTGAACCGTTCTGCTGGTGAAATAACTGAAAAATTCTGTTTCTCTGGAAACAGCAGGTGCTTTTGTGTGAACTTTATGGGCTGCTACTCCTATACTGAGCCCCCATCTCAGTTTCTGGCTCATTATTGGGCTATTTGAAATACTCTTTTTGATTTGTTTAAAAGAGGATTTTTAGTCAAAAGTGTTGGGGAAATTCTACAGTACTGTCTGGAAAACACAGGATTTAAAATTGGAAATATCAACCTCAGATACCAGATGAAAGCCACCCCTTAAATGATTAATGTTTAGGTGCTCTGTTGTGGTGCTCACTTTATGGGCTGCTCATGCAGCATACTGAATCCCACTATACAACTGGGTTTACCAGTTAATTCAGTTTCATATTATTAGTTCATGTAATTTTGCTAAGAAATAACTCTTTTTTGATTTGTTTAAAAGAGGATTTTCTAGTCAATGAATTTTCCTGTACTCCCGTTAAAGGGTTTTGGAATTTCTATATCGCTAACGAATAAAGAGGATTGAAAAGTGGCCCTCCTTAAAGCCTCCCCTTAAATGATTAATTTTCAGGAGCTGTGTGGTGGTGCTCACTTAATGGGTTAGTCATGCAGCATTCTGATTCACAATATAAACCTGGGTTTACCTGTTGCTTTTATTTCATATTTTTGGTTCTGGGAGCTTTCTTTTTTTAAAAAAAGCATCTTGTTTTAAATTGTTTATCAGTGGAATATCTAATCAATGAATATGCTGTACTTCTTACATAGGTGCAGGCCCCGCCCAGGATATCGGCTTGAGGCATTTGGCCACTGTGCGAATTGTGCTGGGCACCCATGCAAACCTTATTGTTCGTGAACAGCAGCAGGAGGGAGAAGGAGAAGGAGAAGGAGAGCAGGAAGAGGAGGGTGAACAGCCTGGTTAGAAGGGCTCCGTTTACGACTGAGGTCCCTTAACAAACTAACAAGCAAATCAGACAAGCACTGATTGCAATGGACCAATGTACACCTGCCTCTTGTGATAACAGAGAGTACAGCGATCTCAATCCTACTGGCTACAGTCCCTTCCTAGAAGTTGTGGGACTGCTCTTCCTGTGTTTGGTTCGAAAGCCATTGGGGAAACCGAAGGAGGTAATTATATCATTAACTCATGGGATAACACTCATTTCCTACTGTTTCAGCTATTGTACCAGGAATGGATGCCATGATGCTGGCCTTCCGTAGGAATGAACTCCAAGCAGTGATTGCTTTGGTCCAGGACCTTGCGCAGAGAGGTATGCAATACCATTCGTAGCCCATGTGTTGTCATTCTGTAACCTCTTTACCTGCATAAATCTGCCCTCCCCCATCCGATAATAGCACTTCTGGTTGCTCTTTGGGTTCCTGGTTGGTAGGGTTGAATGGAGGATGGAGCATTGCAAAGCATTGTGGGAAGTATCCCTTGTTTCCAAAGCGGGAAAAACATCCGTAAAATACTTTGGACTTTTAAAATAAAGGAATACAGGAATATCGCCAAAGCGGTTTTTCAATATTCCTAAGAAATTTCCCGCACAATGGAGATGGTCCTGAAATACACTCCGTAAAGAGCCGTTGCATAGGGAATGAGATCAGGCCAGAGGATGGCTCGGGAAGCGTTTTATCCTAACGCAGTAAAACTGTAGTACATGCTTGTAAAGCCTTTTTGATTAAACGTTCACCGCAGGATTGCAAAAAATTAGATAAGCAGTAGATCAAAACCTAATTATGTAACTTTTGTAATAGGTGTCTAACAGATGAGGAAGTACATATGAAAAATTAAGTACTGTTATATCAAGTAATTCAGTGTCCCCCATTTTTACATAATACCAGAAAGCAGAATTTCCAAATCGTGAGACTGGAGAGGTGTCGGAATTCAGTGGGGAGAGGTAGCAAGCAGGAGAAAAGAGAGGAGTACGTAGCAGGAATTCCAGCACGCAGTGGCACCAGAAATTATTGGAAAATAGGAGTCACCAAAATAAAAGTGGGGAAATAGATTTCTTTTGGGGTGTTTACTTACCTGTGTCTCCGGCAGACTTGCTTTCAGTTGTTCTTAGAGAATGGATAGAGGTGTCCATCCTGAATATCTGGGCCATTTCATCGAACCAAATGAATTTCGAACGACCAACCCCAGATGTGTTGTTCTGTAGTACAGCCTGCTTATAAAGTTTCCTTAACGATTTCGTCTTGGTCCGACATTCCTCAGTGCTTCTGTTGAACCCAATCTTATTAAGCCCAGTGGAAATCATTTCAAATATCTCGTAGTTACGTTTAAGAGATGATAGTGAATACTTTATTTCAGCCTCACCCCATATTTTTATTAGTGCAGAGGTTTCAGCATTTCCCCATATTACCCCCCTTTTTCCTTTTATGGTTCTTGTACTGCCCTGGCTTTCATCTAGGCTGTCGTCATTGTCCATCCCGATAACCTTTGTAGAAGAAATGATTTGTGCCTTTCAGTAGCAGCCAATTTCAGTGGGGTAGGTTGCTACCGACAGTTTTGGGGGGTAGAAGAGAAATTGCTTACTTCCTGTCCTTCCAAACTTGCCAGGGGTGAATTAGCATTACTAAAGGCAAGGTAGATGTACCAAGAGGCAGAGCCATTGGTCCTGGGGGAAACCTGTTTTTCAAAAAAGTGGCTGGTAAACAGCTTTACAACTGCAAGTGCCCTAAAATGGTAATGATGGTGCCAGGGAGGTAGGCTTGTCAAGCAGTAGTCATGCACAATGGACTTCATTTTAAAAGTTCAATGTGCTATGCTGCCTAATTTGACCATATTATTTTACTGATATCTGCCTAACCCCCATTAGATCACTTACACCTGTATTGGAGTAATTGATTCACAAATTTATTATCTCTACTGATAATGTACACAAAGCCAATTAAACAAAAGGAGGATGCTGACGAAGTTTGTACAGTGAAGTAGAGTTTTACACAGCATAGACACAGAAGTTTATTAACACAGCCCGGGAAAATATGCCACTGGGAACCAGATGAGTGGCTGCTTGTGACAGTTCATTCATTTTACATGTGTAAACAGGTAATCAGCAATAGCGGTTCTAATTGCTTCAGCCTCTGTTCTTTCCCTAGTCCCCCTTGTGGGCTCCAGGTCAGGCACATCTATTTCTGCCGGGGTGGGCGTGTTTTGCAACTCTGTATCCTCATCTGGTATAAAGTGTTTCTTTTTCTCACAAATGTTATGGAGAATAACTGCAGAGGCTATTATAGACTTCACATTTTGAATATGAGCCTCCATGCGCACAGACAGTCTGCGGAATCTGGCCTTGAGTCAGCCGAACGCGCATTCCACAATGTTCCTGGTACGGTTGAATACCTTGTTGTAGTGCCTCTCCATCTCATTCATTGGGACAGCATAGGGTTTCATAAGCCAATTACACAGAGGATATGCACCGTACCCCAAAATCAGTGGTGGTATGGAAACCCCCATATTGGAACATGGGATTCCCTGGAATTAGTGTTCCTTCCTCCATTTTTCTGAACAACGATGAGGAGCGGAACACATGTGCATCATGGTTTACGCTGGAATGACCAGCAAGCATGGAGAAGAAGATTCCATCGCTGTTGCATGCAGCCTGGAGTAGGATCGAGGGAAATGATTTCCTATTAAAATAAGCCTGTCCCTCCTTTTTCGGCGCGGTAATCGGGATATGTGATCCGTTCACAGAGCCAATACAATGCAGGAACCTGTGTTTTCTCGTCGAGGATAGCATCTGTAAAACAGTAGAGAAAATTTTGGGTGGGGAAATGACAAGATACTTAACATGGCTTTCGGGTCAGAACTGGTCTACAGAATAGAGATAACGAAACTTATTGAAGTCAACCACTCGAACCTACACCTTCAGAAGTGTATGTTCGATAGCCAGACACACTTCAACAACGACACTTGTGATTGTAGAGGTACCCTTTTGGAAAACATATGCAATGGTGTGATAACAGGAACGACTTGCAAGGAAGTAAACTCCGATGGCCACTCGTTCTTCTACTGGAATTGCTGAGTGCATGACCATGTCCCTCCACATTAGATAAGGTCGAAGCACATCAGCGATTTCAAACAGCGTCTGCTGGGTCATTCTAAAGTTCTCAACCCACTGTCTATCATCCCAGTACTGCAGTACAGCATCGTGAAACCATGGCGAACGCCCGGGGTAGCACCAGCATAATTTTTGTCTAGGTGATGTGACCCTCCACTCAGCAACAGCCCAAAACACAGTTTGGACAAGTGTGTTTGTAGAGTCAAGGAACTCACTGCTGCCATCATCCGTATCTTCCACCCCATGCAGCGCCGCAGAACAGAAATGCAATTAAGAATGATGTTAACAGTCTCAAAAACAGCAGCCAAAAGGGACTGCCTGTGTCGCAACGATTTCCTATGGCATCGGTCCCGCGATGGAGGCATGGCGGACACAACAGTAGGCAGTGCCGGAAATGATTCTCACCCTGGGGTACAATCCCGAAAATACTTTCTGGTGACTTTGGAGGACCAACTCGGTGGACATCGATCGATGGCACCAGAAGCCACCTAGTGCCTGGATTAGGAAGTGGCATTAGAGAGAGCAGCGTCTATGGAGTTTGTCATGGAACGCTTGGCCAAAAAACGATACACATAAAAAATTAATGTGGAAGGGAAAAATGATGGGAGACGGTCGATTAATTGAAAGACCGAAAAACGAAAGACAGATTCCGCTTACTGACCCAGTGGAAAGCAAATGAAACTTGAATTTGGAAGCGCATCAAAGACGTGAGGTTGGAATGCCTTCGGCTTCACCCAGTATGCACGTGAGTACACAAGAAAGAGGGGCGGCCTCGGTTTCAGATCATGTGACCGAATCTGAATTCAGATCGGAGCCAAGCTCACCACAGCACGAGGAGGTACGTGAAGTAACCACCATTGTTGATGTAAAATTCATCTTTCAGTCCATAGAAGTATATTAATATGCTCTCTCTGAGGTGAAACAAATGCTGTTTTGTCATTTGCTGCAGGCAGCAAAATACTTCGGCCCAGCTGTGAGTGTGAGGTTGTTCGGTTTGCACATGTGCCTCCATGAAGTAGACTGTAGATACTTTGAAGAAAGGGCCACCACCATCACAAAAACTGACTCAACAATGGATGAGCTCCAGATTCATGGAATGAAGGGCACCTCTATGCCATCTTAGACAGGCTGTGATGAATGCTGCTGTCTTAAAGAACAGATGCATACCTGACAGTTGCAGCTATAATTCATTTAACGGTTTACATCTAGTGAAGGAAATAATTACCTTTGTAATTGAGACATCCAGTTATCATTAGGGAAAAGTTACAATTTAGTAGCATGTTTGGGATTCAGATTTAATATTTGACACCAGCATTTCAAGCCAAAGCCATTAATGTGTCATTTTCCTTGATGAATATTGTCTTTGCAGTTTCAGGTACAATGTTAAAAAAATCCATATTACTTTGGCAACTTTTGCAGGCAATCATTCCCACTTGGAGCAAAAATCTGAACATCAATAACTTAAACAGGAGACACCGAGAATTATGCAGTACAGGGGTTCATAAATTTGCAGATATTATTGTCTTGAGAACCAGAGAAGAACAATGAAAGTGTCACAAAAATGATATAAAATAAATTTTGTGGCAATTTGGAAAAAAATGCAACCTCTTTCACTGGAAAACAATGCTATAATTTAAGGGTCTGTCTGATTTAGCATCTGTGCTTGACAACATGTTTCTTATAAAGGATAATTGACAGTCAACCCATTGAGCAACAAAGACGCACACAATGGTTTTATTGGTGGAATACTAACTAACCACACTGTTCAACACTTTCTTGCATTTATTATTTATTGAATTGAATTGCACCCCAACCTACACCTAGACAGGCTATCAGAGCGTCTTTCATTACCAATGAAAAATAAGGCAAAATAGTCCTCCTCCACATGGTGCCACATTAAAAAGACATGGCACAAAAGGGAAGAGATACTGGAAGGAGAAGAAAAATAACAAAGATCTGTAACTCTACAGTAAGTTACCCTAACCCTTACCGTAACCCTAACCCTAACCCTACCCCACTCAAAGATGGCCATCATTTTTATGTTCTGCCAGTTGGTTACAGACATGCAGAGGAGATAGATGCAAGTCTCAAAAGTTTTAAATATGGCCCTTCCAGTAGAAATAAAAATGTGTTGTATTATAATTGCTGTTGAGGTCTTATTAGCCATCTTCCATGCTATTCAGAAATTGAACTATCTCATTAATTGCATCAGCCCAATCTAAACTCCTCGGATGGGTGTTTTGAACCAAGTAGAAATTTCAAATTCTGCCCAATGAGTTCAAATTTCTTACACACACTTCCTCCATGGATGCTCCACTTCCAATTAGGGCAGCTGTAATACTGTTCTCTCCAGTTTTAGTTTGTGGGTTGGTTGGTTTTGATAGGACAGAGTTAGGCCATTGCTGTCTTGGACACAAAAAGTCACTAAACTCCCATCCCTTTGGCTTCAATTGAAATGTTCAAATAAATACTTCTATTTTTCTTTGGGATTGTAAAGGTTTTCTTTCCAGGTAGGGCTTTGTGAGGAGGAGGAGGAGGAGGAGGAGGAGGAGGAGGAGGAGGAGGAGGAGGAGGAGGAGGAGGAGGAGGAGGAGGAAGAGGAGGAGGCCTTCAGACATTCAAAATCAAAGGTACCACCATTCTCTCTTCATTCTTATTCATTGGGTGATGCTTACAGAAGGTTCAAGAATGTAGGAGAAGGCTAGAGAGAGTGAAGAAGAATGCTTTTTGAGAGAGAAAGGGAGAGAAGCCATGATTAAGCTAGCAATGAACTTTTAGGTACCTTATTCAATTTTAGCAGTGGATGCTATATATCTGTTTTTTATAATTATGTAGAATAGGATAGATATTTTTTATTTTATTGGAACTATATTTGGTTCTCTAAATTCTTTAAGATTTTGCTTTTCTTTATTTTTATATTTTTGTATTTTTAATAAACCTCATTATATATTTTTTTTCAAATTGCCTCAATGGTTTTGATTAAGGAGAGTCAGAGTGAGCAGCAAAGTAAAGAGGTTTTAAAATAACCCACAAAGATGTGAACAGGTTTCTGATCCCATTGTTTATTTCTGGAACTTGAGGGACCAGGCAAGTGGGAAATAGCAGAGACTGTTCACAAGGCTGAGAGTTTTAGCACCTCAGTTTCCTAGCTCCTTTACATGTAAGTATAACCCAATGAAAGTCCATTAATCTGCATATTCAAACATCTCTGTGCTTCTTGACACACCTTCCTTTCTCATGGAGCTCTCCTGGCTTCCAACTTGTTGTGTCTTCCTGAATTCTCTCTTGCCAGTCTCATCCAATAAGGGATATGGAATAGCAGCTGCGAGATTCCTGAAAAACAAGTCTCTGCTCTTTGATTACAAGACTACTACATATCCCATGTACCTCTCCTCACTCTTTTTCCCTATTTCATTTTCTCTTAGTTTTATTTTGTATCTCCCTCTTGCTCTTTCTGTTTCTCTCTCCTTGGCCATGGTGTCAACATAACAAACAAATAACAACATGTTCAGTTTCTCTTCATTTTCCCTTGAACTTCTCTTCATTTCCCCAGGAAAGACTGCTTTTCCACTAGGGAGGCAAACCTCTTATGCTGAAAAAAAAAAAAAAACAATGCTACTTTGAAGTATCATAACACACCATAATGATGCTCACTTGAAGATTATTGTTGCCTCAGTTGTCCTTGAGAAACAGCATTCTGTTAATTGAAATCTTCTGGTGTATCACCTACTGTATAAGGGAGTGGTACGATTCTGCTGTTTTTTTCTCTTGAAAACCAGTAATACTTAGGGATTTAGATGAGAAATGAAGGAGAATCACTGATATGAAGAAAATGTTAATCGCTAGGGAAAATACCTACCAGTTGCTCACCAGATTACTACACTGCATCGAAAGAAAAAAAAAAAGCAAGAAGCTGCAAGAAATCTAACTGCTGCCAACTGTCCTCGTATCCATTCATATTTGTTGTAAGATCTAATAGCATCAGTAATACCATCAGAAGCTCTTTCACTGCTATTACCCACAACACCATCTTGTTATTTAGCACTGAACAATCTCAATTCTGGATAATAAATCTAACATTGTCCACCCAGCCTGGAGTAACGAGGCAAGACACTTTAAACTTCCCCTTAAACCCCCCACCCCCAAGTAGGTTGAAAGCATGATCTGAATCTGAGGCTGTACAGGGCCCAACTACTTATTTTTATTTTAAAAGCAACCTTATAAAGTGAGTTAAACTGGGCAGAGTGACTTACTCAACATCACCCAGTGTGTTTTATGACTGTATGTGGCTTTGAAGCTAGATTTTGTGAGTCATAATCTAAAGATCCAACAACTCTCTGATTCACCTTATTTAACAAAATATGACTGTACTTTCATTTCATTTCAATTCCCCAGTATACAACAATATTCACATAGGCATCAGCATTTTTAGTTTGTATCATAACCTTTCCCACAATGACCAGTGAAACCCAAATATTAATAATTAGGGATGGGGACAAAATAGAAAAAATGAAATTTGTTTCATTTCGTTTCGTTCCCCCATGATTTATTTCATTTTGTTACAAATATATTTTTTAAAAAATTGTACAAAATGAATCAGTAACAAACTAATTCATTACTATATAAAATGGGTCCCCTGGGTCCTAGAGGCACCAAATTTGGTGTGAACCTCCCATGGACTCTCCCCTTTAATCCCTCTAAATTGGGAGAGATTTGGGATTCACAGGGATGAGTTATTCAAATTCAAAGGGGTGCCCCCAGAGAAACATTTAGAATTGCAATGTTATGTGCTTGAAAATAGTGATCCCAGGCAGCTAGCAGCATGGAAATTCCAGTGGAGCTTCCTTAAGCTCTCCCTTTGAAGCCCCCCCCCCCAAATTTGGAGAGGTTTGGCTATAGGGAACAGAGTTATTGAGCTTCAAAGGGGCTGCAGCGGGAACTTACTGTATATACTCGAGTATAACCCTAGTTTTTCAGCCCTAATTTTGGGCTGATAAAAGGGGTCCTCGGCTTATATGTGGGTCAATACTTTTAGCCACTAAGGCAAGTTTGGGTCAGTGGCTAAAAGTCATTTTAAACATTGTGCGCCACTTCTCCTGACCCTCCCATGTATAAAATGACTTTTTAAAGGTCATTTTAAAACAATGTTTAAAATGACTTTTAGCCACCAACTCAAGCACTTGCCTCGGTGGCTAAAAGTCATTTTAAACATCACACACACAACCAGCTCACAAAGGAGGAGTTGGCAGGCCCTGCTGCATTTCCCACTCTAGGCTTATACTTGAGTCAATAAATTTTCCCAGTTTTTGGGGTTTAAATTAGGGGGGTCCCGACTTATAAGAACATAAGAACATAAGAACATAAGAACATAAGAAGAGCCATGCTGGATCAGGCCAAAGGCCCATCTTATACTCCTGTATATATGGTAATTGAAGGATATCTGTCTCCTGTAGATCATCTGGGCTGAACTACCCTGGTTTAAAGCTGATTACATATCTCCATCATGGTTTTAACCCTTAAATTGCAGATGCCAAATCCTGTGCACCAGACTTAAAACGCGCTGGGTGAAAAAAATACACCTTCCTTCCATTAGTGTATGTAATCACCCCACCTCCTTTGGAGCTTAATATCTCTGTCCCCAAAACGCTAACTTTTTCAAATGTCAATGGATCCCCTAAAACCACCTGGGGAAGAGAAGCCTGCCATTCACACGCTTGAGATCAGTAATTTTGCATTGAATATTTTAACCATATTTTTCCACACTGCTAGCTGCCTGGGATCACTATTTTTCAAGCACATAACATTGCAATTATAAATGCTTTTTCAAGGGGCACCCCCTTTGAATTTGAATAACTCAGCCCTCTGAACCCCAAAACTGATCTTTCATGTCATGGTTTTCACATACTTTTTCTTGCAACATTATGCACCATTAGAAACACTTATATTGGACACTGTCTGGAATGAAATTTTATGCAACATTTTTCTAAAAAAAAAATGACCCTTACACTCCCCAGAATGTCTTATTTTAACTATAGAACCTGTTTATTATATATGGAGTCTATACAGATATCAGGGTGATTATCCACTCAGCAACATTTGATTTTAAGACATCTCTGTTCAATAGAATCAACACATACACAAAAATGAAAAAGATAAAACATGTCGGTCTGAGAGATTAGATGCTTATGTACTAGATTGTCATTTTTAGCATTTCCAATAAGGGATTTTTGTTTTAGAGGTGTGACCACTTCATCTTGATGAAGAGGACAAAACCTCAGTCAATATTGTTATGTGGGCAGATCCTCAGCCACCAAAGGTTAAATGTAGAAGAGAAATTCATTTTGTGTTGTCCAAAGAAAGGAAGGCAGTGGATGAATGAGGAAAACTGCACTACCAAATGCTATATGGCACAAGAGATACCACTGGCATCAGCATATCTTGTTAAACCTTTGGCATTTCTCATTAAGGCACGTTGTTAAGGAGGTAAATCACCATTCTGCTTCCAGAGACATGCAATGCAGTGATGGCAGGAGCATGTTATATTAATGTTATATGAGTTCAATATTTATTAATTTGACATAATTTATATGAGCTCTTGACACATTTTATTAATTTTGTAATTTTTAATGAAATGTTCTATCTCTCCCACCACATTAACCCTCAATATAATGACTTATAATGAAATGCCATAATTAGAAATTAAACATTTGGCCAAATTTGAGAGACAAAGCTATTGTTCATATTATGAGCCTATTTCAGACCAGGGTCACAAGTGGTCAAAGCAGACTATAAGATGGAGGAATCGCACTAGTTTTATTCAGACTGATGAAGCTGTTTGGATGAGTAGCAAAATGTTTCTATCCCTCAAGAGAAAGAAGTCCAGTTGCCATGACTCAACTTCCAGGTTGAGAGATAAGAGGACATTTCAGGGTTGGGAGCTGAGCTGACAAGATATTGTCAGTGGTCCTGCCTCATGCATAGGCTCTTGATTAGAGCAAGAAGCCTGGAATGTCTGAGTTCTTTGTCAGGTGGAAAACTCATAAAGCAGCAGGCTTTCTCCATAATCTGTGCTGGAAGTGTGAAGAAATCAACTATGTTAGTTAAGTTTGCTTAATATTTGGTGTTTATGTACTGTCATAATTCCCATTGTGTCTAACTTATAACTATACTTTTTTTGGTAATTAAAAAAAATCCTAAAATGCCATGTGCCAACAAGTCAATGATGTGTGGTGACTGAGTGACTGAGTGATGGATGAGAAGTGGTTAACTGATGAAAAAAGAATTTAGCTTCTGGGATTTTCCTTTGCTCGATGACTCTGTGTGAATGTGTAGTTATTACAAGAGGGTATCCTATAGTGGGGCATGGCGGCTCAGCGGTCTAAGGCTCTGAAAACTGTTGGCTGTAAAGAGAGCAGCTCAGTGGTTCGAATCCTGGGTGCCACGCAGCGGAGCGAGCTCCCACTGATAACCCCATCTCCTGCCAACCTAGCAGTTTGAAAGCATGTAAATACAAGTAGATAACCAGGTACCACCATAAAAAGCGGGAAGGTAAAACAGTGTTTCCTTGCAGCCATGCTGGCCACATGGCCATGGACTTGCACAACACTGGCTCTTTGCCTTGTATACGGAAATGAGCACCACCCCTAGAGTCGGACATAACTAGCACACATGGGGGGGGACCCTGACCTTATCCTATAGACCACCTTGACTGCTGAGATGACTATCATCAACATTCAGATTGCCCTCTGCTCTGTAAAATTTGGCATCTTTCTCCTGCTTGAAAACATGGACACCATATAATGCAACACTGTCAGGCCATTTCCTGACATTTTGAAGCATGGATATTGAAGCAAAATATTCCAAATAATAAACTAGAGTTGTATTTTTAAAGAATTGGATTCTATAATGTTTGGATAGGGCTATGTTTCTCTTGTAGTATTATTCTGATGAGCTTCTTATTCTTACTGATGCTCACATAACTAACAACAGATACATCTGGAAAAGAAAAATAATGGAAGATGGTTTTGATGTCAATAATCTTTAGTAAGGTATACTTCTTGCTTAATGAAAGAGGATAGCAGTTGACTCAGAATAATTTAATATGGAAGAAGAGATTTGAGGCTTAAATATATGTCACTTTTCTTAGATATGCATATCAGCAGATCAATAGAGGAACAAGGGCTATAAAGAATGAGAGCATTATTCTTGATTGGGGGGTTAGTGGGTGGGGGAGTGTTCGGGGATTTTTTAATGTGTGTGAGAGTGTTTGGGGATTGTGTGTGTGTGTGTGTGTGTGTGTGTGTGTGTGTGTGTGTGTGTGTGTGTGTTGAATCTGGTCTCTGAGTGTCTGAATTTCATTGTATGTGTATACTGTATATACACACACAATGACATTATTATTATTATTATTTGAAAATTTTCAGGAACACACTGTTTTTCAGAGCAATTCAAACTGTCCAAAATAGTCAGCTAACATAATTCAAAGTGTGTTTGAACACTGTAGGGGGCACACCAATTATCTTAGAAGGAACTGGGATGCTACATAATAATATGCAGAATATAAAATGAAACCTACTGCAAATATGTCACCAGCATTTCTTTGAAATGCTGTATTTTGAAAATGTAATCCTACAGGTTTAACAGGTTTAACACCTGTTCACCTGACATCCTGTGCTTATATATAGTCCTCCAAAATATTACGGTTTATGGACATGAGATGTTTCTGGGGTCACTATTCAAAGTAACAGGTAATCTGGTCAATACATCTTAAAAAAGACATAGTGGAACTGGAAAAGGTGCAGAAGCGAGTGACTAAAATGATTACTTGGCTGGGGAACCTCCCTTATGAGGAAAGGCTAAAACATTTGGGGATCTTTAGGCTGGAAAAAAGATGCCTGGGGGGATATGATTGAGACGAACAAAATAATGCAGGGCATGAGTAAAGTGGATAGAGGGACACTCTTCTCCCTCTCACAAAATACCAGAACTAGGGGACATCCACTCAAATTGAGGGCTGGGAGAGTGAGAACAGACAAAAAAAATTTTTTTTACACAGTGTGTTGTTAGTCTGTGGAACTCCCTGCCACAGGATGTGGTGATGGCATCTGGCCTGGATGCCTTCAAAAGGGGATTGGACAGATTCCTGGAGGGAAAGTCCATCACAGGTTTCAAACCATGATGGAGATGTGTAATCTCCAGGCTTAAAACCGGGGTATTTCAAGGGCCAGATGCATGGGAGTGGTATCAGGAGACAGATATCTAGTCTTGTGCGCTCCCAGATGCATCTGGTGGGGCCACTATGAGATACAGGAAGCTAGACTAGATGGGCCTTTGGTCTGATCCAGTATGGCTCTTCTTATGTTCATATGGTCTTATGTTCTTATGTAATGGTACAATGTTGCTTTTCAGTATTATACACACCTAGCCACCAGGAGAAAGGATAGCAAACTTTATGTTGCACAAGTGATTGTAATGGCTTTCTTTCCAACATATTATGTCTTGTTTATGGGTTATCTTCTCCCTGTTTGAGTACACTTTCCTTCCTCCCCAAAACCTCTCTCACTCACTCTTACCCTCATGCTACCCATTAGACATGGGCACGACTTGGCGAAATTGTCGTTTCTGTTTTTGGTTATCATTTCCGTTACGTAATGGAAACGGTAATGATAATTAAGCCGTCAGAACTCGAACGCGAACAAAAAAAAGAAAAAATGGTCGGGTTTTTCATTTCCTTTTGTGGCATCACGGCGATCGCACAATACGAAGCACAGAAGACATTTTAAAAGGTTTTTTTTTTAAAAAACCCGACTCCCGGCCAAAAAAGCAGGCGAAAATATGCCTACCTGAGGCTTTCCCCCCCTCCTGTCCTGGGCTGCTTGCACCAGGCTGCGGGGGGGTCATCCTCGTCGTCTCGCCATGCCATGCGGTGGGGGGGGGATTCAAAATGGTGACCACAATTTTTCTTTTGAAATCGTGGTCAAAAAACACACCACATCACCACAGAAACATGTGAAATTTATTTATTTTAAATGCCTGAATTTTAATAGTAGCAGCAGTGGGTTTTTTTATAGCAATAAAATGTCGTATTGATTTTATTTTGTTTTATTTTATTTTTTATTTTTTTAGACCTGCCCATTTGGGCTGGGCATGGGATGGGACCAAGCAAATTGTTTGAACCATTCCGCCAATGGCATGGCCAGGTTTTTGACTGACACTTCTGGATGTCTCGGAGGGCATAAAAAGCCGAGGCACCTTCCAGAAATCGCAGTCGGGTGTATGGATGTGGTTGAGGGAGGAGGGCTGGCTGCTGGTGCTGGTGTGATCCGATCAAGATTGAGGAGGGAGGCTGGAGGCTTTAGGATTTAAGTTAGGCAGGCAGGGAGGGAATTGAATTTAGAAAATAATTTCTTTGATTCCCTGTAGCTTTGTCTGCTGAAGGGAATAACAGTTTATTCTTTATTTCTTCTCTGGCAGTTTGAGGATTTTTTTCTGATATTGGATAAAGGGGGAGGTTTGACTGGGAGTGGGAGGTGTGGATTTATTTTAAAAATATATTATATACTACCATTTATTTTCTATTTTCCCAACTTCAATTTGCTTGCACACACACACATTTGGGGTGCAAGCCAAGAACAGAACCTCTATCCAAGTGATATCCTAACTGCCCACTCGCCCGTCCACCCGCGCCGCCACCTGCCCACCTGCCCGCGCCGCCACCCGCCTGCAGCCCGCACTGCCGCCTGCCCACTCGCCTGCCCCCTGCCCCGCCCGCTGCCTAGGGCGCAAAAACACCTAGCGCTGGCCCTGATTGCGGGACGCCCCTATGCTCTGGGAAGTCAAATCGCGCTAAATCGCGGTGGAAACGACAAACAACAAACGACAAACGGAAATGACAAATTTTTGAAAAATTTCGCGACAAACGGAAATGACCCAAAACGGACCCGTTCTGACAAACGAAAACTCAAAACGTCATTTTTTCTGGTCATGCCCATGTCTACTACCCATCTCTCTTTTTCTCTTTGACTTCTCTCCTTCTCCTTTGCTTTCTCTCTGTCCTTCATGATTCCTCTTTTCCCCTTGCTCCTTCACAGCTCTCCCACATTCCCCATAGCTAATTCTCTTCTCTTCCTTCCACCCCCACCCCACCACTGGTAACTTATTTGTGTCTCCCTTCATGGTTTTGGTCCTTTTTCTTCCTGGTCTATGAGTAAGAAGTTTGGACAATTATACACAATACTTCAATGAGTATATGCAACTTTAGGTTATGAAATATTTTCTATGTGAAACAAGCATATTTAAGGTGGGAACCAGCTGCACATGGTTGGTATGAATGAATATCACAAACCAATCATAATCAAGTTAGAGGCAGCCAATACCAACAGCACTTGGCTGTCATTTGAAATAAGGTCCAATTATCTTTATCTTTTACCCAGGTTAGAGTTTAACATTTCCTTGTTTCAGTTCATGTGCCAAAGAATTGCTTTATCTCTCAGAGTGGTTGTTATGGGACTGAGAAAAATAAAGGAAAGTTTGGAAACAGAAGCATTTTGATGCCTGCCTCACTACCACATGCCTTACAGCTCTGAACTGCTGACATATACAAGGTTATCTGGGCTTTAGCTGGATTCCATTTGCCTGTGTTCCTCTCATGTATGTCTCCGCAATCAGTTGGCATGGGAATATTTCTGTCCACCTTTCAATCTCTATTTCTCTGTCAATGGGACAAGACCCACTCCAAAAATGTCATCCCTGTGTTCTCAAAATGGCCCACCTCCTGGTTTCCAGTTTGGCCCCTAAATTCTCAGGAAATGGAAGGTAGCTGACTTGGCTTTCCTACTCTGGGTAGCATATTTCAAGTTATTTGGCCTGAGTTAATCCATGGTATTAAATAAAACTGAATGGCAGCAGGAGGAAGAACCTCGTTGTTGTTGTCATCGTCATCATTGTTGTTGTTGTTTGACAGTAGCAGCTGTGTGTTGTTTAATGTCTAATGCTGGTCCTACAGAGGAAGCCTTTCTCCTGTATTCGCCACCAAGTGCTTCAGAAAATCTTCCCATA
Source organism: Phrynocephalus forsythii (assembly GCA_029282475.1). Classification (NCBI taxonomy): domain Eukaryota; kingdom Metazoa; phylum Chordata; class Lepidosauria; order Squamata; family Agamidae; genus Phrynocephalus; species Phrynocephalus forsythii. The sequence goes on along the minus strand of JAPFRF010000003.1, from coordinate 30,379,682 downwards.
TTTAATGAAATGGAAAAGTCTGCTGATCAAACCCAGCTTTGGAGACTTAAAGAAGTTTGAAATGCCTGAGTGACAGGCAGAGGAAGAAATAGAGCCTCGCCAGAATGAGCAAGATTAATACAAAGACTGAGTGACAGGCAGAGCCCATTGAGAGCAAATCTTGGAAATCTTTTTGAGTACAAGGAACCTGGTGATGCTGTGAGCCCAACAAGCCCTCAGGTAAGCTTTGCAAACATGTAAGTGCTGATCCAGGTTCGGATAGATGAAATAGTGAGCTTTGTACTTTATAGGCACCTAATATTAGAAGTCTTGGGGGGGCAAACTAGGTCACTGCTACTATATTTTTAAAAGTTATATTCCAGCTGCATTAAAAAGAAAGAAATTTGTATTCTTGTGAAAGGATTTAACCACTATGGTTAATATGTCTATTTCCTTTAAGGAAGAATTTTTTAGGTGGCTGAATACCTCAGTTGGAAATCTGGGTGTAGAACCAAAGTCCCCACCCCATCTCCTGGTAGAAAAGCCGGCCCGTGTAGCCTTGGGCAAGCTACACAGTTCCACGGTAGCACCAAGGAAATAAAGCACCTTTGACTGCTCTATGCCTGGAAAACCCTGGAACAGTCAGAACTAACTCAACAGCATGACATGATTATTCGTATTGCCATTCAAGGCCATAATAACGAGGCAACACATTTTAAGTTGGTTTAACATGGGCCACATTTTATTGAACACAGGAACCAACTTTGAACTATCAACGTAACACAATTAAACTCCAGGAGGGCCTGTGTGGTAGCGCAATCTTATTCTGGGGCGTATAATTTTACTTGGTCCCTATTCGCCAAGACTTTACCTGGCCTATTAGGTTTAATTACACGTTGGCAGCCCTCCAAGTTAAATTGGTTTGTTATTACTTCACACCTCCCTAAACCCTAATCTACTTTAATTGAGGACTGCCTGGACCATGAAGTTATTAATTAAATAATGGGGCCGGGTGGTTAGACTTTTATTTGCGCTACCCGCCTATGTGACCGGGTATTACACACTCCACGCCAGCCTGTGACTAGTGGGATGGGCGAAAAAGCACCGCCACTCACGGCCAATTCGAGTGGCGGTCAAAAATTCCCATCCAGCCCCGAAGCGACCAGCAAAGCATCATGGCGGCAGGAGGGAGGGGGCAATTCTTCTTCGCCGTCCGGGCAGGCGGCAGGGAGTGCGCCGGTGTCTTAAATAGGGTTGCGCTCCCTGCGTAGGCTACGCCAACTGCGTAGCCTATCCCTACTGCCCGGCCTTCCGGCAAAGACGCCCCTCCTCCGCACAGGGCGGAGAGGAGCGTTCATTATCAGGCATCATAGGAATCCCCCCTTTCTGATGCAAATTCAACAGTTAAGGCTCAGCTGTAACCAGAGGCAGTACTGATCCTCTGGGGTGAATCTCCAATGGGGGGATATCAGGTGTAGGCAAAAATCTGTTTTGTATTTTCATTGTGTACGTGTCTGTGTTTGATGATAAGCCACTTACTTGTAAAGAAAGCCTCCCATTCTTCAAAGTGTATTTCCATTGTGCAGTTGTGCATTATCAAGTATGTGTAAGTGTGAATATAATATATATGAATGAATATGTGCACACATAGAAATAGAAATATACACACATGCCCAATTTTTCAGGAGTGAGCCAGCAAAAATATTTTGTGCTCACAAATTCCTATCATGAATAACACAAGGAAAGCCAGTTAATATCAAATGTGATGAAATATGCATGTTCCAGGAACTTAAAATGCACAATTACAGTGCAGATGATGCAGCGGGTGCTTATTTGAAATCCTCATCAAGACAAGGTAACCATATTTAACTATGTCCATTATCTACTTTTGATCTACATCTTTATCTATTCTTACACCTAATGAGGAGCAAATTACTTATTACTCAAGAATGACACTAACTACCCACTCTTGCACAAAAAGAGAATATTACAATTTACATTTAAATGAGATTTGAAATGTTAATGAACAGAGTGAGTATTCTAATTATCCCTACAAATACATTACATTAAGGTGAACTTTTCTAGATTAATTACATTTAGAAACATATTCTTTGGTGACCCAGCACCAATTCTGCTCTATTTACACCCTCTTAACAGATAACACTGCGAACCTTAGTATAACCCAGAACTATAGGACCTACCAGGCTCAATCAGACTGCTTGGAAGCAAGCAGTTGCATATAACTAAATCATCATCATCATCATCATCATCATCATCATCATCATCATCATCATCATCATCATCATCATCATCATCATCATCATCATCTGTATGGGTCAAATAGCCAAACTTCAAAACTCTACCCACAAGAGCATGATTCCGCTTCATCAGTTGGCATTCGAAAATAATAATTGATTAATTATTCCAAGCTCTGGAATTTCATCTATCCCAACAGTAGGTAGGTAGTCTTCACTTGTCTATTCTTCTCAAACACATTTTAGAGGAAGAACCCACCCCCTTCTGCTCCCTGCTTCTCCAAAGCATTGTTATGTATATTGTCCCTCAGAAAACTCATTTAGGTCTATTGCACTTGGGACTCACTAGAAGTAAACAGTAATGCTGGGGATAGAAGAAGAAGAAGAAGAAGAAGAAGAAGAAGAAGAAGAAGAAGAAGAAGAAGAAGAAGAAGAAGAAGAAGAAGAAGAAGAAGAAGAAGAAGAAGAAGAAGAAGAAGAAGGGAACCACCTATGAGAAGGGTTCACTCAACAAAGGGAAAGTTGAGATGCAAATCCGGAGCAGGTTGCTAAGAACAATGCTGTTTGGAGATCATAAATTTGTAATTTGTTGGTTTGCAAGATGTTTGAAGCACCTTGACAGCATATAACAATACATGTAACCCGAGAAGGAGAGAGCATTTTGAAAGGCACCTATAGCCGATATATGTTTTTCAGACAATTCTGTCATGACTAAGAATGCCTCTTCTATAAATTTGTAGAAATTTCTCATTTGAAAGTTGCTGCTTTTGATTGGAAATTGCAGCAATTCTGATTTTAATCACATTAACAAATTGCTCCTGTGTAGAATATGAATTTATGAGTATCTTACCACTTAGCTAAGATGATGATGATGATACTCCTAATTCTAATTGCAAGCTGTTTATTCCTTGAACAATTTTCAGCCCAGCAATATATTTTATATTTAAAAAATAGAATATTAAATGAGTCGCAGGGTTTGAATTACGCATATGTATAGCTTCATGTCTAAGCCTTCATTTTTATTCATTATCGCCATGCTCTGTCTTCCAACATAGTTTTAATAATGTGTTAAATAAAACTGGTTTTAGCAAAAGAAGTTTTCAAGATGCCTTTTTAGTGGACAAGGCAAAAAGAATTCAGTTGTGTTTAGAATGTCTCCATCAACACAAGTCCAGGTGCAGCACCTGGAGAAAGCTTTCTGCAAATATGAATAAAATATAAATTGAAAGTGATTGGTTAGCTGCTATTTTCTGGGATAATATGACTAAATGGCATGGCAGCCACTGCCAGAGAGATGGGACCAAATAATGCATGAGAAATTAAAAGGTTTGCATGCATGTTTGCAAACAAAAACAAATTGAAGAACTTGTCTTTTATATATTTATTCTCAATAATTCTAATATAACCCGGAATAAATTATTTTAATGCATGTCACAGAGTACCAAATCACAAAGAAGGGTGGTAGACAAGTGAGATGAATATGTTGTTATACAATCTAAATGGTGAATTTCTGACATGTTGTGATTAAAACTACTCTAAACAAATTATTCTAGTTCTCAACAATTCTTAAATAATGGCTCTTGTAAGCATTCTTTCAAATGAACGAACAAACAAAAACCCTACAGACTGGTAAGCAGTTAGGTGGCATTCTGGCACCCACAATTTCCCTGATTCAGTCCTCAGTTGTCTGTGTTATATCTCGTAAAGGCTGATAAGCAGTTCTTTTGGATTCAACCAACACAGAGATGGAGGAAAGGTTGGTCATTTTAGTAAAGAGAGAATACAGCAAAAGCCACAAAATTAAAGTCACACTCCTGATGAATCATGGTGGGCAAGCTCTGGACGGGACTGTACCTCCCAGGATCTAGGTCTACACTGAGGATCTTTCAACAAGGAGAGAGGTTAAAAATGGTGTGCCCCAGGGATCTTCCCTGGGATGGTGCTTGTCAATCTGTTCATAAATGACCTGGAGACAGGGATAAGAATTGAGGTGGCCAAGTTCGCAGATGGCACAAAACTTTTCCTGGTGGTAAAAACCAGAAAAGATTGTGAAGAGCTCCAGAAGGATCTCTCCAAACTGGGGATATGGGCTGAGAAATGGCATATGCATTTCAATGTAGGAAAATGTTAAGTAATGCATATTGGTGGTGGTGGGGGGAATCAAGACTTTATCTGTCAACTCATGGGCTCTGAGTTATCCATGACAAATCAGGAAAGAGATCTTGCAGTGCTGGTGGACAGCTCAATGAAGGTGTCAACCCAATGTGTGGCAATGGTGAAGAAGGCCAATTCTATACTAGGGATTATCAAAAAGGGGGTTGAAAATAAAACAGCCAACACTATAATGCCATTGTACAAAATGATAGTAAGGTCAAACCTGGAGTAATGTGTACAATTCTGGTCACCGCATCTCAAAAAAGACATAGTAGAACTATAAAAGAGGCAAAAGAGAGTGACTAAAATGATTACTGGGCTGGGGGACCTCCCTGATGAGGAATGGCTAAAACATTTGGGGCTCTTTAGTCTGGAAAAAAAGCACATGAGGGGGGGGGATATGATTGAGATGTACAAAATAAAATGGATAGAGGGACACTCTTCTCCCTCTCACAAAATATCAGAACTAGGGGACCTCCATTCAAATTGAGGGCTGGGAGAGTGAGAACAGACAAAAAATATTTTTACACAGTGTGTTGTTAGTCTGTGGAACTCCCTGCCACAGGATGTGGTGATGGCATCTGGCCTGGATGCCTTCAAAAGGGGATTGGACAGATTCCTGGAGGAAAAGTCCATTACAGGTTACAAACCATGATAGTGATATATAATCTCCCAGTTTAAAACCAGGGTACTTCAAGGGCCAGATGCAGGGGAGTGGTATCAGGAGACAGATATCTAGCCTCATGCACTCCCAGACACATTTGGTGGGGCCACTGTGAGATACAGGAAGCTGGACTAGATGGGCCTTTGGCCTGATCAGCATGGCTCTCCTTATGTTCTTATGTAAGGCATCTCAGTTCCTTTTATTCCATTTGACACCTAACAAAACTAGCATATCTAGGAGCTTCCAACTTTTTGATATGTTTACTCACTAACTGGCAAAAAGGGTGAAATAGCATCTTACTAATGAGCAAACTGGTAATGGAGCTAAACATGCATTACTGCTTGGTCCGAGTTCGCTGTACTACATATGTCTCTCCATTGTAGTTTTTCAACTCTCAGAGTACCTTTTTTGTCTTCATATTAGTTTACCCATTGTTCTTAGCATCAATATTGTGTTTTTAATGATGCAATCTGCTTCTTCACACTCATTATCCTTAGCTTTGAATATTCTCTTTAATGTTTTTTGGCAACTGGTGGTGGACTCCAGCCCCAAGTAGAACAAATGCTACAAAAAAGAAGTTTCTTGGAAACTGTTGTAAACTCCTTGGCTCCAACTTTGTATATTGTCCTTTGGTGTTGTAAGCTATCTTGGGTCCTTTCCAAGGAGAAAGGCAGGATAAAAATATTTTCAATGGATCAGTCGTTCAGTCAATCAGTCAGACACTCATCAGTCAGTCAGTCAGTCAGTCAGTCAATCAATTGATATATTATTGTATCTCAAAATATAAGCATCTGCTGCAACTGTCTAACCTCGACACTTCCTACCATCCTTGAACTTCACACTCCAGAATATCTGAGGTAAAGAATCCATAATTTCTGAAGTAATTTCCAATCACACATTCAGATGAGGCTGGTTTCTACCAGTTTTTTAGCAGTTGGTTCTTTGAGGAACTGCCTTTGCCCTCTGAGCCCCCACCAAAAGAGGTGAGACAACTGCTTTTGGGTTAAACAAGGGCCACAACTTTAAAAAATCAATGATGAATTAAAATAAGAAAAGTAATTGGGATCAAAACTCAAAAGATCCTAATAAGATGAATAGTGAGGAATAAGTTTAAAATGCAGATCAGGGCTTATAGGCCATCCTCAAAACCAAATAATATTTTAAATGTATCCTTACAGCCTTTCACAGCCAGGATCTGATAGCTGTTGTGAGTTGTCAAATTAACCCCTATATTGCTGGTGTGCACAGTATACACTTTTGCAATTAACTATGGGGACCCCCTTTGGAGCTTAATAACTCAGCCCCCTGAGCATCAAACCTCTCCAAATTTGGGGGGGGGAGGTTATGGGGAACAGTTCCAAGAAGCTCCCCTGCAATTCTGTTGCCTCTAGGACCCAGGAGAGCATAGTGTTTCATTTCATTTTTTTTCATTATGATACTATTTTAAAAATTGTTACTAACAAAATGAAACAAAACTTCTAAAGAAACAAAACAAAACATAACACTATATTTCCATTCCGTGCCCATCTTTAATCAGCACCAATTTTGGCATAATGTTTGAAGAGATGCTGTGCTCTTGATTCCATTATGCCACATTTGGGGATGATTTGGGCAAGTGGCCTTGTTTGAGATATTATTATTTTTAAAATATAACTTTTTTTACATGCAAAGTTTGCAAATAAGTAGTATTTATTAATTTATATATATTCTCCATTATACAAATCCGACCATAATATGCTATTATATTATAGTATACTATATTATCAGCAGTAGTTTAAAGTGACCTGGTCTTACTGGCAATGAGAGGATTTGGATCACTATTTTTGCTGAAAACAAGCAGGCAGCTGCATTCCCCACCAGCTGAAGTTTCTAAATTGTTTTTAAAAATCCACACACACAGCATGTTATGACACTTATAATTATGTTAGAACTTAATGGGATTTGTGACTTATACCGTACATTCCAGATTACAGTTTTCACATTAAACAGAGAAGCAAATGTTAGAGTATCTGGAAATTTCAGGATGGATAAAATTGAACTGTTTAAATACTCTTTTATTGAGAAGCAAACATGCTTAGGATGATTTTAGCAGCAATCCCTAAACAGGAGAAAAATGGAAGCTTCTGGGGTGTTGAATTTTTTAAATTTAAATGTTAAGATTTATTTCAAAAGGAAAATCTCTTAAGACAGATAAAAAGATTTTAAAATATAATGATGAATTAAAAAAGAAAATATAGACAAAAGAAAGTGTAATTAATATAGTGGAATAAGTTTAAAATTGCAGATAAAATTATAGGCCATCCTCAAAACAAAATAATATTTTAAAAATATATTCCTTTTGGAGCTTATTTTCAAGTTTCCTCACAAGTCAAATTAACTGCAGTCTTAAAAGCAAAACTTTTGGGATAATTGGTCCTGGAGCTTAATAAAAAAAAACACCCTGAGCATCAAAGTTCCAAATTTGGGGGGGAATAAGAAAGAACACATACTCCATCCCAACCCCAAAGAGACAACAGAGTTAAGTGTTTCATTCAACTTTCTTTTCATTATGATACTATTTTAAAAACAGTCTTTATAAAATGAAACAAAAAATCAAAAGAAACAAAACAAAACCTAACACTTTTCCATTCATTTTGTTTTCTTTAATCAGCACCAATTTTGGCATAATGGGTGAAGACAGTGTGCTCTTGTTTTATGCCACATTTGGGAACATTTGGGCAAACGGTGTTTGAGATATTATTATTTTTAAAATATAACTTTTTTTTACACGTGGTTGCAAATAGTAGTAGTGTTATTGTATGCTATGCTATACAATACGATACAATATGCTATTATATTATAGTATACTATATTATCAGCAGTAGTTTAAAATGACCTGGTCTCCCCCAATCCAGACATTTGATCACTATTTTTGCCCAAAACCCAGGCAGCTGCATAGGGCCACCAGCTGAGTTTTAAATTGTTTTTTTGGGGCCGGACAGCATGTTATGACACTTATAATTATGTTAGAACTTAATGGGATTTGTGACTTATACCGTACATTCCAGCACAGTTTTCACATTAAACAGAGAAGCAAAGGTTAGAGGTGGAAATTTCAGGATGGATAAAATTGCTGTTTAAATGGCAGCTGAAAAGCAAACATGGGAGGGCAGCAGGCAGCCAAAATTGACAGTTGAACAGAAAATGTATCTTAAGATTTAGCCAAAAGGTAAATCTCAGCAGATAGAAGACAGCAGGAATATAAAGTGAAGCAAAAGTTGATATAGATAAGAAAGTGTCATGGTGTAAAATAACTTTATTGCACTATACTCCACATATCTACTTAAAATATATTCCTTTGCAGCTTATTTTCAACTTCCTCACAAGTAAGTGCACTGCAGTCTTAAAAGCAAAAAGGGATAATTGGTCCTGATTTTAAAAAAAAAACAGTAGCCAGTTTTAAGGGGAATAAGAAAGAACACATACTCCATCCCAACCCCAAAGAGACAACAGAGTTAAGACACCATCAACTGGATCTTTCTTGATACTTTTTTGGTATCACAGTCTTTATAAAACCCAACAGAAAATCAAAGGAGACAAAGCAATGCCTTTACTTTTAAATTCATTTTGTTTTCTAAGGGTGCAACTACATGTCAAAATACTCCCGTTTCTACCTTGGGTTTGGTAAGACTGAAATTGAATTATAAATTTCCAGCAACATGATGTACAGCCAAGACCACTTTTTGCTTTTGTTTTGGCTGGGAAGTAGTTTTTAAAAAAACACTCTTGGAGTTATATTGAATTGTGGTTGTACTTTATTTTTCTCCATCTGGAATGTGTCATGACCTGTGTTGGAGTAACTAGTGCCCATGGAGTCTGTGGGGTTTGCTGAGTGCAATAAATTCAGGATCGTGGGATACTCTTCAGCCTGTACTCTTCCTTTCTCCTGCTGTCTGCTTCTACTTTTGAGCTTTCAGTCTAACACTATGCCAGTTCAAAACTTTATATTAAAATGTAAATATTAAAGCAAGTGTAATTTACACAATACAACAACTCTTAAAGGACAGAAGAAATGGCTGTCAAAGTAGTTGTGTGTTGTGTTATAGATTGCCTGATGCAGCTGCTTAGTCTGACAGGCAAGGTCTAACTCAAGAATGGGATGCAAAATTTAGTTCCTGGTACAGAGCAAAAAATAGGGAAATTGAGACCCAAAACATTGACATCCCAGTCTACCACTAGTTTACCATAGAACTAAATATTGTTGCTTGTGGACGCACATAGACAAACACACACACACAAAACATATGACATTAAATCAATTTCTAAAAGCTGAACCAGCTCGAGATTTAATTCAACAGTGTAGTTGTGCCTTTAGCAGGAGATGGTCTGTAGAAAATAAAATAAAACAATAATATAATTCGGTTATTGACAGTTCATCTTCCTGTGGAGCACAACTGGGAAAGTGTTGGTCTTCAAGATATTTTGTATGATTAGTGTGGTGATTTCTTACTATTCATTTTGGAGGCTGGTGGTTTGGGAGCTGAAACCCTCCAAACATCTGGAAAGCTATTAATATTGCCCTCCTCCTACACACAGACTCCATAGACCAGTGGAGGTGAACCTTTGGCACTCCAGATATTTTGAACCTCAACTCCCAGAATTCTGAGCCTAGATTGTCAATGACAGTGGGAGTTGTGGTCCAAAACACCTGGAGTGCCAAAGGTTCACTACCACTACCATAGACTATCCAGCATGATGTTTTAGAAAATCACACAATCCACCAAAAATATTGTTTTGTAATATCTATAGCATAATAAATAAACTGCCACTGATATCAATTGTTAGTATATTAGTCTTCCATATATAAGACTTTTGTAAATTGAAATAGGTTAGCTGTGTTAATCTCTTGGGAAAGTTGCTGTTTGAGACTATAACCTTCTATGTACCACTGCCATCCCATAGTAAGACCCATGGCTATGCTGGCTAGGGTATTCTGAGAGATGCAGTTCAATTTAGGGAAAAATACAGGCCCTGCGGAAAGCTAACAAGGAGTCCATAAAGATTAACAACAACCATATAACAGGATACACTTTTTCAGGCAAGAGGCTACTTTATCAGAGAGTTTTGACAGTTTTGTTGTGCCCAAAGCCACATTTAAAGGCAAAAGGGTTTGCAAACATAAATGAATTTAACAACCCATGTGCTCAGGCTGGAAACGATTCAAATAGCCTAGTGAAGCAACAACATTAAAATGAAAATATATGTATGCAAATGCATACATGTACACACAGATGCATGTGCACGCACACATCAACTTTATTTAGGTCACAACTCTCCCTAAGTCCATTCATCTGGAAGTCAGTCCCATTAAAGTTAATGGGACTTCACTGGGCATATATCTTCTGTGTCAAAGGGCACTCCTCTGCTTGGATTGGTGTGAGAAGAGTTTCCTTTATTTGAAGATGTTGTTGTGTAAACCCAAGCCCAGCATGAAGACACAAAATTATAAGAAGGGAGAAGACAAGACCTGAAGATTCAAAATAGCACTTAGCATACTACAATGACATGCAGTTCAACCAATTATAGTCCTTTCCCTATTTCAAGATACACAAAAAGTTTTCAGTGCACACATGATTACAGAGATTTGAGGACACTGTGACTTTAGAGAATTTAAGTCAGAACTGGAAAAAAATGGCAACAGAGAAATGACTTCTAAGAGACATGGCAACCGCTAATTCATTTTATAACTGCCTCTAAACCAATCTATACATTACAAAGTCAGGCTCTCCCTTTTTTGTATAAAGCAATGGTCCATGTATTGAGAGCACAAAGGAAACCAGGAACTGAACCCAATTTGAAAGTATCTGTTGACTATCATTTTGACTCCTACTTTTTAAAATATGTTTAATATTAACGTTACACTGACTGCACCATTTGAAAAACAATATAAAATCAAAGCATTCCTCTGATTTATTTTTAAATGTGAAACTCTCTTTGTCAGTCAGCAAAAGTTTAAGACTGTTGTGTGTCCTCTTGCCCTTTTAGCCAAAGCATAAATGGTCAACACCCCTGGCCCTTGCCTCCATCTTCTTTCCTTTCCACTCCACCACCACTTGCTGATACTCCCTCAATTCCAATATTTTCCAACAATCCGTCCCATGGCACTTCTTTGGTTCCTGCCTCGGGTCGCCCCTTTAAATACTGAGCCAGTGGACTGGAGTGAAGCTTCTGCCCTCCATGTCTGCTGGCTCCTATCCCCACCTACTATCTGCTGGCTGGCCAATGCAAGACTGCCAGCACATCCATCTTCCTGATGACCACACATGACAGACACCATTATACGCCAGTTGGCCTACCCCAGATCTCCATGACTGCAGAGGGTCTTGTCTTTCAGAGAGAGTGAGCATAATTTGCAGCTTTCTTTCAGTAAAATAAATTAAATTTGTAGCCGTTTCCACTAAAACAAGGTCACTAATCCATTTAAAAACGGGCCAGTCAAAATTTAATCACCCACTGTGGATAATTCCACACATGTGTGTGTGCACCTACACTGGCACACCCATTTACTTTGTGGATAGCAGAAGGAACATGTGCAGCTGGAAACTACAGCTGGGGAAAGAAAGAAAAAACACCAGCGTTCTGCATCAGTGGCCTGATGACAGAAAACAAATTCACAGCCCAGTTGTTCCGTTTATGGGTCTTCCCCACAGGTCAAGAAAGCTGCCAAGGTTCACAAGATGCTCACGCCTAGCTGTAAAATTGGATGAGGGAAGCTTCCTTGCGATTGTATGAAAAATGTTCCTTGTTATTATGATTATGAATTGCAAAAACTGTCTGCAGGGCAAAGGAGGCTTGAGTGTGAACTCTGGCCTCTGGAAGGGCCCTTTTCAGTGGGTGTTAGTGGTTAGCTTTTTCTCTACCACATAATGAGAGGTTGTCCTTGAATGGAATGATGATTAGCATAATGCAGCCATTGACTGATTTTTTTTAAACAAGTGCAGCAAACTAATATCTTTGTGCCCCTCAAGGAAAACCACAATCATTATGCAATTATTTAAAAGGATATGAGCACATTTGTGAATACATATTAGATCACACAGAGAGTAATAGGTCTGGAAAGTTATATACAGTTGTTTGGGGATAAGACTGATTGAATAGGGCTTAATTCAGAGTAGATATGCATAGGTTTACATTACAAGGTACTTTGAGTCTTTCCATTTCTATACAGATTGTTGAAACAGAATCTGATTCAGACAAAGTATCCCTAATAAACAGACCTGTATAATAATGACACACTACCTAGTCTAATCTTCCCAATTAGAAAGGGGAAATAGCAGCTAATATGAATCAATCTGCATGAAAAACATGATTCAGCCAAAGTTAAATACCGTGCGTCATATTCCTTAAAATGGGGGAGGGGTACAATCTGGCTGAATGTTCAACCCTGAATGTTCACTGGAAGGACAGATTTTGAAGCTGAGGCTCCAGTACTCCAGCCACCTCGTGAGGAGAGAGGAGTCCTTGGAAAAGTCCCTGATGTTGGGAAAGATTGAAGGCAAAAGGAAAAGGGGACGACAGAGAATGAGATGGTTGGATAGTATCATCAACACAACCAACATGGATTTCACCAAACTCCGGGATGCAGTGGAAGACAGAAGGGCCTGGCGTGCTCTGGTCCATAGGGTCATGAAGAGTCGGACACGACTGAACGACTGAACAATAATAACAATCTGGCTGCATTTGGAGAATGCCGTTTGCATGGGGTGGGGGTTATGTTGCTGCACATTTCTCATACAAGCCAGGTTTCTGATTTTTTCTACTATGAATTTAAATCTCTGTCCATCTCATTGTGAGAATGAATGAATGTTTAAAACCTTGTGTTCCTACTGGGCAAGATTATGAAGTGTTCTCTCTTTTTTAAATCCATTGTTCTCATGTTGGTACCTTTTTGCAAACAAGCATATTTTTCATGAATATATGGCATTTTGTGTGAAATACAGTGTTTTTATTTTTTTTAACAGAACGTAAGATACATTTTTAACATAACCCTTGCCCCTTGACACTGTAATCTCCAGATCCGTAGCGTCCTGGGGTTGAATGGGCTAGAACCAGATTCATCTCCTATTAGAACTCACCAATTGCTTATGATTTCTGCACTACCTGCCAGTGTGACCAGTATCATGATAACCTAGCCAATGCACTTCCAAGCACCAATGTGGGGTAGGTGAAAAATCCCAGTTCACTGATAGGCCAATTCTGGGAACAGGGCAAAAGTTCCTATCTGGCTCCTGGAAGCAACTGGTTATACTCACACTAGTGCTAAAAAAGGGTGGGTGTGGTATTAACGTGCTTGTCCCTGGTCCTTTCACAGGCTATTGATAATCACCACTTCTATTTTTTTCTCTTTCGCTGCCACTAACTAGCTTCACTAGTAAATAAAGCCTTCAGACTGTTTTTACGTTGAATAAAAATAAAATATGTTTATTACAAAGTAGAAGCAAAAGCATAAAGGGTAACATGTTGAAGTACAAAAAAAAAAAGAATACAGTTCAAACCCACTTAAGTTCAGTTACTGATGAAGTTGAATATATGCACACCGAATTTACCTAAGTTTACAAACTCGAGACACTTAATTTTCCTCACAGAGGCTCTAAAGGACCTATCTAGGGGTGGGCACTTTACGAAAAACGACACACTGTTTCAATGTTATAAAAAAAATGAAACACAATGTGTCATCTGAACTGAAAATGAAATGATGTCTTCGGGTCAGTTCCTCTGAACTGGGAAGCCATCACCAGATCCAGGGGCTACAATTGGGTGCCTGTTTCCTGGTTCACACCACTGCTTCCCAGCTGATTTTCACAGCTCAAGCTGTCAAAAAACACAGCTTGGAGGCAGTGGGGGATGCCACTGCAGGGGGCTGAGGGCAGCGCTGAATTCAGTACTACCCTCTCAGCCCCCTGCTGGGGGATTCCCTTTAGAGATGGGCACGACTTAGCGGTATTCCCGTTTCCGTTTCCGTTACTCGTTTTCCTTTACTCTACGGAAACGGTAATGGGAATTACTCTGCCAGACTTCGAGCTCGAACCAACGAACAAACAATTTTGGTCTGATTTGTCGTGCTCGTTCCTTGCATCGCGCGATCGCGCGATGCCACGCAGCACAGAAAAAAGCTTTTAAAAGTTAAAAAAAAAAACCCGGTTCCCGGCCAAAAAGCAGGCGGAAAAATGCCTGCCGTGCCTCAGGGCACCTACCAGAGGGGTTGTTTCTGGAGGTCCCCGGCCTCCCCCCCATCCCCCGTCCTGGGCTGCTCTGGTGGGACTCGCCGCAGGCTCGCAGTCGCAGGCAGCCAGCAAAAAGCCCAGTCTCGCCAGCTGCCGGCCGCCGGAATTAAAGCGGAAGCAAGTGGCACGGACGGCACAGGAAAAAACTTTTAAACTCTCCCCCCACCCATTCCCGGGCCAAAAAAGCAGGCGGAAAAATGCCTGCTTGACTAAGGGCGCAGGGCACCTACTGGAGGAGGGGTTTCTGGAGGGGGGGTCCCGCCTCCCCCCCGTCCTGGGCAGCCGGACTCGAGTCGCCATGCCATGCGGTGCGGGCGGGGGATCCAAAATGGGGCGGAGAACGCAATATTGTTTTTGAAATCGTGGTCCAAAAACACACAAGCACAACCGAAACACACGAAAATTTATAAACTGCCAGATTTTTCACAGTAGCAGTGAGTTTTTTCTTGCAACAAAATGTCTCTCCTCTCCTCCTCTGTCCTCCATTGATTTTATTTTATTTTATTTTATTTACACCTGCGCAATGATGGGCTGGCTGAGTGGCCAGCCATGTGGGAGTGGACGACCATGCAAATTTTTGGAGCCATCCCACCAATCGCATGGCCACTTGGCCATGGAGACTTCTGGGATGTGCCAAAAAGCCCCCTAAAACCTGCCCTAGCCCCCTAACCCTAACCCTAATCCTTGACTCCTTACTTACCCATACGTCACAGACTGTCTTCTTAGTGGGTCAGAGAGGCACCCAGAGGTGCAACCCACTAGCCCACCGTAACCTTACCTGTCACTAGCCTAACCCTAGCCCTTGCACTAACCCACCTTAACCCTAAGCCAGATGTACTTGCATTGCACTACACGCAAGTACAATTCCCTTCTTTGTGAGACATGGTGATGCGAGAGCCTTAGGCATCACCCTATGGCTCTGGGTTCACTGCCATCACTAGTCTCACTGTCTGCAACTGGTATGCATATCCATATGGCTATGCATGCATTTTGCAGCAGCAGGTGAGGATGGGAGACCCCCATGTTGAGGGGTCTCTTGGAGCCTGCTTCCCCTTCCTAGTGGGTGAGGATAGGAGGCACCCACGGGTGCCTCCAGGAGCCCACTTTCCCTTTATAGCGGGCCGGAGGAGGCACCCACCCCACAGAGGTGCCTCCAGGAGCCCGCTCCCCCCAAAAAAAACAGTACTAACGACAACGAAAAAACGAAATAACCGACTAATTTTTGCGAATTTTCGCGAAAAATGGAAACGACCCGAAACGGAACCGGCCCGACTAACGACAACTCAAAAAAAATTTTTTCAAGTCGTGCCCATCTCTAATTCCCTTACCGGACAGACTCCTCTGGTAAGGGAATCCTCAGGCCATTTCAAACACTCTCTAGCCAAGCTGTCAGAGGCTGCAGCCAGTTTAAAATGCCCCTCCCAACAGCGAGCCTCTCGGTGTTGCAGGCAGGTGATTTTAAAAAAAGATTCAGTCCACTACCTGGGTGGTGGGCTAGAGCTTTTTTAAAGTCCCCCGCCACACCAGTGAGAGCACTGGTGCATTGGGGGATTAAAAGCTTCTCCACCACCCCTTCTCCTTTCCCCTCCTCCCAGGGGGTATTTTGGACAGGGAGTGATATGGGCAGTGGTGGCTGCTCCCACTGCCCACAGCACTCCCTGTCCAAAGCACTCCCTGGGAGGAAGGGGTTGCAGGGGAGAAAGGAGGTCAGGCAGGGGACTTACTTCTTTCTGCCTGCTCCATTCTCCCTAGCTGCCCGCCTCCCAGCTGGGATTTTTTGACAGCCCGAGCTCTCAAAAATCAGCTGGGAGATGGTGGCAAGGAGGCTTTTGAACCCCCACCACACCAGTTAGAGGGCTGGTGCAGTGGGGATTCATTTCATTTCATAACCAATAAATAAATAAATAATATATTTATTTGTTACCATACAAAATGAAATGACGGGGGGATGAAATGTAATGAAACAAAACACTATTTTTCCATTTTGTGCCCATCCCTAGTCCTATCTCTTCTCTCTCTCTTTTCTCCAGTAAATGTAGTCCCTATCTATCCCTAACTGGCCCAATCTGACTCTCTCAGAGTTTATCAGAATCCCTATCTAAATAAATCAGTGCTGAGCAGAGCTTTAAATCCCCCAGGCCACTCCCCAGACTCTCTCATTGGTCTACACACCCACCATTCATTAAAGACAATTCTCATGAATTATTCATTACAACAGGTAAACACCACAGTGGGCAGGTGTGATGATCACCTCAAAAGAGACTGAAGCTGGGGAGAATCCCTGTTATATACAGTACTTCTCCCCCTCCCTTCCTTGGCTGTAAGAAGCATGAAAAGCATATAGTGCTATTTTGTCCAGGAGGGCAAAGAAGCTCCACTCATCAGAAAAGCCTCTGGTGGAGCTAGCCCTTGGGTGAGGTTCCCTCAATTGGGAACTTAACCCTAACCCTAACCCTAACCCCAAACGTATAACCCTGAACCAAGTGAGGTGTGGAAGCCAAGCTATCACTCACACTGCAAATGAGATTCTTGGCTGTTCTGTGAACAGTGGGGATGCATAGGACCACAAAAGAGTTATGTAGTGACTCCAGCTATAACATAGTAATAGTTGATGACATGTTTCCATGTTATGTCTCCAAAGAAAAGAATGTGATATACTGAGTTTTCCCCATCCAGTTTTAGCTCCCTTTTTTTTTACTGTTGTTATTATTAGAACCTGAAATTCTACCTCCAAATCCTGTGTTTCTGAATTTTGAAGTCTCCATTTGTGCTCTTAACCCAAGCAGAGAATATACAGTGGCTATTCTTAAGGAGGATTTATTGTCCCTTTCCTCTTCTATGGCAAGTACAACTTTAGGAAGAATGGTTCTGATTCTGGAATGTTTCCAGTGGAAAATATACTACAATAATTCCAGGAACAGTTCAGGAGTAACATCTTAACATCTTGTAGTAGTCATACCAATCATCTTATGTGGTAGATTTAAAGTGTATCTGCATCTTGTACTTTTTGAATGTGTGTGGCTTCTTTAGAAATATAGCTAGAACTGGTTTGTGAAGCTGTTCTGCTTTCTACAGCAAGTCCAAGGTATTATGTGTCTGCTTACTGTTTTCTTTGTGTATAGTAACATATGTATCCTAAGTATGAATTACTGCTGGCAGTGATAGTGGGGTGTCACCTGTAGACTGAATTTCTATAATGAGTTGCCTCCCCATTTATAGCAAGTAAATGTTAACTTGATCTGTCTTCTTTCTCACTCTGTCATCATCCTGTAAAATGTGGAAATATATATTTAAGCCTGAAAGCAGTCTTCTTTTATTTATTTATTTATTTATTTATTTATTTATTTATTTATTTATTTATTTATTTATTTATTTATTTATTTATTTATTAAATAAATAAATAAATAAATAAATAAATAAATAAATAAATAAATAAATAAATAAATAAAGCAGAGAGAAAGAGAGGTCCATTCCACTGAGCTGCATAATCTATTGCAACTGGATCCAAGCCATGAGAATTGCTGAATCTGGAAAAATGCTTTAGTTTTATTAATCTTGTAGTTATGCTCTGGTTATTTAGTTCTACAATCCCTGCAGGACAATCCAAATTTTTGTCCCACACATACTATACACTTCCTACTTTCCTCAAGGGTAGTCATGGTGACAGTACTGTAATTAAATGTTTGACTTCTCAAATGTCATCTTCAAAAGATTCCTGGTGCTTAATAATGCTTATTTCACTGATGTATTTATCAGTTGGACATAGACAGAGAAAGCTGCACAAGCACCCTTCCGCAAGCAGAAGGCTAACTAGTGTACACTATATCCTCAAAGAAAGGTATCTGCCTTTCATTTTGGTACCTTCAGCTCTCCCCTCTCTCTCTCTCATTCTTGGTCTCTGTTTTTAAATTGATGTTTCTTTACTCTTATATCTGAAGGTCTCTCTTTATTGCAGAGATGGAATAACTTCTCTGGTCACTGTTCAGCTTTACAATTCAGAGCATTCAAGAGAAATCTGGTCCGTTATGCCACTTAGGGGATCATTAGCCATTCAGTAGAACTCGTTTACCTGACAAAGATAAATGATCAGACCAGCACTCATATTACTATGGATTAGAGCCAGTTTATGACATACTTAGGATAGACTCATTAAAATAAACAGGTCTTTAAGTAACTAATGAGTAACATACATTCCACTGATTTCAGTCTCTCTCTCTCTATATATATATATATCAATCTACTGTGTAATATGTATCAATATTTATTTAGAGTTAAATAATTTAAATAATTCTTATTTCTCAATATCCATTTTTAGTTCCTCTGCAGTGAAACATTAAGATGCATTATTTAGTTGTGATTATTACTTTGGAATCCAAGCTAATTCCACTTGATAGTAAGTAATTAAGGGATATTACTGGAGATGAAATTTAAACTTGGAAGTTGTACTCAATCTTTTGGCTCATGAGTATTGTCTTTGGGTATCTGTATTAATCAAATAGTGTTATTTGAAATTTAAAAAAAAGCAAAACTCTCAACAACCATTTAAAAACCTGTTGCTTTGAGGGGCAGTGAAATAATTGGGAAAATATTCATTCACATATTCAAATTATGCCTAATATTTGACTGAGTAAAGAATGCCAGGTGTGAAAATGGAGTAGCACTAACATAACCATTTCAAACAATTAGGTTGTTCTTATTTTTTCATCCTATGGATTATGTTAAATAACTCTTGTCCCTCTGGCTTTGGGAAGACTGTGACAAGGTAAGTCCCACTGGAAGTTCCAAGAACACACAAATCTGCAACAAAGGCTACGAGTGGACTGAAGGCTTCCATGTTTCCAGGATCCTGTGTAACCCATGTTTTTGAGAGTTGGGGAAGCTGTAGAGTGGCAGGACTTTGACTTAGGACTTTTAGTTCCTCCTGTTTTGCAATCCCCTTCTATTCTTTCTCTCCTTACATGTTGGCCTGAGGATGCTGATTTGGTGGTAAAATGAGTTCCGTACATGTCTGTGAAGATTCTTAATCATCCAGGTGAGTTTATCTGGAAGTTGAGTCATGGCAACTGGACTTCTTTTCCTTGAGAGATTGAAACATTTTTCTGCTCATCCGAACATCTTCATCAGTCTGAAACAAGCTAATTGCAAGTCTTCCATTTTATAGCTCACTTTGACCTCTTGTCACTCTGGTCTGAAATAGGCTCATAAAATGAACAATGGCCTGAATAGGCTCGTTAGACATGTTAGACACAGGAGATAGGTGGTTTGAGAGAGGGGGGGTCAGGGAAGCCATTAATGTGAGCATTGAAAACCCCTTTCTCAACAGAGTTGGGGGGGGGCTCAGGCACAGTCTATCTGCTACTTATCAGGCTGTGATTTCAACAGTACCTAGACAAATCAAAAATACTTCATGCCTTCACCACCAAAACCAGAGCTAATGACCCATACTTTATGGGTTTCAGTACTTTAGGCCATTGTTCACCTTAGGCTATTGAGACTGTTGCCTACCTAACAAGCTTGTTCAGGCCATTGTTCATCTTATGAGCCTATTTCAGACCAGGGTGACAAGAGGTAAAAATGAGCTATAAATGGAGGGCTTGCAGCTAGCTTTTTTCAGACTGATGAAGCTGTTTGGATGAGCAGTGAAACATTTCAATCTCTCAAGGAAAAGAAGTGTAGTTGTCATGACTCAACTTCCAGAGTTCTTTACAGATCAGATGTTGTGGCTATGGACCGATTCAAGAGCTTCTGATCATATCTACAGGAAGCCTGGTTTCAAGCAATGGTATTAACCTACATTCAACTAATACACTAACCCCCCACCTATCGCGGGGGTTAGGGACCTACCCGACCTGTGATGACTGAAAATCTGCGATCTGCAGATGCAGGTCGGGTGGGGCCTGGGGGGCGGGGGGCGATCAGATCACCCTGCCGCCGCCAGCACATGCCAGTCAGAAGTTTTGGGGCAGCGCACGGGGGCGGCGTTGCAGGGTCTGACCTCCTGCCGCCACCCGCCTGCGGCACCCCAAGACTTCTCGGACCAGTGTGTGCTGGCAGTGGCAGGGGATATGACCTCCGGCCGCCACTCGCCCAGCGCTGCCCCGAGACCTCTTGTCTGGGGCTGTCTCCTTTGAAATGCATTGGCTCAATGCATTTCAAAGGAGAAAATTCCCCCCCATTGGAATACATTTGCTCAATGCATTCCAATGGGGGAAATTTTCTCCATTGAAATGCATTGAGCCAATACATTTCAATGGAGATACGATCGCCCCCTGCCGCCCGCCCACGCAGCCCTGAGGATTCTCAGAGGAGTGCAGGCTGGTGGCGAGGGGCGATGCGATCACCACCCGCCTGCCTGCGCAGCCCCGAGGCTTCTCGGAGAAGCGCGGGCCGGCAGTGTGGGGCAATGTGATGGCCCCCGCTGCCCACCTGTGCAGCCCCAAGGCATCTCGGAGGAGCATGGGCTGGCTGTGTGGGGCAATGCAATCACCCCCCACAGCCTGCCCCACGCCGCCCGAGACTTCTCATCCGGGGCCGTCTCCATTGAAATGCATTGGTTCAATGCATTTCAATGGAGAAAATTTTCCCCATTGGAATGTGTGTGTGTGTTGTGCTGTTACAGTTGTGACCGACTCTTTGTGACTCCATATCCATGGAGTTTTCTTGACAGGAATACTGGAATGGTTTGCCAGTTCCTACTCCAGGCGCCTACAGCGCCTGGTGTTCCCTGGTGGTCTCCCATCCAAATACTAACCCGGGCCGACCCTGCTTAGCTTCCGAAATCAGGTGAGATCAGATGTGCTTAGGGCATCTAGGCCCCCATTGGAATACATTGGCTCAATGCATT
Organism: Phrynocephalus forsythii; assembly: GCA_029282475.1. NCBI lineage: Eukaryota > Metazoa > Chordata > Lepidosauria > Squamata > Agamidae > Phrynocephalus > Phrynocephalus forsythii. The sequence continues at coordinate 30,358,523 of JAPFRF010000003.1, read as the reverse complement.
CCAATGGGGAAAAATTCTCAATTGAAATGCGTTGAGCCAATACATTTCAATGGAGATAAGATCGCCCCCCACCGCCCGCCCGGGCAGCCCCGAGGCATCTCGGAGGTGCATGAGCCGGTGGTGTGGGGTGATGCAATGCTCCCCACCTCCTGCCCGCGTGACCCCATGCGGGCTGGCAGCGATGGGTTATTGGATCCGGGGCTTGGGGAAGGGGGAGGTTTTAAAAGCCTGGGCTTTGAAACCTTCCCCCTCTTCCTCACACCCCAGGCTCCAACTCATTGGCACCAGGGTGGGGAAATAAAGGTTTTTCTCCCCCAGCCTAGTGCTAATCAGCTGGAGCCAGGGCAGGTACTGCGATCCCACGATATAGTGGGACCGCAGTACCTGAACCGCAAAATGGTGGGGGGTGACTGTACAATCCTATTGCCTTACTCTATTGTCAATCAATTCTATCTGGCTGGGAGACTGTTTGCCAGACTGCCCTGTAGCCCCTATTTGAGTGAAGGACAACACACCCAATCACACAGAAGATGGTGAGCAGAAGGGAAAAGGAGTTGTCAGTATTGCCCTTACACAATGTCCCTAAAGAAGATTTTGGCCCTTAATGTGATGAATGAAAAAAAGGAAGGGGCTGTATATGGGATGAATATAATGCAAATGTACTGAATATTGTTTTGCTCATAAATAACAAGAGTCTCATAAGGAAGAATACAAAAGAAATATATATATATAGGTTGTATAGTGCCTTTGCAGGAACAGCAGATTTCCAGGATGATTTGATAAAAAAAATCTGTTCAATGACAGAAATATGTACAACTTGACTCAATATATAGTTTTGTGAATGGCTATTACTTTTAACATGGAAACATTATGGCAGTAAACTTCTTTCTTTCTTTCTTTCTTTCTTTCTTTCTTTCTTTCTTTCTTTCTTTCTTTCTTACTTACTTACTTACTTACTTACTTACTTACTTACTTACTTACTTACTTACTTGTGGGAGCACCTCTCCATGAGACCATCTACCCATGTCACTACTACTCCCAAGCTCATAACTCATTGATGGCCACCCTGAGGGAGACCTTGAAATCTACAGCTAGGAACTGGGTCTTCTTGGGCATCCCCATGGAATGCCCCACAGGTGGAAGTGTGCCAGAAACACAGATTTTCAGAGGAGCTTTTCAGAATAACCTCCCCTCATGTTAGTTTGTTATGCCGCACATCTATTTTATTTTTTGGCTAGCCCCACCAGTAGTAGTTGTTTGGGGGATTGTTTTTGGGATAGTTGGATGGCTGGGTGCTTTTATATGTGTGTGTGTGTGTGTGTGTGTGTGTGTGTGTGTGTGTGTGTGTGTGTGTGTGTGTGTGTGTGTGTGTGTGTGTAAACCTCCCAGAATAATGGCATGCCACTAAATGGGTGGTATAAAAATCCAATAAATAAATATACGACACACATTTTGCATCACATTGAACTTGCATGCCTTGTCTTGTGTTTACCTTTTTAAATCATTATACCTGCTGTATTAGGCCTTTCTGGTTCAATAGCTTCTGGTTTTGGTTCCTTCTGGTTTATGTTCTCCCTAGTGCCTCTCCTTGAATGATGCTCATCTGACTCAAAGTCAAGCCCAGGCTTCTGCTCCAGGCAAGAGTCCTGAAAACATTCTTTGTTCTGTCTCCCTCCCTGCAAATTTCTTCCTATTATTTTATGCTCACAAGTAGTTTCCCTTTACCTCTGTCTGGACAAAGGAATAAAGATGGCATCTTATCTCTTGGTCTTCCAGAACAATTTCTTTGTGGTTTCTCCAACAAATATATATTCCTGACACCACAGGTTGCTGATGATGCTGTGTTAGCTGGTTGTTCCCACTAGAGATATAAATCCCTGCTGGTCTCCTGTCACTCAAGGATAAAGAATTACTTTCCCCACTCTTTGCCATGCAAGAAGTTGGTATTTTCTGGTGCCAGCTGACTTGATGATTTTATGCATGCTGACAAATATTGTCATACTGCCTTTCAAGATCCAGTACCATTCATTCTTAAATGAAAACAAAATACAGTCAGCTGGTTTTCTGTCCCTTCTATGTAAATGTGTGCTTTGTTTCTCAGAGGGAAAAGGCAGTGATTTTTAGATAGATTGATATAGCCTGGATGCATTTTACATAAATTGCCAAAACATTCATGGGGGGGGGGGGAGATAAACTCTTTAGTCTAAATCCTGTTGAGTATTCATGTACATTCAAGAGGATTCATGGCTAATTGTGGCTAAATGATGAGCAGTCAATAACATGTTGGCTTCACAATCTGTAGCATGAGTAGGCACATAAATAGTATTCATTCAATACTTTATCACTTAGACACATCAAACGCTATGGTTGCTCTTGAATACCCATAAATATGCAGTACCATTGTGGTCACAGATAGAGATGGACACAAAATGAATTTTTTGGTTTCATTTTTTGGCTTTCATTTCATTTCAGAATGAAACAAAAAACAAAGTGCCTTTTTAAAAAACTTTTTGTTTTGCTCTGTTACATTTTCATTTATTATTTATTTTGACAAGTGCCAATCTCAGAGCTTGTCAAAATAAATAATAAAAATAAGTGCCAGCCACCCTGCGGGCCAGCTGGTTGGACTAGATTTTTTTTTAAAAAAAATGCTGCCTGGCCCAAGGGCCAGCTGGTCGGTGCTAGAAAATAAAACAATAAAAAAGCACCGACCTGGTCTGCAGGTCAGCTGGTCAGCACTAGGGAACAATAAAATAAAAATTAAAAAAAATTAAAAGCACTGACCCAGCCTGCAGGCCAGCTGGTCAGTGCTAGGGAAAAAGAATTAAAAGAAAAAAATTAAAATGTGCCAACCTGGCCTGCAGGCTACCTGGTCAGTCCTAGATTAAAAAAAAATGAAAACTAAAAAAAGTGCTGACCCAGCCCATGGGCCAGTTGGTCGGTGCTAGATTTTAAAAAAATAAAAAATAAATGAATAAAAAAATCACCAACCTGGCCTGTGGGCCAGTTGGATGGTGTGGGGGGGGTTAAAAAATAAAAGTACTTTTTTACCCAGAGGATCACTGGTCTATGGAACTCCCTGCCAGAAGACGTGGTGACAGCTGTCAGCACTGACAGCTTTAAGAAAGGATTAGACAAGTTCATGGAGAACAAGGGTATCAATGGTTATCATTATGGATGCCTAAGGACAACCTCTGGGTTGGAGAGATAGGCAGGATATCTCTCAATGCCAGTTTCAGGGAATCTTAAGCAGGTGAAGACATCTGCTTGGGAATACCCTGAAGCAAATGGTGAGCTGCTGTGTGAGATAGAATGTTGCACTGGATGGGCTGTGACCTGTTCCAGCAAGGCTGTTCTTATGTTCTTATATCTTTCAAAATATAAATAAAACAATGAATGAATGAATGAACGAAAGAATGAACGAATGAATGAACGAACGAACAAATGAACAAATGAACAAACGAACGAACGAGCAATCAAACAAAAGCTGGTTGCCCCTGCTGAGCCCCCCTCTTCAAGACAGGCATCGTTCATCAAGGAAAAGTGTAGCCCTTCTGCTGTTCCTTTTAACTATTCTTACCAATAGCTACTCATGAATATTGGGATATTGAACAGCAGTACCTCATAGCCATATTATCTTTCTGTTTATATGAAAATATTGACTTTCATTTGTTTCTTAACTGGGGAGCACCACATTCTCCTCCTCCATTTTCTTGGGAGGTTTATGACTACTGTATGCATGAGAGCCTCATGGATGAGAAACTGTGGTGGTTGCTCTAGCTGCTGAACTTGCTCATTACAGCTCTGCTTCTAAATGGGATTAAAATGAGATTCATTATGTCTAATTCCTGCTGAGCATCTTACATACATACATACATACATACATACATACATACATACATACATACATACATACATACATACATACATACATACATACTGTTATGTTTAGGAATGTCATTCTGTCCCTGTCTGTCAGATTTTTTTTTTAAATCCCAATTATTTGTTGTGCAAAACTTTCATTGGGCATGCCTCTTCGTTTCTTTTTATGTACTCTGCACAGCTCCAAAAGTGCTAACTTTTCATCAAAACATTTCTATTTTCGGGACTAGCAAGCCTATAATGTGACAGGTGAAGTGAGTTCTTTGTGAGACATTATGCTGAATTCTCAAATTTGAATTTAAATTTGCAAATTACCAAATCTATATGAGAAAATATATACACAGTTTGGAAGCAAACAAAAGAAAAAGGTGCTATGCATAAAATGTATGAAAAGAAAGGGTATGAGACAAAATTTACCTTCCAGCTTCTTATTTCATCACATTTTATAGCAGCTGTTAGCCGTAAAGTGGATGGAAGCATCTAAATAAAGTGAGCTGTAAATTCTTTGTCCTACAGCTCTATGACATTTGCTTGTATTAAAAGGCATAGTTCAGTTTTGATTTAAATTTTCCATATTTAGAGAGAAAGAGGGGAAAGATCAGCAAGGCACAACAATAAATAAAACCACAAGTAGTACACTTTCAATTTGTCAGCCACACACCATATTTCTAGCATGACCATAAAGTAGGAGATGCAAACAAGTAATGTGATTTGTAAAAACAAATGGCATTCTGAAGAACTTGCAGAGGGAGGGGGCTGAAACTGGTACACTACGGAAGCAGGCTAAATACAAAAGTTAGATTCTAGATGTTAAGATTCTTGTGTCAAGTTTTGGATATTTTCTAGCTTCCAGAGCCAGCCTGGATTGAATCAGTGTGGTTGCAATCTGGACTCCCAAGGAAGACTGGAAATTTCAGGGTTAACACATGTACTGTATGTTCAAATCCAGATCATTGAAGTATTGAGTGACAGGCTGCATGTGTGAATGAGCCTCTCGTAGATCAATTAAAGCATTAGTGATAGCTACAGGCAAACCACTTAATCTCCTGCCAATTTGATTTCTCTGCACTTGAGGTTTCAGTAGGGTGAATGCATGAGCTGTGTCTTCTGATATGCATGGTCTATTTGTGTCAGCATCAGATGACAAGGCTATAATATATTAATTTGTGCTATTTGATTTACCCCACTTAATGGTATCAGTGGCATCACCAAATCAGCAACCCGAGTGTACAGTCAACAAGTGGTTCAAATGTGGACATCTCTATTGCAAAATTGATGGACTCTGAGGTTGGCATGTTCTGACATTCTCTGAATTCTGCCCTGGTCATACCAGCAAAGCTGAAGAGAGGAAAGTCCTTCCTTCCTTCATTTTCCCACACCTCCCACTATATCACTCTCGGTGCTTATAATGGAAGGAAAACATGTACAGCATCTCCTGGGCTACTCTAGATCTCTCCCCACCCCCCAACACACACATTTTGTGGACAATCTAGAGGATGGGAGGGTTGTGTAACAAGACTCTTCCATGAGCCTACCATAGCAATGCTCCAGTACCTCCGTTGTTAAACCAGTGATGGCTCATGAAATTAGTAATGTATCCATCCCATTCCACAAGCTGCCCATGTGTTGAATTTCCCCCAAAACAGAATTCCACCACCTGGGAGGAGAGTTCTGTGGCGGTTGATCCAGGAACAGAGAGCTATGACTTGAGAGCTCTGCATAAAGTTGTGCCTTCTGAAATGCATTTGTGTTGGCATCAGGGGACAAGGCTATAATTTTGATATGGTTAATTTGTGGTGGTATATTTTCCTATGGCTCTAAAATAAAAGAGTGAGTCCTAGTGTATCAAATGGTCCCAGAGACCATGCTGTAAACATCCAATGCAGCAACTATGGTTCCTTCCAGCAATGTTTCCCCAAGTTCCATTATCCACCCCATCCTTCATCCACTCCAATTGACAGGATTCCAGATCGGCCACACAGCAGATTAATGGAAAGAGAAGCATTCTATGCCTAGCCCAAAACCTTGTCTCCAGAGCCTAGATCCCAAAGAGACAGAAGAAGCTGCAGTAGTCTTCTTTCCACACTATGCTAGAGTTTGGGATGAACAAACATCATCCATCCCATTCCACTCTTATACAGGAGTGTACAATACTATACCCTATAATGTGTTAACAGAGAATTCTGAGTGATAAAACACTGCAAAAAAGGTATGTCCAAAAGTATGTAAATATCAAAATTCTTCTTTGGGCAGTGTTTTTATATCTGGGCATGGTGCATGTTCATAGAGTTCTGTGAAAAATCTGGACATAAATACTACTTCCAGAAGAACTGCAGAATTCCTTCCCTTTAAAGACAAGTAAGCCAGGATTTCAGGAGAATGTCAGAGGAGAAAAGTGCAGCATGAATGATGGTCTAATTGGCAGCCACTAAAGTGGCATCTTTGGGATACTCCAATCATGTTCGTTTGATCTGGTTTGCTGTTAAATATGATGATGAAAAAGCTGTCTGGATGCCCTAAGCACATCCGATCTCGCCTGATTTTGGAAGCTAAGCAGGGCCGGCCCTGGTTAGTACTTGGATGGGAGACCACCAGGGAATACCAGGTGCTGTAGGCGCCTGGAGTAGGAACTGCCAAACCACTCCAGTATTCCTGCCAAGAAAACTCCATGGTCATGGGGTCACGAAGTGTCGGTCATGACTGTAATGACACAACACACACACACACACACACACACATGATGATGATGAAATGTCATTTTACCCCACTACATTTATTTCAGAACAAGTCATAATATGCCTGGTTTAATCTTATATCCAGAGTTAACATGCTGTAGAAAACACCCACCCACCCCTGAAGTTAGCATTCTTCTCCTTCTCCATTGCTTTAATCAAATGCTATCATCTCTCACAAAATTATTGCAGGCCCATTACGTCCCCCTTCTCTGTTTTCTCAAAAGCCTTGGGGGGGATCCATATTTTTGATCACTATTTTTCATGAGTCTTTAGGAGTATAGGATGATACCACTCAAATGACCCATTTCAAAACAATCTGACAGCCATTGCAAGAAAATGCTCTTTAAGCCTTTAATTGACCAATAGTAAGATTTACTGTGCCAACAGTGGGGTTGTGCATTTTATTGACCACTGTATTATCATCACAATCTCACAAGCTATTACATTATACTATCAATATAGAGATATTTGGCCATTAAAGTAAGAAGACATTCCACAATAATTGTGTCTTTGTTCCCCAGTAATTTTTGTATCCATTCACAACCTGTTAAACATACCATCCATTGGGATATTTCTTAAGACAGCAACACAAAAGCCTCTTCCTTTTTTTCTTTGGAGGACCCAATTTGGAGTTTAATAACTTGGTCCCCTGAACCCCAAACCTCTCCAAATTTGGAGAGCTTACACGGAAGAGTCCAGTGAAGCTACCCACCAAGTTTGATGCCTCTAGGGTGAATCATTTTGTTTCCACAGCCAAAAAATTGTAGTTCATTTTGTTTTGTCACTAAACACATTCTACCATTTCATTTAATAATGAAACAATTTGTTACATAACAAAACAACAAAACAGTGTTTTATTTTTTATTCTGTGTTCATCTCTAATATCCCATAGTGCCACAGAATCTGACAAAATACCTTCATTTGTTGCAGTCAATGAAAGTCCAAGGAAGCTGCCCACCAAATTTGGTGTGCCTAGGACCTAGGAGGGCCATTTTATATCATAACAAATTATTTCATATTGTTTCATTTCATTCCAAAAATTATTTTCAAGATTCATTAATAACAAAATGAAACACTATATTTTCATGTTGTGTCCATCCCTAGATGATATATGTCAAACCATCACCACCACCACCACCACCACCACCACCACCACCACCAACAACAACAACAACAACAACAACAACAATGGATTCAAAACTGTCCATGATGGATCAGGAAATATATATTAGTGTGATGGGAGGCAGCTTGATGAATATAGTTATCATAACATGTTGTTGGCATTTTGTCAGGTATTGGGATGGATGCAAATAGCCGGCAGGAACCTGCAAGTCTTGGAAGAAGATAAATTGACAGGAACAGGGCCAGGCCACAGATTATCTCACCTGGGGTGCATTTACCCCCACCCTTTGGATGGCAGAGGAATCACGAAGTGGCTTATGTCCACATGGTGTCAAGTAGTCCCAATGCAGGAGTCCCTCAGGGAGACAGTTGCATATCAAGGGGCACTTGGGTTCCTTGATGGTACAATCCAACACAATGCCTGGCCAGAATAACTGCCACTGTAATCAATAAAGTTGTGGCCTGAAGATTCCAAAAACTTTGTATGTGTTTGTTATTTAGATAGTAGTGAATTCAGCAGTAAGCCAACAAATGTAGAGAAGTCTGGCTCTTTGGATGCTGACATCACCAAGTCAAAAACAGTATCATCTACAGTTAAAAGAGATCTTGACAAAGAAGAATGAAGGCAGAGAAAATGTTGTGTCTAGAGATGGGCACGAAACAAGCGATTTTTCGTTTTCGTTTTTCTTTTTTGTTTTGTTACGCAATGAAAATGAAATGAATTTTTTTAAAACAAAACAAAAATGAAAATGAAACGACCAAATTTGCCGTGTTTTTCGTTTTCGTTGCAGCAGATGCATTGAACTAAAAAGAATGCTAATGAAACAGCAATTTTTCATTTTTGTTTTTGTTTTTCCATTTCATTACCTAACGAAATGAAAACGATTTTTTTGCAAAAAACATCACGAAAACAAAAATGAACCGAAATGGACCCCTAAACGACCAAACGACAAACGAAACACCATTTGTTTGAGTCGTGCCCATCTCTAGTTGTGTCCTTTGGTTTGAGGAGATGTTGAAGCAATCAAGAGGAACTTCCTCTGTTTTTGCAGTTCCTGATAGGAAGACAGGAAGCAACCTGTATCTTATGTGTATTTGGGGATTTTCACCCATAAAAAAATAATTTGTCCTCATAATTTATTTTTCAGATTTTCCAATAAGAACACTACCTTCTGTGAGAGTTCTCCATCTGAGTAATCTCCATCCAGCTGAAATGAAATATCATCTTGGCTCATGAGATCAATTCTAAAAAAAAAAAAAAAAACCACCCACATTTATTTACACTAGAAATTGAATGTGATGTATGTGAAGAGTCTCTTAAGGGCTCTGAGGAAGGAGTATGCAGGACTTCTCTAATCCACTCCAAGATGTCTGAGTAGAGACACCTCAGCTGTCTGGTCCCACAGGCTCTACCATTTTTAGCCCGTATATTTACTAGTATGTTGCCAGCACAAATAAAACAATAACATGCACCACAGGAGTTGTTTTGTTTTACAGAGAAGCCATTCAGGTGGCCAAATTTCCTGTCAGCCTCTGACTGAGCAAAATGTTTGCAACTTTGACTTTAAGAGAGGAGGTGATATTACAATTTACAATGAATTCCTGCAACACAGCTGCTACTTCTGAGAACCAGAAGGTGAGAAATGAGTTTAAGACCACTGGACTGAGAATATAAAGGCATAATGAAGACAGTTTCTTCCATTTTGATAGCCGGAGGCTGAAACAGTGACTGTTGCACCTATTTCAACTGCTCTTACACCATCTGCTTTTGTCTGTTGAACTCATTATCTTTTTTTTGGAGGGGGGGTGATCTCCAGTCTTGCCCCAGCTCCTGAAACTACTGACATTTTAAACATTTATAAGCTGATCCAGTATGATTATTCTTGTTGTTATCTTTAGACTATGAATTCATCATTAGTAAGTTCAAAATTTCTTCTTCTTCTTCTTCTTCTTCTTCTTCTTCTTCTTCTTCTTCTTCTTCTTCTTCTTCTTCTTCTTCTTCTTCTTCTTCTTCTTCTTCTTCTTCTTCATTGCTATACTACACTTATTTCTCAACATTCTTGAATATGCATGGAGGCAGACTGAAAAGCCAAGCCTAAAAACCAGGGTGTAAAATACTAATTATTTGCTGGCAGATGTTCATAAAAGCACATCATTTTGCATTTCAGGTAGCCAATAAGTAACATGATTTTAGCTGCTATTTAGCCATTTTTAATGAAGGATTTGCTTGCTGGGTCGGTCATTCAAGGACTTGTGCCAAGCCATGTTCTCAATGGGGTCTTGTAGTGCTTGCAAGTAAGAGTTATTATGTTCCCCCCTAATAATTACAGAAATGTGTTTATGCCAAGTTTATAAATGATAGAGTGTGCAACTCTTAAATTACCAATCTAAAATGGCTTCCCCTGTAAAGCTTCCATTATAAACTTTAAATAGATCCAGAAAGGCCATTGCTTCATCAGGAAACAGGACTATAGACAGACAGACAGACAGACAGACAGACAGATAGATAGATAGATAGATAGATAGATAGATAGATAGATAGATAGATAGATAGATAGATAGATAGATAGATAGATAGATAGATAGATAGATAGATAGATAGATAGATAGATATGTATGTATACTGCCCATCTAGTCAAAAGCTAAATTCTAGGTGGTTCACAACATAGCCAACAATTAACATGATCGACAATAAAAAGTACTACAAAAACAAAATAAAATCAATATATAGATAACATAAGATAAAGCAGTAAATCAGTAATTATAAATTGCCAATTGAACCTTAAGCATTCTATTTAAAGATGTCAAAATTGAACCAATAGTTAAAATTAGAGATGGGCACGGAATGAACACTTTTTCGTTATCGTTACCATTTGTCGTTTCCGTTACGTAACGAAACAACAAACGAAAATTGTGATGAAAATGAAACGAAACGAACAGAACCACGAAAATTGTGGTTGTTACGTTTTGTTTCCGTTAATGGCGACGCACAATGAAATGAGCTGTTTTAAACGTTAAAAAACACCCTGGACATCCGTAAAAACACAGCAATAATTATTTATATTGTCTGATAATACCTACCAGGGGGTTGGGGTCCTTAAAACTTTTGTTTTAGTCTTCTCCCATCGCGATTTATTTTTCTTTTCCCTTTAAAATGGATGTCGCCACCAGCCACAAAATGGAGGCAAGCCATGTGATGTGGGATCATGTTCAACCAATAGCATGCCCAGGTTGCAGACTGGGTGGGCAGGTCTGGCAGCCACAGAGGGCATAAAAAGCTCTGGCAGCCCCCATCCTCCTTGCAGTCTCTGGTGGGAGTTAGGGTGGGATTGCTGTCTCTGCGACTCTAGCTTCAGTCCTGCAGCCTCCCTGTGTGTGTGCATGCTGTGTCCCCTGCCCCACAGTGCGATCACTCTGCGGCTGCCTTGCACCCTGGGCAACGCCCGCCGCTGTCTTTGCAGCATCCCTGCATACCTAGTCTATACTGTGTCTCTGCCAGCATCCATTTTTTTTTAGTGTTTTCCCTCTGGTCTGGGGCATTGGGGGATGCCTGCGCATGGAAATGCTTTAAAAATTGTGCAAAAAGCGGATAGAAACGACAAACAACAAACAAAAAAAGTAACGAATTTTTTCAAAAATTTCACGACAAACGGAAATGAACCGAAACAGACCTCTCAACGACAAACGAAAAACTGAAACACAATTTTTCTGTTTCGTGCCCATCTCTAGTTAAAATCTTCAGTGGGACTACTCTTCTTCCCACATTGTAGCAAGGTAACAATGATAGCAGCAGAATTACAGGAATTTGTCATGTAATACAGCTCAAATTCATTATGATTCTGTGTTTCATAGCATTATTGAGTTAGAGGGGGTATCTGACACAACAGCTGTTCATTATCTGTTGATGCTGAAAATCCATAGCTAGATGATCCCTGACAGATGTCCATCTAATATGTGTTTTAAAGACTCCAGCGACAATGACTGTTAATCATCTGTTTTCTGGAGCATTGGGAGGAAAGCCATATCAGTGTATGGATTCATTCCCTCCAAGTTCTCTGTTCCTAGAGAGAATTGTAAAAATTTGACAGTTCATCTGAGTAAACCTCTAAAACCCAATTTGTTGTCAATTGAAATGGCTTTGCATCCCCAGCCCCGAAATAACCAGACAACACCATGGATTGGATTTTAAATTGGGCCACAAATTTATTGAACATTATAATCATTAAGAATTCTGTGAACGGTAAATTGAGAGGGCCCACCTTAGTGCAAAAATCGTTATGGCCTGGCTCACTTTGACTTTAAGGCCTTTATCATTTAGGTGAGTTCCTATCTGGAAATTGCTGTCAAAATTATTAAGCATATTTCCAAATCCTGGGAGACTAACTCCCCCAAGGCAGACATAAACAATGATAATAACCTATTATCCTATTAAAAACTCCACTAATAGTAACTAACCATAACTCAAGTTTTATTAATTTCTATTAAAAGGCTGCCCCATTCCCTTAATGGGATGTATAATTTGAACTCACCTACCACCAAAATTGTACTACCTGCCAGTTGTGACCAGTAAGTAAAGTGTCCTGCCTAATCTGGCTAGGGGAATGGGGCAGGCGAAAATGCACTGCCGACCAAGAAGCCAATCAGGTTGACAGTCAAAAATTCCCATTTGCCCCCAAAGCAACCAGCTAGTCTCATTCTCAAAACCACTAGGGTAGGAGGGAAAGACGCTGAAGAACAGGCAGAAGAGAATGGTACATTGACAAGGAGCCTTTCTAAAGGCTCCAAAAGCCCACAAATCCTGAGATCACATGAGCCGCTTCCTTTTCATTTTGGTTTCAAAATGGAGGTGCAAAGTGTCATCCCCCCTGGATTGTTAGCCCTGCAGAGCCTCCATTTACCATATCTAAATCATCATCTTAGCGAACCAACAAGCTAATATCTTGTGGGACTTTTAGATGCAAATGGACAGATACCTTAAGCATAATATACTAAATAAAACAGTAACAGAACAAAGAAATATCTGGATAATTCACCATGCAATTCCAGGGGATACCAGAGTTGAAGACAAAGAATAGGAAACATTAGCACATTGTAGTGCCCTGGCAATAGAAATAACTTGCTTTTTGGTGAAACACATACTGGTGATTGCCATAATCATTGGGGCATTGGAAAAAATGCTGCAGAATTTTAAAAACATCATAACTAGCTGCAGATATCTGAAACAACACCATAACAACAAGAACAACAAAACAGAAATATTAGGAACAGCACATATATTACATTGCTATTTAACTTATACTTAGGCTTTTGGCTAAAACCTGTGACTGTTTTAGAATGGTAGTCAAAGGTTTATGTTTTCAACTCATCATCATTGTCATAGAATTACAGTTTCCCAAACATTTTTCTTTAGTAAGCGTATATCTGATGGGTTACATAAGAACATAAGAAAAGCTTTGCTGGAACAGGCCACAACCCATCCAGTCCAACATTCTATCTCACACAGCAGCTCACCATTTGCTTCAGGGTATTCCCAAGCAGATTTCTTCACCTGACAATTCCATGCAAATGGCACTGAGAGATATCCTGCCTATCTCTCCAACCTGGAGGTTGTCCTTAGGCATCCATAATGATAGCCATTGATACCCTTGTTCTCCATGATCTTGTCTAAACCTTTCTTAAACTGTCAATGCTTACAGCTGTCACCACTTCTTCTGGCAGGGAGTTCCATAGATCAGTGATCCTCTGGGTGAAAAAGTACTTTCTCTTATTTGTTTGAGATCTAGCACCCAAAAGTTTCATGGTGTGCCCCCTAGTTCTATTTTTGTGTGATTGGGAAAACAGTTTTTCCTTATCTATTTTGTCCACACCGTGTATGCTTTTATAAACTTCAATCAGGTCACCTCTTACGCGCCGTTGTTCAAGAGTGAAGAGGACTAGCTATTGCAGCCTCAGATGGTAAGGAAGGTGTTCCCATCCACCAATCATTCTGGTTGCCCTCCTAATCCTCCTCTGGTTGCTGTCTACTTTATGTGGGAAAGCTCAGGAGGAAATGTAGAAATTGTGACGGACAGATGCAAATTCCCAGCAGATGAACCACATAGAGCATGGATAACATCCACTCCTTAACACATACCCAGCAAATTTCATTAGATGCTTTGATACAGAACCATCAAGCTTTATCTAGTCTTATCTATGTGTTTATTTGATGTATACTATATTTCTCAATGAGAGCCCCTTATGAGAAAACCTAAGTACACAGTGGACTAACAGAGACATATGAACTTAGGCATGTGAAAATCTCTTTAGATAATACTTCTCAAAGTTAGGTTGGAGTCACCCTAGGGAAGTCTTAAATTCAAAATCTAAACCATTTCATATTTCTCACCCAGTCATATTTCTCCAAGTTTAAAAAAGTAATGACTTTCCTTGAAGAAATGTTTGTGAAGAAGAATGAGTTAAGAATCTGAAAGCACTTTATGCACTAAGGGTGCTATATAAATGGTAATCAAAACAGGATTTTTGGTGATGAAACACAAAATAACTTCACTTTTATGGAGTGTTAATGCCAGATGCTTTATAAAACCCAAAACACTAGGGGCTTACTATGGAAAAGAGTCACATTTCCATCATGCTAGCATGTTGTACAGAGAGAAAAACTCAATAAAAATGGAAAGGAAAGTTGAAATAAATATTTAAGAGGATTTTCAAACTCAATGAATATAATGAGTTTGAATGGAACATCTCTGAATGAAGCATTCTCTCTATATGTGCAAATTTGAGCATTAAAGCCTTCATGCTGATTTTATATGAACAAGTCAAGATTTATATAATATAAGAATATAAGAAAAGGCAATATTTACAACTCCCCCTCAAAAAGAAAACACCATTATAGTTCAATATACTGTGTTTAAGTCATTAAATGTCCAGCAAAGAGGCAAAAGGAAGAAAAGAAATACAAAAATGCCAAAGCAAAGTTATGAATGCTTTTCAGAAATAACTCACATTGTGAGGGGTGAGAGTGAGGTAGATAAATAAGGACAAAATGGAGAATAAAGACACTCTGTGATGATCATAACAGCAACTGGGCTCCATTCCCCCCTTTCCCATTACACAAGATGGGGAAACTACTGTGCTGTGGACACATGAGGCCCTCTCAGGCTGCATTTATTATCTTAGGTCCCCTCAGGCCCCCCTCCCACCACAAGCAAAATGGAGGAAAATAGGTCTGAGTAACTGCTTTTGGAAACCTCTTGGAGCAAAAACGTACCATTCATTTTGATTAGAGATGGGGACAAAATGAAAATATAGTGCTTTGCTTTGTTTTGTTTTTCCTTTTGTTTCCTTTTGTTTCCTTATTAAACTTCCTTGGGCTCTTACCTCTCAGCTTTTCAAATTTGGAGACATTTGGGGTTCAGGGGGCCAAGTGATTAAGCTCCAAAGTGGGTCCCCCATGGAAAAAGAGGAAGAGGAAAAATGTCGTTATAACTCAAGCCTCTCTGTGCTGTGGAATACAAAGGAGGGGAGTTGATTCTATTCTGTTCTATTTTCACTTGCCTTTGGAAGCACAGGCATCAGGGCCATAAATTTTCTCTTGCTCTTTCAGAGTGTGAAACTGGGGATTTATTGCTTTATAGCTTAGCAATCCTTCCAAGCAAGACCTTGCCTCAGCTCCCCTCCTTTGCATCCCACAGCACAGAGAGGCTTGAGTGTAAAATATTTTCCTCTTCCTCTTTTTCCATGGGGGTCCCACTTTGGAGTATAATAACTCACCCCAAACCCCAAACCTGTCCAAATTTGGAGGGCTTAAAGGGAAGAGTCAAAGGAAGCTACCCAGCAAATTTGGTGCCATTAGGACGAATCATTTCATTTCTAGAGCAAAAAATGGTGGTTCATTTTGTTTAATCACAAAACGTGTTCTACCTTTTTGTTTCATAACAAAAGGTTGAAACAGCATTTCATTTTTTTGTTTTGTGCCCATCTCTGATTTTGATTCATGATTCATTATTGTCAATGAATCACAAAATGAATTTAGATTTCTATAAGAAATTAATGATACACTTAAATTATTAGCCTCAGAAATTTCCCCCACACTTTTTAACGTTGTTCACCCATCCTTAACATCATTACTTCCTCATATACCTTTTCTGCAGTGAGATGCAAACAGCTTGGAAAGGGGGTGCTGAAAACTTTTGCAAAAACAGTCCCTTCCTATGATTTTGTATGCCTCTTTGGCAATAAACTAGGGAAAGAGTAATATATTAGTGGAAAGAGAACATTATACTCCTGTGGCCAAAATAAGCAGACTTCATCCAAGTGCATGGAATTGATTGATTGATTGCATTTCTACCCTGTCCTGCCTCCAGTGAGCTCAAGGTGATGCATACAGCTCTCCTGGCCCCCACTTTACCCTGTAAAGTTTGCATTAGATCACAAAATGGATAAATTTACCCTTCTTTGGATTTGTCATACTGTAAACACCTTCATTATTGGAAAAAGGAATGAATGAACACCAATGAGTAAAACATGAATACCACTACTTTAAATTTACAAAAAATTGGACTCAAACCTTCCTTGGGCACTATTTCTGCTTAAATGAAAAACAGATGGCCACGGACTTGCACAACACTGGCTGTTTGTCTCAAATACAGAGATGAGCACCACCCCTAGATTTGGACATGACTAGCATGCATGTGTGTGGGGAACATTTACCTTTACCTTTTTAGACCCTAGGTGCCTGGGGAGAACTTTCCTGGGAGGTGCTATTTGTGGATGCATAACCAGACATCAAAATTCCAATATCTTGGAGGGATTGTAGAGGAGGGTCATGGGGTTCTTCCCTCTAAATTTGGCATCTCTTGGTGCCTTGGAGACCATTATATATCTCAGTGAATTAACAAATAACACATTTCTAAAAAAATGTCAATTCATATTCATCTCAGGATACGACAACAAATTTTGATGAATTGGCCAAGTTCATCAGAAAACACAATCTGTTTCTCCATCCATCTCCATCTCCATCTACAACAGATAAAATTAGAGCTTGGGAAATGCTGTTTTTAAGGGAATTTGTTGTGCAACTCAGCAGAGTACTGTGTTACATTTAAGGTTATAACTTTAAATGAACTTGCTCCAGTACTTGCTACTTTTAGTCAAAGAAGTGGGAATCTATCCACATGTTTTGTGTGGGTTAGAAACATGTTTACTTTCCCAAAATAAGAAGAAAAATTAGCAAGGAAATTTTGAACTTTTTTAAAAAATCCAGTCATTCATTTATTTGGAAATAGGCTGTTATATCTATTTTGCTAAATATTTCAATTTTAAAGCAAACTTATTTTATGTGAAAATTTGAACATTGGTTAATTTGCCCAAGTGACATTTGTAAATACTCTATTTTATTTTCCTTAAGCATCACACACTAATCTATTTAAAGTTATTCCTTCTCACTGTCAAGTTCTGTACTATGTAAATGTTCTACATGATGGCTGAAATCCTATTGTCCAGTTAAGGAAATGGTGTAACTTATAGGAGATAATTGTTGTAAATTAAGAAATCTCTATAGAATTTATCTGTTGAATGCTTAGCCACATGATTCAGTAGGCAAAATATATTATCTACAGCAATTTCTTAACTTAGAGCAATTTGCTTCTGAAAGTTGTCCCACTTGCATATCTGTGCAACAGAATTTCAGCCTGTATGCTAGTCTGTCCCTGTTAATAACTTTGAAGAAGTAAAGTGTTTCAGCTACCTATATAAAATCACTTGGTGGCTTTCAGATTTTAATTCACATGGGTTGTTCAAGGTTATTTCAATGTTTAATGAAAACCAAAACAGTGTGTTTATGCTTTGTTTTTAACAATGAAGACAATGTGTGTTCATTACGCTACTGCTGAGACAATGGGACTTGTATATTGAGCATGGTTTCTAAACAACTAGCTCACAGGCAACAATATGGTGGGAAGTAACACCTCTGCAGAATAATTGCTTGGCATGGAGATTTTTATGCCACCATCTCCAGATGTTCTAAATTCAATGCACACTCAAATAGCTATTTTCTTATTTCACAATTCATTCCATTTTATGAGTCAACGTGGTTCTTGTACATCTCTAAATATCTGTGAGAATGGCAGATGGATGTTGATTGAGCATATAATGTCACCTTCACATGTGTTTAAATTAGTGAGGAATGAAGTGTATAATACACTTGTGTATTTGATACATTCTTTAAATAGTGCCAAACAAACAGCTTCTATGGCCTCTTTTGCTCCTTTAAACATCAGTTTATCTCTTTGACATTTTCTGATGCCACTTGGTCAAAAGTAGTGGATGATATGTATATGGATGGTGGCCCCTTTGCAGCATATGAGCTGTACTATGAAGCTTTGTAAACTGGTTCTATGAAGCCTGGTAAACTGAAAGGAGCAGGATGAATGCCAGCTGTTGCTACGTTATACATTAATGGTGTCACACAGCTAGAAAATTGAATTCAGACTTTGATTTGGTGATTTGGGAAAGTCTGATTCAGTTTTGATTGATACAGAGGCTGCCCAGTTCAACTCAGGACTCAATCCAACGTTCACTTTAGAAATCTGGAGTTTCTGATATTTTGTGGATTATATAAATCAAGTAATGGCTGTATGTCAAACAGTAGCTATTTCCCCCTGTGCTTTCCAGAATGAATGAAATGTGCAGACATAGGCTGAAATTCAAAAATATAAAGTTTCACTATCTACACCTAATCCAAGTTGAATCAGATGCTTTCTAACTGAATTGGGATATTTAAGATTCTACCTCCTCCATCCTGCAGTACCCAAAGACTTGTCCAGGTCTAAAAGGATCCTACAGTAGCCTAGAAATCATAGGAGATGGGGTTTTGTAACCTTCATTGACAAAATACAGTAATGGTTGAGGACACTGTCAGGTTCACATCGCAGGGGTTTACCATTGCCAGATTTTTGCTGGTGTATTACTTTTTTAGAGGGGAAACATTCCTTCTTATAGGCAAATAGGTGCAGGAGATTTTATACAATATTTTTCATTTTTGTTTATTGAGGGACAGGACTTGACCCACAAACATGATACTGCATGAAAATCCTTCAGTGTACCAGCAGTATACTGCACAAGCTCTTCAGCTCTTCCTCTATATTCTGATATGAAAATACTTCAAAGTACCAGCAGCAGACTGCACATGGTTATTTTGTGACTCATAGAACAGTTTGACCCAACTAGCAAGCTCTTCTGGGACTCCATTATGTCACATTGCATACCATGTGAGACTTGGTCAAACTCTTTCTTGAAGTCAAGGAATGCTGCATGCATTGGTTTCTGTTTCTTCCTGTGTTTTTCAAGTAGAAGCCAGGTAGCATGGATTGCGTTTATCATTCCACAGTTCTTGATGAAGCTAGCTTGACTGACACTTAGTTGGACTATGGTGCAGATTTGTGTGTCAATGACGTGCTCAAAAATTTTAAGAGTATGTGAAAGTAAACTACTTAGTCTGTAATTGGTGCATTCTGCAGGGTTCCCTTTCTTTTTCTAGATGGGCACTGTTGTGCTATGTTGCCAATCATCAAGCATCTTCTTCTCCAGCATAATCTGGTTAAAGAGCACCATCAGCCAGTTGCAGGGATTCCAGTGTTGTGATCTGCTTCATTGCCACAGCAACTTCATCAGATGTGATAGGTTGCACAAGCCCTAGAACTGGAGGAAAATATGGGATCAGTGAGTGTTAGAATATTTTCATGGAGAATTTCTCAAAGTAATTCTGCCAATGCTTTGTTGCCTTGACATGATCATTGATCAGCTTTCCATTATCATCTTTGACTCTATGGATTTTCTCAATATCCGGTGTATGCACAGAAGCAGTGGATGTACCACTTTGTTATTACAATGTCAGTCGGCATCATGTCACTTGACTCCTGTCACAGCATTACAAAACCTCTGTGATACAGCAATACCAACACCATTTCATGTCTCGGGTCTGCCATAATAGATGACCTTGCAAACATGGCCAATATTGCAAGATTTCCTTCAGCTCCATCTTGTCTCCTGAAAGGCGCAGATGCCAACTCACCACTGTTTGAGTACAGTTGCAAGCTCAGTTGCTCTCCCAGTAATCATGCAAATAATGATGGTCACAATATGGACTTGGACTCCCTTACTTGCATCTCAACACCCTCCTAGTGTTGTGAACCCTTGCCCATTTTTCATGCAGCCTGACCTGTGCCTGGGTATATCACTTCCACATACTTAAAGGATAGCAAGTATGGTTCAATTCAAGAAAAACCTTTAAAATTAACAGCTCAGAATATGTAATTTTAAATTAAGGGGAACAAGCTAAAACTTTTTTTATAAGCCACAGACAAATAAAAAGGGTTTGCCCTTGTCCATAAACTTGTCACATCCTCATCCTCATCCTCATCCTCATCCTCATCCTCATCCTCATCCTCATCCTCATCCTCATTATTATTATTATTATTATTATTATTATTATTATTATTATTATTATTATTATTATTATTATTATTATTATTATTATTATTATTGTTGTTGTTGTTGTTGTTGTTGTTGTTGTTGTTGTTGTTGTTGTTGTTGTTATACCCCACCCCTCTGTCCACTCTGGGTGGCTTGCAACAAAAAAAGCTGCCTAACTGTCAAATCTCTGGTTAGGTAAGGAGGCTAAGGAATTTTAAATGCTATACATAAAACACACACCAACATACATGCCACAGTCAAAATATATAATCGAAGCCTGCTCAAGAAGTGATGTTTTCTTCAGAGATACATTATCCAGAAGTCAGATATAATTGAACCTCCAAGGAGCAAAACACATCAGTTGGAATATGGTTCACCCACATGGACTGAACAGCTTGTACATGTCCCTGCTGATTTTCCCACCAGCTACTCTGAGGAAGCTATGGGAGACATCTGGTGCTCCGAGTATGGCAGGGCAGCACTCCAAAAGATTAACAGAAATTCTGATATTCCCTCATGCAATTGGGCTGTGAAGTTAAATTTAAAAACAAATATCAAGTAAAGAGCAACAATATACGAACAATAGTTTTTGTACATTTCTTCCTGTTCATCCAAAAATGATCCCACAGTACTCATGGAAGAGGAAGATCTAGGCATGTCTTGCAGTCTAGTCTCAGGAAAATGATATCAAAGGGAAATTGCCCATTTTTCAAAATGACAAAGAGTTATAATTACAATAAGCAACTACTTCTGAAAATAAGTAATTTTAAAAGAATTTTTTCAATGTCAGAACTCCTAAGATGCCACTTAGTTAGTGGCTTCCTGTCCTAAAATGGGATGTGCTTTTTAAAAAAATACAAACTTGTGTACATAATTTGTTTTAAATTAAACAACATTGATCAGGGGACATGGCATGACATACCCTTAGTATGTTTCCCTAGATTTTGAGTGGAACCTGTTCTTTATTATATGTACATAGAATTTCAATCAAGCCTACAAGGCTCAGAATGCGATTGTACAGTAACCCCCCCATCTATCACAGAGGTTAGGGACCTACCCGGCCCGTGATCATTGAAAATCCATGATATGCGGATGCAGGTTGGGTGGGGGGCACAATTTTAAACATTGCACACCGCTTCCCAGCACCTGGGGGTGCAGGCGAGCAGCGCACAATCTTTAAAAAGGGCTGTCAGCCACGGAGTTGAGCACTCGGCTTCACGGCCGAAAGCCCTTTTAGCATTGTGCACCACTCACCTATCCCCCTAATTTGGAGACATTAGTCTTCATTGGAGTGTGTCCTTAAATAGAATGGAAAGAGAATCAGGATTAATAGATGCAGACCAATTGCCAAACACACACACACACACACACACACACACACACACACACAGAGGGTGGGGAAAGAGAGAGAGAGAGAGAGAGGAAGAGAGAGCTCCAGAGAGGCAGAGAGAGAGGGAGAGAGATTTTGTTTGCTTAGCCAGAGTCACTACTTTGGTGGAAAGGAAAATGCTCACAATAATTTAAATGTTACAGAGTATTTAAAAATGACATGAACTGTGGGCATTCACAATAACAAATAGGAAAACCTTTATACCACCTTTGTTAGCTAACATTTGAAAACCAAATGAAGCAAATGAGGATGAAATAATGCACCAGATGGAGGAGAAAATGCACAGCCATCAGGGAATAACTATTGTGCTTTATCTGTCATTCTATTGAAAGTATGTCCTTAACAGCAATTAAATGTGGGTGCAATTTAAAATGGCTATGGTGATAACATATAAAGGCAAAATAAACCCTATTTTTACTTCATTGTTCAATCCTGCTGGGAAAAAAAAGAACTATAGATAAGATCAGGATTAGACTGAGTCTGATAAACTTAACAGTAGCCATGAATTCAATATACACATTGAGTTATAAAAAAATGCCCAGTATAAGACCAGAGTTAAGGCTATCTCAGGATGGAACCACATCAGCAAGGGAAATACAAATTTGGATGTACACACACACACACACACACACACACACACACACACACACACACACACACACACAGAGAGAGAGAGAGAGAGAGAGAGAGAGAGAGAGAGAGAGAGAGAGAGAGAGAGAGAGAGAGAGAGAGAGAGAGAGAGATTAATATATTCATATTAACATGCAATTGCAAATTATTGATCTGAGGCAGATCTTGATCTCACAAGAAAAGAAGTCCAGTTGCCATGACTCAGCTTCTGGAACACGTACTTGCAAATTACCTGATTTGAAATGTTTATACTCATCCTGTCATTGGGAGAGATCCATTATGCATATGAGTTCTAACTAATTTTCTAATTTGGAGACATTAGTCTTCATTGGAGTGTGTCCTTAAATAGAATGGAAAGAGAATCAGGATTAATAGATGCAGACCAATTGCCAAACACACACACACACACACACACACACACACACACACACACACACACACACAC
Source organism: Phrynocephalus forsythii (assembly GCA_029282475.1). NCBI lineage: Eukaryota > Metazoa > Chordata > Lepidosauria > Squamata > Agamidae > Phrynocephalus > Phrynocephalus forsythii. The sequence continues at coordinate 30,335,848 of JAPFRF010000003.1, read as the reverse complement.
ACACACACACACACACACACACACACACACACAGAGACAGAGAGAGAGAGAGAGAGAGAGAGAGAGAGAGAGAGAGAGAGAGATTTTATTGCTTAGCCAGAGTCACTACTTTGTTGGAAAGGAAATGCTCACAATAATTTAAATGTTACAGAGTATTTAAAAATGACATGAACTGTGGGCATACACAATAACAAATAGGAAAACCTTTATACCAGCTGTTAGCTAACATTTGAAAACCAAATGAAGCAAATGTGGGAAATAATGCACCAGATGGAGGAGAAAATGCACACCAAGGGAATAACTATTGTGCTTTATCTGTCATTCTATTGAAAGTATGTCCTTAACAGCAATTAAATGTGGGTGCAATTTAAAATGGCTATGGTGATAACATATAAAGGCAAAATAAACCCTATTTTTACTTCATTGTTCAATCCTGCTGGGGAAAAAAAGAACTATAGATAAGATCAGGATTAGACTGAGTCTGATAAACTTAACAGTAGCCATGAATTCAATATACACATTGAATTATGAAAAAAAAATGCCCAGTATAAGACCAGAGTTAAGGCTATCTCAGGATGGAACTACACAGCAAGGGAAATACAAATTCACTTGCATTCACTCATTGTGAAGTCACACCAGGGAATTTGGGTCTGTTGGGTTTAAGTGGCTGCACAGGGAGACAGGAGCAAAGCCTTGTTCACTGGTAGCATTTTCAGAAGTGCTGTCTATTCCTCGTGCAGGACCCACCAGGCAGGCAGAACTCAGAAGCCTTAATGTGTGGATGAGGTGATGGTGTCGAGAGGAGGGCTTCAGATTTGTCAGGAACTGGAGAACATTTTGGGACAAGCCAAACCTATTCAGGAGGGACTGGTTGCAGTTGAATCATGATGGGACCAGATTACTAGCACTCAACATCAAAAAGGCTGCAGAACAGCTTTTAAACTGATAACTGGGGGAAAGCAGACAGGAGCTGAGTGGCATCCAATTTGGAACACCTCATCCCCATGGAATGAGGTTGGAGAGGGTAGAGAATCACATAGAGATGACACAGCATGTATTAGCACTGGGAGAATAATGGAATGTGATAGTTTGTCTACTGAAAATAAAAGCTGTGGGGGCGAGGAGAACAAAGCAGCAGCCGTTGTTGGGGGACCCACTGTACAGGTGCTTCTACGCCAATGCTCAAAGCCTCCAAGCAAAGATGGGAGAACTTGAATATTTGGCAGCTAGGGATAACATTGATATAATAGCCATAACAGAAACCTGATGGAATGTAGAGAACCAGTGGGATACATCAATCCCAGGCTGTAAACTCTATAGAAGGGATAGACAGGGGCGGGTTGGAGGGGGAGTGGCCATCTATGTCAAAGAAGGGGTAAAATCCAGCATAATGGAGCTTGATAGAGGGTCTGACTCCACCATAGAATCACTGTGGGTTAAACTACCAGGTACAAGGAGCGATGTGATAGTTGGAGACTTTGAGATACAGGAAGCTGGACTAGATGGGCCTTTGGCCTGATCCAGCCTGGCTCTTCTTATGTTCTTATTAGAGATGGGCACGAATAAAAAAAATGGCTTTTCGTTTGTCGTTTGTCATTTAGGGGGTCCGTTTCGTTTCGTTTCCATTTTTTGCGATTTTTTGCAAAAAATTCATTTCCGTTTTCTTTCATTTCGTTACCGTTTTGTTACCATTTATTTCAATTTTTGTGATTTTTTTAGCTTTTAAAGCAGTTCAATTTATTGCCGTAACGAAACGAAATGGACGACAAAGTTTCTGGTGTTTCTGTTCGTTTCGTGCTCATCTCTAGTTCTTATGTTCACTGCTTGCTTGCAGTTCTATTTATAGCCATTCAGGTGGTACTATTACAAAGACCTGCCTAGAAAACTGTAATAAGACTTTTTTTCTTTAGTCCCTCAATTTCCTCATCTTCTTATATATATATATTTAAAAAACGGCTGACAGAGATAATCTATGCTCTTAAATCGTAAGCAAACATACAAATACCAGGCAGTATTGCCTACAGAGGAGCAGCTGTAAAAAACAGGAGAGGAGAAGAACTTGTCCACAGAGAGAATCTTTGCTGGAAAGAGTGTGCACTCACACTGCTGTTTCTCTCTGTGTGGCTTGTCGTCCTTCATAAAGAGGGAATGTGCTTCAGAAAAGCACCATTTACTGCAGTTTGTGCCTCTAATTCATCCTCCCTTTCTATATTAGTTCAAGTGACTACATGTCTGAACTGATATCAATGGATCCATTTAATAATAATAATAATAATAATAATAATAATAATAATAATAATAATAATAATAATAATAATAATAATAATAATAATAATAATAATAATAAAACCTGCAAATCAGCCCACTGAGAAACCGCAGTATTTCCCACATTTTTAATCAATGGGGCCGCTTCCGCATCTCGGCTCAGAAATTCAACAAGGAAATTAGAAGTGAAGGATGATGCTTTAATAGATGTGCTCCATGCTCATAATTATGGTGTGCAATGTTACAAATTGTGCTTATTTGAGTGCCCATGCACCTCCACTACACTTGCTCTTCCAGGCCAAGTACAGATGGTGAAGATGGAGGTGGTTTTTGTTTGTTAGTTTTTGTTTTTGAGAAGTAAAGATATATCACATTCTTTGCACATTATTGCTTTATCAGTGTTACTACATTGCTAAATGACTATTTTCTGGGTTGACCCATACCTGTGTGTTGCATGTAATCAGTAGTAATCTGGGTATAAATGTTAGAAAGAAGATGTGAGTTGGTGTCCATTCCCATACCACCATACCAAAAGCCATGCTATATAGCAGCAGCTCCAACCAACCACTACTTTATAGGAATGAATAGAATCTCTGTGTGGAAAGAATATCCTTCAAATCTTTAAGCTGGTCTAGAAAGACACAATGGCATGGCTGGTGGCATCAAGATCTGCTGAAGAGTTGCACAGAAATTCAACAAATAAAGTTGTTTATAATACCCTTTACAATAAATGCTATATCTGTTAAGTTTCTACTTCATCATGCAGCTGTTAAAAAAACCTCATCCAGGAAATTTGAAAAATGAGTTTGGAGTGAAGCCTGAGTTTCAGTGAGGCTTGTTGGACCATGGTTTGCTTTTTCATTCAGATGGGATGTGGCAGCCAGGAAAGCCAATGCGATTCTTGGTTGCATCAACAGAACGATAGTGTCTAGATCAAGGGAAGTGATAGTCCCACTCTATTCTGCTCTGGTCAGACCCCACCTGGAGTACTGTGTCCAGTTCTGTGTACCTCAGTTTAAAAAGGATGTTGACAACCTTGAGCGGGTGCAGAGGAGGGTGACCAGGATGGTTGAGGGTCTGGAGGAAATGTCTCATGATGAATGGCTTAGGGAACTGGGAATGTTTAGCCTCTCTAAAAGAAGGCTGAGGGGAAATATGATAGCTATGTTTAAATATTTGAAAGGATGTCATATTGAAGAGGGAACAGGGTTTTCCATGGCTTCAGAGATTAGGACTCGAGGCAATGGTTTCAAACAATAGGAAAAGAGATTCCATTTGAACATTAGGAAGAACTTCATGACAGTTAGAGCTGTTCGGCAGTGGAATATGCTGCCACAAAGGGTGGTTGAGTTTCCTTTGGAGGTTTTTAAGCAGAGGCTGGATGGCCATCTGTCGAAAATATTGTGATGGGCTTCCTGCATGGCAGGGGGTTGGACTAGATGGACCTTGTGGTCTCTTCCAACTCTATGATTCTATGATTCTATGAAAAACAAATGTTCAGCAGCACACAAGGAGCTTTTTGGCCCTAACCCGTCTGCCTCTGATTCTATGTCTGCAGGGTGATCAGTTTGAAGGGGGGCATTTTGCATACATTGGGGCTCTCCATCTGAATTAGAACCATGGAAAATGAGGCTTCTATGTTTTGTGGAGATCTCCCAGAGACAGGGGAATTTATCTCCATCAGATCTGTAACTCTGTGTAGAGGGCAGTGGAAGAGATCATGGAAGACATGAGTCTAAGGTCTTCCCTTTCTGATGTCTGTGAAGATTGTCAATCATCCAAGTGAGGTCATCCAGAAGCTGCATCATGGCAACTGGATTTGTTTTCTTCTTAGATAGAAATGTTTCACTACTCATCCATGTAGATTCTTCAGACTGAGGGGGAAGGTTGGTTTCAGTTCACCCTGGTCTGAATAGGCCCATCAGAGGGATAAAGGCCAGGGGTATGTTAATAGGTGTTGGAAGGGCTGCAGAGGTGTGACTCTCTCTCTCTCTCTCTCTCTCTCTCTCTCTCTCTCACACACACACACACACACACACACACACACACACACACACACACACACACACACACACACACACACACACACGACTAAAGAAGCTACTTGGATGAGTCATGAAACATTTCTTTCTAAGAAGATAATAAAACTAGTTGCCATGACTTAGCTTCTGGATAACCTCACTTTCAAGTATTGCACACCATTATATCCTTGCTACTCCCCTTGAAAATGAATTCAAACATTGAGATAGAGTTTGCCCTTGGAAGGCAGAAATATCATCCTGGGCATTGGCAACTCTTTTACTCTGATACTCAGTCACCAAGTCACCATGTGCAATTAGATGAAATAGCAGGATCTGCTGCAGTGCCTCAGTTGAGAGACCAGCTACCATTTGGTGCCTCCTCATGTAACTGTAGTCTTTTATCTATCTGCCTGTGACAGAGAAAGGAAAGTGATGGGACAAGGAGTCTCTGTGTTATTCCACCTGAGAGGCCAGATGTCTCTTATCCCTTCTTTATACCAACCACCCATTATGAATTTACTACAATTGGTAGTCCCAACTTGACCAGACCTTGAATGAATAGGATTTACATGAGTTTGATTTAAAAATCCCATGGATTCAATACATCTATCATAGCTAAGGCTAGTCTTTGGACTTAGCATTTGTTAGAGCAACTGTCTTTGGAACTCTCATCCACCAGAGTTGCAATTGTTCCTATCTCGCCTGGGTTTAAGAAGGCAACTGAAGACCTGGTCGCTTTCTCAAGCATTTCAATAGTTTCCCTCTAATCAAGTAATGTATGTATCCCTTTTGCTGGCAGCCCACCATTGTTCTTCCTTTTTCCTTGTGATTCCTATAGCTATGTTTGGAGCCCCTTTTTCTTCACTGTTGTTTTATTGTTTTTATTATTGTTCTATATGACTGTGTGTCCTATTAGCCACCCAGAGTAAATAGATAAATATATTTGATTGTTTGTCTTTTTTACATGTTTCCTTTCTCCTGACAGCAGGACTCAAAGCAGTTCAGAATATTAAAAGGAATAAAATGTAAAACATCATAAATTGGAGATTTAAAAACAGACTACATGGAAATTAAAATACATTAAACAGGGAAATGGATAGTGGATCTGTGTCCCTTTTGGTTTGACTAGACCTCTCAGCTGCTTTTCACACTATAGACCATGGCATCCTCCTGACTTGTCTCTCTGAAATGGGAATTGGGGGCACTGCATTAAAGTGCCTCCAGTCCTTCCTGCAGGATAGAATGCAGAAATTGGTGTTAGGTGATTCATGTTCGACATCACGGCCTCTGACCTGTGGAGTTCCCCAGGGTTCTGTGCAGTCTCCTATGTTATTTAACTGCTATATGAAACCATTTGGGGAGATTATCAGGTCTTTTGGGGTTAGGTGCCACCAGTATGCCAATAATACTCAGCTCTACCTCTCATTACCTCTGGACTTTAAGGAAGGTACTATCTCAAATTTACATGCACGTTTAGCTATGTAATGAACTCTATGAGAATGAACAAAATGAAACTAAACCCAGAAAAGACAGAGGTGATCCTGGTCAGTCGAAAGGGAGAACAAGGGATAGGGATGCAACCTGTACTGGAAGGGGTCACCCTCCAATTGAAAAATCAGGTACACACATTGGGGGTGCTCTTGGACTCATCCTTGTGCTTGGATGCCCAGGTCACAGCTCTGGCCAGGAGCACATTTGTACAATTAAGGCTAGTATGCAAGTTATGCCCCTTTCTTGAGAAGCCAGCTTTGGACACAGTGACACATGCCCTAGAGACATCCTGGCTGGATTGTTGTAATGCACTGTATGTGGGGCTACTGAGGAAAAGTCTCAGGAAACTTCAATGGGTGCAAAATGCAGCAGCCAGTCTGCTGACTGGGGTGGGTTACAGAGATCACATTACACCCCTATTAAAACAGCTCCACTGGCTGCCAATCAGTTATCGAGCACAATTCAAGGTGCTGACCTTGACCTACAAAGCACCATATGACCTAGTGCTACTTCAAAGATTGAATCTCACAGTATGAACCCACTCGGGTGTTAAGGTCATTGTGGGAATCCCGTGAAAAGGACTTCTCGACTGCTGCACCCAGACTCTGGAACTCCCTCCCACTAGAGGCCAGGACTGCCTCATCTCTGTTGTCCTTCCAGAAATACGCAAAGACCTTTCTATTCAGGCAAGCTTTCCCTGAATGATGGACTACCATGTGTATTTTATATGAGTTCACATAGACTTTGTGTTTATGACTACTTATAACCATGTTGCTTTAATGTAATGTTGTCTATTAATGCTATAAGATGTCCCTCAATTCCTTGTTCTCAAATACTTGAACATGTCTTAATTGTACTGGACTATTAGTGTAAGCTGCCTTGGGTCCTTTTCCAAGGAGAAAGGCAGGGCAAAAATACTGTAAAATAAATAAATAAACAAATTTAAGTAATTAAAAGCAAGGAAACATTAATGCTATCTTAACTCTAAGGCAGTGTTTCCCAACCTGGGGGTTGGGACCCCTTTGAGGGTTGAACGGCCATTTTATAGGGGTCACCATGAGCCAGAGGGGAAAAAGGCACAAACAGCTTGGGTCTGGAGGAGGGGGAGGAAGGGGGGAAAGTTACAGCTTGATTGGTTGGAGGGGATGTCAGTCAATGGCACTGGAGGCTGCAATTGGCTGAGGGTGCCTATAGAGTGAAGTTCTCTATGGCACCTGTGGCAGTGGCCTCTTCCAAGCAGGGCAAGGGGTCATTACATCATGAGGAACTGTATTAAAGGGTTGTGGCATTAGGAAAGTTGAGAACCACTGCTCTAAGGAGTTCCAAGATACAAGCATGATTGTCAAAAGCCTTCCTGAAATGGTTTGTCTTCAGCTGTTGGTGGAAGGACAAAAGGGAGGGGATTACCGTGATCTCTCTCTCAATCTCTCTCTCTCTCTCCCTCTCTCATCTCTCATTTAATAATATGGGAGCTACCACACGTCATCTCTCATTTAATAATATGGAAGCTACCATAATATTACTAAGAAGGGGAGCCTGAATCTCTTTGTTTTCTCCCTGCTACCTACCCCATTTTTTTTTAAAGGAAAGGAGGATCATGTCATTTCGATCATATATCCACAAGCGCAAAATGTTTTGTTTTTAATGTGCATATATTGCTCAGGAATAGACATGGGCACAACCAGAAAAAATGACGTTTCGAGTTTTCATTTGTCGGAACGGGTCCGTTTCAGGTTGTTTCTGTTTGTTGTGAATTTCTTCAAAAATTTGTCATTTCCGTTTGTCGTTTGTCATTTCCACCGTGATTTAGCGTGATTTGACTTCCCAGGGCATAGGGGCGTCCCGCAATCAGGGCCGGCACTAGGTGTTTTTGTGCCCTAGGTGGCGGGCGGGGTGGGGGGGCAGGTGGTGGGGGGAGGTGCGGGTGGGCGGGGGTGGCAGGGGGCCATGGGCAGGCAGTGGCAGCAGCCGGGGGAGGGGCGGGCGGGCGGCAGGGGCGGGGGGCCATCGGCAGGCGGCGACAGCGGGCGGGTGAGTGGGCGGGTGGTGGTGCGGGCGGATGGGCGAGTGGGCAGTTAGGATATCACAGAAGATCTGTTCTTGGCTTGCACCCCAAATGTGTGTGCAAGCAAATTGAAGTTGGGGAAATAGAAAATAAATGGTACTATATAATATATTTTTAAAATAAATCCACACCTCCCACTCCCAGTCGAACCTCCCCCTTTATCCAATATCAGAAAAAAATCCTCAAACTGCCAGAGAAGAAATAAAGAATAAACTGCTATTCCCTTCAGCAGACAAAGCTGCAGGGAATCAAAGAAATTATTTTCTAAATTTAATTCCTTCCCTGCCTGCCTAACGTAAATCCTAAAGCCTCCAGCCTCCCTCCTCAATCTCGATCGGATCACACCAACACCAGCAGCCAGCCATCCTCCCTCAACCACATCCATACACCCGACTGCGATTTCTGGAAGGTGCCTCGGCTTTTTATGCCCTCCGAGACATCCAGAAGTGTCAGTCAAAAACTTGGTGATGCCATTGGTGGAATGGTTCAAAAAATTTGCATGGTCCCATCCCATGCCCATCCCAAATGGGCAGGTCTAAAAAATAAAAAATAAAATAAAATAAAATAAAATAAATACAATGTTTTATTGCTATAAAAACCCATTGCTGCTACTATAAAAATTCAGGCATTTAAAATAAATAAATTTCACATGTTTCTGTGCTGATTTGGTGTGTTTTTTGACCATGATTTCAAAAGAAAAATTGCAGTCGCCATTTTGGTCCCCCCCCCACTGCATGTCATTGCGAGACGACAAGGATGACCCCCCCCCAGCCTGTTGCAAACAGCCCAGGACAGGATAAGAGGGGGAAAATGCTGGGGACCCCCAGAAACCACACCTCTGGCAGGTGGCAAAGCCTCAGGCAGGTATATTTTCACCTGCTTTTTTGGCCGGGAGTCGGGTTTTCTTAAAAAAGCTTTTGAAAACTTGTTCTGTGCTTCACATCGCGCAATCGCCGCGATGCCACAAACAGAAACAAAAAACCCGACCAATTTTTTCTTTTTTCGGTTCGAGTTCGAGTTCTGACGGCTTAATTATCGTTACCGTTTCCGTTACATAACGGAAACGATAACCGAAAACGGAAACGACAATTTCGCCAAATCGTGCCCATGTCTACTCAGGAACATTCATGTACTTTATCATGGACACATCATTTTCTTCAACATATTGCTCCTTTTTCTTCTTTCCCAGAAAACCCATGGTGCTTCAGGCAGCATTAAATGTGAAGCACAGAATTATACCCAAATAAGTTTTATAGCACTTGTCTGAAGTTCTACCTAAGCTATAGAAAGCCTATAGCATGCCTTTATTAAGAGAACATAAAAGAGTAAGGAAATTATGTGCTGATTCGTTCAAAACCCTTCTTAATTAGCTTTTCAAAAACCTCAGTTAGGAAGGGTTCCTTTGTCGTCAGCAGAGATTTTAATGTTGCAGGGGAAAGGAATTACTGGGTTTGTTTTAAAGCAAGTAAAATGATGTTTTTCCTTGTTTGTGTTACAACCCTATAATAACTTAGTATAATCACAGCAGCAAGCAGTGAAAAAGACAGAAAATGAACAAAACCTGCCAAGTCCACATTAAGTCATTGCAATGAATTCTTCTAGCACTGACTGCACCCATTCAGGTTCCTCTGTCCTATATAGACAGATTATATTTACCTCAGTGCCTGAAGAAAATGCTCCCAAATCCAGAGGCCTTAATATGGGAAAGTTAATAGACATTTTGAAATACAAGTGTTAGTATATGATTTTTAAATATATATATCATTTCACCACGTTCCCTTTCCAATTGAACAACCAGATAGCTCAAGCTGTCTCGAAAAGAAGCTATTCACACTTTCCATCTTGCTAGCTCATTTAGATTCAAGGTACGAACCAGAAATGCTATTTCTTTCCTTGAGAGAGCAGGGGGAAAATTGAGAGGGCTTTAAGAAAAGCACCGTGAATGAGTTTTTCTATAGAAAGTTTTCAACTCTCTATAAGTAGCAGCTTAGTACAGTGGGGAGGATGGGGAAGGAGATGCCATTTCAGACAGTAAAATATCTTGGAGCAGCCCTGCTCTGATGCTTCACGCATGTTCTCTGGAACATGTTTTGGGACTGGGGGATGCAGAAGAAGAATATGATCTGAAGGATGGGGTATCCTTTGACCCACACAGAGGGGGGGTGACCTCATACCCCAAAGCACTATTCAGATCACAGAACTTCAACGGCCCCTGCCTGCTCACATCTCCCCTCTTTTAAAGTCACATTGCCACCCCACTCCTACTTGAGACATTTGTGTTCAAAATCTCAGTAAAATATTAGATGGTTAGTGGAAGGGTAGTTGGGAAGGACAAACCCCTTTAGGCCACAATGTACACATACATTAGAGCTGTTCTGATTAAGCTATTCATCACCCATGAGGTCTCTCGCAATTGCACCAAAACTGATCTGTAATTTGATTGCCTTGAGCACAATCCCTACTTTTCAGGTGTCAACCTGAGCTTTGGAAAATTCTTCCACTATGAGAAGTCGTCACACCTTCAGTAGCTCAGACACATTACAGACAGACCCATAGTTTCTCTCCAAAGTCATTTTCCACAGTGGGAATATCAGGCTCAATTTTTTAAACACTATTGCCTACAGTGAAGAGTTTATTTAGTCCTCCCATTATCACTGCTATATACTATCAAATCACTTACAGCAACCCAATGAATTAATGACCCCCCCAAAGGTCCTATCATTAACAGTCTAGCTCATGTCTTGTGATCTAATGCCTGTGGCTTCCTGTAATCAATCAATTCATCTCATGTTAGTTCTTCCTCTTGTCCCATTGCTGTCAATTATTCTACTGTTATCCTCTTTTCTAGTGAATCTTCTCACAACATGTCAAAAAGTACCTCATTTAGCCATATCAGCTTGCACTGAGAGTCCAGCCAGGATTTGATCTGCAACCCCAGTTCTTCAGCTATTGAAGCCAAATATTTATATGCAATTTCTCCATAAGTTCCCAGGATATGATCTGGGGGGCTCTGGTGTAGCCTGCACATTCTCATTTATGAACTATTTTGACCCATGACGTCACCAACCTTGTCAGGGCACCTGATGCTTCTAAGATCCATTCCACAGCCATTTTCTGCAAAGCATTGATGTATGGTGGAACCCTCTATGCAGCATCCTTTCCTCCCCGATACTAAACATTCTCCAATTTTTATTTTAGCTGCATGCTGAAGATCTCCAGGCCCACTAGAATGTCGCAGGTGCGCTTGCTCCGAGTGGGCACACCCAGGGAGGTGCAGAAGTCACTCACGCAGAGCCGTGCATTCTCCGTGGTGGGCCCCTTGCTGTGGAACCACCTTCTGAGTGAGCTGCGCCTTGCACAGTCCCTGCCCACCTTCAAAAAAGTGCTTAAAACCATGATTTTTAGGGAGGAATTTGGTGACCTTTTAATTTAATTTAATTTAATTTAATTTAATTTAATTTAATTTAATGGGTTTTTTGTTTTTGTTTTTTTTTCTTCCCCGCCTTCTTGACGTTCTTTGCTGAGGGTTTCCCCCTTTTTCTTTGCCTCTATTTGATTTTTTGTGTATTTTACTGTCAATATTAATCCTGTTGTAAATTGCCCAGAGTTCCATTGGAAGATGGGCAGTATAGAAATAAATAAATAAATAAATAAATAAATAAATAAATAAATAAATAAATAAATAAATGTACCTATTTCAGCAAGACTTCCTAGTATCTTACATCTTACCTTGGAGTTTTCTGTCACAGTGATAATATTCTTTCCACATATTGTTTTGTATTCTATTCTTTCTCATTGCCATGTGCCACTTTGAAGCCCTCTAGATGAAACCACTTTATGCATACTTTAAAATAAGATGGGAAAGAAATAAAGGGTGACTTGTGGAGGATGTGGACTTGGACTGATTATTGATGGGATGAGGGATTAAAAATATACTACAGTTAGAGATAGGAGTTTCATTTCAGAAGGGGACTAGTTCCAAAATGAAACATGCCAGCACAGCTGGCACTCAGAACCCAGTCCCAGCCTCCGGAACAAAATTAACCACTGTCTTACCTTGCTGTACTATGTGCTGGGTGAAATTCTAATCAGGAAGCAGCCTCAAACACATTGTCTTTACTTCTCCCTGGTGCTGGCCAATCAGACAGGGAGGTGGGATGATGCATGTCCTTACAAAACTCCTGCTTAACCAGTGTTTCCTAAATGAAATACTCATCTCTAACTACAGTACATTTGACTGCTGTTGAGGAAGAAAAGGGATTGGACAGTCCACTAATCTGGTTTGAAGATTTGACCAATTGCTATTTGGCCCTCCTTTCCCAGAACTGTACTGTTTGCCCATCTTTTCATGATGCAATAATGCCTGAAATTCTGTCACTTATCATAGCAAGTCATAAGTAGAGTAGGCCCATTGAGTCAATGGAACTTAGGGAGGAGCTGACTCACAAATGCCACCCTGGTTCAAAGGGTGTGTTTTAGCTGTTGTGTTCTTTCCTTTAGCTTAAACTAAGGCCAAAGGTCTGTGCCATTTTAGCCATTGTACTATTGTGCTATATAATGCAGTAATAAATAACATTGTGAAACTTGGAAAGTGGGTTATGATATGAAGCATTGTTTAGGGGGCAATGCCTCATTGTTTTTCAAAGAAATTGGCAGTCCCTCAAGCTGTTCAGTGTTATCTTTCCAAATACTGTGAGGTACTCTTGTAATGACCATCACAATTTTTAAACAGGAACATTTCTGGATGATTGCAAAGAGAAATGGTTGCTGAAATGCTAATGATATCCCCACATGTTCCAGGCTCTTCCAGATTATGTAATACACCCCTTCTGCTTCTCTAGTTATCTCCTTTGGAATGCTAGCTAGCCATGGTTTAACACACACAGGAGGTGTTCTTGGGTTTTCTCCCAGTTCTGCTTTAGAATTAATAATCCTCAGATTCCCCACTACCATCAGTGATGATTCTTTTTAAAAGTATAAGATAGGATGTAAATACTCTTCAGTATTTTATTTTCTCTTGTCAGAGTGGAATTATCCAGGCTATGCTCAGCCAGTTACCACATTTATTATGCACAATAATCATGCCTCTATTTTTAGGTAATGAAGCAATCAATGAATCAGATAAAAATACTAATCCATCTTTTTTTCTTCTTCTTTAACATTCTCCTCCTTTCTCAGCATGCACACACTGCAAAAAAGCTAGAAAATAAGAGATTTTTTTTGCTATAATATATAAACATATCTATATAATAGATAAACACCATGAAATAATAGTTTCCATTTTTGTGGCTTTATTTTCCTATAAAACACAGCATATTGGAGCCTAGATAGTTACTTTTAAATGGGAATTAGTTACACATACAGCTCACCATTAGAATCGTAATTCCCCTTCTCCTTGTTGAAAATTAATAGGTCTTTTTTAAAAAAAAATTTTTAAAAAAAATAATCAACACATTACAAACTGCTGGTCTGTGATACAAAGCAGAGAGGCAACTTTCATAGGTCCATTTGGTGGGGACATGGGGGAGGTCCCAGTTGCTGATCTCAGACTCTGGAACTTCATCCCACAGGAGACCAGACTGGACCCATCCAAGCAGGCCTTGAGTACCAGTTGCCAAGTGTTTTTTTAAGGAACTGTTGTATTTTACTGCATTGAATATGTGTTGATTTATTTATTTTTAGTATTATGTTCTTTGATCCTTTTAATATGGTGTATTCATTTAAATACTGTCTTTTTACTGTTGTAAGCCACCTTGAGTTCATTTTAAGGAGAAAGTCAGGTTAAAAATAGTTTAGAGAAATTAAATATGCTCTGTAAGTATACAAGTAATTATAACAATTAACATTTAAATGCCAGCAGGAATGAAGTCCTCACTTAATAATGCAACTTAGCTATGCCTTAAGGAATTCAGATTGTTTCTAATGAGTTACTTCCAACCTCTGAGCATTTTCAGATGTGAGGAGTGATGCCATATTACACAGAGAGTTTCAAATGGAGGATGTTTAAAAGATCTAGTCAACAACACAAACCATTCCAGCAAATATAGGGGGAAAGTTTTGAAAAATGTCTTTGGAAATGAAGCATAAAATGAGTAGCTAATTAATTTTGCATCTTCTCACCTATGTCTGACTATAAAACCGTTTGCACATGTGTGTGTTTGCATATGTGCATGCTTAGTATTGAAGTGTTTTCCTCATTTCAGTCTCTTTCACCTGGTTTACTTAATTGGAAGGAAGAAAGAGAAGGAACTAGAATAAAAAAAATAAAAAGATGTGAGAGGGCAGCACTCCCTCTCTTAGGAAAACTGGCTCTGCAGAGGAATAGACTTCACCTCTCCTGCTCTTTAGAAAATGAGTGAGAAATGGATACTTGCATTCTACTTGCTCTTCAGGTACAAGGAGTATCTTCAGATCATCAAACTTTGTGTAGTTACATGTGAAGACACTGAATGTTTTCTAGTGAACTCGGGATCACTGCGATTCTGCTGCCACTGAGTTAATCTGAATCCTGTGGCAGAAAGTTCCAGAATCTGAGGCCAGTAACTGGGACCAATCATGTCCAAGTAAACTTGAATTATCTTGCTTTAAATTCTTAATTATCTTCCTGAAGGTAAGCATTGTGGACAGATCAAAGGATTAGGAATGAAGAGGCCTGGGTTCAAACCCCCACTCACCCAAGAGGGCTTGTAGAACTGGTACAGCCACTTACCTTGAAAGCTCTATTAGAATCTCTGTAAATTTGTTCTGACTTGATGGCACATGACAAAAAAGTCTTAAAGAGTAACAAGATTCTCTTGTTTCTTCTCTTCCACAGATAATCCACTAGCTCTTCTCACAGAAAGAAGCTTCCGTTCGTACAACATCAACAAATAAACTGTTGAAGAAAATGCCAAAACTGGTCTACACACCACAAAAATGTATGCCAAATAAAACTTGTTATTGTCTTGAAGATGCCAAATGACTCTGTGATCCATTAAGAGATGGACTGGGTAATATTCTGTTATATCAGGATACTGAGAATATTGCAAAAAAGGCTGTGAAGGAAGAAAGTGATTTTTCTAATTTTATTCATGCCTGGCCCAAAGCCCTATTCATCAACAAAGCAAGTCCATTTAAAGGGATATTTGGATGTGAAGCTAATTTCTTTCAGTGATACCAACACACTTGATTAACAATTATGTATTCAGGAAACTCAAGTATGATAGCAGCAAATATGTTCCTATAAGTGTTATGTTAAATCCACTCCAATTTTCTATGGACATGACAAAAATGACACTTGCAAAAAGAAAAAAAGTGTCTGGAACTTTCATGAACCATGAAAGCTGTCTGGAACTCCGCAAGAAACATGCTAGACTATAGAACCATAGAACAACTGAGTTGGAAAGCCATCAAGTCCAACCCCTTCGCAATGAAGGAACACAAAGCAACATAAATCTGACAGGTAGTTGTCCAATTTTCTCTTGAGTGCCTGCAAGGTTGGAGTGCTCACCACCTCTTGAGATAATTGATTCCATCGCCATACTGCTCTAACAGTTAAGGTTTTTCCTAATCATCAGCCTAAATTCTGTAGTTTGAGCCTATAATTATGTGCCCCACATTTTGAGGATGATCAAGAACAAATCCTGCTTCTCCTCTGTATGATTACTACCTTTAGACTATTTGAAAAGTGCTGACATCTCTCCCCTAAGTCTTCTTTTCTTCATGCTAAACATGCCCAGTTCTTTCAGCTTTTCTTCATAGGGCTTGGGTTTCCACCTTTGTTGTCCTTCTCTGAACTCGATTCAGTTTGTTGGCATCCTTCTTGTAGTCCAGAACTGGACACAGTACTCTAGATGAAGTCTACCCAGTGCTAATAAAGGGATACTAGTATCTCACCTCATGTTTCATGGAGATGTGTGTAAGATAATCTGAATAGACCTTTTGTAAAACAGTGATACCTTGGTGTAAGAGTACCTTGGTTTAAGAGTGCTTTGCAAGACAAGCAAATATTTCTTCTAAATTTTGCCTTGATCAACAAGCAATTTCTTGCTATACAAGCACTGGAGCAGGTCACATAATCACAAGTGAACCAATGGTCTCTCCTCCCCACTACTGGATTGTAGGTTATTGTCTGCAACATTCCACATCAAGCAAGCCTCCAAAGCAGAGGGTAGAGAGCAGAATGTAGGTCACCCTTCCACCAGCCAGGAACATTTTCAAATGGGAGTGCAGGTTAAGATTTTATTTTTCTTTATATTTATATTTAATTTGTTTTCAACATCCTTTCTTATTTCTCAAACTATTTCTTGCCATGGGGCAGCTAGTCAAGTGTGTCCCAAGCAGGGCAGATTCTACAGCCAAGTACCTTAATCATGGTGTAGAAGTGGACTTCTAGCCAACTTCTTTTTGTGAGCTTTGGCATTTTGTTTGTACAGTATTTGTCTATGGAACCACAGAACAAATCATCTGAATTTCCATTATTTCTTATGGGGAAATTTACTTTGATATAAGAGTGTTTTGGTTAACAAGCATGTTTCTAGAACAAATTATGCTCATAAACTAAGTTATTACTAAAGATGGGCATGAATAAAAAAAATGGTGTTTTGGTTTTTCGTTTGTCGTTGAGAGGTCCATTTTGTTCCGTTTCCATTTTTTGTGAATTTTTGGAAAAATTTTGTTTTTGTTTTTCATTTTTCATTTTTCGTTTCTACCTGCTTTTTGTGGGATTTTTAAAGCATTTCCATGCATGGGCGTCCCCCAACTCCCCAGACCAGAGGGAAAACACTAAAAAAATGATGCTGGCAGAGACACAGTATAGACTAGGTACGCATGGAGGCTGCAAAGGCAGCGGTGGGCATTGCCCAGGGTGCAAGAGAGCCGCAGAGTGACTGCACTGTGGGGCAGGGGAGGGTACTCACCGAGAGGTATGCACACACGCACACAGGGAGGCTGCAGGACTGAAGCTAGAGTCGCAAAGACAGCAATCCCACCCTAACTCCCACTGGAGACCGCAAGGAGGACGGGGGCTGCCAGAGCTTTTTATGTCCTCTGTGGCTGCCAGACCTGCCCTGTCAGCAACCTGGGCATGCTATTGGTTGAAGTTGTCCAAGGATGTACATGATCCTATCACATGGTTTGCTTCCATGTTTTGGCTGGAGTGGCGACATCCATTTTTTCATCCTTAAAGGGAAAAGAAAAATACATCACGATGGGAGAAGACAAAAACAAATGTTTTAAGGACCCCAACCCCTTGGTAGGTAATAATTTCAAATAATTATCGCATTATTGCTGCATTTTTATGGATTTCCAGGGCGTTTTAATACCCAATAATTCAATATTAGACATCTGGGAGCCATTTTGGGTCGATGTCCCCTAACTCCCTTTAAAGGAAAAAAATACAGCAATCTGAGAAAAGACATAAATGCACATTTTAAAGACCTCAAACCCCGGTAGGTATTATCAGACAGTATAAATAATTATTGCTGTGTTCTAATGAATGTTCAGGGCGTTTTTTAACATTTAAAACAGCTCATTTCATTGCATGCTGCCAGTAACAAAAATGAAATGTAACAAACACAATTTTTGTGGTTCTGTTCATTTCATTCCATTTTCATCACAATTTTAGTTAGTCGTTTTGTTACGTAATGAAACGAATAATGAATAACGGAAATGAAAAAATGTTCATTTCGTGCCCATCTCTAGTTATTACTGTAAATTAGATGTGGCAAATCACCATACTTGGCTTTGTTTTCTTACAACAGATTAGCTCAATTAATCATCTGGAATCAAGCAGAAATAGCCCTTTTGAAAGAAGACTGACTAAAAGCATGGTAGAGATAAAAATCCTAGATAAAAGATAGAATTGTTCTCCATGGGGAAAAAAGGACTAAATCCATTCCATTTTGAACAGAACCACCAAATCAATAGTTTCATATTTACACATGTATGTCAAAATAAAATCTAATGTAGTTGAGATTAACAGCAGGATTTCCCCCTTCCCCACAAAAAATCTACTTCTATAACACATACATTTTTAAAATTATATTCTGAAATTATAAGATCATGGCTATTGTACAAAGACTTCACATACAAACCAAAAAGTATGCAATGTCAACAAGTTCTGGCTTGATATAGTCACCCTATTTCTAATGGACTAAATATGTTATGATTAGATTCTAGTCAATTTTAATTGAAAATCTATATATTTCCCTTGAGGGAAATAGGTGCGGTATATAAATGTGAAAATAAATAAATAAATAAATAAATAAATAAATAAATAAATAAATAAATAAATAAATAAATAAATTTGTTTTCTTACTAAGCTGCCTTTTTCCCAGTGATGGTACCCAGGGTGGTTCACAATAATGAAAACAAATGTATCATAATTTACAATGTTAAAAACCAATTATATATATCATAATAATTAAAATTATTATCTAAACATTTAAAAACTTTTAAAAACACACTTTAAAAGAGCATACACCTAGAATCCAGGAGAGACACAAATTTAGTTATTAAAATCCTGTTTAAGAGGCAGATCTTTAATTGCTGCTGAAATGATAAAAAGAATGGAGAACATTGTTTTTAAATGTACTGGTTTGGTAAGTACATGATAAGATGAGCATAGAATGTTGGTAAGAATGACTCTGATTGAGTGTGAGAGAAATCTGGGGAAAGAATTTTGCTTTGGAACAATGGAAAATGTCTTAATGTTCTATGGTGAAGAAATTAGGGAAGTTAACATCAAAATAGGAATATTCCAAGGGGATTCTTTGTCACCAATGCTGTTTCATATCTCACTCATCCCCTTGTCAATAATTTTAAATAAAACTAGATTGGGCTGCCATATTTTAGAACAAGTAAGAAAAAAGATCAGTCATTGGTTCTACATGGATGACAAACTATATGCAAAAAGTTTAGTGAAAGTATTCAAATGAAATTTGGAATTGACAAAGGTGCAGCTCTGTCTATACAATATTGCAACATTCAAAAGCTAGATGGAATAGATGGTGATATTACAAAATTACTATATAGCAATGGAAATTATAAATACCTTGAAATACTAGAAGCAGATGACGTCCTTCACACAAAAGTTATAGAACTGACACAAAGAGAACATATAAAAAGACTGTGAAAAAATCTTAAAATAAAAATTGAATGATGGAAATACTATCAAAGCCATAAACACAAGGGCCATTCCAGTAACTAGATAGATAGCTTGAATAATAGATTCGAACCAAAGTGAATTAGAAGAATTGGATAAAAAACAAGGAAACTAATGAACATGCATCATATGCTACACCCAAAAAGTGATGTCAACAGATTATATTTTCCAAAAAAGGGGGGAGCCATGGATCACTGCAAATATAACAGATAGTAGAGGAGGGGGGGAGTGCAAATGATTATATTAGCACAAGTAGAGAAAATGTTTTAAAGCAGTAAAAATTGGGAATATTTGAAAACAAGAGAATCAAAGGGTCAATAAAGGAAACAGTTGAAAATAAATTAAACAGTTGGAAAAGTAAACCACCACCAAACATGAAAGTGAAGATTCAAGGAATTAGTGCCAAAATCAAATGCCAACTCTGTCAAGAAAAAGATGAAAGTGTGTCACACATCACCTGTGGATGTCCAAAAACAGAACAAACAGATAACAACATTGAACATGGAGAAAGGGCAAAAATGGGTCATTATTGGCATACCAGGTAGAAAAAGTGTCAGAAAATGACAAAGTCAAGATCTTTGAGAATTTTGCATCCAAACTGATAAGACACATTGAACATAATATACCAGACTTAATAGTAATAGAATGGAGACATACATGGATAATTGAAATTGCAGTTCCAGGGGATGCCAGAGTTGAAGCTAAAGAACTAAAAAAACTAACAAACCACAGAAACCTGGCAATTAAAACATCTTAGAGCCTTTTCACATAACCCCTAAGATCTGCTGGCCACTTAAATTCGGACCAGAGATCTTAGGGGCTTGTCGCTCTTCCTGTGTCCCCACCCCTCCGCACTTCCTGGCTGCTGGCTGTGTGAGGGGAGGGAGGAAAAAAAGGAAGAAAAGAACGTGGCTCACCTCCATTCTGCCTCTCGCTCTTGCCCCGGCAACATTCCAGTCTCTTAAGTAGCTCTTAAAGGGGCGGGAGCAAAAAAACAACAAACAGAAGCGAGGAGAGCCCCGCACTCACTATCGTTACACCGCATCAAGGAATTTTCACCTCCAGAGAGCAGGTACTTGAAAGGTGTGCTGGGATGCGCTAAAGTGGGCATGGTCACACTTAATTTCCTGTAAACACCAGAGCTGGTGGGGAAACATTTTAAAGCTCCAGAGCTGGGAGCCATTTGCCCCAGAGTTTAGGGGTCGTGTAGAAACGCCCTAACTTGTGGATGAAACACACTTCAGTGGCCCCTATAGTCATGGAGGGGATGGGAACAATGTCACAAAATTTCACACACTATTACAAGCAGTAGAAGATCTCAGAAATAACATCATCAGAGCTAAAAGAAAGAAAAAGAAAGAAAGAAAGAAAGAAAGAAAGAAAGAAAGAAAGAAAGAAAGAAAGAAAGAAAGAAAGAAAGAAAGAAAGAAAGAAAGAAAGGGAATGCTGGGAACAGCATATATATTGTGCCAATATTTAACAGTTGCTTAGGGTTTTTTTGTTGTTAAAACTTGTATCTGTTACATAATATCAGTCAATGTTCTTGTAATTTTATTGACTATGCCTGGCACTTTTGAATAATAATAATAATATTGGAACTGAAGAGATGGAGGTAACAGGTTCTTGTAGAGGGTGGTTCTGAAGGAAAAAAAGATGAGAATCTGAGGGAGAAAAAGAAAATAATTATACTTAATGAATTTAAATAGGA
Source organism: Phrynocephalus forsythii (assembly GCA_029282475.1). Taxonomy (NCBI): domain Eukaryota; kingdom Metazoa; phylum Chordata; class Lepidosauria; order Squamata; family Agamidae; genus Phrynocephalus; species Phrynocephalus forsythii. The sequence goes on along the minus strand of JAPFRF010000003.1, from coordinate 30,315,155 downwards.
ATACACATTTTAAAATAAACACATTTTAATTACATCTTATTAAATTAATTCAAGATGAGTAAATTTGAACTCAATATCTGGGATTGGCTATATGAAAAATATTTTATGGGCCAAGTGAATAGGCAACTACAATACACATAGAGGCAACTAAAACTGGTGACAGCAAAAGAAGAAGAGGATAAAAATGTGAAGATGCTGTAAAGAAAACACATTTATTTCTATGGTTATTTAGAGAAACCATAGTCTTCCATGATGGAAAATTTGGGCAATTAAGATCTAAAACAATAATGCTTTCTGTTCTGCTACTTCCAATTTGGCAATTTGCATTGTAGCTTACCTGATACATTAGCTAAATTTGTTTTCAGAATTGCAGCCTAAATGATATATTAATCCCTAGATAAGGAATATCTTCCAGATGAGAGTAGAACCATCTTATTCCACTTTGTACATTTGCATTATTAACATTTTGTTCTGCCTCCATTTGTGAGGCCGTTGTTTCACTCTCACAATTGTCTCTAACAGCAGCCAAGATTACTTAGCAATGTGTTGTATGCCCATGTCACAGTGCTGGCCTAACAGTTTCCATGGGAACAGAGACATATAAAGAAAGTGATCACAAGCCTTCAGTCAACAGGAGTCAGAGGTTGAGCTTCAGGTATAGATGAGTTTTCATCCCATTTCAGCACTGGAGAAAGATGTTTCTCAAGCCAGGTAGGGAGAAAACCATAGTTACAGTCATGAAGTGGGACATAAAAATAATTTAAATAAACTGACAACTGAAGAACGGAAAGTTAATGCAGCCAGTTCAGGGAGGATGAGGAATACATACTTAAACAAAAAACAAAACAAACGTGAAAAAAGTAAAAAAAAGTAAAACATTTGTACTAGGCAAGATTGAAGGGTGAAAGAGAAAATATTAAACCTTGTGAGAACTGGAATATCTGGGCCCTCTAACTGTAATGTGATTGACTAAAACATGTGAATTAATGTTTGAAAAAAAATTCAAATACAAAGGTGAGTTATTCATTAAAATGATGTAACACAAGCTACTATGATATCAAATGACCCAAGGTGTAGTTTTTAAGGAAAGTTGAACATTTCCTAGGTCAACATAGGAAAGGTTTGTATACTTTCCACTGGGTATGATTTGACTTCCTCCTAAAAATTACACATCTCAGTTTCACTCAGAATGGCCCTTCCACTCTAGACATCAGATTCCAGTACTCATTCTCTATGTGTAAACAGAGTTAACTAGTAATGCCATTTGATATGTTTACTGTGTGAGGTTTAGTGGTTTATAAAGTGTTCTGCTTATATACCGCCCCATACCACTTTAAGTAGTCTCTGGGCAGTTTACAATTTTAATTACAGTGTGCAGGCTACACATTGCCCCCCCCCCAGCAAGCTGGGTACTCATTTTAACGACCTCGGAAGGATGGAAGGCTGAGTGAACATTGGGCCTGCTACCTGGGATTGAACCCCAGGTCGTGAGCACAGTTTTACCTGCAGTACAGGCATTTAACCACTGCACCACGAGGCTCATTTATCACTTTGCCAACTAAGGTCAGGATAGTCAAAGCTATGGTTTTTCCAGTAGTGATGTATGGAAGTGAAAGCTGGACTATAAAGAATTGATGCTTTTGAGCTGTGGTGCTGGAGGAGAGTCTTGAGAGTCCCCTGGACTGCAAGGAAATCCAACCTATCTATCCTAAGAGAAATCAACCCTGAATGTTCAATGGAAGGACAGATACTGAAGCTGAGGCTCCAGTACTTTGCCCACCTCATGAGGAGAGAGGAGTCCTTGGAAAAGTCCCTGATGTTGGGAAAGATTGAAGGAAAAAGGAAAAGAGGACGGCAGAGAATGAGATGGTTGGACGGTGTCATCGATGCAACCAATATGGATTTGACCAAACTCTGGGAGGCAGTGGAAGATAGGAAGGCCTGGCGAGCTCTGGTCCATGGGGTCACGAAGAATCTAACATGACTGAATGACTGAACAACAACAAACTATTTTATGTATTTTAATATTGCATCTTATTTAAAAAATATTTTTTAAAGCAATGGAATAGGAAATGTAAGCCTTCTCTAACAGAATGAGGTTTGAGGATTTAAAATCTTGGTAAGGTTCAGAAAAGGCAGAATCTTTATCAGTGGGAGAGTAATACATTTATTTTGAAGTCCATGTTCCTACCCAGACTGGCCAGCCACTTGATGATGAGGATCTATGGGGACTGTGTACCAGCTAATGAGTGGGGCAGCCGGTTGGGGGGTGGGGTTCAGGAATTGACAACTTTGGATGAATTAGCTTGACTTGCTTCGTGCCCATCTCTAGTACTGGAGTTTACATATATTAGGAGTTTTGCAGCCTCATGAACAGATGAAGACTTGAGGAATTTAATTTGTAGATAATTTTTTCGTATTTTGAATGTTCTGCCAAATTCAAAGGTTAATGTTGTAATATATAATTACATAACACAGAATGTACCGTATATGTGTGTCTGTATGTTTAAATGTGTTTGCCATGAAAAACCAACATGTTGCTTTTGCATAGCATAGCATTCTGACCAGTCAGAATGTGTCTGAAATCAGCCAGGTTGCTATAAGAAAGGGTCTCAGATAATAGGTACATCAGACAGGATACAGTATGTGAAAGGGACAGAACCAAACATGCACTAAGCCTCATATAGGGATTCAGCCAATATGAGACAATGTCAGGATTTAATAGGGCAAGATGGAGCTTATGAATATAATAGTGTAACAATATAATATTTATTTATTTATTTATTTATTTATTTATTTATTTATTTATTTATTTATTTATTGCATTTATGTACCGCTCTATTTTCCCATAAGAGGACTCAGGGTGGTTTACAACAATAGAGATAAAACAATAAATCAATACAACAGCTAAAACAGTAATTTCCAAGAAAAAATAAATCGGCGGGTTTAATAAAAAAAAAAAAACAGTTGGATCCCTAGAAATCGCCAAAGCCGTCACGGAAGAGAAAGGTCTTTAGGTTTTTCCTAAATGACGCCAGCGAGGGGGGCCTGCCGTAATTCACCGGGAAGCTTGTTCCACATAGTTGGTGCCACTACCGAGAAGGCCCGTCCTCGAGTTCTTGTTTTACGGGCCTCCCTCGGAGCGACAGTCCTCAGCAAGAGGGCCATTGAGGAGTGGGTGGGTCAGGCTAGATCTGATTGCCGGGAAAGACACTCCACCAAATAGGCAGGGGCCAAGCCATGGAGGGTTTTGTAAACCAAAACCAACACCTTGAACCTTATTCGGGAAGCAATGGGTAACCAGTGTAGGCGAGCCAGGATGGGGGTGGCGCAGTCAAAGAGGCGCACACCAACCACCAGCCTGGCCGCCGTATTCTGGACCCACTGCAATCACCGAACAAGGTTCAAGGGGAGCCCCATGTAGAGAGTGTTGCAATAGTCCAGCCTCGACATGACCAGTGCCTGTACCACAGTCCTCAAGGAGCCCTCATCAAGGTATGGGCGAATCTGGGCGATAAGCCTTAGATGGTAAAAGGCCGACCTGACCACGGCTGACACCTGGGATTCCAGGGTCAGATCCGGGTCCAGGACGACACCCAGATTCCTCACTCTTTGCGCCAGCTGGAGGGTGGACCCACCCAGACTGGGAAGAGGGCCACAATACCCCTCCGAGGTACCCCCGAAGAACATGACCTCAGTCTTGCCAGGGTTGAGCTTGAGTCCGTGCATCCTGGTCCAGTCCAGAACCGCAGCCAGGCAACGGTCAAGGGTCCGAATGGCCTCCACTGCACTGGTGGAAAAGGAGAGATAGAGCTGCGTGTCATCAGCGTACTGGTGACCGCAAACTCCATAACTCTGGATGATCTCAGCCAGCGGCTTCATATAGATGTTAAAGAGCATTGGGGAGAGTGACGACCCCTGAGGCACCCCACAAGAGAGTGTCCAGGGAGCCGACAACTCACCCCCCAAGCTCACTCACTGGGTGTGTGCCCCGAGGAAGGACCGGAGCCAGTGCAAGGCCTGGCCCCCAATCCCCACCTCCGAGAGCCGCTCCAGCAGGATACCGTGGTCGACGGTATCAAAAGCCGCTGACAGGTCGAGAAGGACCAGCAGGGTAGAGCAACCCCTGTCGGCCCTCCTCAACAGATCATGCCGCGCGACCAGAGCCGTCTCGGTCCCATGACACGGCCTGAACCTGGACTGGAAGGGATCCAGGACATGGTTCTCCTCCAGGAACGACTGGAGATGCAGGGCGGTGACTCACTCAATCACCTTGCCCAAAAAGGGAACATTGGCTATGGGACGATAGTTGGACAAATCGTCTACAGCCAGGCCGGGTCTTTTAATAATGGGCTTCACCACCATCTCCTTCAGAAGACTGGGAAAAATCCCGTCTCTGAAGGAGGCTGGAGCAATTAGTGAAGCCCATTTCGGCATGCTCCCCCCTGCAATCTTGATCAGCCAGGAAGGGCAAAGGTCAAACGGAGAGGCCGCAGGCCTGCAATGTCCCAGGGCCCTGGAGGCATCCACAGGTGTAATGGACCCAAACTCAACAAACCGAGGCGACCGAGGCGGCCCAACACTAGCCACCTCAGGGGCTAGACCAGTGCAGCCAGCGTCCAGCTTGGAACAGATGGCCTCTATCTTAGATTTTAAAAAGGCTGCGAAAGACTCACTAGTGAAATCAATAGGAGAAGGCCCTGGCGGACCGGGATTGGTGAGGTCTCGGACCACCCGGAACAATTCCGCCTGGCGATCCGAGGCCTCACCAATTCTCAGGGCGACGAAAGATCTCCTAGCCAACCTTATCGCGTGAGAGTAGCGACCGGTCGACGCCTTAACCGCAGTCCAATTCTGAGCCGTCTGAGTGTTCCGCCATCTTCTCTCTAGCCTTCTCCGCTCCTGCTTCATCGCCCGCAGCTCCTCGGTAAACCAAGGAGCCGGACGGGCTCGGCATCGGATCAGGCGCTTGGGGGCGATCCGGTCAACTACCCCAGTCACCTCCTCAAACCACCGTTAGACCAGGGAGTCGGCCGGATCGTCATCCAAGCCATCTGGAACACCCCCGAGGGCCTCTGAGAACCGCACAGGGTCCAGGAGCCCCCGGGGGCGGGCCCAGATGGAAGGGCCTGGCTCCCCGCAGGGCTGGGTGGATGTAGCAACAGAGAAGGTCAGCAGATAATGATCTGACCATGACACGGGCCGGGCCAACAACCTCCCGACCCCCAGATCAAAACCCCGCGATGTGGAGGCAAAAAACAGGTCCAGGGTGTGTCCACCCTTATGGGTAGGGCTGATGACTAATTGGGACAGGTTCATGGAGGCCATGGTCTCCATGAATTCCAGAGCTGCTCCAGACAGCCCACCCTCGGCGTGCACGTTGAAGTCCCCCACCACCAGTAGGCGAGGAGACCTCAACAGTGCCGCCGAGATGAACTCAGAGAGCTCTGGAAAGGGAGAGTGCAGGGTCGCGGGGAGCACGGTACACAAGCACTACCCCAAACCTATCCCTCTGGTCCACCATAAGGTGAAGACATTCCAAACCTGGACTCACCAACGTCGCGGATCTACTGACATAAAAAAATTCCCTATAGACTATAGCCACCCCCCCGCCCCTCCGACCTGCCCAACTGCTGCACACGGTAACCCTGGGGGCAAAGAAGTGCGAGAGAAGCCTCACCCCCCTCGCCCACCCAGGTCTCCGTGAGGAAAGCCAGGTCGGCACGCTCATCCACAATCAAATCGTGGATGAGTGGGGTTTTATTATGTACCGACCTGGCATTGGTCAGCAGACAGGACAGGCCGGAGGGGGAACAGACGGATTGGATCCCTGCCATTTGGCGGTGAGCCGATGGGTCAGAACGGGGGACAGGCAATAATTGTCTGTCCCAAGTTCTCCTTATCTGATCAACCCGCCGACCCAGAGCGTACCTCCCGCGGCCCGACACCACCCTAATGGGGCACCCGGCAGGTTCCATGGGATCTCAGATGGTCAGGGACCCACTCCAAAGTAATACAAATCACAAATAAAATACACAAGCAAGATATACAGTTACCAACACAAAATACAGCTAACAATTAATTGATAACAGAATAAAAATAAACAAAGCAAAAATGAAGTAAAATAAAATAAGAGAAATTAAACATATGGAGCTCTCATATGGCTACTGATGGAAAGGGGGGGAGGGTCGTTGCCGCCAACAGTGTCCATCAATGAAGGTAAATCCACAGCCTACGAAGGCTGTTGGGGCCTCCCAAACAGCCAAAGGTAGCGGCACCAGTTCGATTCTCACTCCAAAGGTGGCTGCGATGGCACGATGATGGAAACAGTCTATCCTTCCGGTGACCCAGGGCCGGTCACACCAGACACCCCCCAAACTGATGGAAAGGCGGTAGAGCAAGTTAAGTCCAGCCGAGTCCTATAGGGAGCATGTGGGGGCAGGGAACTAAGGTGAGAAGATGGAATAACCACGCCTATCCCCCAAAGATGGTGCCAACAGGTGAGCGAATGCCCAGAAGGACAAATCCCCGGAGGGCTTTGTCGCACCGGCGGCCGGCTTGCCGCCCGAGAGCCAAGCTCCGCGCCCCTCCACCCGGGGCCGACGGCCGAACTGCCACCCGGGAGATAGATCACTCGAGGGGGGCATAATGGCACCGGCGGCCGGCATACCACCCGAGGGCCGAGGACCCCAACCCCTCCAGATTGATGGTACGATCAGTAGGCTGGCGGAGGGGGGGCTGGCCTCCTACCAGGGGGGCAGAAAGCTCGGCAAGGAGTTAATAAGCCGCAGCTGCCCCCCCAAGGCTAACGCCGCCGCCCGAGCCGCCGCCCGAGAAGGTAGGTCCCAACAGGAACGAGGTTACTCCGGCGGCCGCCCTGCCGCCCAAGAAACCAGGGCCCACACCCCGCCCACATCGACGGCCAATCTGCCATCCGAAGGAGAAAACCCACGGGGGACAAAAGCACCGGCGGCCAGCATGCCGCCCGAGATCAGGGACCCAGGCCTCCCTCCTCCAGGGAGCACAGCCGAACTGCAGCAGCAAAGGACCGAGCCGCCGCCCAGGAGCAGATCCCACAAACCACCGAGGTACCATGGTGCCTGCGGTCGGCGGCCGGCCCACCGCCCGGGTTCTGAGAACCCCGCCACCCTCTCCGGGGAGTACAGCCGGGGGTGGAAGGTGGTAGGGGCTAGGGCGGAAGGAGTAGAATAACCACACCTAGCCCCCCACAAAAGCGGCAGAAAAACAGCACCGACAGGGGAAAAAAAAAAGAACCGGCACCGGTGCCCGAACAGGAAGCCGCAACAACACGGCAGCCCGGACCCCCCTGAAAGCCGATGGCATGGAGGGGAGGAAGGGAGGAGAAAGGGGGAGGGTCACCCAGTCGGTTACCCAGAGATACCGGGGTGCAAGATGAAATACCTCCCGCGACGGAGTCCCGGGTAAGGATCTCAAGAAAGGAAATGAGGGCAGCGTCTCCTGCGTCTCCGAGCTAGCGGATGGGAGATTCCACCAATTCCGGTGCTCCGACCATTCCAAAACGGGCCCCTCTAGAGCCCCCCCTAAACCCCCTGCGTAGCCAGAGAGCCCACATAGCAAAATTAAAATTAAAATTAAAACCAGGGCAGCGCTAAATGAAAAAATTTAAGAGCGCTGTGGCGCAGTCAAGCAAAGTAGATGCTGTCGCCCGCCATCTTGGAAATTAACGCCATTAGACATTTATCAGAGAAAATATATCTGTCAAAAAAACTTTGGCATGTTTATTTTTAAATGGTATGTGGTATAGGAGGAAAACACTTCCCAATAAGGTGATAGTGGCTTTATTGGTCAGCAGCTGTAGAATATCAAGTGTCTATTAGAAAGGGATAAAATACAAAATAGGAGTGAAGAGAGGGAAGGATATAAATATTTATTTCATTTTCACAGGTGGAGAATGGACAAAATCAAAGGGTGAGAGGAACAGCATGGGTTTTTGCACATTTTGTTTTCTGCAAATGGTTCACAGAAATTATTTTTGTGTGGAACAAACTTTCTTGTATTTTGCACACACAAACACATAGACATACACCTGTATTTTACAGAAAAATAGCTTTGAGCAAACTGCAAGAGAGGTTGGTGTAAAAGTAATTTTTGATACACCTGCACACAGACAGAAAATGCTGCTGAATATGAGAAAAATTGCAGGCCATTTCATTTTCCAGTACTGGAGGATTCCTGATTTATGGGGCATTTCACTGTTTGGAGGGTCTCAATGTGTTGAGACACCTTTCTCACTAAGTGCAAGAAAAATGTCCATTTTTGTTAAATCCTTTGTGGGAAGAATACAATGCTTTTCTAGTAGAGAAATGTCTGCTTAGAACCTGAAAAAGAGTTCAACTGCTAGCAGAAAAGATTCACTTCAACATTTTGTTTTGGATTGCTTCCTAGAGATTAGTCAACTAGGAAAACATATTCAAATTCATTCATGTATAAAAATAAAAAGAAGTCATAGTCATGTCTTTTTCTCTCAACTGGAAGAGTGAGGAAACAGATTAATATTCCAAACACAGCAAGCCTCAACTTTCGGTCCATACACGTCCTTTGGGAATAAAGCCAAAAGCACTGACATTTCTGAAACATGTCTCATTTTCCTTGCAAAAGCAGATGCTTGATGAATTGCCTAATGATTTTGCTACATACATTTTTAAACAAGTCTAAATAATCTGTGTGTCACATAACTTTGATTGCTCATGCAGAATTGCCTAAAAACGATCAGCTGGGTACATTATGGTACCTGAGGAAAAATGGGATCCTGTGGATGTAAGATCGGTTGCTATTGCTGGTGAATGACAGATTGTTTCATAATTAAAATACATGTACAACAATGCAAAAAGTATGGTTCCTCCTGCTGCCCTAAGAATGATTTTGATTACTTCCAAAAGTTAGAAGGTGGTTAGTTTCTGTGGGTTTGGAGAAAAGCTCCCAACCCATATTTAATAAGGATTCATCAATTAGTATCTACATTGCATTCCACAATAAACACTGATTTATTGCCACAAGAAGTAATGTAGTAGTAAATGTTGAAATTATAGGCTCTAGTTGACAGTCACTCCTTCAATGAAACTCTAACAATGCAGGCAGATGTGTGGATCCCTACATTACAGCTAATTTGATTTCTACCACAATTTATGTTTGAAAAGCTACAACTAGACAGTCCAGTTCTCTCAGGATGAATTGGGCTGAAATGGTTCTGTTCAAAGTGCAGTGTGTCATCAAAGTTAAGCCTTTCTTTCCCACACACAAGTAACAGGTGGTTTGGGGAGAAGAAACCACACCACATTTCAAAAACACCTCTCTTGAGCCCATTCCTCTCTCTTGATCTCCATGCAGCTGAATTTGTTACTGTTTACCTGTTCACAGGGGAGTAGGGAATTTTTAAAAATAAATTTCTTGGTAAGTAGCATACCACTGAATCAAATCACCACAAACCTGACATAGTACCAGATTCCAAGGAAAAAAAGACAAAAGACAAGGCAACACCTCCCTCCATGTCATTTCTTATCATCTGTTCTGCATGGAAGTGTGTGTGTGTGTGTGTGTGTGTGTGTGTGTGTGTGTGTGTGTGTGTGTGTGTGTGTGTGTGTGTGTGTGTGTGTGTGTGTGTGCATTGCTAAGTGCTGCCTAGATGCCCTAAGCACATCCGATCTCACTTGATTTTGGAAGCTAAGCAGGGTCGGCCCTGGTTAGTACTTGGATGGGTGACCACCAGGGAATACCAGGTGCTGTAAGCGCCTGGAGTAGGAACTGGCAAGCCACTCCAGTACTCCTGCCAAGAAAACTCCATGGACATGGAGTCACGAACAGTCAGTCACGACTGTAATGACACAACACACACACATGCATTGCTAAGTGGCTTACTCCTGAAGTGCCACTTTGTTTTGATACTGGTGATCATCCATGCCAGAAACCAAATTAATACTGATCTTATCTGCACTAAAAAGCAGTTGTTCCTGCTAGTGATCCCAACAAGCATGGATAGCTCTGAAAAATGACTGGGCTGATTCACCATTGCCTGTTAGAGATGGGCACAAATAAAAAAAATGGTGTTTCATTTGTCGTTTGTCGTTGAGAGGTCTGTTTCATTTCGTTTCCGTTTTTCGTGATTTTTTGGAAAAATTTTGTTTTCATTTTTTTTTTTTTTTTTGTTTGTCGTTTCTACCCGCTTTTTGTGTGATTTTTAAAAGCATTTCCATGCGTGGGCATCCCCCAATGCCCCAGACCAGAGGGAAAACCCTAAAAAAATGATGCTGGCAGAGACACAGTATAGACTAGGTTCACAGGGAGGCTACAAAGGCAGTGGCGGGCATTGCCCAGGGTGCAAGGCAGCCACAGAGTGACTGCACTGTGGGGCAGGGGAGGGTACTCACTGAGAGGTACACACACACGCACACAGGGAGGCTGCAGGACTGAAGCTAGAGTTGCAGAGACAGCAATCCCACCCTAACTCCCACTGGAGACCGCAAGGAGGACAGGGGCTGCCAGAGCTTTTTATGCCCTCTGTGGCTGCCAGACCTGCCCAGTCTGCCACCTGGGCATGCTATTGGTTGAAGTTGTCCAAGAATGTACATGATCCCATCACATGGCTTGCCTCCATGTTGTGGCTGGAGTGGAGACATCCATTTTGTCATCCTTAAAGGGAAAAGAAAAATACATCACGATGGGAGAAGACAAAAACAAACATTTTAAGGACCCCTATCCCCTGGTAGGTAATAATTTCAAATAATTATCGCATTATTGCTGCATTTTTATGGATGTCCAGGGCATTTTAATACACAAGAAATCAATATTAGGCATCTGGGAGCCATTTTGGGTCGATGTCCCATAACTCCCCTTAAAGGAAAAAAATACAGCGATCTGAGAAAAGACATAAATGCATGTTTTAAGGACCCCCCCCCTGGTAGGTATTATCAGACAGTATAAATAATTATCGCTGCATTTTTATGGATGTCCAGGACGTTTTTAACAAATTTAAAACAGCTGATTTCATTGCACTCAGCCAGTAACAAAAACAAAACGTAATGAACACAATTTTTGTGGTTCTGTTCATTTCGTTTCATTTTCATCCCAATTTTCATTTGTCATTTCGTTACGTAACAAAACGACAAACGAATAACGGAAACAAAAATTGTTCTTTTCGTTCCCATCTCTATTGCCTGTAGGTCTTCTAGTTAGTGGGAAATAGCTTGCAACATGACTGTATCAATGTGAGATAAATTGCCATCTGATTATACTCTTAACTACCCATCTCACATACCTCTTCCAAATACTTTACATTACAACCCTCATAGGCTTTCCTAGATAATTGGGAGGGGGATCTTTTCCCTTATCCTTCATAGACTCTATGACCAACTTCATGCAATGGTGGTGTACTGGTGGGCCAGAGCTTGGAAATAACCCATTTTTTTAGATGAATTGTTTTTATTTTCTGCAGTACTAAGCTTAGAATAACTTGATGTTCTTATCTGTAATGGCCATGACTGAAATTCACTTCATTTTCATTGCAGCTATAATTAGTACATATTTACATATATCATTGCAGAATCAGTACCTTCACTAGGAGAAATGCCTTGTTTGGATAAGCCCTATATTTAAAAAGTCTGGAGACAGTTTAAGATGCTACACCAGGCAGAAAGAAGTCAGTAGGGTAAACTCAGTAGTATTTAGGGTTTCCCCCAGAAGAAGGGAATGGAAAACCACTTCTGAGTATTCTCTACCTAAACAACTTGGAAAAGGGCTTTGATAAATCAGAGTTTACTTAATGGCACACAAGTATTTAGACAGAGTTTTAGTCCCTGGTAGCCTGTTGTCCCTTTCCCAGTGTTAAATAGCAACTTAGTGAGTTTCATTTCACTTTATAGTCACAAAGTAAGTGAGCCTTTGAGGATTTTTGTTAGACAAGTGGCACATAAAAAGAAATAAGAAACGATGGCAATTAAAATTTTATATTACTTGTGTGGAGTAAAATGGCTGATGGACCAGCAATATTTAGAAAACTTTGCAAGTCTACATTGCTTCATTCCTCTTAAATGTTGCCTATAGTGAAATTAATGCATGGGCTGCCGGGTGAAAAGAGTTTTTTAAAAAGAATGATGTGGCTGGTGTCCTTCAACTTAAACTATTATATATGTGACCTGGAGCTTAACATTCATTGCAGAAAGCCATTAAGTTGAATTAATGCACCTTCTCCAGTTCTTTTAAAAACATATTTCACCCTTTCTCAGAAAGGCCAGTGTAGGAAGTCTTTGGGGGTTAGTTTCAGATGTCATTAATTGAGGGGGGGGGGGGAGAGAGATGAGAGTTTTGTCCTGTAGTTCTTTATCTCCTTGCCTATTCTTCTTTTCTTTATTTTATTGCTCCTGAACCAGTGTTGCTGGAATTTCATTTCAAATGAACTTTGATTGTGGTGGTGCTCAGAACAACATCTATCCATTCTAGTGCTGAAATAATGTAGTGTTAAATGTAGATGGACATGCAAAACAAAGGTCAATTTGAGGTTGATTGAAACAGGTCTTGTTGTACCTATGCTGTGCTAGATTTTCCTCTGGTACCTCGTTGATACAAAAGGTAAGTTTGCTCCTGAATTTTGGACAAATAATATCAAAGTTATGCAAACAAGGACATATACCTTCAAGTTGCAAATATAACATAATGAATACTTAGCATAATGACTACTGGGAGTCCTAATCTCTTTGTTTTACTAATATGGTGATTGAATTGTGCTGAACAATATTTAGGATTGACATTAGTAATCTTAATTCTTCTTTCTCTTATCCTCAGACATGAGGGTAGGGAAGTATGAAATTATTCCCCATGCCTTCTTGTGTGTTCTATACTCTCAAGCTGGAGCCAATTTAAAGCAATCATTATCAAGCTTTCCAGGTGAGTGAAATATTTAAGAAGTGGCTTTACCAGTTCCACTCCCCCAGTGAGTTTCCATTGTTAAGTGAGAATTTCAACCCCTTTTCTCCAGACTCATCTTCCATTGCTCTATCCACTACACAACACTGAGAATGCCTTCTGGTATTTTGCCATGGTCTCAATGACAGTATGAGAACCATTGGTGAGGCATGGGGCAAATTAATCAATTTGCACAGACAGCACAAATAACCTTTTAATGGATTTGTCCTGGGACCGGTGCTTTTCCATCTGTTCATAAATGACCTGGAGACAGGGATAAGCAGTGAGGTGGCCAAGTTTGCGGATGACACGAAACGTTTCCGTGTGGTAAAAACCAGAGAAGATTGTGGAGAGCTCCAGAAGGATCTCTCCAAATTGGGGGAATGGGCTACGAAATGGCAAATGTGTTTCAATGTAGGAATATGTAAGGTAATGAATATTGGGGCAAAAAATCAAAACTTTATTATCAACTTATGGGCTCTGAGTTATCCAAGACATATCAGGAAAGAGATCTTGGTGTGCTGGTGGACAGCTCAATGAAGGTGTCTACCCAGTGTGTGGAAGTGGTGAAGAAGGCCAATTCCATGCTAGGGATTATCAAAAAGGGGATTGAAAATAAAACAGCCAACATTATATTGCCATTGTACAAAATGATAGTAAGGCCACACCTGGAGTATTGTGTACACTTCTGGCCACCGCATCACAAAAAAGACATAGTAGAACTGGAAAAGGTGCAGAAGAGAGCGACTAAAATGATTTTTCTGGGCTGGGGGACCTCCCTCATGAGGAAAGGAAATTATCACAACTAGCATATTAAAATATAGTGTATCCAAACAATTATTAGAAACAGAATTTACTTTTTAAATACTATTTATTTATAATTGTAAGTAGCAGATGGAATATCAATCCCCTGAACTGTTTACTAGTTTTTGTGGAATAACAAAAAACCCATCTATGTTTCCTCTCCACAATATTACATAAAAATAAAATAAAAACCTCATTCTCATAAAAAGAATTGAAGAGGTGGGAAATGTGTAGAAGGGAGTGGGACTGTTTCATTGATTTTTTTAGAAATGATTTCAAAAATATTTGAACACTCTGATACTATGCATATTTTTAGAAATGATTTGGAAAATATTTGAATACCCTAAATATTTTATTCATCACATTATAATAAAACATCCCATAATCATTTTTTTCAGTTTTTCCAATATTTTAGGGGGAAAACATCAAAAAGGCTTCAGGAAAAAATGGAAAATAACTGTTTTTTCCCCTTGAATTTTTCTGTTTCTCCCCCAGGCATTCCCATCTCTAACAATGATATTGAATATTATAAAGTCTATGTGTGATGAGGAGCTTGAACAGCTAGTTCTAAATGTGGATTAGCTAAATTTATAGAGTATACATATTATGTGAACTATAAGTAAGTGGCTGAGCAGAAAGAGGCTTTTCATATTATCATGACCTCCTTATGGATTTCCCATAGGCATATCATTGCTCACTTTGGCAACAGATTGCTGGATTAGACCGTTCTTTGGACTGTTCTATCAAGGCTTTTCTTTTTGGCAGATGTAATCAAGTCCTACATTTGTTTCCTGCATGGCATTTTTTTTTACTGTCACCTCAATGCATTTTTATGGCCTAGAAGTGATCTGTGTTGCTTACTCTAACTTGTGATTAGCTGCTTAACTTGTATCATAATCCATATGAAACCAGATGGACGTTATGTGTAGATCATGGTTGCTGAAGTTGCCTATAGAAATTGATGGCTCATCTTTAGCCTGATCCTTCCAATGTGCTTTTGAAAAAGAACATAGCTCTCCAATCTGAATCCAGTCCTAAGGAAGTCACTCTCCATTTGCTCTCTAAGCATGCTACTGTTATCTAGTTCCTATTGAAATCTATGAAGCCCAGGTTAAACCACAATTAACTTGTTCCATTCATTTCATTGACTTTCATAGGGCTGGGTCCCACGTCCCTTTAAAAGCAATTTAAATTACTAGACAAGCCATGTCCAAAAATGCCATCCCCATGGCCACTGGGCTTTTTGAAAAAAAGAAAAGAAAAAGAAAACCTGGTAATGCCCCTTTAAGCGAGGTATCTTTGACTCACCCGAGAGGTAGGGAATTTTTTTGCCTCACTTTAAAAATCCACCTTTTAAGAAGGCAGATGTCCTGGGACCATGCAGATGATCTGAGTTTTTCTTTTTTTTTAACTCATAGCACTGACTGGCTGATCCTGGGGCCCATTGGTGCTTTTTTAAAATTTTATTTCTCTGCACCTTCAGAGAAACAGGAAGCTCCATCAGGTGCTGTAAATTTTAATTTTCCCCAGCCAAGTGGTCCATTTTAAAAAGTGCTGGCACCACCTGCTGGCCAAGGGCTGAACCACACTTTAAAATGTTAAAAAAACAGCTTTGGATGTGGGAACTCCTGTCCCACATATTCAATCACATGCCAGGACAAAGAGGAAAAGCCAGACGAAGATCAGGATCGAAACCCAGGTGAGATAGCAGCCATAGAAGGATTAAATAATGGAGTTGGGAGCTGCCTAGAGGCCATGGAGTCTAATATTGGACTCTATTGTGCAAAAGGCATAACTTATGTTGAAGCTGTCAGTAACATAACCACCAGGCTTTGGAAAGTTACTATGGGGGGGGACTAATATAATTCTAAGGTGCTGAATGACTTCCTTAAGGGTGACCAGCATGAAAGACACATTTCTTTGCACAATGGCTTCATATAATGTTCTCATTTGCAATGCTTCCAAACTGTTCAAACCAGAGAGGGAGAAAAAAGGAGAAGGGGAAGAATTATTGCAAAGAAATAAGAAATTGTACAGTAATTTGAGATTAAATGAGGCTCCTAAAGATTTTAAAAAACATGCAAAGCTGTTTCCATATTCAGTAGTGCAGAGTAACCAAGGGTTTTCCAACTCATGTCAAACTAGCTTAAGTTGAACATTCACCACCAGAGACCAAACATATGAAGAAAGACTGGAAATGGGAGGAGAAAAAAAGACAGATCAAAGGAGGAGGCTGAATGGGACTCCAGAAAAGTTGGTATTTTTGCTTATAGGTATTTATTTATTTATTTATTTATTTATTTATTTATTTATTTATTTATTTATTTATTTTTACAATTTATATGCCACCCACTACCCAAAGGTCTCTAGATGGCTTACAATCAAAAGAATTAAAACAGTTAAAAATAGAATATCAATAAATAATCAAAGCAATAATAAAAACCTTACATTAAAATCATTACACTAAAATTGTCATCAGAGGACCCACAGTCTATATTGTATCATTTATTTATTTATTTATTTATTTATTTATTTATTTATTTATTTATTTATTTATAACTTGCATGCTGCCCACTACCCAAAGATCTCTGGGCAGCTCACTGTGATGAATTCTAGAAAAATTCATCTTTTGATCTGTCCTATCATCTGTATAATCTGTTGATTCCTGGCCATGCCATGTCACACGCTATCATTTCTTTGAAGTCTGATTTGGAAAGGGACACTGACTTCCTTGGTAATTCACAGGTGGATGCCAAATCAAATGGGAGCACAGATGTTACTTTTCTCTCATCATCAAAATGTTTGATGTGGTTGTAAAATAGCAAATGGAAGGGGCCTTACATTTGTCTATCTGGCAGGTCAAGCCCTGCCTTCACACATGATATCTATCAGGAAGAAACACGGGGGTGAAATTTTATAATACCTTTCTGTATATCAAATGGCCCTGGACTTCAAAGGGTTACATCAGATGGCAAACAGGTTGTTGCTGTCAAATCCACATCCTATTCAGATGATTGAACACTTGAGATCAATAGAAAAGAGTAGCCTTTTGTTCACTATCAAAGTAGAAAGTCTTTATTCATAAGTATGCTAATTGATACACTGCCCTGAGTTTAATTTCCATTCCTGAAGAACAAAGAGAGATCCTAAAGCTCTTAGGTCTATAATTAATGGGCTGCTTAACCAGATACACACAGAGAGCTTCTACCCAGGACTATGCAGCAATGTGATCTCCGTATTGATGCTAGCTGAACGCCAGAGACAACAGAGTATTAGATAGATCAGCTAGATTTATTGTGTTCCGTGAGGTTGCCGTATTTGACTCTATCTTCCTGAAATTGGGTTTTTTTAAAAAGCTACTTTACAAGTTTGTCTTAGAAACTTTGCCTTTGTTTTGTTAATGCTCCAAGGATCTGTAACGCTTGCCAGAATGATGCTGACAAAGCGAGTTTCCTGTTTTGATTCTTTTTTTGTTTTAAATAAAGTTCTTTTCTTTATCTTTTTAACTGGAATCTGTGTGTGCCTGAGGGGAAAGTCATTGCTTATTAACCCGAGCCTTAGCCAAGGCTGCACACTACTGACTTTTCTGTGAGCAAGAGAGTTTCTCTTGATTGAACTCTATGGGATCTGGAGCAGAGTAGCTGTTCTGAGGCTCCTGGGCTGTGGGTTGTTCAGAGGAGACAAATCCCTTTTTAGCTGGGGCGTGGCAGAAGTAAGATCACCCTCCACAATAAGCTGTGTCACTAGTTTAAATCGAGGAACCTTCTTGAATAATCCTGGAGCATGTCAAGTTCCCCCAATTATTATATTTTTGGTGGCAGCGAAAAGATGGCATGTGGTAAACGTCCCGAAGGCATCACACTCACAATCAAAATAGATCATTAAAACATCAAAATTAAAATAAAATTAGAACAATAAAAGATGTAAATACAATAAATAAAATACATTAAAAACACAACACTAAATTTGCCATCAGGACCCACAATCATCAGTTAAAAAACTTCTGGAACAGGAAGGTTTTTACCTGGCACCGAAATGTCATCAATGTTAGCGCCAGGCGGATCTCAATCGAGAGGACATTCCATAGCTTGGGGTCAGCTGCCGAGAAGGCCCTATGTCTACAAGCCATCCCTCTCACCTCCTTGAGAAATGGCTTTTTCAAAAGGGCCCCCTGGCTCGATCTTAATTGCTGGGTAGGTTCGTATTGAAGGAGGCGGTCCTTCAGGTATCTGAAGGCATTTGCCCTCAAAATAAGTATTCTTTTGTCCTGAAGATAAGCATAGGCATGCCCTGATATTAATTCATACAAGTATTTGTCATAAACATCAGTTGGTTTGTTGTATTTAAAATACCCTGATTTCTGTCGGTGAAATCCACACAATGTTATATTCGTTGCAGACAGTCCACTGTAAGTGCTGCAGCTGTGGGCAAAACAGAAATCTTGAGAATCTTAAGGAAACAATGTCAGCTCCAGGTTTTCTTAGGTGGAGAGCGCTTCCTGAGTAACATTCAATGCTGAGGTGAACATAATTCAGAACAGACAGATGCCTGGCCTGCAGGTCATGACATGAAGTCCAAACCACCACTGAACAGATAATGCAGCTTTTCTACATTTTGTTTTCCTTCAGCTGGGCAATATATCACTGCTAGATTTTGCGGTGACAAGAGGTTCTGATAGTGTGAACCATCATCTACCCAAGAAAAGCCAAGTTAAATTTTGGTAGGGGAAAGCATAGTAAAGTTTGATGTGCACATCTGGTCCTCCTTTTTGCCAAAAAATCATTAGGTCAGCTTGATCATCCTTTGAACCATTATTGCAACAGGAGAACAATGACACAGCTTTGCAATGCCAAAGAAAAGGGGAGACAGCATATCAAAGTAGAAGACACCAAGCCCAAAACACATGTGATTTTTTTAAGAAGGACATTTTTTCCATTTGAAAGACTGATAGAATAAACTGGCAGCTCCACATGGGGCAGGGTGAACCTGGGGTGAGTAGTCTTTAAATAGGTTGTCCGTGCTTGCCCCTGACTCCTTTCGCACCAAGCAGCACCCCACCCACCCTCCCTAGTAGCTATGAGAATGAGATTAACTGGTCGCTTTGGGACTGAATGGGAATTTTTGGCTGTTACCCTGATTAGCCGGTGGGTGACGGTGTGTTTTTGCCCATTCCATTCTCATTGCCAGGTAGGCAGGACAGAAAAAGTCACAGCTGGCAGGTAGTGCAAGGAAATTTCATACCGGTGGCGTCAAGTGATAAGTTACCCATAATGGGACATGGCAGCAGTACAACAATTATAATACTGTGCCAGTCTTGGCTGTGTGATCCGGTGAGTACTCTTGAAGAAAATACTGCAGTTTCTGTACTGATTTGTGGACTTAATAGCATGCCATAGAAAGGGTGATGACCTGGCACTGTCCCAAGTCTGGTGAACATGGGAAATAGAGTGGGAAAACAGGGGGAGAGCCCTCTGCAGATTGTGTTGAATAATTGGGATATGGTTGGTAAGAACAGGAAATATTGTGAGATCATAAGAATGTGTACCACTACATGGCCATTGGATAATTTCCCTGGGATGCCTAAGTGTCCTCCTGAAGGTATGTTTGATCAATTTATAATTCAGATTCATCTTGATTTCTTTACTTATGTTGGCCTGGAACAGTGCAATTTTACTTATAAGTAATGAGTGTGTAAAAGGGACAAGGTCCAGGCTTGTCCCTAACTGTCCTAACGGTCCAGGCTTGTCCAAACTTTGGCCCTCCTGATGTTTTGGACTGCAACTCCCAGAATTCTAAGCTTAGATTGCTAATGATAAAGGACTGTGTGAGTTGTGGTCCAAAATATATGGAGGGGTGAAGTTTAGACATGTCTGCAACCCCTGCCCCTGTTCCCAAGTTAGACCTAGGGAAGAACCCCCTCACCAGTTGTTCTACCTCTGAGGCAACTTCCCCTGCAGCTGTGCTACTTCCCTATTGGCCAGACACAGTACAGGCACTGGTTCTTGATGGTCCACAACCAGTTCAGATATACCCAGAAGTCCTGAAGATATTGCTCCTTGAATTACAAACTCAGCACCATTTAGATGCTCAGAGTGTATTTCATCGGATGCAGAATTGGCAGAACCACTACCATTTCCAAAGTGACACCACACAAGGGAAAATCCCAGAACCTGACTGTTTTCAACAGTTTAACACAAAGCAATTATCAGAGCTGTATTTCAAGAAGTGTGAATGGTAGAGGATATCCTGTACATCATCTTGATTGATAACACTGGTGTTGTCTGCTTTCAGGCTACAATTAGATATGTAAACCTTGGCATCCTTTTTCCTGCTGGTACTGTTGGTCCATTTCATGCATCCACAGTAACTGGAGGTAATTAATAGAATCATAGAATCATAGAATCATCAAGTTGGAAGAGACCTCAAGGGCCATCTAGTCCAACCCCCTGCCACGCAGGAACCCCCATCACAGTATTTCCAACAGATGGCCATACAGCCTCTGCTTAAAAACCTCCACAGAAGGAGACTCCACCACCCTTTGTGGCAGCCCTGAGACTGCAGCCTTGGTACCTATGTTCAGGGTTTATTTTTAGTTTGAAAGCAATCCACTTTGTTTTAGGAAACAAGTGAAAGCCTAGATGATACAAAATAGATAATACCCTCCATCTTTTGTGGAGGGTATTTACCCCCCTATTCTTATGGGTAATTTGCCTCTGATGCCATGTTTGTTTGCTGCTGTTTGTTTTTAAGTGTACACTGCCCTGAGTTCTGCTTCGGAAGATAGGGGGTATATAAATGTAATAAATTATAATAAATAAATAAATAAATAAATAAATAAATAAATAAATAAATAAATAAATAAATAAATAAATAACTTTTTCATATTTCAAGGACATTTTAGTTTGCCCTTTATACAACAATAAAGACTGTTTGTACCAAGGGAATACTTTTTGTGTATACAGTAGTCTCTTATGACCTTAAAACTGCAGGACACAGAATCCCAAAATCCACTGTAAGTATATAGCTACCACTAATCTTGCATTGCCATGTTGCAGATGAAATGAATAACCCCAGTATATATTCATGAAGGTGACCTCACTATCACCAGTGGAGACGGCCAGTCTATGAAGTCACAAACAACTCTTTATCTAGAGGAAAATCAATAAACTGTGCTTTTTTCAGTTGATATATACCACACAGTGATATATCTGAATTCATTAAAAGATCTGGACAGCAAGGGACCATTTGCTCTAATAGATGAGCTCATGTCTGTTGTGTGTTCATTTGAAAAGAAAATTCAGTTCCCTACAGCTTATCTTATTCTTCTGTGAGGTTTTTCCCAGCCTAGACACTTTGCAGAATATTTTTGCTTCAGTGGCCGCTCATATACTCTGTGTACTGCAGCTTTACCACAAAGATCAAACTTAACACCAACATGAAGAGGTCATGTCCTTGTTTGTAGGAAGTAGCCCACACAGTTGAGAACCGAGTGTCTCAAATTAGCACTGGTTTCTCCACAGTGGTCACACTAATGCAGGGTCATAAGTTCAGTGACCTGGGCGAGAAACCTCAACAGTGAAGGAGCAAGAACAAATAGCAACATTAATTAAAGCCAGTAAATAGGACATTTGGAAGCAGGATGAGCTAAGGCCTATTCTTTGACTGTAGAAGGGTATTGAAGGCAAAAGGAGAAGGGCATTTGTCTTGTCGCAGTAGTGCATTATTGATTTACAGAATATTGAACATGGTAGGATTCATATAACGGGATCTTTGCCTGAGAAACAGGACAGGATGTGTTGATAACAAAGCACAAGGGCATCAATAGTCAAAGAAAATGATAATGCTCTGAAGAACACACAGTTTTTGAGGGGCACAGTGCCATCACCCCACATGCAAAAACCAAAGCCAAAACCAATAAGCTATTATGCATTCTGTTCTATTTCTTGGGAAGATTGGGCTATGGGAAGGTCCATGTCCCAATCTCTATCTCAGCCTATGAACAATCAGAGGTGTTCGCTGGTGACTTCTATTGCTGGAAGACTTATCTACAAGGTCAAACCAAGCACAAGAACATTAAGTTATGTATTCATATATCATCCCCATTTTCTTATTGTCACATGCATGTATATGTCTCAGGCCAGATTGATGAACACAGAGATTTCTGCACCAATAGTTCTTTAATCATTTGAAAAGCAAAATTCAGTACCAAGCACATCGAATTCACAGACAGAGACATATCTCAAGCTCTAAATATTAAACCAGAAGAGGCTAAACTAAAAATATGGAATTTAAAAACAACACATCTTGCTGAATTGATGAAATCTGAAATGTGTTTCCTACCACAACAGGATTCTGGAAGTCACTTAACAGACTTTGAAGCAAAGTAGGAAGCTGAAGTAAAATGGGGCTAATTGGATACAGGACAAATGTTCTGTGACTACAGAGAAATTCAATCAATCGATCAATCAGCCTTTATTTGCATGCAGGAAGAGTAAACATAACAGTTTCAGTACAGATTTAAAAGGTAATTACAAAACTAATACAATTTTAAAAATAATTGCATTACAAAGGTTATTAGGCTGTGATGATCCCAGAAGCATCCATTGAGTGTTTGGTAGCCCTCTTGCAGTAAATAGGGCACACTGCCAATGCCGAGGATGAAAAAGAAAAGTGCAGGAGGCAGAGGGCTGCCTGGAGGTATTCATAACCAGTTTTTGTTCAAGGTGTGCTGAACAGGTGGGCAGCACACTTCTGATGGGGGATCTTACTTAGGCAATCTGGAATGGGAACTCGGAAGGAGTCCAGTTCCAACCTATTCACTACGCAGGCTCCCTGTTCTTTAACAGTTGATTTAATAAGTTAATAAAGTTGTGGCCCTGTTTAACCCAATGCCAGTTGTTTGACTCTTTTTCTGGGCTGGGGGGGCAAAGTAACAGCTCAGTGCATCTCTGCCTGTGGGTCCTGACCAACTGGGCTAAAAAGGTTGCCACATTTTCTATCACAATAGACTCTCTTGAAGACAGAAGAAACCTCAATTTTCAGTGTCTGAACAAAGCCTCTTCTTCAAAAGGAGTGGATCAAAGGTTTTTTTTTATGAAAATGATCATAAAATGGACAGTACATAACCACATGGGAGAGTGATTCCACACCACCCAGTGCACAGGAGCAACACTTGTCATTGTATGGGTAGAGATGGGCACGAATAAAAATAATGGTGTTTCATTTGTCATTTGTCGTTTAGAGGGTCTGTTTTGGTTCGTTTCTGTTTTTCACGAATTTTTGCAAAAATTCATTTTTGTTTTCATTTGTTTCATTACCATTTCATTACCATTTATTTCAATTTTTTGTTATTTTTTTAGCATTTAAAGCAGTTCACTTTATTGCTGTAATGAAAACAAAACACACAGCAAATTTTCTCGCGTTTCTGTTCGTTTCGTTTTATTTTAGAGACAAAATTTGTTTGTCATTTCATTGCGTAACAAAACAAAAAAACAAAATGAAAATGAAAAATTGTTCATTTCGTGCCCATCTCTAGTATGGAGTTCCATTGAATCTCCCATACAACACTGCAGATGGAATGGCATTGCATCTAGCAAGAGTGTAGGCCCTCCATTCCTCAGGACATTTTAACAAGTAAAGGCAATGAGCAGGTGCTCAGCTTGAGATGGGATCAGCAAGCTCATCGGTGAACATATTGAGTTTTCTGTACTCTGTATATCCTGCAGTTGTACATCCAGAAACCCATGTTTTATCAACTTGTAAGCTTCCAACTGGGGCAAGGAGCCAAGGGTATCTACTATAATACCCATAGCTCTAATTTTTTTAATTAATTTAGCTGAGCCTGTTGGAGCTATGGAGTCTTCAAGAAGTTGGTAGAATAGGCTATTCTGGTCAGTATTATAATATACTCTGAGCCAAAAGTTTAATAGATCTAAACCATGCCCTTGTCTCTATCAGAGATTGTCCTACTACTAAACATAGGGAGGGAGGGAGGGAGGGAGGGAGGGAGAGAAAGAGAGAGAGATGTGCAGGTACAAAAGAAGATCCAGTAAATGGCCAAGATAAAACTATTGAAGTAACCCACATCTGGTCAAAAATAGTCAAATTATCTTAACATTTTAATTTCATATACATCCATCATTCAAAAGTTTGCTCTGATAGGAAGGCAGGCAGGCAGGCAGGCAGTGTCTTGAGTACCACAAAGAAGTTGGGGACTCCCTCCCTTTTAGAATTGTTACTTGACTATGGTTTATTTGCATTTCTCTGATCAATCATAAATAAATTAGTTGCAAAGTTTTAAAAATTGCAGAAAGTGTGAAAATAAATATTTTATTTTTGTTACATTTGCATTTAAATCTCATCTGTGTTGGTAGTAGAGATGTTCACCCCTTTCACCGAGATGTGGGTGTACATGCAATTCTGGAGAAACTATAGAGTAGAGGGAGATGTTTGTGCTTGATCCTGTCATGAAGCAAAACTTCTGTGGAGCCTTCTTTTTCTATATAACATTTGAATGTTGTTTTTTAAAATTAAAAATTCAGAGTATTGAAGTGAGGAAATGGGATATTAAAAATATGAACTGCTGGCACCAAGGACAAGAGTGAGTGGCAGCTGTATGAAGATCATGATCTATCCTGGACACTCCCATTACTGAGGCACTAGGGAGAGTATAGGCTGAAGCCACCTGCTGGCATATATCTTTTTGGAGCCATTTCATGCAGTTGAAGTGAAAAAAGTCAGACTAGCCTTTGTATTTTGGAGAATTAGAAAGAAAAAATTCTTAGCCCAGTTTCCTAAATTGTCCTACTACCATTACATTATTAATATTGTATGTGGGGGGTGTGGGGGCTCAGTGGATTAAGGCACCAAAACTGTAGACTGAAAAGTTGGCGGCTCGGCTGTTCGAATCCTGGATGCCACGCAGCGGAGTGAGCTCCCGCTGATAACCCCAGCTCCTGCCAACCTAGCAGTTCAAAAGCATGTAAATGCAAGTAGATAAATAGGTGCCGCCATAAAAAGCGGGAAGGTAAAACAGTGTTTCCTTGCAGCCATGCTGGCCACATGGCCATGGACTTGCACAGCACTGGCTCTCCCGGCTTGAATATGGAGATGAGCACCGCCCCTAGAGTCGGACCTGACTAGCATGCATATGCGGGTGGAACCTTTACATTTTTATGTGTGCATAATGTTGTGGCAGGATGCTTGCTGTATGAATGAACAGGTCATACAAATAAGGAAATCTTGCTTGCATGTCCATTTTTTTAAGTTTCCTTTCCCCCCCTATTTCCTGTTGCAGGGTAAAAATAGGAACCAGGAGTGTCCATTGGGGATAATAGGAGTTGAGTGATCTTAGACAGTAGAGCTCCCCATTAAGAGAAATGTGTTGTGGTACAACCCCCCCCCCCACAGACACACATTTCACAGATCCATAAATTCACAAATTCTGTAAACCACCTAGAGTTCCTTTTGGGGATGCAAGGTATATAAATTTTGAAAAATCAATCAATCAATCAATCAATAGCATCATGGAACCATGGCACCAGTCTTGAAGAAGGCTAGGATGTCTCCTACAGGATCCAGGGTGGTTTAGTCCTAATGCATGTGTCCTATTTTGGGCACAGAACAAATCTGGATCAGAGCTAGTTAATTCCTCTTTGTTCAAAAGGTCTTATTTCCTGATGAAAAAGCAACAAAATACAGTCTTGCAATATAATACTGTACTTGTTAACTCAGAGGTGTGTCCCTTTAAATTTCATGGGGCCTAATCCTAAGCAACTGGACATGAAGTTGCAGCCCTAACACAGAACATATACAAGTTAAGTAATTAATATACAGAATGTGTATTGCTCCTGAAGCTGACATCTACTCTGGCATTTGAAAGCACAATATACACATAGGTACCTACCAAGACTAGATGCCCTAAACACATCTGATCTCACCTGATTTCGGAAGCTAAGCAGGGTCGGCCCTGGTTAGTACTTGGATGGGAGACCACCAGGGAATACCAGGTGCTGTAGGCGCCGGGAGTAAGAACTGGCAAACCACTCCAGTATTCCTGTCAAGAAAACTCCATGGACATGGACTTACAAAGAGTTGGTCATGACTGTAATGACACAACACACACACACCTACCATTTCAAGGATGGAGACTGAGTTTGACGGACGATAAACCAATCAAGAAACTGTTGAAGACTAGACCGTTTAATGGCCAGATGAAAGAAAATTATGTCAGTGGAAAACTCTACTGAATAGAACTCCTAGAAGGAGACTCTTGTTGACTGATGACCATAAAAGAAGTTATGCTTGCTACAAATGACTTGACCTGGGAGATTTCCCCAGGGACGGTGCATCCAAGCAGATTTATCTCCTTAAACCTGTGTAATCCTAAGAGCAGGTATTTGCATTTTTATATATCTACCTGTGCACACAAATGGATTAATATTATTCTGACATGCAAAACTTGTCTCCTGAGTTCAGCTTACTGCTCTTTTCTCAGTGGTTTGTGTATTTCCAGCAAGAGGAAGGAATTTGAGTTTCGCTAGTTTAACCAGCACTCATTGCTTAAAATCTACAAAATGGAGATTATAACATATGCACTCTCCAGCCAAGTGGCAAAATATACCCCAAGAGTTCGCCAAGTTCCAATTTCAGCTCTAAAAAAGGAAGCAGCCTCTATGTTCACAGCCTATATTCAGCAGCCACTTCAGGCAGTTATTGCTAAGATGCTTACAAGTTTTAACACTCATTTGTAGTACTGTTTCTAATTACTCAATTTTGCTGGTTTCAGCTCCTTCACAAAATCTGTCCCATCATCCTATTTACTAAATTCTTCATGCCACTAATGATCTTTTCCATTCTTATGCTCTTTACAGTTTGGCTTAATCATGCTGGCTTCTCTGTGCTGTTTTAATGCTTACATTTTACTGATCGGCAAGCTTTATTTTTCATGCTTCATATGCTTGATAACTAATTTCCTTTTCTATGGGAATTCTCAATATATATAAGGCATTCAAAGAAAGTAGACATTTCCTAGCATTAAGTCACAAACTTCCCTTCACTTTGAAAACTTGCTGTACCAGCAATGAAAAACTTTTGTCTTCTGTACATATAAGCAATAGGTGGTGAAGTTACACCAGCACTACAGGCAGCTGGAAATGTCAGGATTGTGTCTAAATGCATCGTGACGGCATCTTAGAAGTCTGCATCTTTTTTAACTTAGACCTTTGAAATAAGGCAAATATTCAAAGGTACAGGAGAGGAGACAGAGGTGAGTGTTAAGATCAGAGGTTTCACATATAAACATGCAAACACTTGCACTTGAGATGCACCTGAAGTTTACACAATTTACTCTGAAGCAGCACCTCTGAAGAGATGTACCAGAAGATCCCATGTCAATCTGTGGCTTCTCCAGTAGAACGTATAACACAATAACTGATATGAAAGACTCTTGCGTGAGGTTCTGTGGAGGGGCACAGTATCCTACAACAGGCTTAATGTCTGGCCTAACCAAGGATGGCTTCATATATACTGTCATTCATACATATGCCCCATTTTTAAAAGAACCCAAACCTATAACAGTTTTCTTCAGATATTTTGAGCTATCAATTTGACCTTGTTTTGTCCATGCTATCTAAGGCTGAGCGAAGCTCTATCTCCAAACACATAGAGGACTTTAGTTTGAGTAAGGCTTCCCAAATGACAGGATCAAATGGCCACACTTTATTGTTTATTGATTTATTGATTTAGGCTATTTTTGCCCTGTCTTTTTCCTTGAAAAAGGATCCAAGCCGGCTTACAATAATGAGAGACAATATACAGCCAAGAACATTTAAAACAAATTCTTGTTAAGAACAGGGAGTTAGAAGAGGCATCATACAACATCAAAAGGTAACATTAAAGCTACAAAGAACACATGAAATGAAGAAAAAATTCAATAATGGTGGATGGAAACTAACATGGAAAACAGGACATAAGGTATTCTTATGAAATCAGTCAATGCAATCTTGCATGGTAATTCATCTAAAAGTCATAATAGGTAGTCCATCATTCATGGAAAGCTTCCTTGAAGGTCTTTGCCTGCTTCCAGAAAAACAGCAGAGATGGGTCAGTCCTGGCCTCCAGCAGGAGGGAGTTCCAAAGTCTGGGAGCAGCAACAGAGAAGGCCCTTTCATGTGTTCTTAAGGAATGCACCTGTGAAAGTGGCAGGATGGAGAGAAAGGCCTCTCCTGATGACCTTAGCACCCAAGCTACTTCATACTATGAGATTCTAACTTTGAGGTAGCTTGGACCCAGGGCATTTAGTACTTTGTAGGTTTAAACAAGCATTTAGATTGTGCCCAATAGCTGATTGGCAGCCAGTGGAGCTGCTTTAGTAGGGGTGTACGTTGATATCTGTTGAAGTTTCTTGAGATTTTCCATTGGCAGCCCCACATAGAGTGCATTGCAGTAGTCCAGTTGGGTCATCAATAGGGCTTGTGTCACAGTGGCCAGAGTAGGTTTCTCAAGAAATGGGTGTAACTGGCATACTAGTTTTAATTGTGCAAATGCACTCCTGGTCACAGCTGTGACCTGGGCATCTAGGCTCAAGGAAGAGTCCAGGAGCATCCCCAAACTGTGTACCTCTTTTTTCAATTGGGGGTAGTCCTATCCAGTACATGCTGTATCCCTATCATTTTATCTCCCTTTTTACTGACCAGAAATACCTGTCTTATCTGGGTTTAGTTTCAATTTGTTCCTCCTCATCCAGTTCACTACTGAATCTTAGAATTGATCTAAAGTTGAAATAGCTTCTGTGGAATCCAGAGGTGACAAGAGGTAGAGTTGGGTGTCATTGGCATACTGGTGACAATTAACCCCCAAACTCTTGATAGTTTCCCCCAGTGGTTTCCTATAAATGTTAAATAACATAGGAGGCAGAACAGAACCCTGAGGGACCCCACAGGTCAATGGTCATGGTGTTGAACATGAGTCCCCTAACATCACTTTCTGCATTCTCTCCTGTGGGAAGGACTGGCACCACTGTAAGACAGTGCCCCCAAGTCCCATTTCAGAGGTATGAGACAGGAGGATGCTGTGGTTGATAGTGTCAAAAACACCTGAAAGGTCCAGTAAAACCAAAAGGGACACAGATCCCCTATCCATTTCCCTGCAGAGGATGTCTACCAAGGCAACCAGTGCTGTCTCCGTCCCATAACCAGGCCTGAAGCCAGACTGAGCTGGATCTAGGTAGTTTATCTCATCCAGAAACCTTTGGAGCTGTTT
Source organism: Phrynocephalus forsythii (assembly GCA_029282475.1). Lineage (NCBI taxonomy): Eukaryota > Metazoa > Chordata > Lepidosauria > Squamata > Agamidae > Phrynocephalus > Phrynocephalus forsythii. The sequence goes on along the minus strand of JAPFRF010000003.1, from coordinate 30,286,154 downwards.
TCATATGGAACTGTTTCAGATTAGTTCTCTTGTTGTTGAATTACAAGGAAAATATAGCTTTTAACAGGAATTGTTATAGATTAAAGATAACCATAACCTACTTTTGATACAAGTGTACCCGGTCATGCGTAATATATTCACACATACTTTAATGCAGAAACAAAACATATTTTTGCCCCAACCCCCCACTGAAACTGAACATGAACACCTAGTTATGGTATGTTTCTCTTTGTGTGAGAACCTAAGTGTGTACACTTTGTGGGGAGGAGGATTGCACCTATCCCTCATGGAGGCAAATGTTGGGAATGCTTGCACATTCACATAACTCAGAAAACACTGACACCTACCATCTGTAGATGAAATGCCAGTCACAGCTTTTCATTGCATCACAAAGGGGATGAGCACGTGGATCATCCTAATAAGAACTGCGCTTCCAAATGGATGACTGGTTAGGTGGTATAGAATTACAACTGAAATTAATGACTATTGAGCACTCAATCAATTTTGCATTGTTCAGGTGGTGTCTTGAGCAAATGTTCTCCTGTTTTTCAGATATTAGTTAGCTCTCTCTCTCTCAATCTCTCTCTCTCTCTCTCTCTCTCTCTCTCTCTCTTGTTTTATGACTTAATCACTATCCAAGGGTGTTTGGTTGGGGCAGAGAGAGGGGTGGGAAAGCAAGCAACCTTACTCTAGGACAAGTAAGAAGCAGATACTAAAGGGGCAGGCAGCAATCATGCAAGTTATAGACTCCTAGTACCAAATCAAATGCAGACAATTGCACTATCATGAAGACAAACCCAGATGTCCCAGAAAAAAAGGGTAAATCAACCCCCCCTTTTAAAAATAAACTAATTATCCTATTTAGCATTTTTGTTTGGCTCTTAGAATTTAGAAATTTCAGCAAATTTTGAATCAACCTATACTGGAAATTTTAGCAGATATTACATGCAACAAGAGCCATAAAATTTCATCTTAATACAGCTATGCACCATTTCTACAGTTCACTTAAGTTAGCCTATTGGACAGGAGTTTGGGATTTTAAAGCTGTGCCATCATATGCTACTCTTGAGACTTTGGCCTTTTGATTAGATTTCTAGAAAGCTTTCAGCTGGATACAAGTAAATCATTTAAAAAAACTAGAAATGAATTAGGAGTGACCTGACTGACCCAAGAAGATATGGGATACTGTCAAGAAAGACACTATTGGTAAAACACCATCAATCCTGCTGGCAACGAAATGTACAGAGAAGAAATAGAACAAGAGGCCAGAAAAGATACTGCAGCAACATAACAGTATCAGGAAACAAAGATCACTGAAAGCAAACTTGAGAAGTGATTCTAAATATTCCATTTCTGGTTTTATTTATAGAGTTCTAGACCACTCATTATTTTTAAAATGTCTGAATTGTATACAGCAATTACATAGCAGAAAAATAAAACCGCTAAACTTTGCATTGCATGCCATATTGCCATAATGATGCTGATAGGTCAGATAGGTTCAGCAGTGTGGCAGTGGTAGAGAGTATTATTTTTAATCAAGAGGCTCATTGGATGCCAGTCAGGGATAGACAAACACAAACAGGAAGGCACAGGAGACTAGTACTGAGTTAACATTCCATGTTCATTTTCTATTACATACAATTCTAAAGAATTGTATAAGCAGAACCAAAGAGAAGTTCATTCAATCAATCATCAGCTCAAGACACGCCCACACACCAGGGGACACTCTGCTCAAAGGATGATTAGTCATTTGCCAGAAGGTGGATATGTGGTCACTGCCACTGACAGGACCAAGGCACACTCTTTCTCTATCTGTACCTTGTTCTTATACACTATCCTGATGCTTGGGCAGTACTGTGGCTGGTTGTTGGGCACAGTTTGTTCTAGACATGCTCTTTCTCTACCTTTGTTGCTTACCACTTTTGAATGTTCTTGTGGTTTCCACTGGAGCAGCCCATGAGCCCTGTCATCCCATTCCTGCCCCCACACACGTTTAATATAAAACTGAACCCATCTGCCACCATTTTGTGTGTCCCCCTGTTTTTTCACCTCTTGTATGGCCAAGCATTCTTTTCTTGACAGGAGCAGGTGTGGGAGGCAAGAAACTCAGTTTGAAGAGGGCAGGATGATAGCAGGGCTGGTATTTCTCCCCCTATTGTCATGTTGGCTATGGGCTTAGACATCTGGCCTGTGGGCTTCTTGAGTCTGACGTAGAATAGGAAGCCCCCACCACAACCCCATTTTGAACCACTGATCTAGTCTTGGTATGAAAGAGTGTTTGCACATTGTGACACTATTCTCCACATGTCTCTCTGCATCAGTGATGGCGAACCTTTTAGAGACGGAGTGCCCAAACTGTGATTCAAAAACCACTAATTTTTCACAAAGTGCCAATCCAGCAATTTAACCTGAATCCAGGTGGCTGTGAAGGGGTGGTGTTGGGTACCCACAGAAAGGGCTCCAAGTGCCACCTTTGGCATACATTCCATATATTCGCCAACACTGCTTTACATTATGAATCACTGGAAAATACTCTGTTGCCTACGTTATACTAGCAGGAACACTCTGTGGGTTGTTTGTGTGATTTTGATCAGTCAGCCTACCACTTGTCCTTACATTATGCTTGTACATAAGGGATTACACTAGTTTTACACTGCCACATTAGAGCAGAATTCCAAAACCAAAAGAGAAAATGTGTTGGTGCCATACATGCTCTGGAGGTAAGAACTTCTGCAGGGGCTTATGAACTCTAAAAAGACTTTTGTTGAAATGTCTTGTTTCTGAGAAATGATAAATTTTCAGAATTTCTTCATACCAATACAGAGGAATAATGAGGCTTGCCTGAGGCAGCAAGAGTTGTATCTGAAGGTCAAAAGTGTTTCATTTTTGACTTTGATAGATTAATGGTCAATCCCAAACCATACCACTGCCAGACTTAACTTTTTTGCTTTGTTTGTATGAGTGAGATTAAACAGAAACTGAAATATATGGCTTTTGGGGTGGGGTGGGGTGAGCTGCATGCCCAATTTACTTATTCTGTTCCAAAACCAGTTAAGTTTGAACAGCCTAATCTTCTGCAGAGAAAAATCATGCATATTATAGCTGTGTGCCACTCCAGTGTCTGTACATCTTATGGTATGTCTGAAGTATGCACATAGAATTTATGTACATAGAACCTCCATGTGATTTGGTTCTGATAAGTGAGAACTAACACAGAAAACTAGTGAATTGATAAGAATGTCAGCTCAGAACTAGAAAGATCGATGCTCATGACTGCACTGAAGCCTGGAATCCACTGACGTTATTCAGGTGTTACAGATGCCTTAAGCACATCCAATCTCACCTGATTTCAGAAGCTAAGCAGTGTCGGCCCTGGTTAGTACTTGGATGGGAGACCACCATGGAATACCAGGTGCTGTCGGCACCTGGAGTAGGAACTGGCAAACCACTCCAATATTCCTGTCAAGAAAACTCCATGGACATGGGGTCACGAAGAGATGGTCACAACTGTAACAACACAACATACACACAGACATCAGTTCTACAAAAATGCTTAAATGGGAGCATTTTTTAATACTGACATATTTTTCAATACTATATTTGAGCTCAGATTATTCAAATTCCCACCATATTAACCTTCTTGGATTCCCCGATAAACCTTAATTGATTTGCCAAATAATAATTTTTAACATTTGGTAAACCCTCTGTTTTGAGTTCTATACCAACATTTTTTATTTATTCTAGTTTTTTTAACCTTCATTACAATAATTATTAATCAAACCCTGCCAAAATTAATATCATCTAATGTTAACTGTACTGATAGCATCATAAACAAGAAATTAATCTTTGGCAACATTTTCATTTTCATCAATGCAGTCCTTCCAAACCAAGATAATTTCAAACTAGAATATTCTCATATTTTATTCTTAATTTCTCTTTATTAATTTATTATAATTATATTATTTTAATTTCTGTATATTCTTTACCAAATCTATACCTAAATATTTAATTGATTTACTTATCTTACACCCATATTTTTCAACAATCATTTCTTCTCCCAACCTATTACAATTAAACATTAGCTGTGATTTTTGCCAGTTTACACATAAACCAGTTATCAATCCAAATTCATCCAAATGATTCAAACTCTCACTCATGTTTTTAATTGTCAGTAAGGACTCATCTGCAAATAAGTTTATCTTTACTTCATTTTCCATACCTAATCTAGTAATTAAATTATCATTCCTTTTTGTTTAGCTAGGGTTTCAGTTTTATCTAATCTCAGATTTAATTTTGAAACATCAGAATGGACATTTGCAAGCTCATTCTTGAGTGCTTTAAATTCATCCTTGAAACCTTGACAATCTTGCCTAATTTCCTTAATCTCAAAGATCAGACCCTTCATCACTTCAGAAAATTTAGATATTTCTTTCTTCACTTCATTCATGTCTACCACTCTATATGTTTGGGCCTCTGACCCCTTCTCCTCCTGAAGGGGAGGTGCACTTGTTTTGATCCTCCTAAGACAATCAAGGGTCCTATAAAATGGCCTATCAGACCTCTGATCACTAATTGCTAACTGACTTCTTTTGAAGTCTTATGGCTTCTATCTCTTCACATAAGCAAGACTTAATCAGGCCTTTAAAGGAATATTTGTTTGTTCTCAGTTTCTTTTAAAGCTATGCCACTGACAAGTATTGGAACAGCAGCATGACCTCAAAAGAGAAAGTATCTTCAGCGACCAAGATAATGAAGCAAACTCCCCAAAACAGCACTTAAATCATGTTAAAAAAACTTTAGAGGAAATAACTCACAAAGTTCTGGAGGAAAATAGCATTTTATTGCTATTTATATTTCGATTGGTGGAGAATAATGACCCTACCCATCCATTCCGTCCAGGGTGGGATTTTTTTTTTTAGGTGGATTGTTGGGAGAGAAAGTCTGGAGCATTAAACCAAACCAGCCCAGCTCCTGCTCTCCTGGAAGAGGAACTGTTCAAGCCCTCTCAGCTGTATAAACATTTAAAGTGACATAGGCTGTGGCCCGGAGGCAAAGGGCATTGTGTGTGCAACAAAGCCCTGGTAACATGGTTGGCTACTGCAGCAGTGGCAGTAGGGGGTGCCTGGCAACCAGGCACTGCCCTTTAAGTCACTGGTGGATTGGATGGAGAGGGGAAATTAATCCCTTCAACCCCACCACCAGCTGGCTCAATCCTTTCGTTGGAGTAAGAAAGTTGAGGAAGAAAAGCTGTGAGCTTTTGTACACGACCCCTAAACGCCGCAGCAAATGGCTGCAAGCTCCGGAGCTTACAATGGTTTCCCCACCAGCTCTGGAGTTTGCAGGAAATTAAGTGCGACCACGCCCACCTAAGCACGTCCCAGTGCACTTTTCTTGTACCTGCTCGAGGAGGGTGAAAATCGCCAGGTCCGGATTTAATCTGGTCAGTGCGGGGCTCTCCTGGCTTCTTTTTTTTTTTGCCTCCCACCCCTTTAAGAGAAGGGGTGGGAGGGGGAAAAAGCAAACAAAAGAGAAGGAATCAGCACGATGGAGCTCCGGCAGCTTCTCTGAGGTGAGTCTGCATTTCCCCCACTTTCTTCCTCCCTCCCCTCAGCAGACAGGTGCGGAGTGGTGGGGAGGAAGGAAGAGCAACGAACCCCTAAGATTTCTGGTCCGAATTTAAGTGGCCATCAGATCTTAGGGGTCGTGTGAAAAGGCCCTATGTCAGACCAAAAGGTATGTGAACTTTTGTGCATGTTTTTGAACAGATGTCACCTCATATTTTAATTTTTTTTTCAAAAAGGAAGAGGTTGGAGTTAGCAAAGTTTATCACTAGAAACCAAGGTCAAAATCCTCCATATTATGTGAAATACAGTGAAGAAAAACAAATCAACTAGGGGTGCTTTTACATGACCCCTAAGATCTGCTGGCAACTTAAATTTGGACCAGAGACCTTGGGGGTTTGCTCCTCTTGCTTTGTTCCCACCCCTCTGCACTCCCTTGCTCCTGTCTGCATGAGCGGAGGGAGAAAAAAAGAGAGAAAATAATGCAGGCTCACCTCCACTCTGCCTTTGGGAGCTGCTGGGAAGCATTCCAGTCTCTTAAAGGGGCGGGGGGCTTAAAAAAACAGAAGGGAGGAGAGCCCAGCACTCACTGCTTTTCAATCTGCATCAGAAATTTTTCACCTTCGGAGATCAGGTACTTGGAAAATGCTCTGGGACGCGCTTAGGTGGGCGTGGTCATACTTAATTTTTTTAAAAGCCTGGAGCTGGTGGGAAAACAATTTTAAGCTCCGCATCTGGGAGCCCTTTGCCTCGGATTTTAGGGGCCATGTAAAAGCGCCCTAATTTGAATGGTGCTGTTGGAGAAGGTGCTTACTGATAACACAAACAGACAGAAAGAAAAGGGGGTTCTCAGTCAAGTGAAGCCTGAACTCTGAAGCTATTGTAATGAGAATTCTTATAATGAGAATAGAAAACTGACTTTGAAAGACAATATTGTTGGGAAAAGAGGGGCAGCAGGAAGAGAGACATGGAAGTGATTTCTCCATTGATGATTTGTGTCAGGATCCTAGTCACACAGAAATGATATAATGTTTCTTGAATGCATTCAGGTCTATGACAAATAACTGCTCTGTGTTTTTCTAATGCTGGTATACTTTGAATATGCATTACAAACTTGTATGCTAATTCTCTGAAGATACATGACAAAATATCTCTTTTTGGAGGGCTATCCTTGTGTCACCTTCTTTTTCTATTTTTTCTTTCAACTCTCATTGATCTCCAAATCTCCCTTCCCGGACCATGAAGCTGCAACAATGTAGTTACTTTGTAACACTATTGCTTATAACTATGTTCTACAGTACTCAGATTATAACAATGTAGTTGTTTTCCCTTTGGAAAGGCATTTTTGGTAAATCAATATTTCAGCCACTGTAGTCTTGATTCCTTTTCCAAAGTGGGTGAAGCCAACCATTCTCTTTCAAAGAAAAAAATAACAAGATTGGTCTTTTCAGTGTATTTGATCTGTTTTAAATCAGGGGCATTTAACTGTTGCTTGCTTCTGCACATGGTGCAAGAGAGGTAAAATCATTTTACATTTTAAAAAATCATAACTTGAAAACCCAGTGAGTAGATTTCCCTGAGTCTGGCACCATGCAAGAGCAAACTGTCTCCTACTTTTGGACCAAGTATGTTGCTAATTGAAAGACCCATTTCAAAGATATTATTTTTGGTATGGCCTTCCCCCATTTTTAGAATTGCCTTCTAGAATGTTGCTTTGCTTTGTAAGCATAATAAAAGCTGCTCCATGGCAGCGCATGTGCCACCAGAGCCACTTTGCCCTCCCTGAGTGAATAATGTGAGATGGGGTAAGGCAACCCAAGACCCAGATGGGGGCGGGGTGAGCCTATAAAGGCTGCCCCACCCCAGGCCGAAGCCTCTTTCTCCTTGGTGCATCCTGGTGGAAGGACGTGCCTGAAGATCCATTGTGGTGGTCGCCATTTTGAAAGCAGCAGCCATTTTAGGGTAGTGAGGAGGGAGAAGTGGTGGCCCTCTAACAGGGCCACAAGTGTGCAGCCGCTATAGTAAAAATGTGGGTAAAAATGTGAGTAAGTGAAAGATTGCTGTTTTCAATTTATTTTGATCTGTTTTAAATCTATTGAGGAAAAAGATTACTAATTTATGCATGGAGTATGTGGCAAAACATCTTCATATTGTAAAAACATAATAAGCATAATTTGAAAGCCTTTTGGCCAAAGTTCCCCTGTTTGCCACAGAGCAAGAGCTGACTACTACATTTGTGCAAAAAAAAAAATGATCTTAAGGTCAGTTTCAAAGTTATAATATTTTGCTTGAACTGCCCCCATTTTTATAATGGCCTTAGAGAATGTTGATTTGCTCTGCCAGCACAATAGCACTTGTTCAGTAAGAATACATATATCACTGAATATTTCATTCAAGATTACAGGTGGAGAACCTTGAGACTGCCATTTTTTGTGGTAGCTACATATTTATGGTTAAGTTTGGGATTTCCCCAGGCACCCAGTGTGGTTAAGTGAAGAGAGTGGTGGGCTAGGACTTCTGAGATCTGGATTCAATTCCCCTTTACATTATGGAAATTCAACAGGTTAACTAGTATTGGTAACAGTACTCCTTAAATATCTAAGATACTTTAAAAATTCTTAAGGGTTTATCAAAAGTTGAGTAGCAATTTGATATATCATGATTTTATTAAAAATATACTCCATCAAATCAGATGAATAATTAGGACTGAAAATATGCATTTATATGATCATTACCTTTCATGCATTTTAATGTATAAAAATGCAGATTTCACCATGTCCCTAAAATGCTGCATGAGATTCCATCCTTCTGTTCTGAACTCTGGAAGAAAATGAAGAGGATATAAGGAATATTGAGTGTTAACTGGGCTGTTCAAAGGAAAAAAATCTTATTACAATTAAGATGAAGAATTTGCATTCTGACACAGGAAGGGGATGAATCAATCTTGTACCTTCAAAGGGCAATAAGGTATAGCATTTAAGCAAAAGTCATTCCATATTAGTAGAGTTCCTAAGGTATTTCAACAAAGGAATTTGGCATTTTAAAGATCACAATGTATCAGAGTTGTTAGGAGTGACATTATACTCTGGATTTGGGGACAAGAGCTGAGTAAAATGACTAAGTAAGCAAGTATTACCTTGAGAAAATGATTGAACAACTATAGATTTTTTTAAAAAGTAAGCCAGACTTGACTTCATGGAATTGACACATACCGTCAAAAGAAACATATTCTCAAGACAATAAAATCAGGGTCTGATATATTGATTTTGAGTTATGGAGGAGAGATTTCCTCCTGAGAAACTTCTGAAGAAATAACTCATGGATTTCTTCAGAAAAGCTGTTGCCCTCAGTCTTTTTTGCACAGTACTGTTAACATGATCTTATTCTAAATTCTCAGAACTGCCTAGGAAACTCCCACAAATCCTAGAGACATACATATTTAAGTGAAACTGCTTATTTTCATATGGCTGGAACAAGGCTCTGTCATGTTTAAAAGAGACCCAATGAAATTGATAAAACATATGCTGGCCATTTTGGTGAATTTACCTTTGATTAAAATTAGGTCTGGAACCAACTTACATTTTAAATGAAGTTTGGGCAGAATCCTCTTGACCATCCCAACTAGAGTAGAGCCAATGAGTTAATGGGATTTACATAAGTGTTGACTCACCATTCAAGAATTGAATCAGTAGGTGTGCTCTAGATGAGCCTAGTGCTAGGATGTTGGTCGCTGGGTTGCATATGTGTCAGAGTGAAACAAAACTAGTATGTAATCTGGGACAGTGGCCCACCGTTTCTGAAACCCAGGAGTAGACAATTCCATCATAAAACTGGGTATGACATTATTGCTTTGGAAGATAGTAATATTTGAAGTGTGGAAGAACCACTGTCATTTGGTATAGATAATAAAGATTTTGTTGGGCCAGTGGTGTGACTTGGTGCAAAGCACATTGACTTTAGAGCTGTCGACATTTCAGTATTAGTCTTTAGTCCTGCCTTTATAGTTTTGTACCCAAACAGAATGAGGAGGTGACGATGTGGTGACTGCCATGAGGTGAAATGCTCTACCTCCTAATTCCTACACCTCTAAGCTACTCTCCTGGGAAAATCAGAAGGGCTGACCTGGCCATCTTTCTAATCAGTTGGAAGACCTACCTCAAACAATTTGCAATTCTCTTGTAGAAATTTCACTGAATATTTATAACTTGATAACTATAAATAGTTTTGGTATGGAATGTACTTAAGCATCAGCCTGACTCACTAAGATGAATGAGTTGTTCATTTGGCTGCACAAGACCCTAGCTAGCATTTCTGAGAATCTGTCATGTTAATAAAAAATGACGGCAGCATATTTTATCGTTACTACATGAAGGGTTTTGTGCCTTTATTTCATTTTATTTTACCAATATCTATGCAGATGGAATGTAAAACTTTGAGTGAGAGAATGGTTTTTTCCTATCTCCTTTCCAGTTGCTGATCAAGAAGTCAGGGTGAATTATAGCTGGCAGCTTATTTGGAACTTTGAATAATTTAAATGTTTCTCCGCCCCACATTTCACATGTAGATAAGCTAGTAATACAGATTTCTGATGGAATGCACTAGTGGTAAATGAAAAGCAAGCTTCTCTCTCTCTCTCTCTCTCTCTCTCTCTCTCTCTCTCTCTCTCTCTCTCTCTCTCTCTCTCTCTCTCACACAAAAACAAGCAAGCAAGACAAACTATTATAGGAAATGAGAAATCACACTCCACGGTGATTTTGATAATGAGTTTTTAATATTCCAGTGTTTACCTTGTGATTTTTATAATCCTGGCTTGCAGTGCCATTCCTCGAATGAATTATTGCTCCCTATCAAAGAGACTGTACACCACTACATTTGCTCCTTGGCAAAGAATGCTGTTACTCTATAAAAGATATGGGACCAACTTGTGGAATACTGCTGCTGTTTACAGGGAAATAAAATCAGAATTTGCTATTTCAGAAACACACAGTGTTTCTGAAATAGCATATGCCACTCAAAATGCATTCGGGAGGCAAGCATCATACGAAAACAGTGAAGTATGAAATACTCAAATCATTATTGCTGTCTCCACTTCTGTCCTATGCAACCTGTTGCATTTGGAGGTTGGAAATGCTTGGCCTGTTGCATCTCTAACTAAATGGCCCCTGGTTCTCAAACTTTGGTAGCCCTGGTGTTCTTGGACTGCAATTCCCAGAAACCATGATGATCATGCCTGGTGGTTAAGGCATCTTTTTAAAGATATAAGACATCCTGGATCCTTTAATAGGAGAAATGGATGGATGGATGGATGGATGGATGGATGGATGGATGGATGGATGGATGGATGGACAGGAGCTTGCTGCCTGCCACATTGATTATTCTCCAAGGAAAATTTAGGCTTCAGCATTCCCAGTGGATTCCAAGCAATCCAGTCTCTATTACAGTTTCAAAGTGCCCACTTCCCATATATCGTGATTGGCTGCTGACAGAAGCTCTTATGATCTTATTTGATGGAAAATTTCTTAAGTAATTTGGCAGACAAAGGGTGATGTGAAGGAAAGGTTAGATGAATGAAGGAATCATTAAAAAGTGAATCTTTTGTATCCTTTTTGTAACAGAAATCAGTCATGCTTAGGATGCTCTCTTTCAGGAACCAAAGAATCTGAAACTAAAATAAAAGCTTTTCAATATGGTTTCTCCCCACCAAAAATGTTATATTCCTATCAGGTAATCTTCAGGTGATATAAACTCAAATGTTTGGATAAGATCCTGCAGATTAGTTTCACGTGTTCTAACCATTAGAAGATGTTTAAATTCTTCTCTTCTCCCCTCTATTGTACAACTGGAGGGAAAGAATGTCCTAGTTGTTGGTACTCTGTGTGAGAAATGTTTGGAGGCTGAGAGTTCATTTATTTTACATGAGAAGTATGGTGGGGATGTGAGTGTGTATGTGAAATAAATGAGCAATGCTACCTTTGTTTCCTTGGTGATCTCACTCAGAAACAGCAGCACAGCCAGAAGGAAAGGGGAAGTTGCAGAACTGATTTGTAACTTTTTATGAGTTGGAAGAAGGTGGTGGTGAGTGGTGGTAGTGGTGGGTGGTAGTGGGGAAAAGAACAGCACTACACTGTGTAGGTCAATAGCAAGGCAACATCTACTACAAATAATTTGAAATCAGCAATTATCTCACTCATTCAGACATGGATATAAATTATCTGTCCAGATTCACAATGGCGGTGGAACAGGGTTGGTGAGATACTATAAAAATTAAGGAAGCATTCTAGCCTTCGTTCATCCATCCAGTCAGTTATATCTCTTACCCACACTGATCTCTCATTTGGGGTGAATGGTGAAATCTGCAGGGGGAAAACAGCGGGGGAAATCCTATTGATTATTTACGCTGGCTTAAAGCAATAGAGAAAATGATGGCAGCAAATAGCTACATATTAATGATGTACTACCTGTGGGGCGTGGTGACTCAGTGGACTAAGGCCTCCGAAAACTGTCGGCTGCAAAGTCGGCAGCTCGGCGGTTTGAATCCCGGGTCCCACGCAGCGGAGCAAGCTCCCGCTGATAACCCCAGCTCCTGCCAACCTATTTATTTATTTATTTTATTTATTATTGTATTTATACCCCGCTTATCTTTCGTGCGAAACTCTAAGCGGCTTACACGGGCGAACGAGCGCCAAAGAACACAAGCAATAATTATCAAGTATACAACAGAATAACTAAAACAATTAAAAACCCGGTGCATCCAAAAACCCGGCAGCGTAATAGCTATCAGCCAAGCACACACAAACATAAAGCACCTAACATGGTTGCTTGGGTATTAAAGATGGCGGGACCTAACAAAAAGGAAAAGAAAAAAAAAAAAAAAAAAAAAAAAAAAAAAGAAATTTCAGGGCTCGCCAAAGGCCTCTCGAAATAAATGAGTTTTTACAGCTTTTCGAAAGGCCAGCAGGGACTCTGCAGAGCGCACTTCACTAGGGATGGAATTCCATAGGGTGGGGGCTGCCACCGAGAAAGCCCGGTTCCGGGTGACCGACTTCCGGGCCTCTCGAGGGGAGGCAACCCGCAGCAAGTGCGCTCGCACCTGCCGAACAGGTCGGGCCGAGGTGGATCGCTGAGCGATACGCTCTGTCAGGTAGTCCGGTCCCAAGCCATGGAGGGTTTTATAAACTAAAACCAAGACCTTGAATCTAATCCGGGCCGCAACGGGCAGCCAGTGCAAGCGAGCCAGGACTGGGGTGATGCGGTCATAACGACGCACACAGCAGCCACCAGCCTGGCCGCCGCATTCTGCACCCGCTGCAGACGCCGGAGAAGAGTCAAGGGCAACCCCATGTAGAGGGCGTTGCAGTAGTCCAGCCTCGAGATCACCAGCGCCTGGACCACTGTTCTCAGAGAGTCACCGTCCAGGTACGGGCGGATCTGGGCGATCTGGCGAAGATGGTAATACGCGGCCCTGGTAACCGACGCCACCTGGGCCTCCATGGTCAGCGCCGGGTCCAGGACCACACCCAGATTCCGCGCCCTTTCCACAGGCCGGAGGGAGACTCCCCCCAGCGAGGGAAAAGGGCCACCGTACCCAGACGGCGAGCCCCCAAAGAACATAACCTCCGTCTTCTCGGGGTTGAGCCTAAGCCTGTTCGCCCCGGTCCAAGTCAGCACGGCATCCAGGCACCCATCGAGGATCCTCACAGCTTCCACTGCAGAGGTGGAAAAGGAGAGATAGAGCTGCGTGTCATCAGCGTACTGATGACTGCACACTCCAAAACTCCTAATGACCCCAGCCAACGGCCTTACATAGATGTTAAACAGCAACGGCGAGAGCGACGACCCCTGCGGGACCCCACAAGGGAGAACCCACGGGGCCGACAGCTCCCCCCCATGCTGAACATACTGGGGACGGCCCTCCAGGAAGGATCGGAGCCAACTGCGAGCAGTGCCCCCGATTCCAACCTCAGAGAGCCGATCCAGTAGGATACCGTGGTCGACGGTATCAAAGGCCGCTGACAGATCCAGGAGAACCAACGGGTAGAACAACCCCTGTCGGCCGCCCGGAGCAGGTCATCTTGCAGGGCGACCAAAGCTGTTTCGGTCCCCCGACGGGGCCTGAACCCCGACTGGCATGGATCGAGGCACTGCCGATCCTCAAGGTACGACTGCAGCCGGACCGCCGCCACCCTCTCGATGACCTTGCCCATAAACGGGACGTTAGCGATCGGACGATAGTTGCCTAAATCGTCCGCCGCAAGGCCCGGCTTCTTGAGAATGGGCTTAACCACCGTCTCCTTCAAGCGAGAGGGAAAAATCCCCTCGCTGAAAGAAGCGGTGGCGATGGCAGAAGCCCATTCAGCCATGGTCCCACTGGCAGCTTTAATAAGCCAGGAGGGGCAAGGGTCGAAAGGAGTGGACGCCGGCCGGCAGTGCGCCATAGCCCTGGAGGCCTCGACAGCAGAAACAGGCCCAAGCTCCTCCAACCGAGGCGACGAAGGCGGACCAGCAACCGGGGATGCCGGGGCAGTGCTACCGCAACCGGAGTCAAAGCCGGCACGGATGGCCTCAATCTTTGATCTAAAAAAGGCTGCGAAATTCTCACTACTGAAATCAGTAGGAGGAGGCCTATCCAGACTAGGATTGGTGAGGTCCCCAACCACCCGGAAGAGCTCCGCCTGGCGGTTAGAGGCCTCACCAATTCTCACGGAGAAAAACAATGACTTGGCTTCCGTGATCGCGTTGGAATAGCGACTAGTCTGGGAATCAACAGCAGCCTTACTACTTGCCGTCCGGGTTTTTCTCCAGCTGCGCTCTAACCTTCTCCTCACCTGCTTCATTGCCCGGAGCTCCCCCGTAAACCACGGTGAGCGCCAGGCTCGGCACCGGAGAAGGCGCTTAGGGGCGATCCGGTCTATGGTGTTGGCAGCTGTTTCAAACCAATGGTTGGCCACAACCTCGGCCGGAGCGCCAGTCAGTCCGCCAGAAAGCTCCCGAAGACCTCCTGGAATCGCTGAGGGTCCATCAGTCTACGGGGCGGGCCAAAACAGAAGGCCGCTGGTCCCCGCGAAGGGGGCCGTGTCGCCAGGGAAAAAGAAAGCAGGTGATGGTCCGACCATGACACAGGTAAGGAGATAAAATCCCCCACCTCCAGACTCGAAATCCCCGACATGGAGGAAAACACCAGATCCAGGGTATGGCCTGACCTGTGGGTGGGACATTCAACATGCTGGGACAGACCCATGGAAGCCATGGTTTCCATGAATTCCAGAGCAGCACCGGAAAGTCCACCGTCAACATGCACATTGAAGTCACCCGCCACCAAAAGGCGCGGGGACCTCAAAAAGTGCAGCCGCAATGAACTCCGCGAGCTCTGGTAGGGATTGAGCTGGGTTGCGGGAGCACGGTAGCCCAGCACAATGCCAAATCTGTCCCGCTGCCCCACTGACAAGTGAAGGCATTCTAAACCCTGGCTAACCAATGTCGAGGTCCTGCTAACATGTAAAGAATCCCGATGGACGATGGCGACCCCCCCTCCCTTCTGACCCCCCGACCTTCCCACCCCCTGAACCAGATACCCAGGCGGGCAAAGCTGGGAGAGCGAGGCCCCCCCATCATCACCCACCCAGGTCTCGGTAATGAAGGCCAGGTCAGCCCGCCCGTCAAAGATGGCATCACATATGACGGGGATCTTATTGTGGACTGACCTGGCATTCAACAGGAGACAGGAAAGGCCGGGGGCGCTGGGGGAGTGACTCCTGGACACGTGACAGAGAGCCGGGGGGTCAGAACGAGGGACAGGCACAAGTTGCCTGACCCGTGTTCTTCTCAACCGACTAACCCCACGGCTACAAGCGTACCGCCCACGGCCCGACACAGTTGGTATGTGAGTCCCTGCGAACATGGCGGCCCCTTGTTAAAAAAAAAAAAAAAAAAAAAAAAAAAAAAAAAACAGAAATACGCAAATCTAAGTTACAATATAAAATCAACAAATAAACACTCCTACAATAAAACACCCAAAATACAACAGCTACAGTAATGAATAATAAGTAAACCAAGCAACAGTAAATAATAAATAACAATAAAAATATAACCGCCAGAGGAAAGATGGAATCGTGGGAGAGGCCAGATGGGGAGGGAGGAGGAAAGGGCTAAGAACACCATAAAAGACTAAGGAGGGAAAAAGAGGGGAAAAGAGGGGGCACCCAACAGCCTGCAGCGTGGCCCGCCGCCCAGGTAACAAAGGCAGCGATATTCTGGCAGCCGGCCTGCCATCTCAGTTGGTCTCAAATGGTTGCACTCCATCGATCCACCGCCCCAGCTGGTGAACGACAATGGCACCCCGACGGCCGAAATGCCGCCCGCAAAGGTGCACCGAAGGCCATGCCCGGATAGTCTATCAGACCGTCTTTCCTGACCCCCGAAGCTGATAATCGATAGGGGGGGCCAACGGGTGGAGCGTCGCCAATCAATGGACGACGGCGACAAATCGGCTGCTCGCCGGCGGCCGCCCTGCCGCCCAAGTTGGTATCCGGCGCCCGATCCCCAGGACCAGGCTGCCACCCCCGAAGAATCCGGAGGCAGCACAGCAAGACCGGCCCGCCGCCCATAAATATGGTCAACGGCGGCACACCGTCGCCCAAGACAGAACGCGGCTGGCCTGCCGCGAGATGTAAAGCCGGCAACGCTCCCCGCTCCAGGTCCGGAGCGCACAAGTGGCGGCTGGAGAAAGCACTGAGCGCCGCCATATCGGCTCCCAGCAAGGCGGCGCCCAGGCAACCGCCGGCAGCCGAGTTGCTGCCCGAATCCAAGGCGGCAGACAGGAAAACCGCCACTGTGAGGGAAAGGCGGGATGGAGAACCACCAGAACTCCCCACTCCGGGTCCAGATCCGAGTCGGACAGGTGGTGGTCGAGGGGGAAGCCAAGCGCCGCCATATCGAAGCCCAACGAAACGGCCCGGGCAATCACCGGCAGCCGAATTGCTGCCCGAGACCAAGGCAGGCACGGGACTCGCCGCAAACGAGAGGGAGGCGGGGTGGAAAGCCGCCAGAGATCTCCTCTCGAGGACCGGGTGGCAGCTGGGAGAAGCACCAGGCGAGACGGCTTCCAGCAGAACGGCGCCCAGGCAGTCGCTGGCCGAATTGCCACCCGAGACCGAGGCGGGCAATGGAGAACCCGCCGCAAGCGAGAGGAAGGCGGGGTGGAAGCCGCCAGCAGTCTCCTTTCCAACTCCAGGAGGCGGCCAGGAAGAACGCTGAGCGCCGCCATGTCGATCCCCCGCAAGCGGCGTCCAGGCAGTCACCGGCAGCCGAGTAGCTGCCCGAACCCCAGGCGGCAGATGGAAGGACCCGCCGCAAACGAAGGGGAGGCGGGATGGAAATCCGCCAGACTCCCCACTTCGGGACCGGGGCGGACGGGAGGCAGCCGAGCTGGCCATTCCCGAGCCCTCGGGACCGTCGGGAGGGCGACCCGCACCACCGGCGAGTCCACCCCGAGCCACGGGGAAGACCCCTCAAGCCCCTCAAAGGACAACAAACCCCACACAACAAGTGGGGAAACGGAGAGGGGTGGATAAAAGAAAAAAAAAGGAAATGAGAAAGGAAAAAAAAAGAAGAAAAGAAAGGGGAGGGGACGCCCAGCAAGGTAAGCCGGACAACAACGGTCCGTCTACCCAGATGGAAAATACTGAGCCCCCTTAAAACCCCCTTAGACCCCCCAACTAACCTCTCCAAACATCTCCGGCGGGACAAAATTTAAAACAAAACCAACAAAACCAAAAATTCAGGCAGCAAGGTCCCAAAAAAAGAGAAAACGCTCGGATGCAAGAGCGAAGACAAAAGGGAGTTGCTGCCGCCCGCCATCTTGGATCTAGTTACTTTTTAGCATTTCGAAAGCATGTCAATGCAAGTAGATAAATAGGTACCGCCATAAAAAGTGGGAAGGTAAAACAGTGTTTCCTTGCAGGCACGCCGGCCACGTGGCCATGGACTTGCACATCACTGACTCTTTGGCTTGAATATGGAGATGAGCACTGCCCCTAGAGTCAGACATGACTAGCACGCATGTGCGGGGGAAAACCTTTACCTTTACCTTACTTGTATCATGTGCCAAATCGCTTCACTGCTGTGTAGTGAGAAATACATGTGGCAACTCCTCAACTAATGGCAATTTCCTTTTGTGATGTATACCATTGCACTTAACAGTGGCATAAAGAATTTGGGATTCTCACTTACATTTCATTGAAAACCTTATGTGTATATCCTCTAAGAATATGGATTTCTTACCTCAGTGTTCATGAAGATACAAGTCAGTAACTGAAATCCTGTTGGGAGTGGATATACCACATGTCATGGTGCACCAGGGCCTTAAAGCATGATAATAGCTTTAATAGTATTAAGTCAGGCCATCTAGAAAGTTAGACCAGAGACAGTGAGTGGAATAAATCATAGCCAGGAAAGTTTAAAGGAGCAGGCAAGAGGGATGGTCAAAATGTGGACTGATGTCTGGTCACAGGTCAAATTTGTACCATTGGGAGAGAAGCCAAGAGTTAAGTTGCTCAATTTTCAGACAGTGAGCTCTCAGCTGGCTGGAAAATTTGTTCAGGAAGACTGATGATCAGAGAGACCGAAGGCAGGCCATATTAGTATACAATGAAGATGCTACTGAACAGTTTGAGGAGCAGGATAGAACACTCAGAGTTCAAGGTTAAATCATGGCATAGATCAAATGTCATACCAGGTACATCATGGGTAGTAGCGGTCAAAAGTAAAGCAATGAGATTGAGTAGTGGTAATGAAGTCTCTAGGAAGTCAACCAAGTAGGAACGAAAGCAGGGAGCAAGGTGGATCATATCTGAGACTATCACTGAGCTGAGCTTTGAGGAGTATATGCACCCAACTGTGGCATGGTTGACTCCCTCTCAGAGCTGCAGCCACCCCCATAGAACTTGACAGAAGAGTCATTTTGTAGCAAAAACGTATACTTCTCTTCAGCTGAATCTTGCAGTCCTAAACTCAGGGTGCTTCCTTATCTGTTGTTTAGGGATCATTCTTAAACAGAGGCTCCCCCTTCATCTGGAGGTACAGTACTAGACAGACCAAATTCTCTGTCAGCTGCCTGTGTCCCTGGGGAAGAGCAGCCAACTGGGGCATTGTACTCTTCCTTCCTCTCCTCTCTCTCCAGCTGGCACATGTCACCTTCAGAGGGAGACTTCTCCAGGCAGAGCAAACAGAAGTTGGTGAAGTAAGGCAAATATCAAGATTGCTTCAGCATCATTCAGGAATGCAAGGAGCTGTAAACAGGCTAACTATGATATACATTGCTTCCAGCATTTCCTTTTGAGGTACTTAGCAGTTTTTGAAAGCTGCATCTGGGAAACCTCCTCCCATATTGGCAGCCATTTGGGAAACCGTTCCTGAAGTATATTCCTCTGGTACGCTACACTTCTATTCAGCTATGTACTCATATCTTGTAGCTCTAGACACCTTCTTTCCTGGGCCTTGGAAATAGCATTGTTTCTGAATCTATTTGTAAGTCCCTATCCTTTGAAGAGGGTGGATCAGCCAGCTATTACTCAGGAAGGTCTAGGCCAGTGGTTCTCAACCTGTGGGTCCCCAGATGTTCCTGGACTGCAACTCCCAGAAATACTGGCCAGCTCAGCTAGTGATGAAGACTTCTGGGAGTTGCAGTCCAGGAACATCTGGGGACCCACAGGTTGAGAACCACTGGTCTAGGCTCTCTTGTTTGGCCTTTGGTAGCTGTTTTCCATAGGCATAGACCTTTGCAGCTGGGACATGTTATCCCCTAGCTTTTCATCCAGAAGATATCTACAGCTAGGGCACGACCACTTGGCCACTTAGGAATATGTTCCTGTCCCCCACCCCCACCCCAAGAAGTCTGTCCTTCTCTTTCTTGATACTTTGTCTTTCTCCAAAGGGTCATGAGAATCACTCAAAATATGTGTAGAGTCAAATTGCTCGAGTTGAGGCAATTCCCGTATTAATGTATAGACCTCTTGCATTTCCAGGGATCTATTCAGGGGCTGCAAAAGACTAGAAAGGATTTAAAAGAGGGACAAAAACATTTGTTGTATGATCTTTCTCAAGTCACCTTATCTATGGTAAGCTTCACAGTTGCAGAACTCAAAACCACCACTTGCAAATTCACTACTTTGAATTTGTGAATAGAACAGTCTTTTAAAGGATATATACAGATGGCTCTTTGTGGAATGACTAATTAGAAAACAAGAGGTCACTGACTGAAGATATTAGTTTTTGTGGAATAAGCTCCCTCTGCACTTTCTTTTAAATAAGAATAATCTTTAGCTAGCTTTTAAACTGAAATAAAAAGAATATTCCTACTGAAGAGCTTAACATTACAGCTTCTACACACAGAACCATATGTGCATATATGTATTATCTCATAAATATAGAGGTAAACATCTATTTTAATAACTCATTTAATCCTTTTAATTAATCTGTCCCCTCCAACAAATATTGCATTTCAAACAATGATAGCTGCCTCTGAGCATTCAGCTCAGTAAAAATGTGATTTTGGGCAACTGAAAAATATGTTTGACCTCTTTCATACCATCTGTTCTTCCTTTAGGAAATCCGAATGTGTACAACACACACACACACACACACACACACACACCCCACAAATCACAAATCACAAATCACACTATCTTTATTTCTTCTTGTCTCTTCAAAGACAGTTGTGGATCTTCCTATGTGTTCTTTCTTGGCAGTTTGCTGCTCACTATTTATTTATTATTATTTATTAAATGTTGCACAAATATCTGCCTTTGTGGAATAAACTGTGCAAATAATAAAGTTTCAAAGTGAATGCCTAATGAATTCATAAAACCAATTGAAATGCAACTAAAAGTATTAGAAGAAATGAAACATCACCTAACCAAGTACAATCCTATTTAGCGGCACACCATACCTTTTCTGTTTCATGCAGTGGTAAACAGCAACAATCCCTTTGTAGGAAAGAGTAAAACGATCACTTTTTAGGGAAATGTTAACAAAATATGCAAACCTCTTCAGATTTAAGATAGAAAGACTGAAATCAAACAAATCTGGAAGAAACACTGGGGGTTTCTTCAATCAGGTTTAAGGCTCTGACTGCTTAGCTCATAATATTTGTGTTTATCTTTTCTTTCATTCTAAATCCCTGTGTAAAGCATATATATGGTGCCCAATTATGCTCCCCAGCTCTCTTTTTTTCTTAGAGGCTCTATATCATGGACATCTTCACAACAGGAGGGGAACATGTCATATTTTTCATCATGGTAAAAGCTGTATTATCACTACCCAAGAGTGCATTGATGCTACTGTCCTGGCGGACATATCAACTTTCATCAAGGCAATTAAAAAAGGGGGAAACCCCAACATAACATTACAACTTTGAAACTGGGCTACAGATAGAACAAAATTTGACAGTGATAATTCTGGGTTTGGGCTGCCCCATTTTTAGCATCCAGGCTGCAGTGGACAATGGATATTCTGATCAGCCATAGTGCTGGGTGGGGTCACTTTGCCCCCTGCCTGGCTAGTGTCACATTAGTGCAGCCTATGGGTTGCCCAGCAGGGGCCAGAATCTTGATAAGGCTTTGCCACATGGCCAGAGGCCTCTTTTGTGATCTAGCCATCTTCCCACCCTCACTCCCAATTAAGAGAATGAGAGTAGCTAGTTGTGTAAGGCCTAGATGTGAATTTTTGGCTGCTACTCAAATTGGACTGGAGTGGCAGTATGTTTTCGTGCATCCCATTCTCTTTGAGGCTATGGGGAGGTTTAAACTGGTCACAATTGGCGGACAGGTGACATTTATTGAATAATACTCCCTAGTGTTCATGGGTTCATGAAGAGTCGGACATGACTGAACGACTGAAAAACAACAACTAATTCCCTAGTGAAAGAGTAGCCCTCAATATGAATTAGGAAATGAATTAGGAACATTAGGAAAATTAGGTGTAAGGTATAAATAGGTTCAAAGATTAGGGATGAGGGCTGCCCAGACCGCAGGTTTTGGGAGGGTGCTGAAAAGGTGGGCAGCACCCTTCTAGTAACATTAGGAATCATTAACCTATCTGCTTGCATTACATTCAGCCCCCCTTGTTTAAGGGATGTTTGACAGTTGACGTGAGTGAATTTCATATCAATAAATTGTGGCCCAAATTTAATCCCAAAAACGTGTCTTGCCTCTTTATTTCCAGGCTGGAAGGGCAAAGATTAGACATGGGCATGACTTGGCAAAATTGTCGTTTCTGTTTTCGGATATCGTTTTCGTTATGTAACGGAAACGGTAACGACAATTAAGCTGTCAGAACTCGAACTCGAACCGAAAAAAGAAAAATTGGGTCTGATTTGTCGTTGTCGTTCCTGGCATCGTGCGGCGATCGCGCGATGCCAAGCGGCCCAGAAAAAAAGTTTTAAAAATAAAAAAAAACCGATTCCCGGCCAAAAAAGCAGGCGAAAATATGCCTGCCTGAGGGCACCTACCAGAGGGGTGGTTGCTGGGGGGGTCCCCAGCCTTCCCCCCTCCTGTCCTGGGCTGCTGGTACCGGGCTGGGAGGGGGCATCCTCGGCGTCTCCATTTGCCATGCGGTGCGGGGGAATCCAAAATGGTGTCCGCAATATTTTTTTTGAAATCGTGGTCCAAAAAACCACCAAAGTACTACAGAAACATGCGAAAATTAGCTATTTTAAATGCTTGAATTTTTACAGTAGCAGCAGTGGTTTTTTATAGCAGTAAAAGGTCACACTGATTTTATTTTATTTTATTTTTATTTTTATTTTTTTACACCTGTGCAATGATGGGCTGGCCATGGGATGGGACCATGCAAATTTTTGGACCCATTCTACCAATCGCATGGCCAGGTTTGGACTGACACTTCTGGATGTGCAAGAGGGCATAAAATGGCGAGGCACTCCCAGAAGAGTCGCAGTCCGGGCTTGGATGTGGGTGGGAGAGGGCTGTGTGTAGCTGGCTGCTGTGCTGACTAGTTTCAATTTCGCGGAGCCTTTAGATTTCAGTTAGGCAGGAAGGGAGGGAATTGATTCAATTGAATTTTTAGGAAATAATAATAATTCCTTTCATTCTCTGTCTGCTGTGGGGAATAGCAATGCAGTTTATTATTTTTTTATTCTCCTGCAGTTTGTTAGGATTTCTTTTCTGATAGTGCTTCAAAGGGGGGGAGGTTTGAGTGGGAGGGGAGGTGTGGATTTATTTTAAAAATTTCATTTGCTTGGTGGCAAGCAAGCCAAGGTCCTTTCATACCCTGCCTGCAGCTCTGCTGTGGGTGCACTGCCCACTTTGTTTGCAATAAAAATTGCAATTGCTTTATTCGATGCAGTCTTGTGCAGCAAGTCAGTTTAGAGTGTTTTCCGCCTGCTCTGGGTCATTGCGGGACCTGCGCCCGCCGCCCTTGTGCCCACCCCTCCCCCTGCTGCTGCCACCGCCCACCCATGGCCCCCCTGCCACCCCGCCCGCCGCCTAGGGCGCAAAAACACCTAGCGCCGGCGGGACGCCACTCGCTGGGACGTCAAATCGCGCTAAATCGCGGTGGAAACGACAAACGACATGACGAAATGACAATTTTTAAAAAAAATTCGTGAAAAATGGAAACGAGCTGAAACGGACCCGTCCTGAAAAAACGACAACTCGAAAAAAAAAATTCTGGTCGTGCCCATCTCTAGCAAAGATATATGCTAATTCCTTGGAGATATAAGGCAAAATGTCCCTTTCTGCACAACTGTCCCTCCTTTACTTGACTTAAAACAAGCCTGTTTTATTTTGTTTTTTGACTCGTCAAAGAAAATCTATGTTTTAACTGTTTCTATGAGCTTTCACAGCCCTCCAAAATCTCTACTCCTGGTTCACAAAGGTGCAACAATGTTATCTACTTCTAAATGATCCTTCTGATAAACATATCCCACACATGTTCAGGTTATGATTAAATGGTTCTTTAGCTCTTTTGAAATGTCTTTTTGAGGATCCATATTTCAGGAGTTAAGAGCTAGGGATGTGGTTAAAAGAAAGGAGAAAAACTCTCCTGTTACTTCTAACACTTTTCTCATATAGAGAGGAATCAACACATAGAGGACCTTGCTGTACATCAAACACCCTTGTTTTCAGGTCACTGCTCTCCAAAAATGGAGAGTGACAGGGAGGCTCTCTTCTCAGGTGTTTGCTTTCAATCATGTTCTTGATGCCTCACTAGAGATGCTGGCAAATGCAATCTGTCCATCAGTCACAGTTCCTTCAAAAGAGCTTCAGACACATTTATAGGTGATATTTAGAAGTCTGTTGCCCATAAGAACTACAATTGCTTCAGGTTCAGAAATAAATTTCACCAGGAATACAGTGAAAGCTATTTATGCTCTTTAAACAAGTATCTAACACCACAATGAGAATCCCTCACTTTATCTACCTGGTACATAACCAAAGTGGATCACATTTGCTCTTAGTTACTCTTTGTAGTTTTGAAAAGCAGCTGAAATTGAAGGGTCTTTTTTATATTCTCTGGGTGAGCATTTCTAAGCAAGGTTAGAAAGTTGTGGCAAAGCATGAAAGTCAAAATGACAAGTTTGATCTAGGGCGAAATTCTGCATTGACAGTGGATTATGGGTTTTGTTCTAATGCATTGCAAATTAAGGTGCTATACTGTATTTCAAATTCCAATGAATTTTCAAATTTAGAGTGACAGGCTTAATGTTAACACATGATCTTCAGTTCAATATCCTAATTTTAATTTTGGAGCTGATTTTGATGTGAACATTCAAATGTTACCAGCGTTTAATGTCTTAATCAAGGACTAATGCTCATACAAAATTTACTGACTTTCCCAGCCTGTAAAACCATTGATTCTTATAGCAAGCCAGCTGTCAAACTTGATTGTTCCATGACATACTGTCAAATACTGGTACTTACTTTATGTTACCACTTGAATATTATCAAATGTTAACTGCTTTGTCTCAGGTAATCATTCAGTTTTAACTCTTGTATATGCCATCTGTTAGAATATCTATTAACAAAACTAGGTACTGTGTATATATTTTATTTTGCAGATGATTAAACATTTGTGCATTTGTGAATGTTTTCTACATTTCTCCAATGCAGCACATTTTTGTGAAAATTCACAAAAGTGTTTTTTTAACTAAACCTCATTGTTTTTCTACAAAAATCTCAACACAGTGCACCATATTTTTGACAGCATGTATTGATGTGTTTTCATCATGGATAACAAAATTTGCACATGTGCATATGTGCTAATTTACATGTGTAAATTAACTTCACTTATTGCAGCTGAGAGGAGCAGAAACTGTATTGGATATTATCAATCAGAACAAAATGAGGACAGGGGACTCATAAGGCCTCATCAATCTGACTTCATCATACTATCAAAGCATATGTTGCACATAGCCTGTAAACAGGTTGTCTTATACTGAAGGATTTCTGTGTGAGTTGGTCTGTCAGAGTGCATAGGCTGCTAATAGCTGTTGCTGGAGGCTGATTAGAAACTCCATAACCAGGAGTAGTGCAGAGGTAAAAAACAACAGGACTCAAATGTTTTTCCTTCACCACCAGAGCTATATTTACATACATACATAATACATACATAATATATAATACATACATACATACATACATACATACATACATACATACATACATACATACATACATACATACGTACATACATACATACATACATACATACATACATACATACATACATACATACATACATACATACAAGCACCACTTCAGAATTTGCAAGGCAAAATATCAGAGTCACAGTTCAGTCCAGTGGAGTAATTCAAAACACTGATCTGACAAAATGACATGCTGCTTGTGCAAAATACACCCTCATACTGAGACATATCTGGTTCCTTATATATCATCTGTATGAAACAATACTTAGTCAACAAATTGAACATTGCACATATGCAAACATGTCACTTGACCTGGCAAAATGCCAGATAGAATGACTCACCCCCAGCTTAGTTGTTCTCCCATAATGCGGACAGTTCCATATTTTTGCCATATACCAACATGGTCCACATGATATTATGAATCTCCATGCTCATAAGGTGACTGCTAAATCAAGGATTAGGGATGAAAACTTTGATCACTTAGATAGATGACTGTCACTGATCTTCTAGCATGAAAAGGCCTTCTCCAAGGTCTACCAGGTTAGGCTACAGAATGTCTGCTGCCACCATTTCCTTTCCTTTCCTTTTGTTGCTAAACCTCTTTGGACTGAGTTGACATTTTCTAAGGAGGAAGAGCAGAGCCATATTATGTTCTATGATATTCTCTATTCTGTCCCTCCCCATTAATGGAGTGAAACCCAAGAATTCTAGAAACTTTTCAGGTGGAGGAAAATTAATGGTAGACAAAATGCTGACAAGGAAGAATCCATTCTGATGATAAAATAAAAGTGTGCTTGCCAGGAGCTGAGGTTCATCAGTTTTCAAATCTTTCAGCAAATTCAACTGAGCTTCTGGTAAATGTGTCCAATTTGCAGCTCTTCCTGTACATCTTGCTCCAAGGTAGCAATCAATGAAAAAAATTACAAATGCAGATATCTCCAGATATACAGATCCCCCCATAAGACATACATTGATTCTGCCTCCCACCTCCCCTTCTTTTCATCAGCAAAGAAGACAGATTGATGGATCCCCTCTTTCTCTTCAACAAGTATATCTTTCCTGTTCTCGTTTTTGTCAGCAAATTTAAGGCAACAAAATATAATAATAATATATTTACTTGTGTTTGCCACAGAGCAGTGCAGCAGCAACGTAGATAAAATGTCAGTATTGATATAAAGGGTTGCAGAGTTAGGCTAACAGAAAGACAATGACAATGAATAGAGTAAAAACTCATATATTCATATATACATCAAAATATCATAACAACCAAGCATTATATACAATATAGCAAACAGACAAACAGAGTGTGGGGTAAACTGTTCTCACCATAACAGTCCCCAGTAACAAATGGCAAGCTAGTGCTTTTTATACTTTTCAGCACTCATAAGATCTGATGCAATCACTAATTAACAATCTGATGCAATCTGATCTAACCATTACAAATCATGATGTTATAATCAGTTCACTTCATCACTTAACATGCCTGTGATTACTAGTCTCTAACACTTGTGAATTAACATCATGACACTGCAGAATCTAACTGCCTCCATTTTACAATTCTCTTTACACATTCTGTTAAATATACATAACATATGTTTTATCAACTTTTACATATCTTGACAGTTTTCAGTTAAATGAGCCCCATGGCACAGTCGTTAAATGTCTGTACTGCAGCTAAAACTGTGCTCAGGACCTGGGGTTCAATCCCAGATAGCCGGCTCATGGTTGACTCAGCCTTCCATCCTTCCGAGGTCAGTAAATTGAGTACCCAGCTTGCTGGTGGGTGGGTAATGCGTAGCCTGCGTACTGTAATTAAACTATAAACCATCCAGAGACTACTTGAAGTGGTATGGCGGTATAAAAGCAGAACACTTTGCTTTGCTTTGCTTTGCTTTGCTTAAATACTCAGTTTATAACAAAAATGATTATTCTGGCAAGTTTATACCCAACTCCCATTTTCTTAATGTGGGCTGTTTTGAATGAATAATTTGAACTTCTCATGAGTAACTTCTTTTTGAACTTTTCATGTACCATGGAAGGTCAAAAGATTGTCCCCTGAAAGGACGACATAGAGATCCTTCTGGCAAAATTTGTTTTTAAAAGAGTGTGATAGTTGGTCTGGATTATTTTTAGGGCATCAGTTATCTAACTATGAAGCACAAATTTATTAATAACCAGAAGTCTACCTGTTTGAGCTATGCTTAGCAGCCAGGATAATATGTCTAATAGCAACACCTGGGAAACTCATTTTTCCATACTCCACCTAGTAGTCAACCAGAACTTAGGCTCCTCACTACTCAGAGGAGCAAAGTGGTGGCATTATTTTTTTTACTGACTGACTGAATTACTTACTCACTCACTTACTGTTTTAGTTTTTGCCTGCTGCATTTCAGCCATTCCAGAATGATTTCCAAACCCAGTACCAGTAAAGAAGGACTATCTCTTGTAAACACATGCAGCTAAACATCTGGAGTCATCACACAGCCTCTGATATGTCACATGTAACAGGAATACTTGTGTCTAGTCCTGACTTAGGTGTTGTTCTCTCTCTCTCTCTCTCTCTCTCTCTCTCTCTCTCTCTCTCTCTCTCTCTCTCTCTCTCTCTGTGTGTGTGTGTGTGTGTGTGTGTGTGTGTGTGTGTGTGTGTGTGTGTGTGTGTGTGTGTGTGTGTGAGAGAGAGAGAGAGAGAGAGAGAGAGAGAGAGATGATTAACACAATTAATAACCATTTGTATGATTTAAAATAGAGAAATTAGCATTGGTATTCTTGTGTTTGATATAATTGATGATGGCTCCAATGGAGAATAACTTGAAGAATTTTTTTAATTTATGGGATGTTTGATCATGAATAAGGATTATTATGAGTGATGCATTATTCAGTTAAGTACAAAGGAAACTGCCTTCTACCGAATAAGACCAATCATCCATCTAGTCTATTACTATCACCTCTAACTTGAAGGAACTCTCCAGGACTTGAGGAATGATTTTCCCCTTAAATTTGTGCAGAGACTTTTGCCATTACTTGTTAGTCTCCCATCCAAGTGGTGTCCATTTGGATATCCAAATTTGGTTTTTATTCTTCCCCATTTCTAGTTATGAGTGTTACAATAAAATTGGGCTAGTGGAATGGTTCCCAAATATTTTGGATTTCTGGCTCCATTGATTTACTGACCACTGGCCAAAACTTTCCTTTCACAGGGGCCATAAGGGGTCTCTCTGCCACCAGGGGCAGGACCTTGACAACCCCTCAGCTATCCCATCTCTTTTCCCCAATATTCCGATGGTCCCACCTCCTTCCAGGTTCTGACACAGAAATCCCATAAGGCCACCCAGCATGGTCCTTAACCAGGGACCATAGAGATGAGGAAAGGAGAGGGAGACACATAGCTTCCATTGTTTGTAAGGAAGGGATGGATAGCTTAGTGAGGCCAGGGTCCATTTTTCAGATTTGCCAGCCATCTGTTCCAGGAGCTAAAGAGCTATGAACAGTGAAACATGGTCATATTGAACAAAACTGCATTAAAAAACAAAATGTGTTTACACATTAGGGCATGATTTCCAAGCTCCTGTTCACTTTTACAATGGGTTTAATGGAATGAAGTGTGCATTGTGTCTTTTCCTCTACCATTTGTGCAAGGAAGCAATTGTCCCAATCTCCTTGTTTATGTAGAAGCTCCACTGCTTTGAACAGAATGATCTCTAGAACACTCACTGTAAGTAAGAAGTTGCACTGTATGTTTTGTGCAGTCACACATTGCACTCTGTAATTCTCCACAGGATCCTGCAATATGAAATTAAAACACAGCACCCCCAAAAAAAAATTGAAAAGTAAAGAAGATATAAATTATATATCACCTACCAAATAAAAGCTTCTTCTTCAAAAAATATTCAATATAAAGTCTGATAGACTTTAGCTTTGGCATGCTGATTCAACTCCAACAGATGTTAACCAGCTTCCTCCTCTTTAATGAATATGTAAAGCAAATTACAAAATACAAGAGGGTGGGGAGCGACTGATAAATAACTTTAGATTTTGCACTTGGTGGCCTACATCCAACACTTCTCAAACTTAATACCACTAGCACAGCTGAAATGTCTTCATTTCCCTCCTCTGAAGCCCTTGGTCACCTCAAAACCTGTGCTGGAAGGTTTCCCAGCACTTTTTGAGCAGAGGCTTAGAGTCTACAGGGGCACCAGTGAGGAGGTGAGCTTGCCCCCTCTATTCCACTGACACATGACATTCTGTTTATTGATGTCGCCTTCTGGGTTTAGGCCCACAGTAGGGCAAGAACACTTATTTAGAGGAAGGCTCTGTTTAAATAGGAACACATTACTCAATTTTCTTCAAAATGCAGGACACTGGGCTACTGGTTCCAAACTCCTCCCTTGAGCAAGAACTGTATCCCCTCAGGTTTCCTGGAGGAAATGAGAAATATCAATAAACTCATCAGAAGTTTGACTGGGCAGAGAACGTGAACTAATCATCTGCCTTAAAATGTTTCCAATAAAGCTACCTGCTGCTCATTGCTTATTGCCTAAACTCCATTGCCACTGCCAGTGAAGCAGAAAGCCGTAATGGCTTCATTTTATACTTTTCTACATGCTTGAACAAGATTACAGGATTCCAAGGACAGGCACCCATTAAAGTTGAATTAAAATGATGACTGCTGAAATAAGTTGAACGATTTATCTTTTCATATGATATTTTCTTATACTTCCTTTCAAACACACACACTCACACACATCTTACTCAAAGGTACCTACCCCTGCACATGAACATACCATTAACTTTAAAGGCAGCTAAGTTTGCCACTTGAAAGTCTGTGGAAGAAAGTTAGGGTATGAATAATGACCCAAACTGGGTAGTAGTTAACACACGTGTAAGGGAAATAACATTACTTGAGATTGCACACCCAATTATGTGATAGGCAAACAACCAGGATGATAGAATCATAATGAAGTAGGAAGGAGCCTACAAGGCCATAATGCCCAACACCCTTCTCAATGCAGGCATCCAAATCAAGGTACATCTGAAAAGATGGGTGTTTAATATTCTTTTGACTGTCTCCAGTGCTGGACTGCTCATCACCTCCCAAGGTAGCTGGGGTGCAGGGAGTGCTTCTTGAACCTCCAGATGGCAAAAATAAACAGTGGAATAGATGGAAAACAGAAACAAAATGTGAAAAGATCTTGACAAGCTGAAGTTCTATACCTAGGGAGTAAAAGCACAGTTACAGGATGGAAGTATGCATGTAAGTAATGCTATATTACTTGTATGTAGTAATGCTACATACGAGAAGGATTTTGAAATTATTGTAGGCCACTGGAGAAATACAAGAGAAACTTGTGCAACCATCTCTCCAATATATTGCACTTTAATTTGGATTCTTGCATTGAGCTACGGGTTGGACTCAATGGCCTTATATGACCCTTGGAACTGCATTATTCTATGCATTAATACAACTGTACAAATGACACAAATATCACACATTCCCTGAAATCAGTATGATTTCTGCTTTGTTTAAGAATGTGAAGCACTGGAAGTCTGGCTTGCAACATCCTTCTTGTGTTTGCTGTGGGTGTTCACTTTGCTTCTCAGAGAGGAAGGACCGCGGAGACCATGTGCGCAAATGCGAAAGGGCTTAATGGGGGTGGGGTGGGGAAACAGCTCTTTGTCTCATGCTCAGCTTGCATTACACCAGTCTTCATAATCCATCATCATGGCATCTTGTCATATGCAGAAAGCCAAACCAAACGAGAAGGAAGAATGCAGCAAGAATTATTTCCATCCCTTTTTTTAATAAATGCTAGAAAACTGGGAAGACAGATAGTGGACCCATTTGGGGCATTTATCTTTCCTAGGGAATATGTATAAGCATGGCTTGATAAAAATGTCAATTATTTACTCCCTAATTTGCTTCTCATTAAAATGCCACCAAAACTTCTCAAATTATTTCCCTTTATTTGTCATATATTTGGGTATGCAAAAGAGCCATCATAGCCTATGCAGTATGCCTTAAACCATTGCCCAGATATCTTGCCAGCTCTTTTCAAATGCTATTGCTCCAAGCTTCTAATTATCCCACACATTTTTGTTTCTCCTGAAACTCCATAGATTAGTTCCCTAGACAAAAAAAATGTCCCTTCACCAACCCTACACATTTTTGTTGTTACTGCTGGTTGGCTTCTTATGCATAATAAATGGTTTTGAGAATGCTGGAACCACAGGAATTGCAAAGCTATCATTCTTCATTAAATTCACAATGGAAAGATTGTCGTAGAAAGGAATGAGCTTATGTTGTCACCTGGAACGAACAATTGCTCCTATGTTTGTTATAAATTGCATTAAATATTAATGCAAATTGCCGGCTGGTTCAAAGTCTGTTTGCACAACATATATAATATATGTTCAACTGGGAGAGCAACAATCAAGATGGGATGGAAACAAGCTTTTTCTTCAATGAAAATTTAATTAAGGTGGGGTTTATGCTTTTTTGACAGTTTACTCAAACAAACATCAGAACAGCGAAGATGCCTCAAGCTTCCAATCTGGGTGTCTCAGCCCAGAAGCAAGGAGTTGACAAGGGTTTACAACACTGAGAAGTGCTACTTGATCTTAAATTAACTTAGAATGTCATAGCAATCCTTTGCAGGAAATGTAGTTACCTCTTGCTAGTTAAGATTTACTGCATAAGATTTACTAGTAGGTTCATAATGAGAATTTCATAGCATGTAAAACTTAGTGGGCGTGCTGATTATTTATTTATTGTTTCAACTTGTGCACTGGCCCATTAGTGAGAGCACTATCTGGGCAGTTCACACTGTGTCAAATCACATTAAAATCAACAATACAATATGTAATATTCTGTAAAACAAATAAAATCCTGCAACTAGCTAAAGGAATAACTCTGCATTTAAACAGAATTAAACATATTTAAAACAAATGTGGACATCTGGGGTCCATGGTTAAAAGCACTAATAAAAGACAGCTTTAGATACTTCTGTTTTTATTAGGACACAGTGTCTACAGAAAACCCAGCCACACAGACCAGTAGCTACATAAAAATTCCAATAACCATCCACAACAAAAAGAAGCATAATCAAAACACTTGTAGACCACACACAAAAAACTGTGAAGCTGGCTTCTTCATCAATGAACTCAACCACCTGATTTGGGCCCTACCGGCAAATGGCTATTCCAAGAATGAAATCAAAAGATCCATCAAACACACACACAAACAAAAAATACTAAACTGAAGAAGAAAAACAGCCCCCAACAAACAAATCATTTCTGCCTTGCATAAAAGGAGTCACGGATTCCATGGGCAAAGTGTAGAAAAAACACAACCTACAAACAGTATTTAGACCCACCACAAAAATACAACAGATGTTATGGTCAGCAAAGGACAAAAGGAACCCACTCACCACTGCAGGAATATTGTATACCTTGTAGTTGTGGCCAGATATATATTGGGACTAAAAAGGGCAGCATCTAGAACAGAATCAAAGAACATGAAAGACACTGCAGACTAAAACAACCAGAAAAATCAGCAGTAGCTGAACACACCCTGAAACACAGTGGGTATGAAATCCTCTTCCAGGACACAGAGGTACTGGACAACACTACCAATAACTATTTCAAGCTACATAGGGAAGCCACATTGAAATCCACAAACATAAGCATAATTTCAACAAAAAAGAAGAAAGACTAAAAATAAAAAAGGCTGGCTTCCAGTACTGAAAACTACAGCCTGCAAAAGATCAAAGTTCAATTATTCCCACCCAGCCACAAGCACCAGTGATCATTTCATGCAATAGACCAGCTAACAGCACCCATCAACTACAGAGGGTTGCTGCCACCCCTGATTGCAGTGAAACTCCTTAATCCCTCCATCACAATACAATGACTAACACCTATTCTCCTGCATAGGACAAGATCCCTATTTCCCACAAACTTAAAAACCACACAGTCTCCCTCACTCTACACCCCAGAGCAAGAGAGAACTCCTAGTTCCCTGAGCATCTTGCCCTCTGAAGATGCCAGCTACAGAGTCTGGTGAAACATCAGAAAGAAAAACTTCCAGAACATGGTCAAGCAGCCAAATAAAATTCACAACAGCTATCAGATCCCGGCCATGAAACCCTTCGAGAATACTATATTAGAAGCTTGCTCTGAGAGAAGGCCATGATTGAGAAAGCATGGATCCTGGTGTTAGCTTTGCCTCCTTACACACACCCTGTCTACCACCCTCAGGAGATTGTTTTGCAAGGTAGCCAATGCTATTTCAGTACCATGCCATGGCCAGAACCCCAGTGGAAATGGATCTAGGCCATCTTTTTCCTCCAAGAATTCCTGCAGTTTGTCAGCCACCATCGTCCTGATCCACTTGCCCAAGAAATTAGCAATAAGCCTAAAGTCATTGAAATCATCTGTGGTTGAACTAAGTTTCTTTGGATTAGGGCTTACAATGGTCTTCTTAAATTGGTCGGATAGCTGGACAACAACCAGTCCATTTTTCTCAAAGAAAGAAAGAAAGAAAGAAAGAAAGAAAGAAAGAAAGAAAGAAAGAAAGAAAGAAAGAAAGAAAGAAAGAAAGAAAGAAAGAAAGAAAGAAAGAAAGAAAAAAAAACCCCAGAAAATTCCTGGCTCCACCCAGACACAACAAAATCAGGTGCTGGGCAGTCAATCTTGATGATACGGTAGGAATGTATGCAGAAGTTGTGATTCCTTGAGTGATCCAGGGTATAATGTTATTAGCCTGATTGTCTTCTGGAAATGCTTTGCTGTACAAGCAGAACCCCAGGTAATATGAAGCACATAACACAGAGGCTATGGTTCCAATCTGGATACATATAGTAGCATTCTGTAAAGGAGAATCTTCACTGTACTCACACAATAAGCTGTATTTAATAATTATCTTTTATGACAGTGATGGTGAACCTTTTAAAAACCGAGTGCCCAAACTGCAATTCAAAACCCACTAATTTTTCACAAAGTGCCAATAACAGCAATTTAACCTGAATACAGGTGGCTGTGAAGGGGTGATGTTGAATGCCCATAGAAAGGGCTCTGAATGCCACCTTTGGCACCTGTGCCATAGGTTTGCCAACACTGGTCTATGACCTTCTCAACAGAAATGTCTAGCCTAGCCTTTTTGTCATTCCTTTCTTCAGATAAAGTTAAGAATGAGTGAAGTGGTTCCTGTTCACATGTAGACTCCCAAGTGAAGACAAAGCCTGGAAATATCTGTCCCCCCCCCTCACGTATAGAGCCTAAACAATGGTAGGATGCTTTCCCCCCTTCAGACTTGAGCCTACTTGCATGAAGACAGTGGTGGAGGAGGAAAGTAAGTTCATCTGTTTCCCTCTATCAATGCTGTCCCTGCTGAATAAATTAATGCCTGAAAGGGACTGTGTTCTCCAGGCCACAGGAGAGAAGAAGAAAGTTTCTCCTCCATTTGTGGTGTTCCTCATTATCACTGAAATTGCTGCATAGGTCTCGGCTCCAGACAGCTCATGTTTAGTTTCATCATAGACTTGGATTCAAAGGAGACTTATGAAGTGAACCTTGGCTCTATACAGCACCGTAGCTTTCAATAGATGTAAACTGGCCATATCTGATATCAAGGAACCCTATAGAAACAAAGGGGGGGGAGGAGGAATAATCTGATTATCAGGTTGAAAATGGCAGGATCTGTGTGCATGGCTAGCATTGCGTCATGCTGAGTTTGCTTCCCTCATTCTTGGGAGGTACAGAGGTTAGCAGTTTTATTGAAATTGCTCTCTATTCAGTTTTCTTTGTTATTGGATGCCATTTCCATTAGCATAGAAGTGAACTACAGCTGTCAGGTACTCTCTAGGCCGCAGTGGTGGCTAACTTTTGGCACTCCAGATGTTTGGGACCGCAACTCCCACAGTCCTTTGTCACTGGCAATACAGGCTTGGAATTCTGGGAGTTGTGGTCCAAAACAGCTGGAGTGCCAGAGGTTCGCCACCACTACTCTAGGGCCTACATTAACTTCAGCATCCAAATCCAAGCAGATCTGAGAGTGACTTTATCTGAAATCCATAGAACTACAAAGGGAGTTGAGCCATGTGACCAGAAAAACAAATGCAAAACTAGGCTAGGTGATACCTTTTCTTGGTCACTAATAAAACAAAAAAAAATGCAAGCTGAGCTTTCAATGGCAAGCAATTTTTATCAAAGTATTATACCAAAGGTACATTCTCGCCAAAAGGTGTAGTTTGCTAGATGTTGAGATTTGTGGCCAGATGATATCATCCAGGCGCTCTTCGGATGGGGTAGGAAGCAAGACTGGTGTTTAACTGCATCAAATCCAGGTCTGAGTTTCAAGCCCTAGCTCTCCAAATAAAGAGACATAGGACATGCCCACCCAACCCCCTTCCTTTTCCCCATTTGGCTCTTTCGAGACCATAGTCCCTGTGGCCAGAGGGGGTGGGAAGAAGGTATGCAACCACCACCACCACCACCACCACCATGTACACCATTTGGATGTTGGGCAAAATTTATTAAAACTCACCAGGTATGGTCAATTGGGCCCAGATTAAAAAGAAGCAATTTTACCTAATGGTTGCAGTCAAGGCTTCTGGTGTCGACAATGTGCCTCCTCCTTCTTGGTATGTGGAGAGGGCGGCTCTTTTCTTGGTATCTTCATCAATCCATATAAGTAAAAAAGGAGTTGAGCCATGTGACCAGAAAAACAAATGCAAAGGTATCACCTAGCCTAGCTTTAATTATCTGAAATGTGTTGCAAAAATTCTTCATAGTAGGCTGTAAAGTTGTCAATGTTCTCCTTGAGCAGGTTCAATCATAACATGCCATTGACTACTCAGAGCAACTGTCCTGGATGATTCTGTGCAGATACAATATTAGCAGAAAATAAAGACTTATTTGCCTCTCACTTATGTGTCCCTCACTGCTGCATAATGATTCTTTCAAAGATGTTTACCATGGAAGACTCAGATTTGCTTTGTGTCTTCCACCATAGTCACTCTAGAAGTCTGTGTTTCGTTCATTTAATCACTGCTGGCATCCTAAAAAAATCACAGAGCAAGAGTGACTGCACTCCATGATTGCGGATACTTAGGAGTGATCATGTCAATCACCTTGGTCATTTCCCCATGCCAGACCTCCGCCAAGGCTTTCACTTGCCAAATAAACTCCGCAAGAACAATCAGAAAACCATTCTGATCCATCAAACTCTTGGACTATCTGAATTGTTCCCACTGCTTCTGCAGAGGTTCTGAGCCCTGGCAGGTCTGAATTCCACCAGGTAATTATCTGCCCATGGCAACCGAGCATTTGAAAGCTCCTCCACAACCATTGACTAATTCTGTCTGACACATAAAACCAGGCCCAAAGTGTGCCCTCCTTTGTGGCTGGGAGCAGATATCATTTGGGACAGTCCTGTTGTCATATTGGCAGAATGAGATCTTGAATGTTGAAATATCCTAGCACCACCAACTATGAAATCTCCGATGCCAGGTGTGAGACTGGCACAGCTAGCTCAGTGAGGGAGACAGTTAAGCAGCAGCAGGGATGATACATCAACATAATTCCTATTGTGTTCCAAACCTCCTTTTCAATTGTAGATACTCAAATCCAGCAGACTATGGGACAGGGCATCTGGTAAGGAGAATGGAACCATGATAGGTCACTGTGACTCATCCTCCCCTCTGCCCAAGTCTTGCCCACTGCTGCACAAACTTTCCCAAAGCCCTGTAAGATTAAAAAGACCCTTCATCTAGGTATTATTATTGTTCATAGAACTGCCATGCTGAATTTATCCCATTTTACAGTTCACAAATATTAGAAAGCTTAAAAGCAGCAGCAGCAGCAGCACTTTGTCAAGCCAAATGGAGTTTATTTTCCTTGCTATGTCAATAGCAGTACCTGACCTGAGGATTGTGAAGACAAAATAGTAAGGTATTTACTACAAGAAAGCAGTATACTTGTGATGTGCTTTGTGTTTAAATGGCCTTTGCCCCCTCTCCTTCATGCACCACTGTGGGGATATGTTGCCACCCAATATAATGTATGCTCAAAGGATATAACACATACAAAGCCACAATTTAATGCTCAATAAATAGAGGCATTCTTTTGACTGGAAAATCCCATTTTACATCATTTTACGGCATGTGAGGATTAAAGATAGTCTTGCAGGATCATGATATAAAAAAGTTTTCTGTTTTAAATGATACTATATTTCTTGTGGAGATGTAGGTCATTCATTTACTTTAAAAATATCTCTGTTCTCGGAATATAAAAATATCCTTCACGAACTGAAAAGGGCACAACAATAAAAGTAGCTGATCTGGGGAATGATTGCAATAAGAAATAATTTCTGCAGGACGCAATGGGACATAAATTGAAGGGCTTTGGTGAAAGCTGTTTTTAAAGAAAGCAATACACACACACAAGCAGCTCAAAACTCCAAGGTTACCATATGCGCATCACATAAATCATTACTTCAGTATAGCAGAGGAACAGGGACTGAAAGCAGGAATGCAGAGATGCAGAGGGACCCATACTGTTTGTATAAATGCCCTTCCTCTGACCTTTGAACAATGTTTAAACCAATCTTCTTCCCCTGCCACTCCATATCAATGAAAAGGTAATGAACCCTGGAAGGAAAATATAGTACCCATTTGGAATTCAGTACAAAATAGCTGATAACAATTCACACAATTCTGCTTTTGACAGTATATGTAAGTTTTCAATTCATCATAAATGTATTGCTCTTTGATACTAGCTGCCTAATAGTAAATTCTATACCAAAGCAATACCTTGAGGGAATATAAATGGCCATTAAGTTGGAGGGTTGAATATTCTATGATTATAGATCTGTAATATTTGAAGAACGTATATCAAGGTGCAATAATTTGTGTGGAAAATATTGCTGGAACTCCTTTGTATATTGCCAGCATTCAATTGCCTTATGGACAATTCAATTCTTATAAGCACCTTTGGTTTATGAACATGAGAAATTGTGCTTCTGTGCCCACAAATCAAAAAGCTAGGAGATGCCCTGATATTTCTGCACAATATTGTGCCCTCATTGATGCCGATCTTTACACAGTAAATGACAGCACATCGACAACACCAATGGAAACAGTCAAGATGACAAACATAGGCTATTCTCTTCTGCTTACTCACTACCATTCACAAGGGCCTCTCTGCAGCCAAACATTCTAGGGTGGGCCTCCTTTGCCTGCCTGTCTGGAAAGTAGCACAAAAAGTGTCAGCTATGGGCCAGGACAGACAGGAGCCAGGCAGCCAATATAAAGGTTGTCCATGCCTGCTCTGCCCTCCTTCGCTTTTAGATCTGCACAGGAGCTGCAGCAGAGTACTACTACTACTACTACTACTACTACTACTACTACTACTACTACTACTAACTATAGTAGTAGTAGTAGTAGTAGTAGTAGTAGTAGTAGTAGTAGTAGTAGTAGTAGTAGTAGTAGTGGGGGGAAGAAAGGGGTTCACAAAAGGGAAACAGCCTGAGAATGAAGAGTTGAACCCCACTCTCCTATAATGGTGTCTTCATTGGTTGATGATGACTGGCCTGCTCAAATGGCTATTAAAAAAACCCTACACCATTGTGCTTGAGAGCAGAATAAATAATTATTGCTTATTATTATAATTATAATAATTATAATAATTTACGGATATTCAGGATGTTTTTTAACATTTAGAAACAGCTCATTTCATTGTCTGTCACCATTAACGAAAACAAAACGTAACAAACCTAATTTTCGTGGTTCTGTTAAGTTCGTTCCAATTTCATCACAATTTTCATTATTCATTTCGTTATGTAATGAAATGAATAATGAATAACAGAACAATTTTTTTCCATTTCGTGCCCATGTCTAACCCTGAGTTATACAGGGAAGATGGGATTCACCTGCCAGGCATTGGGTTGGATTTGTTCCTAGGTGATTTGCAGGGAGGTCTGACAGCCGAACTATTTGGCTTGTGAGGAGCAAAGGAGAATACTCTGTAGCCCCTTTTTCATGGAGGGAAATGCAAGAGGTCCAGTAAAAATTGAATAAATCTATTTTTTTTTAAATATGTTTTTATTAGAGAATTTTAGTATACAAAAAAAAAGTCAAGTTCAAAGCATTAGCAATACAAAATCATTCTACCACTAAAATTTGGCTTCCCTCTGTTCTTCCCGTGGTTTTAGCGTTATTCATCTCCTAACCTTCCTTTCAGACAAACCCCTTTATATACTTATAAAAAGATTTGAAAAATAAGTAGTAATCCTTCGAGCTCTATCCTAATCCGGTAAGAGTCTTTAATTCCTTGCAATGAATCTCCATGTAGTTCTTAAATTTTTGCCAATCTTTTTGGAACCTCTGGTTGTCTTGATCCCTCAGTCTGCACGTCAGTCTGGCCATCTCTGCGAAGTCCAATATTTTCGCCCTCCATTCATCCAAAGATGGTATATACGTTGTCTTCCAATTCTGTGCCAGGAGCATTCGTGCCGCTGCTGTTGCATATAGAAATAGAGTCCTGTCTGCTCCTTTAATTTCATTATCCACCAACCCTAACAAAAAAGCTCAGGCCGTTTTGGGAATGTACACTTTAACATCTTTTTGAGTTCATCATATATCAATGCCCAATACTCTTTCACTTTCTCACAAGTCCACCACATATGATAAAAATCACCTTGTTTCTCTTTACATTTCCAGCAGTGGTCATCTTTCATCCTATACATCTTTGCTAACTTCGTTGGGGTAATATACCACCTATACATCATTTTCAACAGATTTTCTTTTATCAAAGTACATGCGGTAAATTTCATATTCTTTTTCCACAATCTTTCCCACACATCTAACTCAATATTATGACCCAGATCCATAGCCCATTTTACCATACATTCTTTAACTTGTTCATCTTTTAGATTCAACTCCAACAAAAATTATATAATCTAGTCAACAATTTCTTTTTGGGCCCATGATTATGGTTTGGAACTTAGATTCCTTCTCTCCAAACCCAGACACCTTTCTATCTTTCTGAAAAATGTCATTTAGTTGATGGTACTGAAACCAACCCGTTAACTTCTCTTTCAACATATCATAAGACTTCAGTCTAGGACCTTTTCTGAAAAGAATAACACATCACCATAGGTGATCCCCACTCCTTCTTTATCTTTCCTCTTGATCGCCAATGCCTCAATCGGGATAACCATCTCGGTGTATGTCTCTCTAAAAGGGGTTTCAACCGTTCCCAGGCCTGAAGTAGTGACTTTCTAATTACATGATTCATAAAACTTTTATGTACTTTCACTTTGTCATACCAAAGATAAGCGTGCCAACCAAATCTGTTATCATGACCTAAATCCAATAGATCCTCATCAACTAAAGTAATCCAATCTTTTATCCAACCGAGGCAGGCCACTTCGTAGTACAATCTCAAGTCTGGCATGGCAAATCCTCCCCTTTCCTTGGCATCTGTTAGCAATTTAAATCTTATTCTCGGTCTTTTACCTTGCCAGACAAATTTAGACAATATCTTCTGCCATTCCTTAAAGTGGCCTATTCCTCTAAGTATTGGGATCATTTGAAATAGAAATAACAACCTTGGTAGCACGTTCATCTTTATCACCGAAATTCTTCCCATCAACGACAAATTCAATCTATTCCATGTTTCCAGATCTCTCTTAATCAAGTTCCATACCATATTATAATTATCCTCAAAGAGATTTAAGTTCGTAAGAGATAAGTTAATTCCCAAATATTTAACTTTTTTCACCACTGAGAGGCCGGACAATTTTTCAAATTCTTCACAATCTTTCTTTGTTACATTTTTCAATAAGACCTTTGTCTTATTCTTATTTAGTTTGAAACCGGCTAGATTACCAAATTCCTCAATTATTTTCATCACCTCAGTAATACTTTCTTTTGGATTCTCTAACGTCAAAACTAAATCATCAGCAAACGCTTTTAATTTATATTCCTTATCCCACACACATATACCTTTAATTGTCCCCATGTCCCTCAGTTTGACTAACAATACTTCCAATACAGTAATAAATAACAATGGGGACAATGGGCACCTTTGTCTCGTACCTTTCCCAATCGGGAAACTTTCTGTTATCACATTATTAATCAGTAAACTAGCTTTCTGTTCCTTATATATTGCATTAACACCGTTCCAAAACTTTGTTCCCACTCCCATGTTTTCCAGATTCTTCTTCATAAATTGCCAAGAGACATTATCAAAAGCCTTTTCAGCATCAATAAATATCAAAGCAGCTTGTTTCTCTTTCCTGACTTCTAGATACTCTATTATATCAATTATATTTCTCATGTTATCTTTCATCTGTCTGCCAGGAAGAAACCCCGCTTGATCTTTGTGTAATAACTCATTTAAAACCTTTTTAGTCTATTAGCCAAAACATCGGCAAATAATTTATAGTCTCCATTCAAAAGGGAAATGGGCCTATAATTTTTAACATCTGTTGTGTCTAAGTTCTCCTTTGGAATCAGTGTTATATACGCCTCTTTCCAGGTGTTAGGTATGACTCCTTTTTCTAGAACTTCATTCATAACCTCCACCATAATTGGTAACATTTCTTCTGACAATTTTTATAATATTTTGCAGTCAGACCATCTGGGCCCGGTGATTTTCCAATTTTCGCCCTCTCTATTGCACTTTGTACTTCATGTGGGGTAATTTTCTCACTCAATATCGACACTTGGTTTGTTGAGATTTTTTTCAATCCATTCTTTTTAAATATCTGTCCATTTGTTCCGGGTTCTCTTTTTCTTCGTATATAAATTTCTGTAGAAATTCAAACACCTTTACAATTTCTCTTGGATCTTCCACTAATTTTTGGTCTACTACTAATTTGTTCACAACCTTTTGTTTTTGCTTCCATTTCAGCTGCCAAGCCAGCAATTTCCTACTTTATTTGCCGATTCAAAATTTCTTTGTCTCATCATCTTTACCTTCCACTCAATTTCTTGATTGATAATCATCGACAACTGAGTTTGAAGCATCTTTAATTTTTGAATCCATTTCTGTTCCTTTGGCTTCTCCACCAGTTTCTTCTCTGTCTCTACCAGTTCTTTTAAAATCTCATTTTGCTTCTTTTCTTTCTGTTTCTTCTGATACGCATTTCTTTGAATAAAGAGGCCTCGCATAACAGCCTTACTAGCATCCCATACCACATTTGTTGGTGTTTCTCTTCTCCAGTTATTTTTCAAATAGTCTCTGAAGGTTTTTTTCGCTATCTGCAGAGTCTCAGTCTCATCCAGTAAACTTTCATTCAGCCTCCAACGGTATAATCCTTGCATTTTGTTTTTGATTTCCATCACCATTGCATTATGATCTGAGATCGTTTTAGGTAAAATTTCCACTTTTGTCACTCTATATGAGATATCATTAGGGACAAATATATAATCAATTCTCCCCAACTCTGGTTCGGGTTCAGAAAAAAAGGTAAACTGTTTTTCCATTGGGTGTCTCAATCTCCAAATATCGGTCCATCCAAAATTTTCAACTAAGTCATAAAAGGATTTTGGTAATTTCCCTTCTGAACCTTTCTTTTTCTGAGATCTATCCAAATCTGGCATCATTACCCCATTACAATCTCCCATCAGAAAGAGTTTTTCATCCATATAATCTAACAGTTTTTGTTCTACCTCTCTGTAAAATTCTGATTTCCTTTCATTTGGCGCGTAAATGCCTACAATAAAAAATTTTTCAGATTGCCAAGTGATTTGTACCATCAAAAATCTTCCCTCTTCGTCTTTCATAATCAACTTAGGTTCCAATTTATGTTTTGCATATATCACCACTCCTCTTTTCTTCAATTTATCAGACGATACAAATTCTTGCCCCAAAATTTTGTTTTTTAGAATCTTCGTATGTTTCATTGCAACATGTGTTTCTTGCAGGCAAATCAAGTCCAGATTTTCTTTCTTCAATAAATGCGTAATTCTGTTTCTCTTGGTCTTTTCATTCAGACCATTAACATTCCAAGTCAATACTCTCAGCGCCATTGTAAATTTCAAATTAAATATATTTTTATCAATCTCTATTCAGATATTGGCCATAGCTAAATCCGCTTTACCTTCTTCCTCCTCAGAGAGTTCTAACTCCTCCTCTTCTTCCTCTTCTTCTTCTTCAGGTGATTTTTCACCCTCTTTCGATGGTTTCCTGTACCCAAGCTCTTCTCCATATTTTCTCAGAAATTTACCTATTTCCGACTCAGATATTATTTTAAATCTTTTCATCTTGTAAATGAAGGATAGACCTTCTGGGAACTCCCAGCGAAATCTCAAACCATTTCTTCTCAGCGTTTCTGCCAGAGATTTATAACTTCCTCTTCTTCTCAAGAAATGAAGCGGAATCTCCTTGTATATCAGAATCTGTTGTCCATCAATCACAAACCGATTGTCATAACTATGTTTCAGGATTCTATCTCGCACGGCCATAGATGTCAATGACACAATAACGTCGCCTGGTGTCTTCTTCGCTCTCAGTTTCTTTGATCTGACTGCAATTCTGAACACTTGTGAGATTGCATCAGCTACTTCCTGTTCTTGCCATCCAAGCCACTTCGCCAATTCCGTTATTACTTTGGCCTTAATATCTTCTCCTTCCTCCCATGGAATCAAACGGAAACGAAGATTCTGTTGCCTTTGTCTCATTTCAAGAAAAGCAAGCTCCTCAACCATCCTCCTTTGCGTAATTTCTACTTCTGACACTCCTGTTCTATTCCTCTCTGTTTCTTCTCTGCATTGTTTAACCTCTGTCTGCACTTTCTTCACTTTAGCTTCTATATTTTTTGTTTTCACCGTTAAATCCTTCACTTGAGCTGAGAGCTCCCCAACTGCCTCTTTAATTTGTTTCTGCATGTCTTCCTTTAGTTCTGACAACTTC
Source organism: Phrynocephalus forsythii (assembly GCA_029282475.1). Lineage (NCBI taxonomy): Eukaryota > Metazoa > Chordata > Lepidosauria > Squamata > Agamidae > Phrynocephalus > Phrynocephalus forsythii. The sequence goes on along the minus strand of JAPFRF010000003.1, from coordinate 30,242,018 downwards.
TGATCCATACTTTGTTCACTTTTTCAAATTCTCTCCTTATATGTATCATTAATCCTTCCCATTCTTTACCCTCCTCTTGTCTGGAATCTCTTCTCTGTGTTAAAGGTGTTTTCTTCTTCTCTGCCATCACAATTTTTATTAACTTCTATTCCAATAGGACACAATTTAAGCACGTATTAAAGTTAATTCATTCAATAGACTACAATAACCTTCAACCAATCGAGTTAATCTATTAATACTCCATTAATTGATGTTGATTAAAATTCACCCAATTACCATCAAAGATGTTAAATTTACTTATACTAACTTCATTTTAACCTCTCTAACTTTAAATTATCCAAATATCAAATTTATAACAATTTATCAAATTTTATCAATTTTTCTATATAGTCAAACTCTTTTCCCATTCAATATAACATTCAAATTGAATTTTATATGCAATAATTTTCCAAATCCACCAGATGGCGATCTAACATAAAAAAAAAAGAATTTTCTAACCAGTGTCCCATACAATAATTTTTAAAATCCACCAGATGGCGCTCCAACCTAAAGAATGAGATTCTTAATCCAGCTCACAGCACAGACCTTATCTTGTTGTGTCTTTCTTATGACCTTGAAACCAGAGAAAGCCTCAAAGGAAGACACGCAGCAACTTAAGTTCGTTTCTACTGCAATCGAATAAACAAAATGAGACCCGTAAAGGAACCTTTAAAAATTAAGAGTTGAGAAAAAAATTGAAGCAATTCTTCGGCTTTTTCACAGTCTAAACCACTTGTATTGCTTCTCTGTAACAAAGAGTTGTTTAACAAAGTTTTTGCCCGTCAAAAGATATATAAATCTTCAACCGCGCTTCAGAAGGTCTAATCCAGTTAGGAAAAAGTAGATAACAATAGCTCCAATTTATAATAACTCCTAAACTGTTCCCAAAAAACAACTTTCCAGCCGACTCTGATGAAATCCTTTGAAATGTAAAATCACACCACCTTGTCCGCCACTCAAATTCCTCTAGATATCCGGTCCTCCGCAAGAAAAAAGAAGTGGGAGGGGGAATTCAATTGTTAATCAAAAGTCTTTGGAAGTGTAGAATCAGGTAAGGGGGAGAGTAACTTCAAACACCAGAGTTTTTTTTTTTTAAATATCCCCCTTCCACCCCCCACGCTCTCCTCTGTTCACTATTCACTCCGTCTCTTCACAAAAAAGAAAAGAGCGGGGGGGGGGGTGACTTCAAAACGCCAGTCTTGAACTACAGACTTCACGATCAAGCTTCTCCAGGTCCCATTATTCTTCCACTTCAATTTAAATATTAAATTAAACTCACTTTGCAAATGAAGGGATGTCTCCTCTGCCCCCACCGCTTGGTTTCGATTTGCATTCACGAAGGGGAGTTATGGCTGCTTTCCACCGCGCTCCGAACAGATTCCGATATAAACAAGCAGACTCACGTTTCTTTCGGGTGTGATCTTTATCTTCTAAATTGCCGTTTAACAGCCTGTTGATTCTCCCTCCGATAGAAACGACTTGTAAAGTCCTTGGAGGTTAATGGCTCTTCTGCCAAGACTTTGAGACTTCGCAAACACAGGAGTAGCGATAGTAAAGTGCCGCAACTCGATCCTTTCCCCCCAACCCCTCCAGATCGGGGTGAAAGGAGAGTCGCAAGAGGCAACAGCTGATACCCAATCCCTCAGGGCCCCCCCCTGAGGTTAATGGAGGCCACGTAGTCTTCGCGAACCTCTTGAAACCTCCTGTGCGCTCTGGGGATTCCTCAGAGGAGCTCCCTAGCGTCTTGTTCAGTCGGCCATTAAACCGGAAGCCCTCAAAAAAATTGAATAAATCTAAATGTGATTAAGGGATAGGTCGGGAGACGTCACTGAGTGTTAGGAATGTAAGTTAGAAGCTAGTTATAATAAAGTACTAGGTTTAAAGGTTTAAATGATAAAATTGAGGGCTGCCCAGATTTGAACTGACTGCAAAGTTTGGGGAGGGTGTTGGACTAGTGGACAGCACCCTTCTAATTTATAAAGGATCCCCCCCCCCAACCTTCTTCACTTCATACAGGCTCCCTGCTTTAAGGTAACTGAATAGTTAAAGAGATTTGAATTATTTCAATAAATTGTGGCCTAATTTGAATCCCAAAATGGTGTGTTGCCTCTTTATTTGCGGGCTGGGTGAGCAAAGTGCCATCGAAAGAGCCAGTCAGTCATTTGAATTTTGCCTGCATTCTTGAGAAGGCTGTGGGAAGTTATGACAGGGAGGAAAATACTTCCTCATCAGCACAGAATGTCTGCCAAGATGAAAGGGGGCTTGAAGGTATGGCTTAAATACCTTCAGGAATTTAATAAGGTATCTTTATGGAGGACTGGTCTCAAGTTTGGATTGGATTTACTGGTGCATATTGGTGCATCTGGATTGCTAGTGTATGGTTTGTTTTGTAAGGTAGATGGTGTGCAGGACAGTGGCCACAGACTACAAGAATGCAGGTATCTCAGAGTACCTCATGTGTTTTAGATTTTTTTTTCTGATAAGGGGCATTATGACTGTGAGCAGAGTTCTGGGCAAACTCAGCAGTGAGGTTTTTTTTTTGGGGGGGGGGTGCAAACCAGCCTGTTGTACACATAGTTAATTCCATTTTTTTTCATTTTCAGAGGACTATGAAGCTGTTGAGGGCTTTCACTTTAAAGTGTTGGCAATTTGATGAGGTCTGGAGGCTTTCGTGTGTGTAAATAGGGCCATGAGTCAAGCATTAGCGCCTAGTAGGAGATACATTTACCTGACTACATTTAAAGAATTTGCGCAAGTTGGTACCAGATAAAGGTGTAGGCAGGTGTGGCCTGCATCAGTTGAACATTTAATGCAGTTTGCTATGTATTTCCATCAAAACGGTTGATCTCTAGATCTGTACAGGGCAAGATGTATGCAATGACAATATTTTAATGAGGCTTAAGCATACCAGCATACCAGGGGGGGATTTTAGGATACAAAAGATGATAGAGGGATGGACTACAGAGAAAAGGCTCAGTAAGAATAAGCTTACACCTATTTTGCTGGCTAATCTAGACAGGATAGATGGTGTCTGCGGGTAAGTTTGTAAAGATTCACCCAAAGTTACAGTAATTTAGTTAGGGCAGCACCATTAGTTCTTTTTTTGTATGAGTGAGATGGCAGCAGCTTTTTAAAAAGTGATGACTAATAGAGATGGGCATGAAACAAAAAATGGTGTTTCAGTTTTTCGTTTGTCATTGAGAGGTCTGTTTCAGTTCGTTTCGTTTGTTGTGAAATTTTTGAAAAATTTTGTTACCGTTTTTTGTTTTTTTGTTTGTCATTTCTACCCGCTTTTTGTGCAATTTTTAAAGCATTTCCGTGCGCAGGCATCCCCCAACGCCCCAGACCAGAGGGAAAACACTAAAAAAAAATGGATGCTGGCAGAGACACAGTATAGACTAGGTATGCAGGTAGGCTGCAAAGGCAGCAGCTGGCGTTGCCCAGGGTGCAAGGCAGCCACAGAGTGACTGCACTGTGGGGCAAGGGAGGGTACTCACTGAGAGGTACACAGCACGCACGCACACAGGGAGGCTGCAGGACTGAAGCTAGAGTCGCAGAGACAGCAATCCCACCCTAACTCCCACCAGAGACTGCAAGGAGGACTGGGGCTGCCAGACCTTTTTATGCCCTCTGTGGCTGCCAGACCTGCAACCTGGGCATGCTATTGGTTGAACATGATCCCATCACAGGGCTTGTCTCCATTTTGTGGCTGGTGCGACATCCATTTTAAAGGGAAAAGAAAAATACATCACGACGGGAGAAGACAAAAACAAACATTTTAAGGACCCCAACCCCCCTGGTAGGTATTATCAGACAATATAAATAATTATCGCTGTGTTTTTACGGATGTCCAGGGTGTTTTTTAACATTTAAAACAGCTCATTTCATTGTGCATTGCCATTAACGGAAACGAAACGTAATGACCACAATTTTCGTGGTTCTGGTCGTTTCATTGCATTTTCATCACAATTTTTGTTTGTCATTTCATTAGGTAACGGAAACGACAAACGGTAACGGAAACTAAAAAATGTTCATTCTGTGCCCATCTCTAATGACTAACAATCTTCTCTATGCAAATGATTGTGAACATTTTAATCTGTTTTAAATCTGAAGACATGTAAAGTCAGGATTTTTGCTGCAATTGGAGGTGGGGTAGGAGGTAAGACAGTATTAAAATTAAAGACATACTGGAAAATTTTCTGCAATACAACCATTTAACTACCATCGCCGTAACCTGAGCTTCCATGTTCAAAGTCTAAACCTCAGGCAGTCTCACAAGCAAACACAGTTTACATGCAAACAAATACAAGCAATGGGGAGGACAGATCCAACTTTTCAATATTAAAAAAAGAAGAATTCAAATTTTAATAAAAAAATTACTATATGCATTCACAAACTGTATGTGGCAGATGGCTGAAACATGGGGATTTTGATTGCAACTCTTCAGGTGACATTATCATGGAATGCCTCCTTTGTAGATCTAATTCTGTGTGAATTGTTCAATAATCATGAGTGTGGGAATCTAAAACGTCCTGTCCTGCTGCTTGAGTGCTGAAAAGTACATGAATTCAGAAATTATATATTAAGGATGTCAGCCTTGCTAAGTATACAGAGAATGTTTGAGCACATTTGAAAAGGTTACACTGAAATCAGAGCAGTATGAAAGAAATTAAAGTGATCTTTTGAACAGAGGTATGGTAGTAAAGGGTTATGCCTAAGCAGCCGAGAGAAATGTTATGCAGAAATGTCTGTGCTGCTTTGTCAAAGTTTAACTCGGCTCTTTCGTTAACAACAGGAGTAAGTAGTTTAATTCAATTGCATGTAGGGTTCCTTCCTGGTAGATAACTGCCTGTTTTCACTATGTGTGCATCAGTCAGAGAAAGATATGTGAGAGCCCTAAATATATCAGCTAGGTCAGCCTACTGCTTTGAGTCACAAAACACTAAGTGGTGTAATAATGTTGATAGCAAGTCCAATTATGGGAGTAAACACTCAGTTTAATGCATGTAGAGCTGACACACAACTTCCATTAACTTGAATAGTTGCACTGCAGTGAATCCCTACAGAGGACTTTATTATTATTCTATCTTGTAGATATATAAAATATTAGAGCATTAATCTGACTTGCTACTAATGCTGTACAAACCTGACCAGGAGATTGGAAATCAATGTGAAGAAAACTGGGCTTTTTGTTTTAAGAGAAGAATGTTTTCGACAAGGCAACACAGTTCAATGGTGTAAGGGAGGGGACCTTCGACCCTCCAAATGTTTTGGCATACAACTCCAACAGTCCTATATCACTGGCAATATGGACTCAGGATTCTCGTATAGGGCTTACGGTGGTTACCTTTGGGGGGGGGCAAGTGAATCCTAGGTCAAAGGAAAGTGATGGGCACAGAGATATACTTGCAAAGATATATCTTATTGTAATTGTATCTCCTGATTGTTAAACCTGGAATGTGCATTCTCTAAACTAGTTGAATTGAAGGCATTTGTACATTTCTGAGGTAACCACAAGGTTTAACAAAGGGCCAAAGGCATTAAGAAGGTGAGAAAAGATATGGCCCGTCCACACTGACATAAACTTATGATATATGGTTTTTATAGCACTGTTTGGAACAGAAAAAAAGACTTTATCCATTTGTGTTTCCCCTTAAAATGATCGATCCTTCACTATTAAGAGCTGTCCTGTATCTTTCTGGAACAATAATAGGGCATGCAAACTTCTTCAGATGATTCATTAAGATGTAAAATAGCTCTTTGTTCTGCCCTTGTGGATAGGTACTAAGAACTTTTAAAAATTTCATTGAAGGTAAGGAGCTTTACGGCACCAGTCAGATTGCACCAAATCTCACAGTGTGGATTGGTTCACATCCAGGAGTCCCATTTGTCAAATCCATCACTCATGTGTTGCAATCAAAATTAAAAGAGAAAGAATAAATCATGAAGATGGAAGACCTTTGGTCTTCCTTGTCTTTCCTGTTGCAAAAAAATTCTCCTTGAATCATCAAAGTCGTGTGGCTGCAGCACAACTAATTTCAGATTAATGGAAAATGAAGGGCAGAAGCAGAAAACAAAATGAATGGAAACACTATAGAGAAGAGCAAGCTCCTGTCAAGATATGTAAAAGTTGATAAAACGTATGTTATGTATATTTAACAGAATGTGTAAAGTGAATTGTAAAATGGAGTCAGTTAGATTCTGCAGTGTCATGATGTTAATCCACAAGTGTTAGAGACTAGTAATCACAGGCATGTTAAGTGATGAAGTGCAGGTGGAACTGATTGTAACATCATGATTTGTAATGGTTAGATCAGATTGCATCAGATTGTTAATTAGTGATTGCATCAGATCTTATGAGTGCTGAATATGTATAAAAGGCACTAGCTTGTCATTTGTAACTTGGGGACTGTTATGGTGAGAACAGTTTACCCCACACTCTGTTTGTCTATTTGCTATATTGTATATAATGCTTGGTTGTTATGCTGTGTATATTTTGATGTATATATGAATATATGAGTTTTTACTCTATTCATTGTCATTGTCTTTCTATTAGTCTAACTCTGCAAACCCTTTATATCAATACTGACATTTTATCTACGTTACTGCTGCACTGTTTTGTGTCAGGCACAAGTATATATTATTATTATATTTGTTGCCCCCTTAAATCTGCTGACAGCTCCTTATACTGACCTATTAAGGAGGACACCAAGAGGAGTATGCCCACAGCCTTCTTTAATTTCCTCCCTTCCTCCATCCCCTATGGAAGTAACAGGTAGGGGTTTCTCATGGCACCTGAAAAAAAGGAAGAGGACAACTAAAAATAAAACAGAGGACCTCACTCTGCAGCTTCCATTGCCTTGACCAGAAGCCCTTCAGTCCTGGCTGTCTCACTGAATCTATAAACTGGCTTTGCCATTTGCCCTTCTCCCACTGATGGGAAAGAGGTCTTCACAGAAAACCAGAAGTAGGCAAATAAGTACTAAAGACCCAGACGAAGATCATGTCAGAAGGTCTCAAAAAGTGCATAAGTCAGCTCAGCTCTGCTCTGTGTGCCTTTTATTTGGCACCAAGTAGACTGGTGGATTCAACATGCCCTTATGTATAATGTTGACTAGCTCGCTCTATACCTGAAGTACAGTGATCATTAGCTACTGATGGTGTGTTTTAATTCCTTTTAAAACACTTGCAAATTAATCGTTTGTCAAGACCATCCACTAAAGGGATAATTTATTTATTTATATTTATTTATTTATAAAATTTATATGCCACCCACTACCCAATAATAATTTTAAATTTTAAAAAGTATCTCTTCAAGAAGCCATAGTAGTCACTAGATATTTTCTGCTCTGACCTTTATATAATCTGACTTTCTAATCCACATCAATAGTCCTGAACAAAAGCCATATGTGCCAATGATAACTGGATGTCATTTTTGTTTTTTAAAAGTTTTCACTATGGTAATCATCTTAGTTTCTGACTCAAGCGGATCATGTTTCAGCAACAAAGAGTAACAAATCTCCAAGCTTAAGGCCAGGAGTTAGAAGTGTCCATGGTAAATCACAATCAGAGTTTCATCTCATAGGGCAGTGATGGTGGGACTAAGTGCCCAAACGGTGACTCAAAACCCACCAATTTTCCGCAAACCTCCAATACAGCAATTTAACCTGAATACAGGTGGCTGTAAAGGGGTGATGTCGGGTGCTCACAGAATAGGGCTCCGAGTGCCACCTTTGGCACCTGTGCCATAGGTTCACGAACACTGTCATAGGGAATACTGAAATGTGCTGTACATAGGTTTGAACCTGGAAAATCCTCTTTTGACTCATTATTGCCTGTGAAAAAAGGGACACTGCATCCTTTTGTCTCCTGAAAAGATATATATATATTTGGTCTCAAAACTTGAGTTCTTGCATCCATAAGAATGAGGTTTCCACACATTAAGAAAGTAGTGCCAATTGCATAGCTAAACTGCAACTGGTCCTGATGAGTTGCATGAGGTTTTTTTTTAAAGGCTCAGGGGAGATTCTTGTGGGTTTTTTTGTTCACTGAATTATCACACTCCATGTTTGAATGCTTTCCTTTACAAAAGGAAACCAGACTCATTTAGTGCAGCTATGTTATGCCAACCATTTAGAAACCTCAATGAGAAGCTCTCATTTTGTTCTCACATTGGAAGTGAGGAATCTCACAGAGGTTAACGACCTCAAGACAGGTTGTCTCTACCTGTCACAAGCAAATTGTTTATTGATTGATTTCATATTCCTAATGTGAAGAGCATTGAAACATTTTCATGCAACTGGAATGTTATAAGCAAACAGACTCCTAACCAAGAGAAGTTAAAGGAAGATTGTAACTCCAATATTACAATCGATATACTGGCCCAGGGTCCATTTCTAGGCACAATTAAAATATGAATTTAAGTCAAACAATGGCCTAAAAAGTCCAATATAAGTTGGTACAAGGTGATCTGAAAGACTATGTTCTCTTAGATGATGGAGCTTGGGTTTTATCAGAAATAATATATGTGATTATTTCTTGATCTACTTCCTGCAACCATATAGGGACAGGAACAAAAATTCATGTTAACTGAGATTTTAAGCATATGTGTCTAATTTAGCATCTGAGACTGCTAATGAAAGTATGCTGACATCTTTTAGTTTGTGCAAAACATAATTCACACATCTCCCACTGAACAAGGGAAGCAGCAGAAAAATGAAAAGGCAATGTATATTTCTATAATATATGCATGATCTAAGTTCCATATGTTGACATCTAAAAGAAATAACACACCATATTTCATGCTAAAACTCTCACCCCAAAATACTGTCTCTAAAATAAGACACACTGATTAATATAGATAATAGTTGTTTTATATATCACATGCATTAAGTCAGGAAAAAAAGCTTTCAGGCAAAGTAGAATCCTTACACAAACATTCCCTTTATATACTGTACAAATTAGACAGATAGACACTTTGTTTGGAAAAGAGTTTTTTTATGATGAATAGGAGAATGAATGTGAGGGTAGTTATGTTATCAGCTCCGTTATGAGGAGCAGTTTGTTGTCACCATGTGCCCTTATGTTGCCAAAATATTTTCTTGGACAACAACTGTTGTCCATCCACTGGACAACAACATGTAGCAAGCTGATTCTTCAAGAACACTATAAACACTATAAACTTGCTGATGAGAATTTATATAAGCAGTATTCTTCGAGTCATGGTATGTCTGCCTGTGATCCTGTAGCATGTGCCATTTAATAACCCTTTATATAATGAAAACATCCCAGGGATTTTAGCATGATATAATACTTAGCAGAACTATTTTAAAAGGTGATTGGAATATTGATAGTTCAGATTTATTTACATGTTAGCTGTCTTGAATGGCCCCAACTCCAATGAGGAATTGTTTATGCAATATATTCTCTGGCAAGACAAATGTGTCCAGGCATGTGGTGAGGTACCCTTAAAGATGAAATGCCTGTGTTTAATCATTCTGTGAGTCTAAGTGAAGGTAGAATTCTTTGAAAGGAAAAAGGAACAGTCACTTCCAATTATAAAATTCCTATTTTAAGAGCAATTTGATGTGGTCATATAAAGATGTCCCCTCCAGGCATTATTACTGCTGGATTGGCTGATTTAAGCATAAGAAAATGGGACTCAACATGGAGCTGCTCCAGTTCCTTGAATGTATTTTATTTCTAATTTGGCTTCAATTTTATTTAAACTCAAAATTTAATCTTTGGTTAATACAAAGTTTTAAAATACGCATATTCTATATTTACTGTTTAGTAAGTGGTCAGAAAAACACAGCTTCCTCCTATAACACAACAAACATAAATATTGCCATTTCTGCTTGCCTGATTCATAGACAGGTACACACATGCACAAACATAAGATATCAAATTGTGAAGTTTTTATATATTTGATTCCATCAAAAAAATCATTATACAGTATGGCCCTGTTATCCGCTGAATCATTAACCACTGATGCACTTGTCCTCAGATTGAGGAGGAAAATATTTTTTAAAAAATTCAGTAGCCGAAAAGCAGGCTGTTGTAGCAAACAGTAGCTGCAAAGCAGGCTACTGTCACGAACAGTATCCACAAGGCAGGCTACTGTTGCAAACAATGGCCGTAAAGCCGGTGGCGAAGAGGGCGTCTGGCTGCTGCCAGCAGCTAGGAGGGGAAAAAAAATAAAAGAAAGCTTTCTGATACCAAGCCCTCCTCCCCATCACCACCCCCACAGGCTGGTCCCTGAGCCCAGCAGTGAAGAGGGCAGCTGGTTGGCGATGAAGAGGAAGGCTCAGCATTGGCAAAATTTGTTTTGTTTTCTTCCTTCCTCGTTGCCACCACCACCCCGCAAGCCATGCACTGAGCCTGTCAGCTGACCCTGGAAGTGAAGAGTGCAGCTGGTTGGCAGCATCGAGGGGGGAAGAAAATAAAAGAAAGCTTACTAATGCTGAGCCCAGCTACCAACCATTTGAGGGGGGTGTCAGGGGTGAAATCTTTCACCCAGCACCCCAGCACCCCTGTTGCCACCATTATCCTTGGATAAGAGCATTTGCTCTTATGCTTGGATTTCACTATCTGCAGCAGGTCCCAGAACTGATCCCCCCATGGATACGGCAGTCGTACTGCACCCTCAAAGACTTCTACAAATGCATTATAAAATTTAAGTGTTACATGCTATAAATCTAATCTAAATAGTCCTTCTATGCTTATAGATTAAAACCTACTTCATTTCAAATATACCATTTTAATTGCACCCAATAAAATAAATGTTCATTTGCACTATGTTGAATGTCATGTTTCCAATAAAATATAAATTATCTTGATTTTTCAATAGACTTCAAATTTTGGTCTCAGTTTTTTCTGACTGTCATGCAATAAGTCAAATCAGGCTGCAATTCTATACACAATTACCTTGGAAAGAAACACCAACAAACTTTAAAATATATAGCCCAGAGACAATGGGTCCAGGTTTGCACTGTTGGTACACATGCCCTCTACCATATTTTATTCACTGAATAGTTGGACATGGGAGGGTATTGTTTTGTTGTCTTTTTTGGTTAAAAGAAATCTCTCTATCAGGTCTCTCAATACATTTTCAGTCACTTAAATTTCTTCTTTCCTGAAAACTGCTCAACATCCCACTGTTGGATATATTGCATAATGATTTCCAGAATGAAATCAACCAGTCTCTTAACTTGTTCTGGGTAGTGTGGGGCAAAACTCCAAGGAGGAAGCAGCCTTGGAGGCCTCACCTTTCACTCTCTCTGGTACTGGCCAATCAGGAGCTATTCAGGAACATGCATCGTCATACCTCCCTGTCTGACTGGCCAGTGCCAGGGAGAGTGAACGATGCATGTCTGAGGCTGCTTCCTCATTGGAGTTTAGCCTTGTGCTACCCAAAACAGGTTAAGATTTTCACAAGGGCCTTAAGTCCAAAATCTTCATTCTGTGTGAGGAGTATAGGGCCTACTAGGTAACCCCTATGTCATGGTTGGTAGTGAGAAAGGCGTGAGTTTTTTTACAGGTGAGTTTCAATAGAGACCCAGAGAGGGTATAACCTTTCCAATTTGCAGAGTTGAAAACCAGTTTCTGTGCCAGAGGGCCATCTCCACTTTGCAGGCTACCTAGACTCTTGTAGTTTCCCCTTTACCACAACTTTAAAACCCCATAGTCTCACTCACTTTATACCCCAGAGCACAGAGAGAACTCCTAATTCACTGAGCTGCTTGCCTTGTGAAGATGCTGGCCACAGAGTCTGGTGAAATGTCAGGAAGAAAACTTCCAGAACACAGCCGAACACCCTGAAAAACAACAGATATCGGATCCTGGCCATGAAAGCCTTTGAGAAGACAATGTTTAAGTTGGTATATGATTCAGTAAAGTTTGGTCCTAATTTAACCCAATCCTGAGGTGTTGATTCATTATGTCTGTCTTCACCAAAAACTAGAAGGCAGAACAGGAAGGCTGAAGGAGGGAAAAGATAACTGGGAAATGGGAAAACTATCTTTTCCGATGGAAAGGAAAGGGCCCCTTTCCCAGATCTACTGATGAAACCTGCTTTATCAGCAGAACACAACTAGATCATTGCCATCTTTTCTTCGATTATGGCCCATACACATATCTTGTGAAATATTATATTCCCATATGGTTAATCTAGTATAAAAGCTCCCATTTCCTCCAAAAATTGTATTTCTTCAGGAGAGCACAGATTGATTTTTCACTGTAATTATACCCATCCATATGTGAGTTTGAAAAAAAAAAGCTTTCTTAATTAAGATGCATTCACCTTCTGAAAATGTATTTATTATTTATCATTTGCTCTCTTTTTTTAAAAGAAAGAAATCTACTTTGTGAAATGGAACAACCCTTGCTGGGCAGATTCTCTCATTCTAAAGTACCTCTTTTCACTTAAGGGGATAATAGAAATGAAAATGACTACTGAGCTTCATTATAAGCAGTCCAGTAGCTGGCACAAAAATAATTCTTTCTGTGGGATGATAGGACTGCAGTGAAATATAGCTTTTATTTTAGCACTGGGAAGGCAGTCACATTTGGGTAGCTAAAAATGAATTCCAGGAGAAAGCGATAAATGACATACAGCATACTTGTCATTGATTCTTCTGCTGTCCATGGAGTGAGGTTTTCATCTGTGTTAAGGTCAAAGAGAAGATAAGGAGCAGAAAGCTATAATGCTTGGAGATACTTTGCCTCTTTGGAGTCTCTTCATGGTCTGATTTAGCTGCAGATGCCACAGTTCTCAAGTAAAAATAATGGTATCATAATATTAAAGCCATCTCTTGGGCTCCATCTTTCATCATACTCAACTGCAATCATAAGACAGAGCCTGGATCAAATTTGATAGATAAAAGGGAGTCCTGGGTAGATAGATCTGAACTCTCTCTCTCTCTCTCTCTCTCTCTCTCTCTCTCTCTCTCTCTCTCTCTCTCTCTCTCTCTCTGGTAGTTGCAAACAAGTTCTATGATAGGCAATAGGAACTAGCCATACCTACCCTGTTTCACAACTACTACTGTATCAAGGAGACTCTATTACAGTGATCCCCCACCCATTGCAGGGGTTAGGGACCTAACCTGACCCGCAATAATTGAAAATCCGCAATATGCAGATGTACATCGAGTCAGGACTGGGGGGGTAGCTGGGGGCTCGTGTGCTTACCCTGAACCCAGTCCTACCCTGAACTGGCCTGTGAGAGGCTTCCCGGGCCTTCTGGAGGCCCCAAAAGGGCCTCCCTGAGATCCGGATGTGACCTTGGGTAAATCGAAATCATTTCTGAGGCCTCCAACAGGCCTAGAAAGGCTCTTGGAGGCCTCAGAAATGATTTTCAGTGATCTGGAAATCATTTCCAGTTCGCAGGGAGGCCCTTTCAGGGCCTCCAGAAGGGCCAGGAAGGCTCTCACAGGCCTGTTTGGGGCAGTTCCAGTCCTGGGGTAAGTATGGGAGTAGAGATGGGCACGAAATGCAAAAATGACATTCCGTTTCCGTTTTGGTTCAGGCCCTTTTCATTTTGGTTTGGTTCCCTTAAAATGGATTTTTCTAGAAAAACTTCGTTCCGTTTGTCATTTTGGTTCGATTGTCGTTTTCCCATAGGAATGCATTGAAGCAATGCATTCCTATAGGAAAAAGCAAGCACGGAAACCGCAGCATTTTTTTGGGGCACAGCCCCAAGTGCCAATCAGCTGTAGTGCGGGCTTGGGATTCAGCAAAAAAAAAAAAAGTTTTAAAAGCTTGTGCTTTCTGGGTGCATTGGGGTGGAAGCGCCCTGGCTTATTTTTAAATCCCCTTTGTTTTTAAAAGAACAAGAATAATTCTCGCCGTCTTCTGCCACCGGCACCTCCTCCAAACTCCAGAACAAGCGTGGCTAAAGGATCCCAAACATCAGACCTCCACCCAGCAAAACACCCCCCCCCAAATAAAAAGGAGGGGTTGCCTTTTTCCACCACCCCCAAGATGCCCACATCCTTTTGGTCTCTCTTAACAAAACTAAAATAAAATCAAGCAATTCCTTGTAGTCAAGGTTTGGGTGCTCACTTTCTTAAATTCTCCCCCCCCTCCGCCCTTTACCATACTGTCACAAAAAAGCAAAATAGCAACATAGCGAGCTCAGCGAAATACACCCTCTTTTACACCCACCTTGATTCGGGATCTCCTCCTGGGGTTGCTGCTTCCTCTGCCTCATGGTCCCTCACCCTCATTGCCAAACGGATGTGGAAAGACAACCTGCCCCTTTAAAGAGCACAACATTGTTCCCAGAATCCCCACCAGCTTCCCCCTCTTCTCCATACACATGCGCAGCGTGCACATACACACACACACACACACAGCATGACCATGAGGGAGGAGGAGGCAAGCCCGGGAGATCTGGAGGAAAGGTGAGGCCAAGGGGGTGTAATTCGCTGAGCTCGCTCGTTAATATTTTCCTTTTTTACAATGACACGGCAAAGGGGGGCAGGAGAATGTAAGAAACTGAGCACCCAAACCTTGGCTAGAAATAAATTGCTTGATTTATTTAGGCATGCTTGACTCAGAGTTCCGGAGGTGGCAGTGGCAGGCAGCGGAAATTATCTTCTTGTTCTTTAAAAAGCAAAGGAGGTTTAAAAATAAGCCGGGGAGCTTCCCTCCCCCAATGTACCCAATCGGCACCGGGAAAGCAGGGGCTTTTAAAACTATTTTTTGCCAAGTCCCAAGCCCCCTGCACTACAGCTGATCGGTGCTTGGGGCTCTGCCAAAGAAAAGCTGTGGTTTCCTGTGCCATTTTTTCCCCACAGCTCCAGTCCATTTTATTGCACACCGGCACTAACGGAAACGAACAGCACCAAACAAATTTTTCTTGGTTCTGTTCGGTTCGAGCCTGACCTGTCAAAATTGTCATTCTTCATTCCGTTATGTAACGGAACGACTAACAACTAACGGTAACAGTAATTTTGTCATTTCGTGCCCATCTCTATATGGGAGGCTTGAAACAGGACTTTTCCCCCTTACTCTAGGGGGCCTTTTCACATGCTGCAGTCCCACGCTATAGTGGGACTGTAGTATATGAACTGCGAAAGGGTGGGGGACTACTGTAATACAGAAAACATGTTTCACCTTTCACAAGGGACATATCTATCCAATCTTCTGTGGATAGGGGATTTCTTTATCTGCAAACTATTGTTTCCAACCACCAGTAAAAACCATTGTAATACAGAAGAAGTGGTCATTAGCCAATATCAGTACATTTGTAGTACCTTTCACATTATGTGGCACATTACAACTTCACTTATGTGAATGCCATGGAAGCTCATTGGTGTAAGAAAGCTTGTTTGTTGCTAAAGGGGACAGAAAGGTTAAACTTGTGTCATTTTTTTAAAATCAAGTTTTCTGACTTCATTCTCAGCATTATCACATTCTCCAAAGCAGTGACATTGTAACCCTTGATGATGGCTGAAGAAAAATGTTGTTTGATTCATAAGATGTTACCCTAGTTGTAGTTCTAATATTACACTTTCTAATCTTTCTTCCCTTTCCCCTTTTTTCAAACTCATCTGTTCTGATTATTCCTGGATTAGAAAAATATCTCTGTATTGGCATTCACTAATCTTTCTTATTAGCATTTCTAAACCCTTGCATTTGGAATTAAACATGCATGAAGTCACTGTTCTCTATAGCACTAATTAGAATCATTAGTGTTTGTTCAATTAAATGTGCTTTATGTTAATTGTGGATAGGTATTGTTCTGGGATTTTTTAATAACTAGAATAACTTCTCAAGAGAGTTATCAAAACTGTAGAAATGCAGTCCCTGAGTCCCCATTGTGGGAATAGGGCGGTATACAAGAGTTAAAAATAAATAAAATAAATAAATAAATTAGGAATCCCAAACTGGTGTGCCATTATTTAAGTAAGAAAACACGAATGATCCTCACATCCTTCCCCCAGAAGCAGGTTTTAGAAACAGGGCATCAATTCACTGACATCTGTAAGATGGATAAAATGCTGTTGGGTGATGAGAAAAGGAAGTGCAGAAAAGGACAGAGAAAGATCATAGTCAGGTCGGAGCGGGTTTTTATTTTAGCAGTGTTTTCTTTTGATTTGGTTTGGTTTTACCTCATTAGTTTAGTAAATCACACTCTGAGAATGCAATTTTATTTTTACCCACCCCACTCCACCCCACAGAGCAACCTCACCTTTGGTTCACTTCTTTCTGACCCAGCACAAACTAATAGGTTGTGCCTGAGACTCAGCTGTGATGTAAAGAAAAGGTGGCTTCTGACACTCTGGGATCAAGAGAACAATCTCCACAGAGAAGCCGATGTTATAAGATAAGAATTGGCAAGTCGCCAGTGGCAAGTTCACAAGCTTGGGTGAAACAACAGCAGTGGCAATGTCACACACACACACACACACACACACACACACACACACACACACACACACACAGAGAGAGAGAGAGAGAGAGAGAGAGAGAGAGAGAGAGAGAGAGAGAGAGAGAGAGAGAGAGAGAGAGAGAATCACAAATAGACATGGGCACGACTTGGCGAAATTGTCGTTTCCATTTTCGGATATTGTTTCCGTTACGTAACGGAAATGGTAACGGCAATTAAGCTGTCAGAACTCGAACTCAAACCAAAAAGAGAAAAATTGGGTCTGCTTTGTCGTTGTTGTTCCTGGCATTGCGCGGCGATCGCGCGATGCCAAGCGGCACAGAAAAAAGTTTTAAAAATAAAAAACCCCGATTCCCAGCCAAAAAAGCAGGCGAAAATATGCCTGCCTGAGGGCACCTACCAGAGGGGTGGTTTCTTGGGGGGCGTCCCCAGCCTTCCCCCCCTCCTGTCCTGGGCTGCTGGTACCGGGCTGGGAGGGGGCATCCTCGGCGTCTCCATTTGTCATGTGGTGCGGGGGGATCCAAAATGGCGTCTGCAATATTTTTTTTGAAATCGTGGTCCAAAAAACCACCAAAGCACCACAGAAACATGCGAAAATTGGCTCTTTTAAATGCTTGAATTTTTACAGTAGCAGCAGTGGGTTTTTTATAGCAGTAAAAGGTCACACTGATTTTATTTTATTTTATTTTTATTTTTATTTTTTTACACCTGCGCAATGATGGGCTGGCCATGGGATGGGACCATGCAAATTTTTGGACCCATTCTACCAATCACATGGCCAGGTTTTGACTGACACTTCTGGATGTACAAGAGGGCATAAAAAGCCGAGGCACTCCCAGAAGAGTCACAGTCCAGGCTTGGATGTGGGTGGGAAAGGGCTGTGTGTAGCTGGCTGCTGTGCTAGACTAGTTTCGATTTCGCGGAGCCTTTAGATTTCAGTTAGGCAGGCAGGGAGGGAATTGATTAAATTGAATTTTTAGGAAATAATAATAATTCCTTTCATTCTCTGTCTGCTGTGGGGAATAGCAATGCAGTTTATTCTTTTTTATTCTCCTGCAGTTTGTTAGGATTTCTTTTCTGATAGTGCTTCAAAGGGGGGGAAGTTTGAGTGGGAGGGGAGGTGTGGATTTATTTTAAAAATTTCATTTGCTTGGTGGCAAGCCAAGGTCCTTTCATACCCTGCCTGCAGCTCTGCTGTGGGTGCACTGCCCACTTTGTTTGCAAAAATTGCAATTGCTTTATTCGATGCAGTCTTGTGCAGCAAGTCAGTTTAAAGTGTTTTCCGCCTGCTCTGGGTCATTGTGGGACCCGCACCCACCGCCCGCCTGCCCGCCCCTCCCCCCTGCCGCTGCCGCCGCCCACCCATGCCCCCCGCCACCCCGCCTGCCGCTTAGGGTGCAAAAACACCTAGCGCCGGCGGGACACCACTCACTGGGACGTCAAATCGCGCGAAATCGCGGCAGCGGTAACGACAAACGACAAACGACACGACAAAACGACAAATTTTTAAAAGATTTTGCGAAAAATGGAAACGACCCGAAATGGACCCATCCCGAAAAACGACAACTCAAAAAAAAAATTCTGGTCGTGCCCATCTCTAATCACAAACCACCAGTTCGCAGGTTTCAAGTTAGGAATTTGTTGGGGTTCCTAACTTGGTTTGCACAACTTTTTCAAGCATAGAGAGCAGGCTGCCTCAAAAAAAAAACAGCTGAATCAACTAATCAACTAATAATGAAGCTGATTCTAGACCTTCTCTCTCTCTCTCTCTCTCTCTCTCTCTCTCCCTCCCTCCCTCCTTCTGTTAACTAAGAGAAATTTAAACCTGTCTTATTAACCTTGATTTTTAAATATAAAGTAATAAGCCAAGAGATAATTACTTTATGAAACAGCATTATGGTCATCCCATACCAGAGTGGTACAGACAAGTTCATCCAGACATGTAATCCCCCCACCCCATTTTTGTCTCAGTTCATCTAAGCTTTTATTAATCTGAATCTGATTCATATTTAGTATTCTATGCAGCAACTGAAAAAAGTGTTTTTCATTCTATAAAAGCCCATTATTTTTTTTAAAAAAGGAAATGGTACTGGAAGTGAAAGCTTTATTATAATTTTCCATTGTGTCCCCCAAACCATAATAAACAAAATAAACACGTACGGATTTAAAGCACAGTCCCAGGGTACATACTACTTTGAATCTGCTTTGTTCCCATGTCTCCTTCAATTTTGTTAATTGGAATTAAGGATCCTATTATGATAGTACTGTGCTTTGAAGTGGGATTTTTGAATGTCATGGACTGAAAGTGCCTCCCAGATGGGCTTGGAAGTTATTAAGAGCAAGAAGCCTCTGGAGATTAAGAGAGAATGGTTATGAGATTGAATGCCATTGAGTTTCCCTACATTTAAAAGCAGGGTTAGAAATCTGGACTACATGTGTTTTAAAAACTGTAAGCTAAAAAATATGGGCATCACATTATGGCTTGGGGGACTGGCACAATCGGTTGATTTGGAGATGAAAGACAGCAACAGAGTGTATACTACCAATCATGGTCTGTACCATGACCTGTGAGTACAGTAATCACCCACTTATCACTGGTGTTAAGGACCAACCTGACCTAAAGGAAAACCCAAAATATGTGGATACTGGGCCGGATCGGGACTGGGGGCCTGTCTGGGGCCTCCTGCACTTACCCCAGGCCTGGTGCTGCCTCAAATGGGCCTCCGGTGGGCCTGCTGGACACCCCAGAAGTACCTTTGGGTGATCCAGAAGGCACTTCCGGTTTTCAGAAGTGACTTCTTGTTTGCTGGAAACCATTTCTGGGGCCTCCTCGGGAAGCCTGTTGGAGGCCTGCTCAGGGAAGCACGAGGCCTGGGGTAAGTTCAGGAGGCCTCAAACAGGACCACATAACTTACCTATATTGAACCTGCAATATACCAGGACAGCAGTATATGAATCAGGACAGCAGGACAGCAGTATATGAATCGTTTAATGGTGGGGGACAACTGTACATGCATTGATTCACTCCTAGTCTGTGTGAGTCATGACTTGAAAGAAAGCAAGTCTGCTTAGTTCATTCGCACAGTGAGAATGAAAATTTTCAAAACTTTTTCTTTTCTGCTGGGCAGATTGCAAGTGTTGTTGTTTTATTTTGTTTGTTGGATTTTTATACTTTTTGTGAATAATAATTTGTAAAAACATTTTGTCTTGGAAAATATTTTTGCACTAAAATCTCTATGTTGCACTGAAAACTTTGCATTCTGCCAATAGCAAGGGGTTTACTATAAAACATGGGGTCTTTTTCATGTCAGAAGGACAGGATTTTGCTGTTGCTGTTGAGAAAGTAACTATTTTATTTTTCTTCTGTAGAAACAAAAGATTTTGCAACATCTTTCAATTTTTTGACAGCTCTCTCAAAGTATCAAGACATTTTTTTCCACTGTGAATGAGAAAATTAATGAATGTATTCTTGAAAGCTTTCATGGCTGGGATCTGATAGTTGTGAGTTTTTTAGGCTCTTTGGCTGTGTTCTGGAAGTTTTTCTTCCTGATGTTTCACCAGATTCTGTGGCTGGCATCTTCAGAGGGCAAGGAGCTCAGGGAACTAGGAGTTCTCTCTGTGCTCTGGGGTATAAAGAGAGTGAGACTGGTTTTTTTTAAAGTCATGGGAAAGAGGAAACTTGTCCTATGCAGGAGAATAGGTGTTAGCCATTGTACTGTGATGAAAAGATTTCACTGTAATTAGGGGTGGAAGGGATCCTTGTCTGTGGTTGATGGGTGTCGTTAGCTGTTTTATTGTGTGAACTGATCACTGTGGATCAGTTCAAACAACTGATAGTGGTAACCACATGGGAGTGCCTGCACTCCACTGGGAGCTTCCAGACTGGCCAGAGTCATGCTGGTACTCTTGAGAAGAGAATGGAGCTGTTTGCTGGCCAGTTCCTCTGAGAAGAGGGGTCTCCAATCTGGTCTGCTGGCCCAGCTCAATTACTGAGATCGCAAGTTGAATCTGGGCAGCATTTTCCCAGCCCCTCCCACCCTAAGAGTTCTTGTGTTCAAGATATGGGTTCTGATTTGCCCATGAGGCACTGTTGTGGTTGCTACTTTTGACATTGTTATGGTTGTTAATGGCTCCATGCTTTTGTTGGCAGTTTGGGAACATTAGGATGGATCCAGGAGAATGATGGCTGGCAGGTGGGGATCTGCTGGTCATGACTGGTTTTAGAAAAAACCCTTCAGGGGTACCAGGTTGCTGTGCCTTGAAGTACCCCAGCTCAGGTGGTTTGGAGTCGGTATCTGCACTAGGTGGCATATGCCTGCAGGGCTGCCATTCCAGAAGGAGATAGGAAGATAAAGGATGCAATGAGTGGCACTCAGGTCTCCCGATGGGACTGGATCCAACCTCAGTGCTTGAGCCATGGGAACTGCACTTTGTAATCAATAAAACCTGTTACCCCATCTTTTTTGCTATCTCTAGTTATGTGTTTGGTGTGTTAATTTGGGTAAGGGGATGACCACCCAGAGGTGGACCTACAATGGGATCAATTAAGGACAAAAATGACCAACTACAAGAACATTCTCAACACGCTTCTCACTGTATGCTCTCAACATCTTTTCTGGTGCACCGGGATGGTCTCCTTCTTGCCAGGGCATTCAGATTATGCATTGCAGTCATGGACCTATCCCCCAATATTTTTGATGTTTAGATGTTCAGAATAATGGCCTACTGCATCCTCTGCAGAAGGCAATGCTGTGATGAGCATGTATTCAACAACAGCTGGTCTAGGTCTGTTGTAATTTGAACCAAATTCTCAAAACGGTTCACATATCTTTGCCAATAGAAATTGCTCAATAGTTAGCTAGACATAAAGGTAGAGTCCTTATATGAATGGCTGCTGAACAGTGATGCAATGTTGCCCCTATTCTACTGTTCACCAATTTCAACCGACAGTTATTTCAGTTGCTGTGGAAATTATTCATTACATTATAATTGTACTTAATTGGTTTTGCTAACTGTGTTTTGCTACTCTAGTCAGCCCCCTCTTCTTCAAATTATTTCAGTGTTTAGTTCATTACAATGCAGCAGGAAAGACCTGGTGCTATTTTGAAATGACTGAGTGAAGTTAATGATTAAGAAGTGAATCTGAACTCAGTTCCCTCTAATTCATAATACAAATCTGCCCTCTCAACCATTAAACCACATTATCTTACTTTATGTGTGTTGTTCCAGAGTTTATAATAAGATAGTGTCCCTGAACACAGATCATATTTAATTAATTATCATGGTTATTAGGGGAAGGCTATTATCAGAAATTGTGATTGGATTTCTGGAATAATATTTGAGCCAATATAAAGTGTTTGTGGGGCTAAATGAGCACATCATTGTACGGTAGAAACATTATTAACTATCCAGGGAATGCTGAAATCATTTAAAAGATCAATTTTGACTCTCTCAAGAACCAAATCATAACACATATCTTTGGCAAGGATAAGCAAAATTTGTTCTTTTGCTAAAATGAATTAATTGTAGAATGTTTTCATGGGGCTCTGTAGGGGTTCTAAATAAGGTCACAAAGAAGGTGAAAAAGCAAATAACTATGAAAGGCATAATCCCAAATAATTAAGCCACCCTTCTGCAAACATAGACCTAATTAGCTGTGTTTTATTGAATCCATGAACCAAGTTCCTATCCCCTTCATACACTTAGAAAGCCAGTGACACAGACAGTCAAGGATACTGAACTTTTGTAGGACTTTGCTTTTTCCATTGTTGATGTCAGCAGCAGGAAATGGAAGAGAAATAGAGCTTGTGTCTAGTCTCTCCACACAAGTATTCTATGAAATGTGGGTCAGGATTATTAAGAGATGGAGAAAGTTACTTTTCTGGACTACATCTCCTAGACTATCCCAACTAGTATAGAAACTGGAGATGTTGGCTATTGGAAAAATATCTTTGAAAAAAAGCCAAATCTATTATTAGTGTGGAGTGAGGCTGCACTAGTAGCCTCACATACAACATAAGATGCTAGATTGTCCACTTCCAAACACATAAATGATCCATGTCTTAGATGTAGAGGTCTAAGCTAATAAAATGTAAATGGAATCCCTATATGAATGGGATCCACATATAGTGGTTGTTCGCATGTAGGCTTGAAATATCTACACCAATGAGTGGACACTCTGAGGTTCTGAGTGTTCTTGCTAAGACATGCCAGTATCAGTTCTCTTCTATGCTACTAGCCCTGCACTGCTTCTGCTACTACTGTCTAGTAGTTGTGTGTTGTGAAATTGAACATAGTTGCAATTAGAGATGGGGATGAATTGAAAAACAAGGAATTCTTTCCTGAAGAAAAAGTTATTTGCCTTCCTGCAGAAGGATAATAAAGATGTGGCTGAACTAGTCTCCTGTGGGAAGTAGTTCCAAAGTCTGGGAGCAGCAACAGGGAAGGCCATCTCCCGTGCCCCTACTGAATGCACCTCTGAAGATGGCAAGACAGAGATAAAGCCCTATTCTGATGTTGTTAACACTTTGAGGTCCTTGAGATAACTTGGAGCCAAGCTATTTAGGAATTTATAGGTTAAAACCAGTGTTTTGACTTCACCCCCAAAATGGATCAGCAGTCAGTGAAACTGATGTAACAGGGGGTTATTTGATCCCTGTGGCTATCTCCAGTTAGCAATCTGGCTGCTGCATCTTGGACCCACTAATGCTTCCTGACACTTTCCATAGGTGCATTTTAGTAATCAAATGGGAAGTAACAAAGTCACGTGTCACTGTGGCCAGATCAGACCTCTCCAAGAATCTTGAATTGAACATGGAAATTGACAGAAAACCAAATAAATCAACCTAAGACTGGAGATACATGATTGAGTTTGCTAGTCCCATAAATCAGTCTGGCAGCCACATTTTGAACCTCCTGAATTTTCTTTACTGCTTTCAGGGGCAGCTCTATGTAGAGAGCATCATAGTAGTCTGTTTTTGAGATTACCAAGTTGAGAACCACTGTTACTAAGGCATTTCTTATCCAGGTAACTGTACAATAGTAAATCAGAGTTGTTAGAAGACAACAATTCCTTGCCATGGCAAATATTTGAGCCTTCATTAAGAATGCTGGGTCCAAAAGTACTCTCAAACTATGAACCAATCCTTCAGAGAGATGTAACCCGTCAAGGCCAGGTAACTGGTCTGATAATCTTCCTAACAGTAGGAGACTTATCTTACATGGATTCACTTTCAGATTATTGGCTCTCAACCAGTCCATTGGTGACACCAAGCTGTAGTCAAGGCCCTATACAGCATCACTTGAAGAGAAGGAGGGATAGAGCTGTGTGTCATCAATATACTGGTGACAGCAAACTTCGTATCTCTGTGTGACTTCTCCCAGAAGATTCATGTAGATGTTAAAGAATATTGGGGAGATGGTTGACCACTATGGGTTTCCATAGCAGAGGTCTCAAGGGGTGAAAATACCATCCCCAAACTATATCATATGGAATCGGCCATCAAGGAAGGACTGGAACCAGTGAAGAATGTTGCCCCGATCCCTAAACTTGATAGCCTTTCCAAAATGTTGATGATATCAAAGGCCACAGAGAGATCTAGGACAAATGGGGTTACACTCCCTCTATCTTCCTCTCTTGGGAGAGATTGTCTTGAAGGGTGGCCAGTGCTGTTTCAGTACTATGCCACAAACCCTTGACTGAAACAGATCCACTATAATTTCCCAAGAATTCCTGCAACTGGGATCTGCAACCACCCATCAATTTTTCCAAAGCAGATTACTTGCAACATGCCTGCGATTGTTTAGATCATCTGTTGTCAGATTAGCATTCTAATGAAAGGTTCTTATAGTTTCTTTTTTATAGGTGAGGCATTCTACCATTGTATTCTTGGCAAATTTCAGTAGCCAAAATAGGCATGGATCTAAAGAAGACATAGTAGCTTTTCTGTATTCAAGTGCTTTGTCTACATCTCCAAACCTTACTAACTGAAACTTATCCAAGAAACCATGACCAGACAGCACATTGGACATCTTTTTCTGGTCTACTGTGAGAAATACGGAGCCAAGGTCCCAATAGATGCATAATTCAATCTTGGATCTGGAATGGGCTGCCAGTTGGAATTCTCTATATTTAGTTTTAATGTTTATATCTGTCCAGAATGTGTAAGATTGCAGACAAGTTGAAAGAGTTCTGCCAAATTAATTATTGGGTGTTATAGCCTCTTTTTGCTGCCTTAATTAAACTATAATATTTACAAGACATCTCCCTAATTGTAGCGATGTTGCATTCTGGGGGAGCTTTCCTCCATCTGCTCCCTGGCCATCTTCTTAAATGATTACTTGCTTTTAATTCTTCCACAAACCATGGCGATGATCAGACTATAATGCTGTGATCACACTTGCAAACTGTTTTTGAGTTACTTCTCATGAATTCTGACTCTTCTTGGATGTGGTTCAGATGACATATAAGCATTATTTTTCTTCCCACCTCGGTGCTATCTCCACATCAAATCCAGCCCACCGGGAGACTGGTATTATTTTGTTCCATGTTCCATTGTGTATTGCTACCTGCTTTCTATGGAGTGTATACCCCTAAATTGATTTATACATTTGCGATGCAGGTCCACATCTCCCAACAGCTGCCATCCGACTTCTGTTTTTTTTTTTAAGTAATATAATAATTTTCAAAATGGAATGATGGTGCTTTGGTATGCTTCTGTTGAAAAAGGCTTGATGTAATTGAGGATTGTAAAGGAAAAGGTAGAAGGGGGTCAATGAGGGAAACTGAACACTATCTGAGAAGTAGAGGGAACAGGTATAACTGTAGCACACTCCCCTAAAGTCCTGCAGAAATGGCCGAAAGGAAGCACATGAATTAATTCCCCTGTACTGCAGTGGTTCCCAAACTGTTTCTGCTTGTGGATCTCCTGAGCTGCAGCAGTGGAGCTGAGGGACTGGCAATGGGTGTCAGGTGGAAGATGAAGCAAAGAAGCAGGAAGGAGTAACTCACTGCTTGCACTGGCTCGATGTTCTGCTCGGTGGAATTAACTGTTCTGTCTGCCAGCTGCTGATTGGTAGCTTGTCAGCACAGTTTCCATGGCAATCGTGCCTGGCTTGTGGTATTTAATTTTACTTCCTTTTTTTTATTTTTTTTTAAATGTTTTTTTATTAAATTTTAAACTACATACAACGACATAAAAAATGAAAGTATAAAAAAACTACAACAAACAATATAAGTGCACCCCCATCCCACGGGTCCATCCATACATTCTTATTCGTTGCTCCATCTTCTATTCTTCTAGTAGTCTTCTTAAAGTTCTCTTCTCCAGAATTGTTGTGAGATATTCGTGGGCTCTTTCCCTTTTCCTTCGACTAGTACATAATCTAAAAATTTACCCCAGATATCGTAGAAAATGTCTTTTTTCATTTCTCCTCGTTTAACCTTTAAACTGCAGGAGAGTTTATCGTTTATAGCTATATCCCAAAGTTCATTATACCAGTCTTCCATCTTGAATTCTAGTTTTGACTTCCAATTTTTTTGCTATAATTAATCTAGCAGCTGTCATAAAATTTGCTATTAGTTCCTTTGTTGTAACAACATAATCTTTACTTGTTAACAATGATAATAATGCTATCTCTGGATTACAATCTATATCCATCTTAATCATATTACTTAGCTCTAAAAACACTTTTTCCAGAACCTTTGGACTATTTCACATTCCCACCAAAGATGCAAGTAAGTACCAAGCTCTTTTCACATTTCCAACATATCTTAGAGTAAGCAGGATTCATTCTATTTAGTCTTACTGGGGTTAAATACCATCTGGAAACCAATTTGAAGTAGTTTTCTTTTATCCTGACTGACAATGATCTCAAAATTCTCATATTCCAAATTTTTCCCAGTCTTCTTTCTCTATCTGTACATTAAGGTCTTGGTTCCAAACTTCTCTCAAGGTGTTTTAACTCCTTCATTTCTGATAATTCCCCTAGTATTTTATATATTTTACGTGTTATTCCTTTCTCTGAATTTTCCTGTTCAGACTCAAGCGATAGTAGGAAATGTTCAAATTTTGTGCATTCTCTGATTTGATTATTTCTCTTTCCCCAGTCCTTTATCCATTTTCCTAGTTGAATATAATTTAACCATGTTAAATCACTGGGTTGCAAAATATTTTTATATCCTGAATTGTTTTAATCTTGAGCATCCAATCCTTTAGTCTAGCTATTTTCTTAATTTTAAATAACTCCAAATAATGCTTCAAGTTGTCTGGAAAGCTTTCCAAGTCAGTAACTAAAGCCAGTGGGGATCCCTTCGAGACAAGATTTTCCTATATGTTCTCCATGTAGCAATTAAACTATTCAATAGGGGGTTGTCAATCTTTACTTTGTTTTTAACTTCCGTGAATAAAAATGTGTTTATTTCCCCCTTTATATCCAAAGACTCTTGCTCCCACCATATTAACTTCTGTGGTTTAAAAAGAATTTCCCCCAAAGAACTAAGTTGATTGGCTATATAATAATTTTTATATTGGGTATACCTATTCCTCCTTCTTTCTGAGATCTATACCATAGACTTTTATTTATTCTTGATTTTTTCCCTGCATTACAATACCTATTTATCATGTCTTGGAGAGTTTTAATTTCCTTTTCTAAAAACTGAACCGGTAACATTTTAAAAATAAAGTTAATTTTTGGAAGTATTTTCATTTTTATCAATGCAATTCTGCCAAACCACGATAATTTTAGTTTAGAGTAGGATATTAATTTGTTTTTCATCTCCTCTTCTAATTTGAAATATTTCTTTCTTTAGTTTTAGTAAATTCTTTATGGAGTTCTAATCCTAGATATTTAATGCTTTTTCGGTTTAAGTCCAGATTTTTCAATCATCTTTAAGTCATGTTTTCCATAATTGAAGAATAAACTCTCTGATTTTTGCCAGTTTACATAATCCTGTTATTTCTCCAAATTCTTCTAAATGAGTTTTTACTCTTTGAATATTCTCTATTGGGTTTACAATAGTCAAAGAGCATCGTCCATGAATAAACTAATTTTAGTTGCCCCATCTTTCCCTATACCTTTAATAAATTTGTCGTCCCTTATGGCATTTGCCAGGAGCTCTATAACAATACAAAAAGGACTGGAGAAAGAGGACATCCTTGTCTAGTTCCTCGGCCTAGGGTGATTTGTTCAGTCAATCCATCATTAACTATTATTGAGGAAGTGCCCGTTGAATATAGTTGATTTATTACTCCCAAAAGGATTTCCCAAATCCCATTTTTTTAACAATATTTTTAATGTGGGCCATTGAACACAATCAAAAGCTTTATAAAGATCTAGAGATAACATCCCAGCTTTAGTAGTACTCTTACTCATTTCATAAAGAACATTCAAATTCCTTCTAATAATATTTGCCATTTGTCTACCTTTGATAAAACCACATTGATCCTCTTTAATATATTTAGCTATAAATTTATTCATTCTTTTAGCCAAAATTGCTGTGAAAATCTTAGCATCTTGATTTAATAAGGATATTGGTCTGTATGACCCAATATCCATTAAATTTTATTAGGTTTTGGAATTAAAATAGTTAAAGAATGGGTCCAAGATCTCGGAATTTGTTCTCCATTCAAAATTTCATTATATAGCTTCTTTAATTTAGGTATTAATACTGCTTTAAAAGTTTGTAAAATTCAGGTCCCAGAGCGTCCACTCCGGGCGTTTTATTATTCTTTAATTTGTCTATTACCTCGCTTATCTCTTGATCTGTAATAGGCTTTTCCATTTCCAGCATACCTTCCTGTTCCAAGACCCTCTTTAAATTCTTAGTGATATACCTTTCTATATCCTCCTTAGGTTTATTTTTGTAGTATATAACAACTGATAAAACTCTTGTATAGCTGACAACTTTTCCTTCATTTGTGTGCATGTCTTACCTGAGGAGTCTTTTATAATCCCTATTGTATTCTTGTCTTGTCTTTTCTGTGCTAATCTGGCTAAAAGTTTTGAGTTCTTGTTGCTGTATTCAAAAAAATTTCTTTTTAGGTACAGAAGATTCCTTTGTGTTTGTTGTAAATCTAGATCTTCTAACTCTTTTTCCTTGCTTCAATCAACCTCAATATCTTATTATCCTTAGTAAGAAAAAAATTGGGATTCTAAATCTGCTATTAGTTTTTCTAATTTTCTTTTATTGAGTTCTTCCTGTTTTTAGTTTTAATATTTTCTTTTATGATAAGGCCTCTAGCTACCGCTTTCAGGGTGTCCCATATGATTGGCGTTTGGCTACCTGCCTTTTCGTTTATATCCCAAGTTTCCAACCAATCTTTTTGACCTTTTCCAGCACTTCTGGATATTGAAATATTTTTAAATTCATTCTCCACCTTTTAGCTTCTCTATAATTTTTATTTGTTGCTAAATCAATCGACATTAAAGCATGATCAGATGTTTTTATGATCTCAATTTCGGTATTATTTATCTTGGGTATTAGGCTTTGTGAAACAAACACAAAATCTATCCTAGAATAGGTTTTGTGCACTGGTGAGTAGAAGGTGTATTTTATTTCATCTCCTTTCAGTTCTCTCCAGACATCCTTCAATCCTGTTGTATTTATAAACTTTGCTAGAGTTGTATGTCTTGTCCTCCACTCTTCCTTTTTACATACCGATTTATCTTTAATTTTATCTAAGACCATATTGAAATCCCCTGCCATTATTAAATACCCCTTTTTAACCAATTCAATCTGATCCCAAAGGAGATTGTAAAAGCGGCCTTAGTTAACGTTTGGTGCATACAGATTAACCAAAGTATAATGATCTTTCCCCATTAGAACTTGCAATATTATATATCTACCTTCTGAATCTTTTACCACATTTTCAACAACACATTCACAATTCCTTGAGATTATAATGGCAACCCCTCTTGCTTTAGATGTGCCAAAGCTTTTTCATAAATATCAACATTTGGAATTTTTAATTCATTAATTCCATCTCTTATTTGATGAGTCTCTTGCAAAAAGGCAATATCTATTTTGTGCCTTTTGATCATCGCCGATTCTATTTCTCTTGAAAATGACCCCAGACCTTTCACATTCAACGTTGCTAATTTTATAAACTTTCCCATAACCTATTTCTTTTGGTTTCAATATTCTGGAATGGTCCCGTTGTGCATACAAAAGTAAAAACACCATCAATTAATAAAAAATAAACTAAAATAAATCTAATCCTCCACCCTAAAAACTATTCTTTTCTCCCACCCCACCAGCTATCATACTGTTTAGCATGTGCATCAAGGGGATGGGAGGGAGGAAGTTGTCCACAGACATTAGCCAGCCTAGATCTCCTTAACTCTTAAGTAGCGTGTTACTGAAAATTCTATAAGTTGTTCTACCCCCTCTAAACCACCCTCTCACCGCCGCCCCCTCAAAACAAGCAAACAAACAAACAAAAACAAAAAGGGAAGGGTGGAGAGGAGGGGAAAAGGGAAGAAAAGGGATAATGAAAAGAAAAAGAAAAAGAAACATCCCAAAAACAAAAATTAAAATTGGAAAAAAAAAAAAAAAAAAAGAAAAAAGGGGGAGGGGGAAAGGGAAATGGAAGGGAAAAGGGGAGAAGAGTAAAAGAAGAAAAACAAAGGGGATGATAGGAGGTGAGAGAGGGGGAAAGAGGGAGGAGTAAGTTAAATGAGTTTCAAATATTCTTCATCTTCATCGAAGATTCCTGGAGTCGGAGTAGAAAGAGAGAAATTCACTGTCCTGATGTTGCCACTGAAGTTCCCGGGGGAGAACAGGCAGAACCTGAGTCATCCTGTATGTTCCATGCTTCAAGAAGATGTTGGCCTTCTTCTAGAGAGTAGATAGTGTGTTGAACAGAGCCTTTCCAAACTTTCAAAAATAGGGGGTGACCCCATGAATAGCGATAGTTGTTCTTCCTTAATATGATTGTAACTGGTCTCATCGATTTACGCCAATCAGCAGTTCCTTTAGAAAAATCTTGAAAAACTTGCACAGTTGCACCTCCTCTCTTCAGAATATTAGGATTGGCTCTAATTGAAGACATAAGACGCTCTTTATTTACATAAGAAGCAAATCTTACTATCACTGGTTTTGGGGCCCCATCTCTTGACTTGCCCAGATAGTGAACTCTCTCTAAATCGTCGTCCTCTACTTGTTTGGGCAGAAAGGAGTTAAACCAGGTTAAAACTTCCTGTTTTAATGATGCCCCCTTGTTTGGAATAACAAAATTAATCAGTTTGACGTTCTGCCTTCGAGAATAATCTTCAATATAAGTC
This sequence comes from Phrynocephalus forsythii, assembly GCA_029282475.1. Classification (NCBI taxonomy): domain Eukaryota; kingdom Metazoa; phylum Chordata; class Lepidosauria; order Squamata; family Agamidae; genus Phrynocephalus; species Phrynocephalus forsythii. The sequence goes on along the minus strand of JAPFRF010000003.1, from coordinate 30,211,303 downwards.
AGTTTCTTATTTATTTTCAGTAAAGCCTGCTTCTGAGAGTTAATTTGAGTTTCGTTTTCAGTTACACGTATCTCCAGATTTTTAAATTCTCCTGCCAAATTATCAAGCCGCTGGCCATTTAACTTTATTTCATGTGATAAATCTTGTTTAGTGCTTTGGAGATCCTTTGAAAGGCCATCCATTCTGCGGATCACATCCTGTTGATTAACACTCATGATGCTAGCTAGCTCCGTCCTCATTAAACGCAGTTCCTTCATGAAGTCTTGATCTGCGGGAGGAGGGGTAGTCTCCCTCTTTCCTTTCTCAGATCCTGACGCCATTTTTACCCCTCCGTCGTCTGAGGGCTGCTCGATACGCTGTAGAGCAGGGCGATTGTGTGCTGTATCAGATAATTTCCTAGTCCAACCTATAGGCTGGAGTTTCTTTTTTGCTCTCTTAGCCGGCATATAATTAGACAAAAGGCAGGTATCAAGCAGTCTAACTAATCATCTGGTGACTTTCCAAACAGCCGGGATTCAGTTTTCTAAGCAGCCAGCGGCCAGCAGAATCAAAGCAGGCAAAACCGAAAGTAGCTCCTTTAGCTTATAAATCAAGCTTATCTAGTCTAGAAAAACACATATATTGCTTCTCCTGACACCCGAGTAATTTATTGATGCATTACTCACGGCACCACAGCATTTAAACAGTAGTTTTAAAGCTCTTTTTGGATCGCGGCACAGAGCTCTAAGATCAGGCTGCCGGCATGTCTTGGTGGGCGGGACTGTTCTGTCTGCCAGCTGCTGATTGGTAGCTTGTCAGCACAGTTTCCATGGCAATCGTGCCTGGCTTGTGGTATTTAATTTTACTTCCTGTGCTATTTTTTCTTTAGGCTTGGGTCCTTCTGGGGAGAAAAGTGATTATATTTTAAATAAATAAATAAATAAATAAATAAATAAATAAATAAATACATAAAAAGACTGACCAAAAGGCCCTCCCTTCCTGAGCTGAGAGGGGTTGGATTCAGCATAGTCTCAGCTGGCCTAAGTCTAGTTCAACCAGGCTAAAGACAGCCTGGGTTTCTGAAACAGATATAAAGGGGAATGAAACATTTTTTTTTTGTATGAGTTTCAATATGGTGACAGAGCGCAAACAGTTATAAATGAACTGATATTCATCACAACTCCATACCACTTCGGGCATCAGACATCAAAGAATAGGTAGCACCACAACAGTAGGTTTTGTTTCCAGAAGCTGGCATTGACAAATCAACTGGGTTTAACTTAAACTGGGTTCATATCCTGGCTTGGTAAGCAAATATTTTTCTTGATGTGTTTTTCACATGATATGAATCTTTAAAATGCTTGCCATTTTATAGATTCTTATTTTAAGAACTTTAATATTTTTCTACGCTTTTACAAGAGGGCTTTCAAGGCTTCTGAAATTGGTTAAAGCTTATAATACTTTTTTTACTGGTATGTTCTGGAGATGCATTCTTTGCATTTGTAGGCTGTAGGCTTTTGCATTTTTACAATGTAACTTAAATGATAGGATCATAGGATCATGTCGTTGGAAGGGGCTTACAAGGTTGTTGTCCAACCCCCTGCTCAAAGCAAGAATTCAAATCATAGGATATCTGCTAGGTAATTGTCTAAATTTATCTCCAGTGTTGGAACACTCACCACTTCTCAAAGTAGTAGTTTCCATTGCCACAATGCTCTAACAGTTAGGATTTTCTCCTGATATTTAACCAAAATCTGCCTTTCTATTAACTTGAGTCCATTGTTGTGTGTCCTGCATTCTGGGTTGACTGAGAACTAGTACTTTGTGGGATTTGGATATTATGCTTCTATGAATGTAGCCTAAATTATCATTTGCTTTTTTGTAGCCACACCACATTGTTAGCTCATACTCAGCTTGTGATCAATGACAATTCCAAGATCTTTCTCATTCACAGTATTGCTGAGCCAAGTATCCCCATCCTGTAACTGTTTGTCTTCTTTTTTCTAGATGCAGTACTTTGCACATATCCCTGTTGAATTTCATTTTATTGTTTTCAGCCAAGTGCTCGAGCATATAGAAATAATTATTTTTGGTCTTTTATTATGCTTTTGCTCCTGCATTGTGAATTACTTTCCTACAATTAAGTTTTCAAACTTGCAATCTTTTTGTAAGTTGCAAGGAAGGATTTTAAGATCTGTGCCTATTGTTTTTATATTGTTGCAAGACTTTTGGATGTTACGGCATTTATGAAGAAATTTTGTGCACGTGGCACATAGAAGCAATGTAGATAGACAAAAGCTTAATAGTCAGATAAGTTGTAGTTGTTTGGAATTATTGCAATAGTGAAAAGACTGATACCGAGATCAGTATCAAATCATGATACTGAGATTAATGTTAAGATGCTTGTCTGAGACTGTGTGGTTTCATTCTATTAACTCTTTATTCAAATAAATGCCACATGTTAACAAGCAGAGATTTCTGATAATTTCCCAGGTGGTCTATACTTCTCTGCAGGAGTTCTGGGGGAGTCAAGTACCCTAGCTAGGGGTCTGATTGACTGACAAAAGTAACAACTTTCACAAAAATAAAGTAAAAAAAATGCCAAGAACAATCAGTTAATACAGAGCTGATAAAACAAAAAAGTAAAAAGAGAATAGCCAAATACAGCTACAGTCTAAAATCCTTTAATTTAATGTCCTTATATCTTTTGTAACACTCTGGGTGCCATTTAGCAATAACCTCCAAGGCTGACAGTTTATGCGGCCAGCTGTTCCAGAGGGTAAACTCAGAGGAAGCAAGAATAAAGATTTGAATGTCTAATAGCTAAGTACCTCTCCACAACTTCTTCTATTATCACAGCTTTGGGGGCTGTGACCTGAAAGGAGATGAATGTCAATAGCAGAGAAGAAATTCTTGCTTATCTTAGAGGAGAGCCAAAATCTACTTCAAGATCTGCAGTCCCACAGTTGACAATCAAGAAGGTAAGAACATACAGACATAAGAGGAGCTGTGTTGGATCAGGCCAAAAGCCCATTTAGTCCAGCTTCCTGTATCTCACAGTGTCCCCTGCACAGTAAGTAGCCTTTCTTCATAAGGGAGGTGCCCCTGCTCAGTAATCATTTCAGTCACTCTCTTCTGCACCTTTTCCAATTCGGCTATGTCTTTCATGAGATGACATGACCCCAAATGTACGCAATACTCCAAGTGCAGCCTTACTATCATTTTGTACAATTTCATTATAATGTTGGCTGCCTTATTTTCAATCCCCTTTTTGAATATACCTAGCATGGAATTGCCATTCTTCACCATTGCCACACACTGGGTAGACACCTTAATTGAGCTGTCCACCAGCACACAAAGATCTTTTCTGATCCGTCACAGATAGCTCAGAACCCATGAGTTGATAGATAAAGTTTTGATTTTTTTGCCCCAATATGCATTACTTGACATTTCCCTACATTGAAACACATTTGCCATTTTTGCAAATGTGTTTCAATGGAGGAAACTCTAGAGCTCTTCACAATTGTCTCTGGTCTTCACCATCCAGAAAAGTTTCATGTCATCTCACTCCTTATCCCTGTCTCCAGGTCATTTATGAACAGATTGAAAAGCACCAGTCCCAGGACCGATCCCTGGGGCACACCACTTTTCACCTCTCTGCATTGTGAAAATTGCCCATTAACACCTACTCTCTGTTTCCTGGATCTCAACCAGTTCTCAATCCATAATAGGATCTGCCCCTGTGGGCAAGCGATTAGTGGCTTCCCGACTCAATTAGAAATGATTTTCTCCTGGGGGACCTCCTTTGGAGTTTAGTAACTCAGCCCCCCAAACCCCAAACCTCTCCAAATTTCAGGATCTTACAGGGAAGAGTCCATAGAAGCTACCCTTTGGCTTCATTTTTCGTTTCCTGCCCATCTCTATAGATAATCTATCTTATTCCTTGAAAGTTCTTTAACCAGGCCAGGTTTTCAGAAACAACAAAGAGAAACACAGAGAAACAAATAATGCTCTTTCTGAATCAGTCTCCCCGTCTTTGAATCTGTCCCTTTTTTTTTGACCGTACATTTCAATGGGGAGTCTAGGTATTTGTAATGTGTTGATTCCATATTTTCCATTCTAGAGGGAAACACTGTATTTCTTTTTGAGCTGGCTGGCTGAGGGTAGTTTTTATACCTCAGGAATTCCAAAAATTCCCACCTTAGGAAAAGGTAGAGGAAGAAAGAGAATCCTGCAAGACTGAAGGAATCAAAATTACATAAGAGCATAACAAAAACATAGTCTATATTTATAATGTTATAATCTCCTTCCCCTAGCAAGAATAGTTGGGTTCTGGTGCTGACTTTTCTGTTTTCCCCAGAACATTTGGTACCAGTTACATTCTATACCTTCTGGTTACATATCTGTACACAAGTTGTTTCATGTTCCCATTTGTGACATCAGCATACGTGCCCTTGAGATGGTACTGGGACCTCTCAGGCTATAGTAACTTCTTTCAAAGAATACAAAGGCCCATTGTGAAAATAATTTGTTTTGGATTCTTAACGGAAGTTGTTATTTCCTTCACCCAGTTGGAGGTCTGGGTGAAGATATTCCATTCTCGCCAAGGCTGTATGCTTAGTTGCCCTTGCAGCTGGCTACCTGCTTATGTATAGGGAGAACAACCATTCAAATAGTATATTTTCCTTCTAAGGATCTTTGAATATGGAGGTCCTGATGCTAAGTGGTGAAGCATGTTATAAAAAATATAAGAAACATGAACAGGGGGTCAATAATGTTCTTACTACAACTATATTTATTATTATTATTATTATTATTATTATTATTATTATTATTATTATTATTATTATTATTATTATTATTATTATTATTATTATTATTATTATTATTATTATACCACCCATCTGGCAGCAAAGCCATTCCTGATATCTCTGGGAGTGGATTCTACTGACCTGGCAATCTTACACCTTGCATAGTAGTTTGGTTATGAAGCACAATAGCACATACAATAAAGAAGCACTTCTAATGATTGTGCTTTGGTATGCATTAATTCTACAATGTTCACTTGATCTGTTGCTTGAGGTAACTTTTTAAATTTGTCACTTAACTTTTAAGCTAGCGCTATACAGCCTGGGAAAAGCTGGGAGTGTTGGTGAAAGCAAACAGAATGATTTTTTTTCAATTATTTTTCCATTTCATTTTATTTTATTTTTGCATGAGCTGTAAAATCATTGTCAGAGGAAGGATTGAAAAGCACAGTGGAAGAAAGCGGAATGAATTAATCAAACAGCGCAACCTTGAGCACACCATAGGCCTCAATTTATAACCAGTTGGAAGCTTCAGGGCCAGGCCTGCTTTGCATATGCATTTACATTACTTCAGTGAAATAAGCTTCTTTAATTACTGTTAAGTTGCTCTAGGCTAGATTTCCATTTCTATTATAGTATTAAAATCTGTCATAATGCATCTTTATTCCTGCTTTAGCAGCAAACCAAAAAGAGGAAAACTCGAGAGTCTAATAAAGCAGGTGAGAAGTAATTTATGTACTAATGTAATACACACTCTGAACACTACACCACTTGAAACTGCTTTGTCTGGACATTAACGTAAATTCACTTAGACAATTAATGATCCCATTAGTATTTCAGTGCCCAGTCATTAAGATTAAACATATTGTCTTCCAGACTGAAGCTGAGAAACCTTTTGGTCCCATGTGGTTGAACTCATCTACAGATGAGTACTTCTCCAATCTTTGCTTGGGCTTTTGTGTGTGTGTGTGTGTGTGTGTGTGTGTGTGTGTGTGTGTGTGTGTGTGTGTGTGTGTGTGTGTGTGTGTGTGTGTGTGTGTGTGTGTGTGTGTGTGTGCCTGGAATCTCAATAGGTACCAAGCCAGTGCATCAAAACAGCAGCGTAGCAAGGTTTTGGGGTGCCTAGGGACAGATGTACCCTTCTCCCCCTCCGATATGCCCCTGCATCAGAACAAGGAAGACCAAAGACAGATAGGAGATAAATAGGAGATCCAGCCTCCCAACAGAGGGAAAAGAATGGAAGAAACTCCTCTGTACATTTTGCTTTCTGATGCCGCTGAATTTTTTTGTGGGCATGTTTCTCATGTCAAAAGTAAAACCAATCAGACATTTTGGTACTTCATAGACAGAGCTGGAAAAAAAATATGCATATGTGTACTACACATACCCCATATGTATGACCATTCTCAGCCTAGAGAGATATGTTTTGCACCTGCTTTCCTTGTACAAGAACCTCTGGGAATGGGTGAAGGAGGCAAAATACACGGGAATTCAAATCTGACTTTTAAGAGTTAAGTTTTCCCATGTGCATCTGCCATACTGGACCCTGAGTCTTGGGAATACAGTGCTAGATGTAGATGTATCATAAAGGTGCCCGGGGGAGTTCATCATATTTCACCCAGCCACAAAACCACCCCTGATCTGCCCTTCTGTGTCCTGTGGGCAAACAGTACAAAACAGGTGAAAATTTGGTGCCTACCTTTTGTTCAACACACCAATCAGTTATAGTATTGCACTGGAGCCATAGGGCAGTAGATTGTCCAAGCAGTTGGGAAAAAAGATTGAATGGAATTGAGTTAACTCTGTATGAGAATCCCCCAGTCCCTGCCACAAGCTCACAGTGTGCAATTATAGCATCCATATCTCAGCATTCAGCTCCCACAGCTTGCTTCATGCACATTATTTGTTGTTGGCAAGAGTTTTTCATTGCATCACTTCATCAATATGTTTGATTTTTTTTAAAAAAACCCACTCTTTCCATTCGTTCTATTCCACTGATGAAGCCATGTCTTTTTCCCATCACTTATCAGCTGGGGTCACCTCTCTGGTGTTTGCCCCATGTTTACAAATATATGACACCAGGTGGCACCATCGATTTAGTAGTGTATCACTTGCTTTTCAAAAAACAAATAAACTCAAAAAATCAATATAGTCCTAAAATGGAACAAAATTGTTGGTTCCAATGTAGCTTCCCAAACCTGCTCTCATTCCTGGAAATATATCAAAGTAATTTAAGCAAGAGTGAATTAGTGTGCTGATTTATATACCATGGGACTTTACATTGATATAAATAATGTTGGAAGGGGAATCAATGTATATTGGAAGTGTAACCAAGCCCTCACTTCTACACAGTTGTTTACAGGACATATGGATTCTGAAGCAATGCTTGAAGAGTGTGCTGCTTCCTTTAAACTGCTCCATGCACACTTGAAATGGCAGCTTCCCCCTCTTTCTGATGCTGACAAAATTGCTATGCTTTTCTGGTTATTTCTGCTCAATGAAAGGAAAAGAATGCCACACACCCCTGCAGTTTTCCTTTCTCTGCCCTTTGTGTAAACAGATACAGTAACCCCCCCACCAATTGTGGGGGTTAGGGGCCCACCCCAACTGCGATCAATGAAAATCTGCGATATGTGGAAGTAGGGGGGCTGGGGGTGAGGGGGGCGATCCAATGGCCCCTCCCACTGCCCCCGCACGGCTGCAAGGCTGTGAGGCCCTCCATAGTCGCCCGGGGTGGCTGCATGGAGGGATGGTGTCCGTCCCCGCAGCAGTCCTGCGTGGCTCCGAGGCCCTCCATAGTCACCCGGGTGGCTCTGTGGAGGGACGGCGTCCATCCCTGCACCGGTCATGCGCGACTGCAAGGCCCTCCGTAGTCGCCCGGAGCTTGGGGGCGAGAGCGATCCACCCGAGGCTTCTCCGGGGTGCGTGGGAGGGCCACGCGGAGCAACCCGGCCGCCCCCCGCTGCCGCTCCCTCCACGGTTCTGGTACTGTGGTCCCGCGATGAAGTGGGACCGCAATGCTGGAACCGCGAAATGGCGGGGGGTCACTGTAACACTATCCACTTAATATTAGGCACACAAATAGCAATCAGTCGGAACTTGCTGAGGTAGTCTTAAGCTAAGTTTAAAGAAAACCCTGGCCAATTGCACTGGAGGATTTTAGTACTCATTTTGGGGCAGTCTTAGAGGGGCCTTGCTTGGGACTTCAGAAACAAGATATGATAAGATAAATCTTTGTCCATACAGAACAACACAATTGAAAGATTCTACATCAGCTCAAAAATATCCATGCAGAAAACACACCACAACATATTGCACCCCACATTCAACGAACCTAACCAAATACAAAAATTCCCTCAGAACTTGCGTTCCCCTGCATTCAAACCATGACCACTTCTTGATAAAAACTATTTCTCAAGTGGCTGGTCCTGGTATAACCCCATACCTCCTTTACAGAAGCTGTAAAATAACATTTCCAGGGTGTGTGGGGTCCTGTGCAAATTCTACGCCTTTCTTATAATGCCTAGAGGCATACAATTAATCTTATGTAGGAAGAGTACACCCAAATATTCTCTCCGCAGTCTTAACAACTTTGGACAGCATTACCCTTTCCCTGGCTGTGCAGCTCCCAAACCACACAGAGATCACAAGTTAACACACGCTCTATGGTGCAGTGATAAAAAGCCCACCACAGATTTTTTGAAAAATTATTCCTCCTGACAGTTCTCAAGAAGTACAATCTATGCTGTGCTCTCATCATCAAATCTTTGTGTTTACTCCCCATGTCCACTCCATTCCCAAAAAGTAAAACCCTGAAACCTGTTCCACACACTTTCCTTCAATAATAAGTGGCTGAATGTTCAGGTTGCATTTCCTGAAATTCACAATAGGGATGGGCACAAAACGAAAAATGAAATGCTGTTTCGTTGTTTCATTATATAACAAAACAAAATTAAATGAAACAAACCTATGAAGCAGCATTTCATTACAGATGAAACAAAATGGTCATTTTTTTCATTAAAAGGAACCATTTAGTTTCCTCTGTAACACAGCTCACTGCCACAGGTAAATAAAAAGCACCTATGGCCCACGGGCCAGCTGGTCGGTGAGATTTTTTTTAAAAAGCGCCGATCCACCCACAGGCCAGCTGGTTGGTGCAAGATAAACAAACAAACAAACAATCAAACAAACAAACATGCCAACCCCGGCCAACGGGCCAGCTTGTCAGCGTGACATTTAAAAAATGAAAAATAAAAAAAAGTGTTGACCTGGCCCATGGGCCAGCTGGTCAGTGCGAGAAAAAAAAATAATAAAAATGTGCCGACCCAGTCCTCAGGGAGGTAAGATATTTGAAAAAGCACTGGCCTTGCAACTCAAGGTGCTTTAGTAGGAAATGAATTATCTCATAGTTTCCATCTGGATCCAGGCCTGGCTTTGGCCTTGATTTTCCTGATAGATAGGCTCGGCCAGGAGGGAGAAGGGGGTAATTATTTTTATTTTATAATGTATTTTGAAAACATTATTCAGCTACAGAAATGAGGGCAGTGTACAAATTGCATGGCCAAAGTGGAAAAGAGAATAAAAGTCAATAAAAACTGCATTATCACAACAAAGCAATAGAGGGTCAGCTAAAATCAGAGAGCAAGACCGGCACGTATATTGGAAATAAAATGTCTGATCAAATTTTTATCAGGGTGGGGGTGGAGAGGGAAGGATGTGGAGCTGGTGTCAAAAAAAGCTGCAGTCCTCTAAAACATAGTCTTTTGAATCAAGGATCTCTTCAATATTCCCAGAGATGTCTCTGAAACTACAGCAATTGAGAGCAGAGTCCCTGAAATGCAGTATGTAAGCAAATAAATCTCACTGAGGAAAAGAGGGTGATACGGTTTTGTGCAAGGCATATATTCCCCACTTCTTCATACACATTTTCAGTGTGGCATTTCCTCTGCATTTTTCAGATGATTCACTTCTTATTTGCTTGAGGTCTTGCTGTAAAGTATGGTGAGAACTTTAAAAACCAAAGACTGACTCCCTACTTCATTTTTGTTCCTATTTATTTTTATCATTTCATCCTCTATTCTTCAAGGTGAAAATATTTTCAGGGCAATTTCCCTATCAGATATTACTCATTTATCCAACAGAGGCTTTTTTCAAGGAGATGTATCACCTACTCAGGGCAGTTCACAGTATAACATTTAAATAGAACAAGATTGAACCAACAAATGTTAAGTAATGGGCAAGATAAAAAGAAAAGCTATTGGAAAACCAGTGACATTTGTCACAGATTAAATATCTGAACTTTTCTTTTAAGAAAGTCTTCACCTTGTATGTTAAATAGGGGCAGATGAGAATTTCGTTTGGTTCATTTTTGAAAATGAGAATTAAGCTCCCTCCGCTCTTCGAATTTCTTTAGGAATTCCATGAAAATAACCTGTGACTTTAAAAAGGTGAAATTAACATACTTGTTTATTCACACAGAAGTATTTGAATATTTTGGTTTTTTAAAGTATGGTTTTGGATCCCTTTATTTATCCTGGAATTTCTCTTCAGTTGAATTAGAGTTATCACCTCTTTTTATCTCCTTTTCTTTTTCCCCCAACAAGGCTTGTGGTGATTCTCTTAGGGTTTTCTAGGTATAAGCAGAAATCCAGTAGTAGGTCTCAACTAGAGTAGCCCAATTGAATCAATGGAACTTATATAGGTGCTGGCTTACCAAACACCCATTGATCTAATGTACTTGCTCCAGATGTGACTCACATCTGGACCTCAGCCATAAAGTGCTAACATCATCAAAAGGAGTTGGTGTTGGGTTTGTCTAACTCAGCTGAAAGAACAGGTGTGGAAATAAGAGCTATCTTCTTGGTTAGAGCTAGAGATGGGCACGACTAGAAAAATTTTTTTCGAGTTGTCGTTTTTCGGGATGGGTCCGTTTCGGGTCGTTTCCGTTTTTCACAAAAATTTTCAAAATTTTTTTGTTTCGTCGTGTCGTTTGTCGCTTGTCTTACCGCCGCGATATAGCGCGACTTGACTTCCCAGAACATGGGGTTAGGGGGTAAGGGCTAGGCTTAGGGTAACGGTTAAGGTTAGGGTGGGTTAGTGGGCTGTACCTCTGGGTGCCTCTGGCCCACTAAGAACACAGTGTACTGGCATATGGGTTAGGGTTAGGGTTAGGATTAGGATTAGGTTTGGTGGGCTTTTTATGCCCTTTCTGGCACATCCAGAAGTCTCAGCAAAACCTGGCCATGCGATTGGTGGAATGGCTCCAAAAATTTGCATGGTCCCATCCCATGGCCAGCCCATCATTGCGCGTGCGCAGGTGTAAAAAAATAAAAATAAAATAAAATAAAATCAATGGAGACGTTTTGTTGGAAGAAAAACCCACTGCTGCTACTGTAAAAATTCAAGCATTTAAAATAGCTAATTTTCGCATGTTTCTGTGGTGCTTTGGTGGGTTTTTGGACCACGATTTCAAAAAAATATTGCGGTCACCATTTTGGATCCCCCCGCACCACATGGCAAATGGAGACGCCGAGGATGCCCCCTCCCAGCCTGGTACCAGCAGCCCAGGACAGGAGGGGGGGAAGGCTGGAGTGGGCCGCCCCCCCAGAAACCACCCCTCTGGTAGGTGCCCTCAGGCAGGCATATTTTTGCCTGCTTTTTTGGCCGGGAATCGGTTTTTATTTTAATTTTTAAAACTTTTTTCTGTGCTGCTTGGCATTGCGCGATCGCCGCGCGATGCCAGGAACGACAACGACAAATCAGACCCAATTTTTATTTTGTCGGTTCGAGTTCGAGATCTGGGGGAGTAATTGTCGTTACCGTTTCCATTTCGTAACAGAAACAAGTAACAGAAACAGAAATGAGAATTTCACCAAGTCGTGTCCATGTCTAGTTAGAGCATATATTGAGTAAATGAGCATTGGTTGTTAGGTATGAATTTCTAAAACATTGATCAGATCTTCATCCATCGCATTTCAACAGATTTGCCATAGATTTTTATAATAATGTATGCATTCTGCTCCTTCTATTCCGTTCTACACCTATCCTTTTAAAAATCCCAGAATGTTCTACTATCATTCAGGAATCAGCAGTTGGCTTTTCTAGCTGGGAACTGTAATTCTTCACCCAATTATGAATCCCAAGATTGTTTACTTTTCACTTTCAGTGCAGTGTAGATACTACTGCTAGAAAGGCAGATCCAGACATACCAGGAGAGGTGCAAGATAAGCTGTTTTGACACACATGGGTCCATTTTTATACAACTTGGGCTCTATCACACGTCCTTTAAAATCCTGATCTAATTTACTGATAGACCATCTCTAAAAATTTTGTCCCTACTGTCATCAGGCTTTTATTTTAAAGGTAACACCCCCTTTAGCGGATTCTGAGGAGCTTCCCAAGACCTATTGGACATGTTGGGTATTTTTGCTTAAAAATGCACATTTTTCTGGAGTCAGAAAGTCTGTGGTTCTCAGTTTTTGTTTGTTTGTTTGTTTGTTTTTAATTTTTCCCTAGCACTGACCTGCTGGCCCTGGGGCTGGTCGGTGGGTTTTTAAAAAAAAAATTATCCCCCCCCCGCCCCAAGCACTGAGCAGATGGCTTTAGGGCTGTCAGTGCTTTTCTTTTTTAATTTCCTCTAGAGAAGGAAGGTGCATGGGAACCCTGAACCCACACCTTCAGTCACGTGACCAGGTAAAGACAAAAGGCAGAATTTTACATTCACCACATCTTCCCCGTCATGAGATAGCTACCCTCAGAAGCTCATATTTGACTTGGCCTTAAGGATGGGTGCTTGAGGAATTCCATCTTTTAAAAGTCTGATTTGTATCTACTGGCTTCACATGTTAGAGATGAAAATAGTATCTTTCACATTTCCTGAATTTTAAGGCACAGCTCTATATTCAATAATACTATGGAAATATATTTTTGAAGGGAAAAAAAGCTAAATGTGCTGTAGAAAAGCCCTGAATAAAATAGCTTCTTCTAATACATTATGTGTTTCTTCCTCAAGAAGACCCTTATGAATCTCTGCAGAATCCCTCATACAGGAAAGAGAGACATTGCAAAGAGAGGTCTTATTTCGGCCTTTTGGCTAAGATCAAGTGTAGTATAAAGTGTTTCAATTGTGAAATTGTGGCTAATTTGACTTTGAGGAACAATCTAGCCCAATTTAAACCTTCTTTTAATGGTATTGGTGTGGTTTAAAGAGCAAATGAGCCTTTAATGAACATCATATGCAAGAATTGAACCACAGCCTGAATCATAGAAGGGATTAAAATTAAGGTTTGCTTCAGTGGGATGATAGGACCTAACTCATAATGATGAAGGTCTGGTGTAAAGGCTTCACTGAAGCAACAGCTGACCCAAGATCTCTCTATTATAGCTTAAGGAAAGATCAATAAAACCCAAATGCATATTTCCTGTAACACTATTTGATCTCACAGTTCCCTTTTTATGCTGATTGATTTTCTGGGATCAATATTTCCAGTTGTTGGAAAATAATGGATACCTGCTATATACACAGTTGATCTATTAGCATTATACTCATTCCACTGACTTTATGCACTAACCAGAAAGAAGAAATATCTGCAATCTGGCTGAAAAGCTTGCTTCGTCATGGCATTCACTTAATTCTGGCAGTCAAATTCTCCACTTGAGAATGGTGTCTATCATCACAGCAGCAGAACAACGTTGGCTTTGAATGCTTCTCTAGTTTCAACTCCAAGGTTTATCTCTTTTGAAGTGTGACATGAGTTCATTTATCCAAATGGCCCAGGGGAGTGTCAAGAACATTAGGTGGCTCAGAGTACAAAAGTACAGCAAAATTCAAAAGGTTAAGTTGCCATGACCTGGCCTGCAGTTCTTCCTGTTGTTAAGGCAATTGGTGCACAGGTAGTCACTTTGAGGTGGTTTTATTTGGGCAGGCATTTTATTGGATTCAGTCCTCGTGTGACAAACTCTAGAAACTGTAGAAGTTTCAGAGAGAGAAGCCATGTTAGTCTGTTCAAGAATTTCAGGGAAAAATCAAAGAAAAACAAAACAAAACAAAACAAAACAAAAGACACAAAACATATGACACCTTAAAGGCAAAGTTTCATATTTTAATGTAACGTTTTGTGAACACATCAACTTCTTCTGATATGCTATATGTTTTAAGAAGTGGATGTGTCCATGAAACATTACCATATGTGTTGTGTCTTTTGTTTTGTTTTGTTTTTCTTTGATTTTTTACCTGAAACTCTTGAAACTGATAGCTCACAAATGTTGTCTTTGATAGAACATTTGCTGGTTGTGACTGAAACACAGAGACATCCATTCCAAAAGATATGGTAGAAATAAACACTTAGAGCTGTAATCCTCTATCCAACTATTGTATCTTAAGTAAGTAAGTAAATTTATTGATTAGTCCCATAACCATATCAACCAATGAAAACACAGAATATAAAATACATTAAATTACATGCAACACCATCCAGTAGGGTACCCTACAATACAAATTTAGAATATACAGAAGTCATATATGTAGATCTCCTTTATAGGATACTCCAATTTGTTTGATGTATTGCATTCTTAAAGCTGCAGCTTTAATTACAACCTTGGCAACTTTGGCAACAATGTACACCGAAAGAAGATAAGACAATATCTGTAAGTAATCTATCCCTGGAAAGGCTACCATCAGTCACAATTAACTTGATGGGACATCATCAACAACAACACTGTTGTTGTTTGTTGTTGTTGTTGTTGTTGTTGTTGGTGGTGGTGGTGGTGGTGGTGGTGGGAGTAGTAGTAGTAATGATAGAGAAACCTTATTGTTTTCTACTGTTTTCCATCTGAGTTACTTGAACAAGTGTGTATTTGCGTATACATAAAGGATAATACAAATATGAGAAAATGAGAAAGCATATATCCCCTTATTTCAGAGAGACAGATTTTTATAAGGAGGGAAACAGAAGCTCATTTCTAAATGACAGCAAACACAACCTTGAAAGTAAAATGCCATTGTCCATTAAAATAAAAAGGAAACATTATCTGCTTTGTATTAATCTGGACCATGAAATACATTCCAACTTTAAAAAACAATATTGCCAATGAATAAAAAGTCATTTCTTGATCAGCTTAGCATAGACTTGTGCACTGCGGATATTGACTATCTAAAATGAAAGCGTTGCAGATGACTGAATGCAGACAGAGCAGCAAATGGTTTTGAACTGCAGGGTAAACAACCTGAACAGCAATCACTTGTCAGGGCAACATAGTTATACTGTTCCAATAGACATTGGTCGGGGGGGGGGGGCTGAGGAGGGTGGGAAGACAACAGTTTGCCCTCAAATATCATTTGCAGTCCTTTTCGTTTATCAAGTCACAGAAGTGACAAAGTGTGGTGGATACAGCAAAGGTGGGTGAAGCATTTTCTGCTATTTATATTTTCCTACGTGGTCTGTTGATTGTTCTTTTGTCTACATCACAACTTTAGGGTGGTCTTGTGGTTTTCAGGCATAGGGACAGATCCAAGGGGGGTATGGAGGCAGGCAACAACCTGCTCACACTGGAGAGCAGCAGACAGATCCATGTCAGAGGGGAGGCTACATCAGTTGGTGGTGCAGTGGACAGCCCTCCTTGCAGAGTTCAGCAGGGAACCATTGTCCTATAAATCAAATACAAAACAAAAAAAGCCCTCCCACCTTATAAAACAGGCTTAACCATCCCCCAATGAGAACCTGCTGTCTTGTTTCGTACGATATAAAATAAAATGTTTTTCTGGCTAATTGTATCAAACACTGAATACTGGTCTTTTATTGTTATCACTAGATTAGCAAATGCAGAAAAATCTCCCTGCAACTTGAGCCACCCAGCAACAAGCACCATTGCCACCCTTTATCTCTGGCAGCTGCTAAGAACCAAGTGCAAAAAAGGAGGGTGGCAGGATGAGCAGGAAATTTCCCTACCCCTAATTAATCCTTAATCCACTGTCGTATCCCCGATCTTGGGCACTGCAGTCCCCTCCCCTGGGTAAGTACCCTTGTCCTCCCCACACCCCCAATCCTACACAGTGGCCAAATTTATTATTATTATTATTATTATTATTATTATTATTATTATTATTATTATTATTATTATTATTATTATTATTATCATCATCATCATCATCATCATCATCATCATCATCATCATCATCATCATCATCATCATCATCATCATCACAGAGGGGGCTGCTGACAATCATAAGCCCTCTTCCCCAAACCTGGCTGCGTGCATGGGCGCGCTACACAATTAAACAGAGCTGCTATCAGAACAGTGATCAGAGCTGCTGCTCCAAAAATTAAAGTAACTGGCCATGAGGCAAGGCCTCAAAGCCAGTTCTGCTCCCACAACGTTTCCCTCTCTGATGAAAGCCTTGAAGGAGGCTGAACCTGAGGCTCTCATTCTCAGCCTACTCCGTGATCTCACATGATCTCAAAATTGCACTATTTTGTTAGCGAGGGCAAATAAGTCCCAACACCGAAAACGCTCATGTTGGAGCACCCATTGCCAGTGGTAGTGATGGGCAACATTTGATCTGCTAGTGCTCTCAGTGTGGAACAGGAAAGAACACAATGTTGTATTTTATCTCAGGCAGCAAAATATCTTGGATTGGTACTGTGTTACACATTGTGTATGAATGCACTGGTGCACGTGCACATGTGCACACACAGAGAGACAATGAAATTTCAAAAAAAAAAAACCCTGAACTTTCTGATGCTTCTTAGTCTAGTATACCTGCGTGATTATACCCTCACCTTCAGCTTCATTAGTTTTAAAGCAGTTTAGCTGTCAAATTTCTTCACAGCTGGAAATAGAAGTGAAAAAATTAAATTAAAATGAGAGGACTGTAACATTACAGATGTATTGCCTTCACTGATGAAGAAGAAAGCCGCCCTGCCGAGAGAAACCTCATGGGCAAGTAAGACTGTTCTGCATCCCATTCTGAAACAGAAAGTAGAATAAAGAACTTATTTTGTTCCAATGAAAATGGGATGAATTAAGTATCACTGTGTGGTTAAGCTACATAATTTTAGAGAGATGCTTCAGTGAGACAATGAAATATTCATCCCTGATTCAGAAATGGAGGTTAGGGTGGAGAGAGAAAGAAAGATTTTAATATGATGCTCAGACTTAACTGAACACTTTCCACACCTGTCTGTTATTGATATTGTCTAGCACAGCTGTCATAATTATTCATCCTGTGATAGAGAAGAATTTGAAAGCTTAATTTTCATGCATATGCTGTTTAGGAATCTGCAACAATTTAATATTATACCATTGTAAATTCCGTCTTATCTGTGTATTTGGGTTTGGATATCTATTCCTCTTTAATCTCTTAAAGTAGTCTCTGCATATGCTTGGTTTAAAAAATAAAAAATAGAAATCATTGACATTTCATTTTCTTCTGACACACTACTTGTAAAGAAACTGAGAAACTAAAGAATATGAAATAAGGAATTCTGTTGCTGGAAATATAGATTTTTTTTTTGTGATTTCCTGGTAAACTGGCTGAATAGACAGAGGCCAGTGTGTAAAAGGAGAATTTGAGTTGTCTTTGTACAAGCTGGTGGTATATAAATGCTAAATAAAGAAAAAGAATTCACATCTTCAACTTACTTCTTGTTACTGAATACATCATAAAGGAACTAATTTTTACATGCTTATCTGTTATCAGAGAGCCTATTGAAGCAGCCTCAAAATAATCTTATGTCTTAACTCTAACCCTTGACTTGGAAATAAACAGTCCATTTCATTCCCTGGGAGTTATGCAGTTCTTGACTGTGGAAAAGGGATCAGGTCAGGAAGACACTTTTGATAATTATGGAATGTGAAATGTCATTAAGATGTCATTTATTTATTTATTTATTTATTATATTTATATTTATATACCACTAGATTTTCCCAGATGTTGACAACAGGAGTATAATAAATGTACAGTAGGACCCCCAGTATCCGCTGGAGATTGGTTCCAGGCCTTCCCGTGGATAATGAAAACTGCAGATAAGAGAGAATGCCTGCCCACCCACCCCCAAACTGCTGTTTCCTGACAGTAGCTTGCTTTAGGACTGCTGTTTTGAGACAGTAGCTTGCTTTATGGCCACTGTTTGTAGCAGTAGATTGCTTTACAGCTTCTATTTGTGACAATAGCTTGCTTTACAGTTGCTATTTGTGACAACAGCTTGCTTTACAGCTTGCTTTGTGTCTGCTGAATTATTTAATTTTTCCCCTCTGTCAACTGTGGATAACTGAATCAGTGGATAATGAATCAGTGGATATGGGAGTCCTACTGTACTTGTATAAAAGTAAATTAAGAAAATCAGTTGTATCTGTGAAAAGAAAACTGAGTCTGTTTGCCATCCTGTCTTCCAGAGCTACACTATTTGCTATTTAAGATGGGAGTAACAGACTGGGTAGATTACATTTGGTTCTTTTCTGGTGTGTTCCTCTTGAATGCTTTAAGACTATCTTTGTAATTGCTCCTGCATTTTAAAAAATCTTTTTGTAATGATTTGGAAAATTTCCCCCTTTGCCCATTTTAATTGTTATTTCTTTAAAGTACAAGAATTCCTTTCAAAAAGCCATCTGGATTTATGGCCGAGAGAGGTTTTGGTACTAATGGGCCTTTTTACACGACCCCTAAGATCCGCTGGCCACTTAAATTCGGACCAGAGATCTTAGGGGTTCGTCGCTCTTCCTCTGTCCCCACCCCCTCCGCAATTCCTGGTTGCTGGCTGCGTGAGGGGAGGGAGAAAAAAGAAATAAAAGAATGCCGGTTTACCTCTGTTTTGTTCCGGGCAGCATTCAGATCTCTTAAAGGGGAGGGGCGCAAAAAAAGAACAAACAGAAGCCAGGAGAGCCCCGCACTCACTATCCTTACACCGGATCAAATATTTGTCACATCCAAAAAGCAGGTACAAGAAAACTGCTGTTTGGTCGCGCTAAAGTGGGCGGGGTCACACTTAATTGTCTGCAAACTCCGGAGCTGGTGGGTAAACATTTTTAAAGTCCGGAGCTTGCAGCCATTTGCGGCGGAGCTTAGGGGTCGTGTATAAACGCCCTAATACCACTCTTTTTTCAGCGTTTGTGTGGGAGCTGACTGACAACACTGGCATGCAAGATCCAAGTGCCTTGTTTTGGGGATTCTTATTTGGTTTTAGACTCCCTGGAGCACAGCCAAGTCTGGGAGACTCACATGTTGGGAGGGAAGAATGCCTAAGAGGGCACTCCCTTCTGGGGCTGGAAGGGAAGCATGATATGTAAGCTGAACGACAGCTCATGTGTGATAGAATTTTACCAGACATTTTTATTTCGAGCAAGAGTATCCCAACTGATATGGGCGATATTGCATTCTTTCATTGTCATCTTATGTGTATCTTTGAATTATGAAAATCACATCTGTAATGATTTATAGCATTGCAAATCTAAATGAAGCGCACAGTCACTCTGCAGGAGTATTGAAGGTTTATAATAAGAGAGCTCACTTACCAGGTTCTCCTCTCCACCTTCTCCTCTTTGTAGTCTACTTTTCTGTTCACAGA
Source organism: Phrynocephalus forsythii (assembly GCA_029282475.1). Taxonomy (NCBI): domain Eukaryota; kingdom Metazoa; phylum Chordata; class Lepidosauria; order Squamata; family Agamidae; genus Phrynocephalus; species Phrynocephalus forsythii. The sequence goes on along the minus strand of JAPFRF010000003.1, from coordinate 30,191,955 downwards.
ACACTCACAGTAGCTGCCTGTATGGATGTGTGGCCATGCAGTCACCTTGCAGTGACAACCACCATTAAAAATCCACCTGACTTTATCCTCCAGTAAAAAGACTCAAACTCCACAGTATGTGATTTTTTTTAAAAAATAACAACACTGTGACAAGCAGCTGTGGGGAGAAGATTATAGTGCATTTCCTGTGTCCCTCAAGTCTGGTGTTTGCCATGTTGGGGAGAACAGGGCCTTCTGCTGATAGAAGTTTCAGAACTGTGAAAAAACAGTTCTGGCTGTTGTGTTTCTCTCCACATATATCAGAGTAGAAGCAGGAGGGAATGCCCCTTCCGTCGCACTGCTTCCTGGGATTTTCCATGGGAGCTACAGAATAGTACAGGAGAAAGTCAGACTTTTCCATTTGAAGGCAGCATACAGTAGCAATTTAAATTGCTTTACAAAGCGTGCTAAAATGGCCTGCAGGTTTAACAAATAATAATATTAATATTTGAACTGCAGAGCTGGAACATTGAGCCCAGTCCCTCTCAAGGAGGCACAGTGGGGGAAGTGATTTTCCAACCTCCGCTGCCTCAGCTAGAGACCTAAGCCGCTGAGAGATCCAGCAGTTCATTGTGCCATTTTTCCTCGGGTGATTATTTTAGTGTTTGTAGGGAGTGTTTTATGTCAGCAAAGCTGTGCCATTGGTGTGTCCAAAGTTGAAATGCCTGCATCTATTGGTGGGTCAGTGGGAGAGGTTTGGGATTGTGCTGCTGTACCGTGCTCCCCGCAATCCAGCATTGCCGCTTCCAGAGCTCTCCGGGTTCATCTCAGTGGCATTGTTGAGGTCCCCCCCCCAATCTTTTGGTGGTGGGTGACTTTAACAAGCATGCTGGGGTTGGGCTGTCTGGAGTGGCTCTGGATTTCATAGAGTCCATAGCATCCATGAACCTTTTTCAACATGTCATCGGCCCCACTCATAAGTCTGGGCATACTCTGGAACTGGTGTATTCCTCTACATCTGCAGATTATAACCTGAGGTTTGGGAACTAAGCCATGCCGTGGTCAGATCACAATTTGCTGACTTTCTCCCTGGCAATTGCTGCCCCTCTGCATGGGGAACTTAGCCTTTCTGTTTGGGCCAGCCCCTGGAGGCTTTTGGACCCGATTTGGTTCTCAGAGGCCTTTCTAGGGCTTCCTGGATGGCCTGGTCAAAAACTCCATCAATGCCTTGGTGGATAGATGGCATGGGGATGCCACCAGGGCCATCGGCAGCATCTCGCCCAAGTGCCTCACCTGTTGCCGAGCCTGCTGTTCGCCATGGTTTATGGTGGAGTTGCATGTGATGAAGCAAGAACGGAGGAGGCTGGAGAGCAGATATAGGAAGGAATGGATGGAGAGTAATAGGGATGTGGTCAAACTGTTGACCAGGTACTATGTCAGGGATATCAGGGAGGCTAAAAGATCCCATGCCTCCCTGAGTATTGACGAGGCCTTGAACCACCAGGCTGAATTATTCAAGGTGGTCCGGGATGCTCGAATCCTGGTTAGCAGAGGTGTCCTCCTAGTGATTTCATTAGTGAGTCTTTTGCAGCCCATTTTAAATCTAAGATAGAGGCCATCCAGCCTGATCTTGACTCTAGTCAAGTCCCCAGGATTCACTTGCACCACACCCTCTCGGTCTCCCCGATTTGTTGAGTTTGGGCCTGTGAATCCAGCTGAGGCCTCCAGGGCTCTGGCTCATTGCTGACCAGCAGCTTCTCCATGCAACCCTTCCCCATCTTGGCTCATTAAGACTGCTGGAGGGAGCATGCTGGAGTGGGTGGCTGTGATCATGTCTGCCTCATTCAGGGATGGAATTCTTCTTATTTGCCTTAAGGAGACCGTGATCCGGCCCATTCTTAAGAGACCCAGCTTGACTATGGACAGTTTGTCCAACTACCATCTGGTAGCCAATGTTCCCTTCATTGGCAAGGTGATTGAGCAAGTTGCCGCAGTCAGGCTCCAGTCGTTCCTGGAGGAAGAACATGTGCTGGACCCATTCCAGTCTGGGTTCAGGCTGCAGCCTAGGACTGAAACAACCCTGGTTGCATTGCAAGATGACTCCCTGAGGGGGGCTGACAGGGGTTGCTTTACCCTGTTAATCATTATTTGTCAGTGGCCTTCGATACTGTCAACCGTGGTATCCTCCTGGAAAGGTTGACTGAAGCAGCTATTGGGGGATCAAGCTTTGTGCTCACTCTGATTCTTTCTTGACAGCCATGCCCAGAGTGTAGAGGTGGGGGTGATTTGTTGGCCCCTTGGACACTCTCTTTTGGGGTGCCCCAGCAGTCGGCAATCTCCCCCATACTCTTTAACATCTATATGAGGCTACTGGCTGAGTTCATTAGATGTTATGGAGTCTGCTGTCATAAGTATGCTGTTGGCACACAGCTCTATCTCTCTTTTTCCACCTCGGCAACAGAGGCTGTGCAGACCCTTGACTGCTGCGGTTGTGGAATGGACCAGGACTAACAGGCTCAAACTCAAGCTCGGGAAGAATGAGGTACTCTTTCTCGGGGGATCCCCAGATGGGTACAGTGGCCCTCTCCCCAGCTTGGAGGTACTGACCCTCTAGCTGGCAGATAGAGTGAGGAGTCTGGGCATTGTCCTGGATCCAGTTCTGTTCCTGGAAGCTCAGGCGGCAGATGTTTCCAGGGCAGCCTTCTTTCAGCTTAGGCTTATCTTTCAGATTCACCCGTACCTGGAGGTGGATTCCCTTAGGAACTGGTGATCTCAAGGATAAGTTACTGTAACACTTTATACATGGGGCCACCCTTGACCCTTGTTAGATGACTGCAGCAGGTGCAAAATGCAGTGTCCAGGCTGGTGGTTGGTGTGGGCAGGTTTGACTGCATCACCCCCCATCCTGGCTTGCTTGCATTGGCTTCCTGTTGCCTCCCAAATAAGGTGAAAGGTACTAGTTTTGGTTTACAAAACCCTCCACGGTTTGGGACCTGACTATCTGGTGGAGTGGATCTCCCAGAGGTCAGCTTTGTCCCAACCGACCAGAGCTTCACTCACCTTCTCCCTCTGGGTGGCCACTCCAAGGGAGGCCTGAAGGGTTTCTACCCACAATTGGGCCTTCTCAGTGGCCGCCCCGGCAATCTGGAACAAACTTCCCATGGAGGTTAGGCTTTTGGAGTCTCTGCCGGCCTTTAGGAGAGCCCTAAAGACCTGGCTCTTTATGGAATGGTTTGGTGATCGCTGAGTGTATGACTGTGTGATGTGTGCTGGTTGTATTGTTTGGTCCCAGCCCTTTTTCTTGCCAGATTTTTACGTTGTTGTATTATCATTGTTTATTGTTTTTGTATTTTTACTTTTGTTTGTTTATTATGGGGGTTGTACATGGGCAAATTATTTTCCAATCTGTTGTACACCACCCAGAGTTCCCAAGATAAATAAATAAATAAATAAATAAATAAATAAATAAATAAATAAATAAATAAATAAATAAATAAATAAATAAGGGGCAGCCGAGAGAATGCTACCAATTGATTAATCCATTTCTTAACCACTAAAATTAACAGCACTCAATAATTCACACACTTTGGCATATTTGTTGCAGCTGTTTCATCTCCCCATCTCCCTCTCTTACTTTTCTCTTTGTATGTTTGTGTGTTTGTGTGTGCATGCAAGGAAACACTACATACTTGTCAAGTCAGTGCTGTTCAGGATGAAGAACAGTTACCAGGTGGCAGTGAAGTAAAAAAAGTGCAAAAACAACAGCTCCTACACAAGAGTGAGTTCTTTTGAGAAGTGCTGATCTCTAGTGGCTCTTCCAAGGGCAAATCCACATCTGTTTATGGGATCCTGTCTCAACAGATGATTTGCTAACCCCAGCATAGCCAGAAGAAGAAAGGGGGGGTTGAAATCCTAGTGAGAATTTCAACAGCATTTCACAGAACTTGATAGGGAGAGCTGTCAAAGGAAGTGGCGGGGGAAGCACCACAAAAAGCGCACTACACAACTCCATGAAGCTTGAATGTTTTTAGCAACAGCTCCTGGCTTGAAATACCACACTCAGAGAGAGAGAGAGAGAGAGAGAGAGAGAGAGAGAGAGAGAGAGAGAGAGAGAGAGAGAGAGGTGGGAGAGAATAATAATGCTCATAGCAGAAATGGGCTGGGTTATCAGTCCAACCATACAGAAATATCAGAAACTCCTGAGACCTACTTATCATCTGAATAAAGAACTGTCCATCACCTGGAAAGGCTGTAATAAACTGGGGAATGCCTTTCTTCTTGCCCGACACTTTGCCAGTAGAAAAAGCATTGAAGTGAAAGGGGGCCTGAACCAGAGGAGCCCTCAGAAGCCAAACAATCACAGCAGGAAATTGGCATTGATTCTGAGGATAATATCATAGTTGAAATGCCCCCAAACACAGTCCATGTATATGAAAGGGGCTATGGTGCACTGGCACCAGTTGTTCATACACATCTGTTCATTCAGCACATTTTACTTCTGAATTGGAAGCTCACTTGGCTCAGAGACATCAAAAATATAGGTGTGCTTCTGGCATATGAAAAGGTAAGAATAACCTGTCTTGGGCAAAGATGTTCTGTCGTATTTTCCCACTCCCAAAGTAAACTGAACCTATGAAGGTGGGCAACTGGAGTATGCATGCTGGTCTCCTTACCTTGGCATATCTACTGACAACAGTCGCAATCATGGCAAATTGGGTGGTTTTGGTTCATCTCATTTTCTTTTTTAAAAAACCTCAATTATTTCCATGAAATTTATGACTAGATCTTGACATTTTTCTACGTTTTAATGAAAGAGGAATCAAAAATATTCTGCATGATCTGCATCAGTTAGATATTAATATCCAGGGCATGGGAGAAAGTATGTTTTTTCTGAGTCAGGTTCCAGACCCAAATGATTGGCTGCCATACTATGGACCATTATTTTATAGCCAAGGTAGTCACCATTTGCTGCATCCACCACCTTCCCCACCCCTTCTGCAAATTATCCACACTGGAGTTAAGATTCATTCATTCATTCATTTTTATCCCGCTTTTCGCCTCTAGTAGCAGCATATAAAATATTTGCAGTCAACCTAGAATAACTGACTGTTTGAAAGTGTGATATGGAGAAACTAATACAGAGATACAGTAGGCAATCAACCAGAGGTGGCTATGCTCTATCTCTGCATCAAGAATGCCTAAACCACCCAATCAGTGGTGAGACAGAGACAAGTGGAATTAACCATCTCTGGTGGGAGTTCATAGGGAGGGAAAACCACATTTGGAACTTCTGTGGAAACACAATGATTAACCACTGTGCAGCTGAAGAAAGACTTCCATGACATCACAAAAGATCTGCTCCTTGGCTTGAAAGTTCAGAGGATGGGAAGTTCCCAACTTGGCAATGCTATATGTCAATATTCAATTGACAGTTGCTGAGAGAAACTGTACAATGACACCTGGAAGAGGAAAATATGACATTTATTTGAAAACAGAGGACCCATACTGTAGTTAACTACCACCAAAGTTAACTACTCCCTTTCATAAACTTCACTCAATTTACATTATCTTCTTCCCTACACATTTTCTAAAAATCACCACAACCCCAGAATTTGTCACCCACGAACAAGCTGGAGAATTGGAGGCAGGTCATTCTCATTTGATCATCACTGGTTCTCCTTTTTTGGCAGTAATTTCAAATCAACAGTTCAAAGTCTTCATGCTGCCAAACTAGCAAACCCGCATTGTTATTTCCACATTTTCTCCACTTCACTTTGGTTTCACCAGGCAAGTCAAGCAGGAGAGGGGTGGCAGATTAAAACTCTCATTCTACTTTTTTGCTTTCCCACTAAACAACTGATGAAATATTAATGATTCCTTCACTTCATTAAATAGTCATTTAGCTCTAAAACTGGAGGCTTTATTTAGATGCCTGTTAACAGGTGAGTGACTGACACATTTCATTTCCACGTTCCAGTTGAGCTTGTGTTTGAAATATGAGGCATTCATTTATGGATCGCGGGTGTGAAGAGGGAGGCTCCAAGCACCAGAACACTTTGAGTTTTCCCGCCCACAAGGGAAGCACTTTGCTCAGTGTGGAACAGTTGAAAGTTCTGTTTGGACTGAATCCAATGCGTTTTGCAAGCTGCTCTGGATATTTTGGGATTTTTAATTTGTGGGAACGCTGCTGGTATTTTAAATGCTGAACAAATCTCAGTGTAACCCTTTGGAGCTGCCAAGTTACATCCTGCCTTGTATATATACACAGACCCAACACATGCCAGAAACACTTAAAGGCAGTGCAAGGTTGTCATCTGGCTGATTTTCAATTTGACTTTCCAAAGGAGAGAAGGGATTTTGTGCTTCCTCACTGCTTTTATTGCCATAGTCAGGAGCTGTCTAGGTTCCTCTAAGAATCTAATTAGAAGCTATGAGAGACACAGAGCTGCTGACCCTGCGTTTCTTGGACTTGCTCCCTTGGAAGTGGAAACAAGTAGAACACAATGCACAATATGGCATCATCAGCCCATGTGTAGCTCTATTCTTGCCTCACTGCCTGGGCTTTTGGTTTGGGGGAGGACAATTTAATAAGCATCATGGTGACACCATGTTGAGTATTATGACTGTCTAGATAAGGACGCAGCTGCCTACATGCCCTGAGCACATCCAATCTTGCCTGATCGCAGAAGATAATCAGGTTCGGCCTGGCTAGTACTTGGATGGGCAATCGCGCCAGGGAATACCAGGTGCTGTAGGCACCTGGAGTGGGAACTGGCAAGCCACTCCAGTATTCCTGCCAAGAAAACTGGACATGGGGTCACGAAGAGTCAGTCACAACTGTGACAACACAACAACAAGAAGAAGATAAGGATGGGGAAAGGACAAAGTGGCCTAATTCCATTGTTGGTCTATACTAGAGCAGACCCGTTGAATCAAAGGATCAGTTGGAAACCCTTGAATCAGTAAATCTTCTCTCTTCTGGACAAACAACTTGATTTAAGCCATTGGTTCCAAGCCTGCCACTTCTGAAAACTAGTGGCTAAGGTTGCAATAACCATCACATTTGCAGTCACAGCCCTTCACTATGGCAGGTGATGGTTCCCAAGTATCCTTCCACATTATACAGCTGATGACTGTTTTACTAAAGAACCCCTTTCATTTCCAGAATGTGAGGAGGAAAAAAAATTGTGAGGCTACAGTAGCCACTGGGGCAGTGTGGCTACCAAAACTGCCTGGAAGTGTATTTCACCAATAAACCAAATGTCTGCACTCCCTAAATGAAATGTTCTGTTTTCAGAGTGGATGAATGAGATAAAATGTGTAAAATAGGGAAGGAGACAGCAAGTTGGAAATTTCTGTTTGCCTTCAAATACAATAAACTGGCAGAAAAATAAGGAAAATAATCACAACTCATTCCCCCACTTTATTTCTTCTGCCTGCCTTGTAGAGACGGGCACGAAATGCCAAAATGGTGTTTCGTGTTCGTTACTCGGGCCCTGGGGCCTGCTTGTTCCGTTTCCATTTTTCGGGCTCCCGGGGCCCGCTTCGTTTCTGTTTCTTCATTTTTCGGTGCTGCAAGCTGCATCCTCAGGGAGCCCTCCCAGGGCCGGGCTCCACCGGAGCCAGAGGCATGCGGGCTGGGAGAGTGTTCCTGCAGCTGTGGGGAGCCCTCCTGGGGCTGGGACAAGCCTCCTGGGTGAGCCATCCTGCAGCCATTGGGAGCCCTCCCGGGGCTGGGCGCCACCGGAGCTGGTGGCAAGCCTGCTGGGAGAGTGATCCTGTGGCCAGGGGGAGCCCTCCTGGAGCCAGGCGCTGCTCCGGTCACCACCCACAACAGGCCGCCACCCCCGGAACACCACCAAGCGCCACCCTCCCTTGGGCCCCCTCCTCAAGGACCGATCCAGTGCTCCATCTGCCACCCCCATTGGGTCGCTACCCCGGAGCCCCACGCAGCACCGCCCTAACTGGGGCCCTTCTCCCCGGGAACCACTCTACCCTGGAAGCCACCCCCCAGCAGACTGCCACCCTGTACCCCCCTGGGCCTAGACCTAGGAAACCTGTGGGGGGTGCCGCTGCACTCCCCCCATGCTCCAACGATGCCCTCCGCTCCCACTTCCGAGCCAGCTGCACCGTCGTCGCTTCGCCATGTGGCCAAGATGGCACCGGGCACAGCCAAGCTCCAACTTCCTCCCCTCCAAAGCCTGCTGAGTGCCAACGAAGAGGACGAGATCCCGGAGCCCAGCCCTCATAAGGGCTCGGATCCCGCCTCGTCTTGTGAGACCGGCAAAGTCTTGTGTCAGCTCCAGCAGGGAGGGGGCAAAGAGGCTCCACCAGGCCCAGCCCCCTCTTGCTGCCCTCCACTTGTTGAATGACAGCCCGGCAGACTGTCATTCACCAGTCGGAGATCCCAGCCCCCTTTCGCTGCCCTCCGCTGCTTCATTTTTCATTGCGCGAGTGGTGCAACGCCAGTAACGGAAACAAACAGAACCAAAGAAAATTTTCTTGGTTCTGTTCAGTTCAAGCCTGCCTCATCGCAACGGTTGTTATTTGTACCTACGTAACGGAACAAATAACGGAGAACAGTAATGAAAAATTGCCGTTTCGTGCCCATCTCTATTGCCTTGTAATGCTGTTTAGTGCTATAAATTACAGAAATGTTATGTAAAAATTGTTGTGCTTATATACCACCCCATAGTGCTTAAAGCACTCTCTGGGCAGTTTATAGTTTATGCAGGCTACACATCCCCCCCCCCCCAAGCAAGCTGGGTGTTCATTTTACTGACCTTGGAAGGATGGAAGGATGAGTCAATCATGAGTGGGCTACAAGGGATTGAACTCTAGGTCATGAGCATAAATACAGCTGCAGTACAGCAGTTTAATCACTGTGCCACAAGGCCCTTATGTTGGAGATTGGTATGTACAATAAAGGAAACATTATTTGCTCCTTGTATTTCATTCATTTTATACATTATCTTTGAATGTAATCACTGTTGTCCCCCAGACCCGAACGTAGAGTCTGCACAAGTAAAATTGAGTTATAAATTGGGCCACAACTTTCTTAATTTTAATCTTTGAACTGAAATGTAACTTTACATGAAAAGTAACTTCAGTTAAGCAGATGGGCCTCCCATAGTGCGATTTATAGTCTCCTAATCCAACTGTTAACCTCACACCATGACACCACTTCTCTAATCCCCTCTGTAGGATAGTGCTGCTCTTAATGACCAGCACTCATCCCTTTAGATGGGGAGCCTTTTAACTCCAGGCAGCCATACACCACTTTTAACTTGATAACCTGTGTATTCTAATTAATTTTATGTACACCTAATCCTATGAAAGATTATATTATGATGTAAAGCTACCTTGCACCCTTAAGGGGTATCTATCACTTGATGTGATTTTCTAGCACTAGCCACCATAGCAAAGGGGCTGTTATGTATGCTCCTTGCCCCCCACCAAGCCAAAAGTTTTGGCCTGGATGCCCATCTGTAAGTCACTCAAAAATATATCCAGGTCCAGATCAGAAAGGTGCACTCCGTCCCTGCACAATTCCAGGCAGGAAAAAGTAATTTTGGGATGTGGAAGCACAACACCCAAACCTTGTCTGTTTGCTAGACCAACTTCCCTATTGAGGTATCTCCTAGCCTGATCCACACAACGCGGACCACAGGCACCACACCACACCAGCCATGACAACATTGCTGACCAAGCCAATCGGATATCTGAGAATTGGGCCTTAAACTTCCTCAAATCAGCAATGACCGTAAGGGTAAGGTCTTTACCCTTCAGCCAGATAAATTAATTGCCACTCAAGTGGATGAGCAATATAGCCACTGGTGCTTCACAACCACAATGGGACACAACTGCAGAGAAGACATTCCAGCTCATTCCTCTCAGTCCCCTCCAGTCAAGCATGGCATGTCCAAGATGTGGACCCCGTGCTGAACGTCGAGCATAGTTGGCTGCCCAAAATATAAAACTCTGGCCACAAAGTACCACACACGAATGGCCCTGCCTGGAGAGACCTGTAAAAACAAAACACAAGCAGTTTGGTAATGGCCATACATAACTTTTGTACCTATTAGAAGACCAATGCCGCAAAACCTGTATGTCAGTAACTGTATAATCGATGGCCACAGCTGTTGAGGCCACCCCAATACAAAATGAATGGGAGACAAAATGCCACTATACCTGTCCTCTCCTCGCCCCAATGTGTTTATTTTTAAAATAAAGAAAAACCCAGCAGGACCATCATGAGGGGTTCAGCTGAAGCACCATCCCCAACCAGAATCAGTTCTTATCTTCTTATCTCCCTAATCAGAAAGGGAGATAAGAAGTCCCTCTCTGTGCTGCAACTTGCTGAACGAGACTGAGTTGGGCATGGGCAGCCTTATTTAAAGGCTAGTGCCATGGCGCCCACATGGACTCATGTGATGGCACCCATTTTTGTGGCAAATCTAATGGCTCAAAGGGTACAAAGAAGCCCCACCATGGAGCTAGTGCCCTCAAGGAGCCACCATTTTCCATCCATATGAACCTTCTGTTGGGTGGCTGCATCAAATCATTTAGGGATGACAATCCTCCATTTGTAAGGCTACCACAAAGCACATTTCAATGTGGTTTGTTTGTTTGTTTGTTTGTTTGTTTGTTGCTGTTGCTGTTGCTGTTGCTGCTGCTGCTGCTGCTGCTGCTGCTGTTGTTATTATTATTATTATTATTATTATTATTATTATTATTATTATTATTATTATTGTTGTTGTTGTTGTTGTTGTTGTTGTTGTTGTTGTTGTTGTTGTTGTTGTTATTATTATTAATCTAGGCATATGAAGTTTTATGGACTTCCTAGTCCTCTGTTGTCCCTTTTTTCCTGATATGCAAGCAGCTATTCAGAGCAATCATGCAGGGAGAAGAATACATTGAATATTTCAACTCTCTCTCGAAGGCTGCAGACAGAACCAAGCATCCATTCATACGATTCACTTCCATTTTGTGGCCAGTCTACATCTTAAACTGTCACACAAGAGAGATGTGCAATGACTCCATGCCAGTTCATTTTTCACAATAATTAACTAAAATCTGAATGTAAAATAAAGTGAAACGGGCATCCCATACCTAGCAGTCAAGACTGACATGTCAACCTCATATATTACATAAAGGCATGTAGGGCTTTTAACTCTCCAGTACCAAGGTGGCAATTAACTATTAAGTACCACGGTGGCACTTAATTATCCTTTGTCCACCATTTCCCAAAACCACAAGAACACTCCTCTGCCCCTCATTTTCCACGGTCACAAACATGCATTTCAAGTTGATCATTGTCAGGACATGGATAGCCGAGTTTGAGGCTCAGCAGCACCTAGAATGAGTTCTGAACAGAACTGTATTTTGCTTTACTTTTTTCTCTGAGGGCTGTAGAAATGAGCTATCACTTCACCTAGCAGTGAAGGCAGCGAACAAGGTCGCTGAATGAACCACATCTACAAGAAATCTGAAAGGATACTTAAGCACATTGTCTGCATTGCTTTGGTTTGTCTTGTTGACAAATGTAACTATGTTAGGAAACAGTATCAACTTTTTAATACAATGTGATTCATTCTAAAATTGAAAGCAATGTCCTTTCTCCACACCATTCTGTTTTACTCAAATAGGTTTCTTTCCTGCTGTTTTGTTCAGTTGGCAGAATGCTGGATCTGAAGTTATTTGCCTTTATTACTGCAGCTGCTCTGCTTTACCAATATGCATGTGCATAAAACAAGTTTATAATGTACTTGCAAATGCAATATAAGCATCACACCTCTTACAGTGTACCATGGTTAAAGCAGAATTATTCTGTCTTCAAAACCTTTTTTTCTGCAAACAAGGTTAGACACAAGTATCAAAAACTGGTGTGTGACACTTTCTGTACACAAGCTTTTTGTTTTATGTATGCATTGCTCATAATGCAGCAGTGTGACATAGAAAATATCAGACTTGTTGGTAGGAGATATGAATCCCATAGATGTTTGTTTATATAACTTGCTTATATTTGCAAGTAAAAATGATTGGGATAGAACCCTGCTGTGCTAGTTTTCTGGGTGCATGGACTTTTTACATAGGGTAGCATTTCTTCCTGATAGTTCAGATGCTACTGTCACTTTCCATGACAAGAATATAAGAGCCATATTAGACCAGACTAAAGCTTGTATTTCTCCAGTATTCCTCACTGGCCAATCAAATGTTGTTGAAAAGCCAATAAGCAGGGCATAAACAGAACAGCCCTCTCCTGTCATTCCTGAGTCACTGGTATTTTGGTCTGTTGTCAAGCCAGCTTTCACCACCCTGGTTGGAAGCATTAGGTAAGGCTGATGGGATCTCCTGTCCAACATAGCTGAAAGGTGCCAGCTGGGGGAAACCTAAATTGCATTCATGGCATTTAATTAAATGACAGCTGCTTAAAAATGTGTTGAACAATTATTGGCATGAGCATGGCCCTGATTTTAGCAGCTGCCTTGTGGTCCATTTTTATTTTCATTGCATTTTTAACATAGCTTGAAATGATTCCGAATGCTGCTGCCAAGTAGCATATACTTTGATGTTTCAAAATGTGATACTTTCCCTGCAAGCTCAAATGGTCCGGTATAGCTCATTCTGACATTCTGCTACACATTTTGATTGGAGATAGGTATGAACTGAACTTGGACCAGAAAAGTCATTGAATCAGGATAGTTTGTGGTTTGGTTTGAAAATCAGTTTGGGGATCCTATTGTGGTCTACCACTAAGCCTTGTTTGCACATTGCTAAAGAACCACACAGACACTTTCATTTTGAAAAAGTAAGAAGGCCACAGCTTTATTATTATTGGTCATACAGTGCAGGACTCTGGCCCAGCATTGGATCGGATCTAGCTTATTGAGGGACTCGCCTGTCCTCAGATGACCAACATATATCAGCCAGCTGGAGGCACACCCATGCTGACACCTTCCATAAACCCCCTGGATGCAGGCTCCTTAGGAGTTTCCTCCCAAGCTGGTTTAAGGGGCTGTCTACTGTACCAGCTGAACTGGAACAGTTCCTGCCCCCTCCATGGGATTGTTGGTGCCTCGTCTACTTTCCGGCTAAGCAGGCTCCATCCTGAAGCCACATCTGCCTGAACACAAAACCAATGCCTTCAAACTGTCAAACTAAAGCTGTGTCAGGAATAACAAGGGAAAACTATAAGTTAAACATAACCAAAACAAACGCTAGTGTGGGTGGGTGGGAAAATCCCCTGCAGTCACTGTCAGTCTGAGGCTAGCAGCTGGCAGACTACCTTTTTAAAGCTGCCCACAGCCTGAGCAGGCTGTGCCTCCACAAGGAGGGAATCCTGGATATACCCCAGGCACATGTACCCCAGGGCCATCTCCCATTGGCCCAGCCATGTGCACGTGATCTGGTCCTCTGAAGCCTCCATGCTTGCTGAGTAGTCAGCACCACTTTTTTTTCCTGCTGACTCTGTTGCAGCACCCAGGTGGCTGCCCTGGCCCCAATACTAGCCCCTGGTAAGTCAGGGTCCATCAAACCAGACACAAATTGGGAAAAAGGTGATTTGTAATTATTTGTATTGTCATTATTTGTATTCACAGCATTGTGTTGTACTGTATATTTTTGTGAGGGTGGGTTTAGTGGGGTGGTGGCGGTGTTATTGTTTTAATTGTCATGCTAACCAGTGTCTTTGTCCCCCCCCCCTTGGTGTTCAGCAGCAGTCATCAGTGCAGGAAGCATCTCCTATTTTAGTGGTGTCAGACCATGGGCGTTACGCTTTGGGCCAGGGGGTTGGTCGGGTAAGAAGAACTAGGGTGAGGCAGTTGGTTCCTGTCCCCATTTTGATCCCTCGGCACACTGTCACATTCCTGGGAGCCATTTTGTCCATGCCTCCAACCTGCACTGTCTGCTGATGAATTCCAGGTTTGTACATAATAAGACCCCCACTTGTCCATGATTTAATCATGGATGAGTGGTCTGACCTGGCTTGTATTGCTGAGACCTGGGTGGGTGCAGAGGCGGGCATCCCTCTCCCAGCTCTGCCCCCAGGTACTGTGTTCATCACCTGGGCTGGTCAGAGGGTCAGAGTGGTGGGGTGGCCATTGTTTATAGGGAAACTCCTTTATGTCAGCAAATCTGTGGCATTGGTGTGCTCTGGGCTGGAATGCCTGAACCTATTAGTGGGACTGTGGGACAGATTTGGGATTGTGCTGATGTACAGTACTCCCCGCAACCTATCAATCTCCTTGCCAGAGGTATCCAAATTAATCTAGGCTGTACTGCTGAGCTCCCCTCACCTTTTGGTGGTTGGGGACTTCAATGTGCATGCCGGGAGTGGACTGTCTGTGGTGGCTCTGGATTTCATGGAGTTCATGGCCTCCATGAATCTGTCCCAACATGTTATTGGCCCCCCATAGGGCTGGGCATACCGTAGACATAGTAATTTCCTCCATGGTTGGGATTTTGCATTTTTAATAATAATAATAATAATAATAATAATAATAATAATAATAATAATAATAATAATAATAATAATAATAATAATAATAATAATAATAACTATTTTTATGCCGCCTTTCTCCCCGGAGGGACTCGTGTCATGGTCAGATCATTATTTGCTGTCCTTTTCCTTATCAATAGTGTCCCCGCCCTGCAGGTAGAGTGGCCCTTCCATCAGGGCCCACCCCTGGAGGTTCTCTGACCCTGCCCGGTTCATTTTGGCCATTGGGGTGGACCAGGACTAACAGGCTCAGACTTAAGCTGGAAAAGACCAAGGTTCTGTTCCCTGGGGGTGGCCCGAATGGGTACAGTGGCCCTCTTCCCAGTCTGGGTAGGACTCCCTTCCAGCTGGCAGATAGAGTGAAGAGTGGGCATCATCCTGGATCCAGATTTGTCCCTGGAATACCAGGTGGTAGCAGTTTCTAGGGTGGCCTTCTACTAATTTCAGCTTATCACCCAGGTTTGCCTGTACCTTGATGGTGACTCCCTGAGGATGGTTGTTCAAGTACTGGTTATCTCGAGGATAGACTACTGTAACACTCTTTACATGGAGCTTCCCTTGATCTTTGTCCGGCGGTAGAAGCGGGTGCAGAATGCAGCAGCCAGATTGGTGGTTGGTGTGAACAGGTACAATCACATCAACCCAATTCTGCCCTGTCTACATTGGCTATCCATTGCCTCCCAGATAAGATTCAAGGTACTGGTTTTGATTTACAAAACCCCCATGGCTTGGGACCAGAGTGTCTGGTGGAGCATATCTTCCAAAGATCAGCTGCGGCCCAGCCCACCAGAGCATCACAGTGTTTCTCGCTATTGGGTTGCCACCCCGAAGGAGGCCAGAAAATTCTCTACTTGGAGTTGGGCCTTCTCGTTACTTGGTCTGACCCTCTGGAACCATCTACCCAGTTAGATTATGCTTGCAGAGCATCTGTTGGTGTTTTAAAAATGCCTTAAAACCTGGTTGTTTAAAGCCACCTTTGGTGACTGCTGAGACTGTTGTTTTGTCTATTTGTTAGCCCACTGCTTGCCACTGCCATCTTGTTTCTGTCAATTTTAACTTTGTTGTTTGTTTTTGTTACCTCTGTTTATATTTTGTTTCCAGTTGTTCACTGCCCAGAATTCCTTTGGGAAAGTTGGGCAGTATATACATGGAAATAATAAATAAATAATAAATAATAAATGTGTAATTTGTAAATCAATGTAGATGAATCTTTTTTTCTGGTCAATCTGATAAACTGATTTTGTCAGTTCATCTCACTTTTTAAATCCCATATAAAATGCACCCTGGACTCTTAAAGACACCAACATCTCAGAGAAATTTCTCATGACTCTCCTCTACAGTCCCTCCAAGTTTGGTTATTGTGGGGATTTGAACATCTGAGTTATATATTGTACCCTCAAAGTGCCCCCTCCCCAAGAAAATGACAGAGACTCCAAATAAAAAGGGGCAAAAAGCTGTTGAACCAATGAATTAAACATCAACTAATGAATGAACAATTTTGAACAAAATTTGCAAACTGGTTTTCCATGGTTTGCGGTTAACCACCATGAACCATGAAGCATCATGAACCACCATTGTTCCGGTTCATGCCCATCTCTATTTTGCATTCTACCCTAGGCCATCCATGTCACACAATACAATGCCACTAGATCAAGAACAAATATCATTTAGTTTTAGGTTCCTTATCTCTTCTGCACCTCTCCCACAATAGTCATGGTGACAGTGTCACACTGGCCACATGTACAGCTCTCTTTCCACCTACTGCCCTTCTCAACTCAAGGCTAGCTATAATGTAGCATATCCTAGCAATTGTATGTACATTTCTTTTTAAATAAAATACCTTTTCACAATGCCATAGTCTGCATTAGAGATGGGCACGAATTAAGAAAAAAAGGGCATTTTGTTTGTTGTTTGTCGTTTAGGGGGTCCGTTTTGGTTCATTTCCATTTTTCGTGAATTTTTACAAAAAAATCATTTTCATTTTTGTTTGTTTTGTTACCGTTTTGTTACCATTTATTTTAATTTTTGTGATTTTTTTAGCATTTAAAGCAGTTCAATGTATTGCTGTAATGAAAATGAAACGGACGACAAAATTTCTGGTGTTTCTGTTCGTTTCGTTTCATTTTAGAGATAACATTCGTTTGTCGTTTTGTTGCGTAATGAAATGAAAAAACCAAAACGGAAATGAAAAATTGTTCGTTTCGTGCCCATCTCTAGTCTGCATGATCCAGTGTTTTATGAGGAACTGTATTTGTATTGGTTTGTTTGTTTTTCTTTGTTTGGGTATAGTGATAAATTTAGCTATAATTATTTGCTAACCATTTAATTTAGTATGCAAATTAAATGAAATGCTCTCATTCTTGGTTTTGAAAGATAGAATTGTAGCATTTCCTAGGAAAATGAGCACATTGACTCAAAGAGGATAACAAAAGTTGCCTTATGTTAAGACTAGGTCAGATGAATTGCATTCTAAAATTATAACCAGGAATTGGAGGAAGAGGCATTTATTTTATGTTTTATCATATGAAAATGGCTTTTCAGTTTGATGTGAAATGTAATAGTTTGGGAGATGTATGCTTAAATATGGCTTGTACCATGATGAAGGCAGCAGGATGTGAAATTACTTCTCAGGTTTGGGAAGGTATTTTTATGTTTCCAGAAGAGGGATGAAAATGGAGAAAACTAAGGACTGGGGGATGGATTATGGAGCCGCATCAATGGAGGGAGCAGGGTAGACTTTTGGAGAGCAAGCAAAGCTCCAGCAAATGTTCTTACATCCTTACATCCTCCCACATGAGCCATGCAGACTATTGCTTGTCCAGCTGCCACCCTTCCAGCAACAGGCATTTAAAAATAAAAGAAAATGGAAAACAATAGTGGAGGGAGGGGAGAGAGAGAGTCCCTAGTACTACAAACACGACCAATCCAATCAAAGCCCACAAGAGAGATTTGGTCCCTCCCAAGCAATGTATTATTACCTTCACTTTGGTTGGATTCAAAATGTATTTTTTTCAGATGAAGTGAGACAGTTTTGTTTGAGAACTGTCTGGTGCCTCAAGGACAACAGTCTTCTTCTGAAGCCTGAACTTTCACAGGCAATTCAGCTGTTCTTCTATTTTTGACATTTCCAACCACTTAAACACGACACCATTTCCAACCCACTAAACACGGCAGCAAACTTGAATAATTTGTAAGGTCCTCAAAACAACCTAAGGACAATTATGGGTTTCTTGATCTTCTTTGCAGTTGACCCAGAAATGCACAAATATCCTTCCATTTTGGACATGTTTCCCCATGTCTCGTGCAGAACATCATTAAAATGTGATTTGATTGTGGACTTTCCACTGGAACATACACAAACTCATTTTCCTTGTCTAATTAGGAGGAACAAGGTAAAATGGCAGTGGTGTGGCTGATTACTAGAGGGATGTTTGCTCTTGGAGATAGGAGCCACAACACTGATTCGAATATGAAAATATACTTTATTAATGCTGTATATGGCAGGGGTAGAGGGGATTGTAATTGGCCCTTGGCAAAGCATGCAAATGATCACAAGCCAGCAGAGGGTGGAACACCATACTAAAGTGGGCAGGGCCAACTCATTTTTTCAGCAAGACTGCTCAGATTCCATTTACACATCACCACTCATTCACATAGTTTTGTAACTTCACAGCCTCTAGAGGCAAAAGTTATGTTATGTTATGGCAATCATTTCTCGTTCGCTCTTGAAGAATATCATCTCCATTAGATTTGCCGTTAAGGGGTAAAAGAAAAAATGAGCAGTTAAGGTTGAGTAGTATGCTGAGGCACACACACGTGACTAATTAGCCTAATATGGGTCCAGAAGACCCATATTGCAATATGTTACTTTCCTGCTTTCTCAACTCTCTTCTTTTGTACATCCTTGATTTTTTTTTATTATATAGCCTTTCGTTTGATAGCATTTCACCAGACATTTTGGTTTTGAGTAAGAGATTCCTGATTGAAACATTAAATTCGTTCAATATTGTCTTCAGAATATCCTTCAGTTATTATTTTTGTCCGTCACACAATTAATTACCTGCAACAAACTTTCTAAAGAGCATCCCGATGATCTAGCATGTTAACAAAAGTTGTTGCTTCAAGACTCTCATCATCATCATCATCATCATCATCATCATCATCATCATCATCATCATCATCATCATCATCATCATCACCACCACCACCACCACCACCACCACCACCACCACCACCACCACCACCACCACCACCATATGTTTGTTCCAAGATTTCAGTGTCAGAGACTTGATCCTGCCATATGATGCTGACAGTTCTCTGAAGACAGGTAAGATGAAAATGACTGAGCTTTCTTGCATGGCCTTGATATATAGTTTAAATGTCTGATTTATTTATTTATTTATTTATTTATTTACCACTCATCTTCCCAGAGGAACTCTGGACGGTTAACAATGATAGAAAAACAATAAAACAAAATCAAATACATTGTAGAACATATAATAATAAAAAAGCACTGGGCAAGATGGCGGAAAGATTCATAGAGGATAGAAAAACAGCTTTCTACATCTTCAGCACAACAGAAGGATAGATGCCACATCGATTCCACACAAGGAATCAAAGTATTCTGAAGTCATTAATGGTTTTAGAGATTCATGAAGTCTCTTCTTCATCAATAAGAATACAGCAGGAGACAGTGCTGCCAAAATGCGGCAAGGGGGTGTTCATATTCCTTTCATAAAGTACACCTGGAGTAGACACATACATCACCATTATCCTATTAGCATTGCTGTTCAGGCCAAAATTGTTGCATTTAGAGGACACTAGATCAAAATTTCTTTGCATATATAGAAATGTGCATTGCATTAGGAGTGCAATCACTGGCAAATAAGAGCTCATGAACTATGCAAAATGCCTGCAAATGCCACAGATAGAAGTTCCCCACCTCTGCCATAATGAACATCAACACCAGCTTCCTCTTTCCTGTTAGCATCCCAGAGCACCTCAGAAAACATAGAAATGAAAATAGTTGGAGCGTGAATGTAGCCTTCTTTTCTACCACGAGTAACAGGAAACGGATCAGAGGGAATATTTTTGTCAACAGCATAAGCTTCCACTCAGTCATGGAACTCCCAAATGACCGGTGTGAATTTCTCTGGATACCCAAGTTTCTTATGATTTTCACTAGAACATTTCTGCACACTGTCTTGAAAGCTTTAGTCAAATCTATGAGTGCTGCACAGAGGGTGACATGCTGCTCTTGACACTTTTCTTGTAGCTGTCAAATGTCAAAAGTTCATGTCAGCACTCCTTTGTTCCTTACAGAAACCATGCTAGGTTTCTGATAAGAGGCATCTCTCTGAGTGTTCTGTGAGGTGATTCAGAAGGTTTTTGTCAGAATTTTCCCACCATTATTCAAAACTGGTGTTATTTATTTATTTATTTATTTATTTATTTATTTATTTATTTACCCCGCTTTTCTCCTAAGAAAGCACCCAATGCAGTTTTTATCCTTAAAACACAATATTAAAAACTAAAAGGAGTCAATTGTTCTATTTTTAAAAATAAAGGACTAATAAGATTGTATTAAAAATGTTATGTTAAAAAATTGGCAAAAACAGATTTTGAAGCAAAAGGATACAAACCATCCTATTTTATAACCTTTCCTAGACTTCAGTCACTGACAAAAGCCCGCCTCAAGAGAAAGGTCTTTGCCTCCTTCTGGAAAGCATCAGCTGCTGTCACAAAGCTGAGGTGTGCTTTTATTTTTTTTAAAGTGTACATTTGTTTCATTTTTGAAATCCTGAGGAATTTTCTATTGTACCCACATTGCTCAAAATAGGTGTGTTAATTGCTAGAGAAGTTTACTGCCACCTTCTTTTATAAATTTCTTCTGGAACAGCATCTGTCCTGTTTCTAGACCTATTTCCACAGGATCGGTGATGGGCACATCTTGAGACCAAGTCAATATCCCAAATCACCCAAATGGTGGCTCCAGAACTAATATATATTTAAATGTATTTATTGGTGAAGAAAAGCATTGGGAGAGTTTAATTCTTTCATGCACTGCTTATAAGATTCTGGGGGAATCTGAATGGTCCTTGTCAGAGAGACAGGCCACTCATCTAGACTGGTTATAGTCCCATCCAGGCAAACCTAGATAGCATCCTAAAGAGCAGAGACATCACTTTGCCAACTAAGGTCAGGATAGTCAAAGCTATGGTTTTTCCAGTAGTGATGTATGGAAGTGAGAGCTGGACTATAAAGAAGGCTGATCACTGCAGAATCGATGCTTTTGAGCTGTGGTGCTAGAGGAGAGTTTTGAGAGTCCCCTGGACTGCAAGGAGATCAAACCTATCCATCCTGAAAGAAATCAACCCCGAATGTTCACTGGAAGGACAGATTTTGAAGCTGAGGCTCCAGTACTTTGGCCACCTCATGAGGAGAGAGGAGTCCTTGGAAAAGTCCCTGATGTTGGGAAAGATTGAAGGCAAAATGAAAAGGGGACGGCAGAGAATGAGATGGTTGGATGGTGTCATCAATGCAAGGAATATAGATTTAACCAAACTCTGGGAGGTAGTGGAAGATATGAAGGCCTGGTGAGCTCTGGTCCATGGGATCATGAAGAGTTGGATGCGACTGAACGAATGAACAACAACAGGTATGTTTTTTGAATATTTCTAAAAACCTACAGCAGTCTTCATGTGTCCAAAGTGGACCCATGTAGTTTTACAAGCCGAGGCTTTAAACAAGTGGCTGTTGCTGTTTCAGAAAATGAAGACAGTAACTTGTGGCTTTGCTGTGTCACTGAATCGGTTTTTTAAAATGAAATAAACTAAGAAAGAAGAGAGGCTTATTTTTAAAAAGCTTCATTATTTTCAAATAGACAGGCAGACAAACATGACTTGAGAAGGACGGAGTTCGTGACTGTCACAAAGCATTGGAAGTGAGCATGGTAATGAACCCATTCCTGTGAAAATGCTCTCATTAATGCCAACTTTTTACTGACTCCCAACTGCTTCGTGGTTGCTTTGAAAAATGAGAGGGAGAAAATTGTGGGGACCATAGAAGAGGCCAAGAGCAAGAAATCACAAAGTCATAAAAATGCAGTGTGCTTTTCTTAAACATCTTCAATATATATGCGTGCTGAGACTCCAAGAAAACATACTTCTCTGCAAAGCACACACTCACAGTTTTTCACCTGACATCATGAACTTCACCTATACTGCAAAATTACAGGAATCCACCCTTTTGAAGCACAAAAGTTATGAGGTCCACCTATAAGTTTAAGTTCCAGTGGCGCAACAGAGACCAGACATTGGTAGTAAGAAGTTATGTTTCAAATGCAAAAAAAGAAAAGAAAAAAAAGCCACATTTAACTCCGTGGCATGTTTAGGAAAATCTGGTAAAGACTCCTTACATGAATTCAGAAGACCCACTTACAATCTTAGTTTCCATTTGATGTGGATAGAAGAACATGGAATATTGGCCAGTCAGCCCACTCAACATGCACCATAAACATTCATTGTGAAGGGAGTTCCTCAAGTTTTGCTACAGATTCAGAGAATTGGAAATAGGAAAGAGTTCTTTATTTGAAGCTGTTCTATAGTCCTGCTGTTAGTGAGTAGAGCAGTGATGGCTAATCCTTTACAGCATGATTGTAGAAACTGAAAGTCCAAGTGGTAACCTTATCTCAGTCTGACTCTGCATAGATTTTATGTTTTCTTTTAATTTAATGTCAAGACTAGTGATGGGCATGAAATGGAAAATCAGTATTTTGTTTTGTTTTGTTTTGTTACTCACTGTGTTTTGTTTCGTTACTAAATAACTTTTTAATAGAAGGTTCATAATGAAACGAAATTAGTAACAAAACAATTCAGAAGCTGCTGCCATCCAGGTGGGTTTTTTTTTTTTTTGACAGGTCAGAGACAACCCAAAAAAACCCCACCTGAGTGACAGCAGCTTCTGAATTGTTTTCCCACAACCTGACCTGTTAAAAAAAAAAAAACAGCTGGGAGGCAAGTGGAAAGGCAGGACTGAGCAAGCAGCACTCTGTTTAAATTTCCTGCTGCTTGGTACATTCTCCCTTATGACCCCTGCCTTCCAGGTGGGTTCCCCCCCCCACATATTAGGGTGTGGGGAGGAGGCAGGGTTTTTTTTCAATGTTGCCTGCTCACTTCTGCCATGTCACCCCTGACCTTGCCTCCCAAGTGTTTAAAAAAACACAGGTCAGGTGTGGGGAGGGACGGCACGTCCCTCTCCATGCCCCAACCTGTCATAAAAACCCACATAAAACAATTAAAAAACCAACGTAGCGGTATGAGAAGGTGAGCACTGACCCCTGCTGTGTGGCGGATCCCAGGGAATCCCCTGGGCTTCTGACACAGCAGCAGTGGTCTGAGAGGGATAGCAATGATGTCAGCACTCATCCTCCCAGACCTGCTATGAAACGGATATTCAAATTCAAAAGCCTCTCTCCTCCACTCTCTGGTTCTCCCCACTGCAACCCAGCTGGGTGGTGGCGAAATGAACCAAACAGGGAAACAGCCACTAGCTCTCACTGCAGCCCCTTGCTTGAAGCAAGATCTGGTAGCAGCTCCCCGGTTTGATTCCTCTGCATGAAAATGTTATTCTGTTTTGGTTTTTGATGACATGCTGTCTGCTGTTTCATTTCATTTCAAAACCTCCGAACTGAAAAGATCATTCCGTTTTGGTTCTTGATGACATGCCTTACAAAACAATGAAACTGCGTGTCATTTTCCATATGTCCCTAGTCAAGACAAACATTGTTGCCATCTCTCTTTCTTGTGGGAGCACAACAAGGAAGGTATTGAGCAGTTATGTGCACTCTGTGGGATTTTTGAATTTTACCTTGTAAACCACCCAGAGTAGTGTTTCTATTAATTGGGTGGTATATCAATTAAATGGATGGATTAATGGCTTGTTTGATTGACTGACTGATTGACTGACTGACTGATTGATAATCTCTTTAGCCTGCCTTTTTCAGAAAGAAGCCAAAGCAATTTACAACATTGAAGGACACCATATAAAGTTGGAGACAATGAGTATAAAACAGTTGCCAAGAAACATTGGACAATAATCAAAGTTACGAACAATGAGTGTGAAGAAGCATCTTACATAATTAAAAAGGCAATATTAAAGCTAAGAAAAATAAGCGAACAATGCAATCTGGCTGCCGCATTTTGAACCTGCTGAATAGACTTTCCATTGGTAGTCCAACGTAGATTGCATTAGAGTTATCCAGTTGAGAAGTGACTATGGAGTGTGTCATAGTGGCTAAATCAGATCTCTCAAGAATTTGACGTAGACTAGTTTTAATTGTCAAAATGGCCTGGGCACCAAGACTCAAGGACGAATCCAAGAGCACCACAAGCCACAAACCTCTTTTTTCAGTAGGAAAGTAATCCCTTCCAATTCAGGTTCGTTAGATGGATGAATGGATTTCAGCTGACATCTGATAACAAGGAAGACAGAACGATGCCGAATGAGCCATGGGAATATAAATGAAGTTCATTTTTTCTCTTCTTTAACTGCCAAGAATCTGATAAAGAGGGGAAATACTGTGTTGTACCAAAAGCTTGGAAAGATTAATTTAGTTTAGGGGAAAATGAGATGAAGCCTACAGATTAGAGATGGGCACGACCAGAAAATTTTTTTTCCAAGTTGTCGTTTTTCGGGACGGGTCCATTTCGGGTCATTTCCTTTTTTCACGAAATCTTTCAAAAATGTGTCGTTTCATCGTGTCGTTTGTCATTTGTTGTTTCCGCTGCGATTTAGCGCGACTTGACTTCCCAGAGCATGGGGTTAGGGGGTAAGGGCTAGGCTTAGGGTAACAGTTAAGGTTACGGTGGGTTAGTGGGCTGTACATCTGGGTGCCTCTGGCCCACTAAGAACACAGTGTACTGGCGTATGGGTTAGGGTTAGGATTAGGATTAGGGTTGGTGGGCTTTTTATGCCTTCTCTGGCACATCCAGAAGTCTCAGCAAAACCTGGCCATGCGATTGGTGGAATGGCTCCAAAAATTTGCATGGTCCCATCCCATGGCCAGCCCATCATTGCGTGTGCGCAGGTGTAAAAAAATAAAAATAAAATAAAATAAAATCAATGGAGATGTTTTGTTGCAAGAAAAACCCACTGCTGCTACTGTAAAAATTCAAGCATTTAAAATAGCTAATTTTCGCATGTTTCTGTGGTGCTTTGTTGGGTTTTTGGACCACGATTTCAAAACAAATATTGCGGTCGCCATTTTGGATCCCCCCGCACCGAATGGCAAATGGAGACGCCGAGGATGCCCCCTCCCAGCCTGGTACCAGCAGCCCAGGACAGGAGGGGGGGAGGCTGGAGTGGGGATCCCCCCCACAAACCACCCCTCTGGTAGGTGCCCTCAGGCAGGCATATTTTCGCCTGCTTTTTTGGCCGGGAATCAGGGTTTTTTTATTTTTAAAACTTTTTTTCTGTGCCGCTTGGCATCGTGTGATCGCCGTGCGATGCCAGGAATGACAACGACAAATCAGACCCAATTTTTCTTTTGTCGGTTCGAGTTCGAGTTCTGGGGGAGTAATTGTCGTTACCGTTTCCGTTGCGTAACGGAAACGAGTAACGGAAACGGAAACGAGAATTTCGCCAAGTCGTGCCCATGTCTACTACAGATGCATTGTCCCCCCACCAACCCAAATAAAAGAATGGACACAAGTGATTTATGGGTTTAAACTGGGCCACAAGTTTATTAATTCCAAATTTTGTGAATGATCACTTCACTTAAACAGATGGGCCTCCCGTAGTGCACTTTAGATTTTATTAGGCAAATTGTTCCCCCTACACCATGACATCATTTTGTACCACCTGTAAGAGAAGACTGATCCTATGACTAGCAGGATGGTTCACCCTTGAATTTCAGGCAGCCGCACACAGCATTTTGTTTCCTAACCTGTATTTTCTTATTAATTGGACGTGGATCTCAATCTCTGCTTTGTTAGATTATGTTGTATGGCAGCCTTATCACCTTAAGGGTGGCTTCTCACCTGAAGTCCCAGACTCTAAGCACCTTGCACTATCTGCTAGTTGTGACCAGGTATGCCCTACCTGCCCAGCTATGAGACTGGAATGAGTGAAAACACATTGTCACCAATAGGCCAATCCAGATAACAGCCAAAAATTTCCATTCAGTCCCAAAGCGACCAGCTAAGATCACTCTCATAGCCACTAGGGAAGGGCAAGCACGGGTAGCCTCTTTAAAGACTACTGTCCCTTGCGCTCTCCCCACACCATGTGACTGTGCCTCTTTCGTGCCAAAAATAACGGCTCGGAGTGGACAAAGAAGCCCCGCAGCGGAGCTTCAAGCCCTTGGGCAGCAGCCATTTAGAGAGTAATTATCAAAATATTATTCTAAGACTAGATGCATTCCTTATACTTAATGTAAATGTGGCTATTTTTAAATTTGATGCATTCAATTATCGTGTTGATTGTGTTGTTCTAGGGTAGGAAATACAGCAGAGAATGGGTAGACTGAGAAGAACATCTTTAGGCACAGCGTGAAAGTACATGTTAATTTAATTCATTTACTGCCACAATGCATCCGGTCTTCTCCTTGTTAATCTTAAATATCAGCATCCTCCATCCACATTCTATCCTCTTCATAAAGTGTGTTCTGCATAAAGACAGTTAGTTAAAAATAAATGCTCATAACTCATCTATATCTTGTGTGCATGATCAATCCATAATATCTTTTTTGGATGTTATTATTTATCTCCCAAGATGTGGTATATTTTGGAAGCCACGTATCAAAGCACTTTTTAAAAATCTGACTTCATCTGAAAGCTGGTGGAGTGAAATAGCTGACACTGTGAGCGATGACCTCATGTTTACACTTTGGATCTTACTGTTGCAAGCCAATGCACTTGTATGCCTTCTTCAACTAGTGAAAAACAGGCTAAGAAGGACCTGTCACTTCATTGCTTCTGACAATTTCTCATAGAACCAGTCCTCTTTGGCTTGGAGGTGGGGTGATGGCAGAAGTAAAGTTCTGCAATGGTCAAGGAGCCTCAGGCTTCCATTAAAGTGTAGAAATCTTTTGATAAGGGTACCAACTCAGCTGGTCAAAATGCCTACAAACTAGGCCCGCTAGTCTAACGGTATTTGAAGTGGCTTTCAACTTTTCCTTTCTAAGTGTCTAATTTTGTGTCATGGCCATGCTTTTGGTTTGTCCCTGGAAGTTTGAACCCAGAATAACCAGGCTTCTACTTCATCCCAACCAGTTAGCTGAACTTTCTTCATCAAGTGGGTCTCAGGTGGGTAGTTCCACCAGCAGATCACTGTGTTGGCTAATCTCCAAGACTGGGCAGCAGGAGGACATCTCTGCTTGTGTCTAATAGTTTATGTCTAGTTTTAGTTAGTTTATACTTCTGTTTCTTGATTAGAGATGGGCACAAAATGATTGTTTTGTTCTTCTAGTCATT
The DNA here is from genome assembly GCA_029282475.1 of Phrynocephalus forsythii. Lineage (NCBI taxonomy): Eukaryota > Metazoa > Chordata > Lepidosauria > Squamata > Agamidae > Phrynocephalus > Phrynocephalus forsythii. The sequence continues at coordinate 30,165,003 of JAPFRF010000003.1, read as the reverse complement.
ATTCATTTTGTTACGTAACAAAATGAATAACAAAAATTGTGATTAAATTGGAACGAACCAAACAGAACCACGGAAATTAGGTTCATTACATTTCGTTTTCGTTAATGGCGGCGCGCAATGAAATGAGCTGTTTTTAAATGTTAAAAAATGTCCTGAATATCAGTAAAAACCCAGCAATAATTATTTATTTTGCCTGATAATACCTACCAGGGGGGTTGGGGTCCTTAAAACGTGCATTTATGTCTTTTCCCAGATAGCTGTATTTTTTTTTCCTTTAAGGGGAGTTAGGGAACATTGACCAAAAAGGGCTCCCAGATGCCTAATATTGATTTTTTGGGTATCAAAACACCCTGAACATCCGTAAAAACACAGTGATAATTATTTGAAATTATTACCTACCAGGGGGTTGCGGTCCTTAAAACATTTGTTTTTGTCTTTCTCCCATCGCGATGTATTTTTTCTTTTCCCTTTAAGGATGACACAAAATGAATTGCAGGCACAAGATGGATGTAAGCCATGTGATGGGATCATGTAAATTCTTGGACAATTTCAACAAATAGCATGCCCAGGCTACAGACTGGGTAGGTGTGGCAGACACAGAGGGCATAAAAAGCTCTGGCAGCCCCCATCCTCCTTGCAGTCTGCGGTGGGAGTTAGGTTGGGATTGCTGTCTCTGTGGCTTGTTACTTTAGGCCAGCCAGGCAGGTGTGTGTGTCTGTGTTTCTGCTGGCTGCAGCCTGGCTCTTAGGGGAGAGAAAGAAGAGATTTCTCTTGCAGCCTCACTGTGTGTGTGCATACCTCTTGGTGAGTACCCCACCCCCACCCCACAGTGTAGTCACTCTGCGGCTGCCTTACGCCCTGGGCAATGCCCACCACTGCCTTTGCAGCTTCCCTGCGTACCTAGTCTATACTGTGTCTCTGCCAGCATCATTTTTTTTAGTGTTTTCCCTCTGGTCTGGGGCATTGGGGGAAGTCCGCGCGCGGAAATGCTTTAAGTTGCACAAAAAGCGGGTAAAAACGAAAAACAAAAAATAAAAAATGAAATGATTTTTTTTCAAAAAATTCACAAAAAATGAAAACAAACCGAAATGGACCTGCAATGAAAAACGAAAAACCAAAATGCCATTTTTTGATTCGTGCCCATCTCTATTCTTGATACAGAAAATGAGAGGTTCCTTTTAGCAATGCCAAGGCATCAGTTTGTCACTATGGAAGTGTGCAGAGCTTCCCCAGACAAATGGACCGTGCAGTAAGTCTCAGTAAACAGTGGATCTCAAGAAAGGGGCAATCAAATCCCACAGTTACTTTCTGAACTTATAGGGGAAGCTAGCTGGGCTTTACAACTGAGGAGGGAAGTAGTTACTATATCCCACAGTTCAAGCAGAAAGCACTTTAGTGTTAACGGGACACAATTGGACCTTCTGGGCTGAAAGATATATTTGGGAGATTCTTTTATTTGAGAGTTTTGATGTAGTATAGTTCCGAGTGTGAGCAGGTGGCTCCTTGCTCCATCCTGTGGTTGCCCTGACATTACATAAGCTTGGGCGACTGGGCGGTCTGCCACCACCGGCACCGCAGGGGAATGTGTGGGTGTGGGTGTGGGCAGGCCAGTGGGCCTCTGCCACTGCCAAGGAGCTTTGGGGTGGGCTGGCAGGCGAGTCGTCGCCACCGCTGGGGAGCTTGGGGGGTGCAAGGTTGCACAGATCGCCTCTTCCAAGGGGCAACATGTGGCCACCGCTCCCTGTGCTTCCTTTGGTCCCCATCTTTCTTCTTTCCTCCCTCCCTTGGTCCCCATCTTCCTTCCTCCCTCCCTCCCTCCCTCCCTTGGTCCCCACCTCCCTCCCTCCCTCCCTCCCTTCCTTGTTCCCCACCCTCCTTCCTTCCTCTCTTGGTTTCTACCTTCCTCCCTCAATCCCTTGGTCCCCGCCTTCCTTTCTGCTGGTCGGGTTGCAAGGGGTCAGTGGGTGGGGCTTATGAGTCAGTGGGTGGGGCTTGCAGTGGGGTTGTGGGGCCGGGGAGCAACTGGCCCCTGACACATTCTCAGCCACCAAATCTGGCCCTCCTTACAAAACGTTTGGGCATACCTGAACTAGAGGGAGGAAGGGACAACTGGACATGTTGGGGATGTCAAGGGTGGCTGCCACAGGAACTTAAAACCATTGCTGGACACATGGGGCTTTGTTTCCTGGAGGTTCTCTCTCCAATTCACCCTGTGTCATTTTGGAAATTTTCTGGGCAGTGTTGTTAGAAGGTGACATCTGGACATATGTGGTAGTCAATAAAGAGATAGGGCATGTTCTTTAGGTTCATGTCACAGTTTTGTTGGTGTTTTTTCGGAAGGATGGGGATGGATCCAGGTAGTGGTGGTAGGGCATCATGGGTGTGGAACACCTTCCATGGTTTGTTTCCTTTATGAGGTGATGGTGGGGGTGTTATGTGCACACCCAGGTTGGAGACTGTCTTGGGTCCTTGCTCTCTGGGGGCACGCAGGGCCAAACTGTGGCCTCCATCTACACCCAGGGAGGCTGGGTGATGGGGATCCCTGCACTTAACTATTGATAGGGGCTACTGGCACCTATAACCAATCTAGTTGTGGCTAGATTTTCATCAAAAATAGCTAGTCTATATCTATTATTAGTTGAACTTATTTGAGCTCCGGCCACAAGGGTCATCATCAAGCTTGCTGACAATAGCATATCTAAAAGCTAAAGGAACTAACTGAGTCCTATTAAATTCTGTCTTGAGGGGAACAATTGCCTTCATGCATTATTGCAGCATCTCAAGATCATTAAATGCCAGAAAAGTGTATTGTTAATGTTAAAAGTCATGTATTATGAATAACACGTCACAAAATATGAAGTTCTAAAGGAGCTTGTTACCAATTTCTTGGAAAGCAGTTGAACTGAAACAAAAATGCCACTCTGGTTTTGAAGTTCTAAAACAGAAGTGTGTGGGGGGGGGTTGCTTCAAAAATGGGCATACCCTAGCCACTGTATCTTAAAGCATATTCAGTTTCTTTACCCACATTGAGCATTTCCCAAAGCAGATTTTCCCCCTTTAAAACTGAACATAGGTAAGTAGGATAGCTCATTGAAATAATGAAAGTGGTAAGATAAGATGAAAAATAAAGAATCAAAAGAACTATTTCCCACAATCAAAATGAGCAAATCTACTTTTCCAAACAGCAGGAAATAATAATTCCATGTGTGTTAATCTAAGAATAATGCCACCCCATTGTTCCTGAAAAATACTTTAGAATCAGAAATGTCTATTGTAACCAAATAATTTGGCTACTTCTCTGCACATTCATCCAATGATCATCAATAGGTGAAGCAAGTTTTTTTCTGGTCATTTTTGCTGCCTTACTTGTAGATCATTAAAAACTAGCCAGTTTACAATATGCCTCCCCAGGTTAAAAATAAAATATGTGATGCAACAAAAAATGAGGCAAGGGAAGAAGAAAATAACAATATTTTATATGGAAAACAGAGAGGGTGGCCTGATATGAGATTAATACAACTGAGAAGAAGCGGCTACACACACACACACACACACACACACACACACACAGAGAGAGAGAGAGAGAGAGAGAGAGAGAGAGAGAGAGAGAGAGAGAGAGAGAGAGAGAGAGAGATGGCTCATGTGAAGTCAAAGACTACCCTGTGTACTCCAGTCACTGTGGTGGGTTTCTGAGTGAGTGGTCCATAGACTCCCTTGTGGCCGTTTTTGCTGAGGCCTTTGGCACTAACTGAAGGGCAGTACTGGTAACATAGATAGAGCCTCAATAGCACAGTGCTGAGGCCCTGACTCTAATCTATTGCTTTACCAAACCCTACTTTTTCCAAAAAATTGTGTGTGTTTCTGTACATATGTGCCGTGCAATGGTTGTTTGCATTCTTGCATGGAATTTCAAGTACAGCAGGACCTCCATATCTGTGGATTCAGTATCCATGGTTTCACTTATCCAGTCTCAAAATATAACACATAGCCTGGTATTTGGACCCCTCTAGTGTCCATTTCAGAAGATGCAGTTAAAAAAAATCTGTGCCCCCCCCCCCATTTAGCATATTATTGAGCCTTCCCTATTATGTGCAGACTTAAGTATCTGTGAGGTGGAAAATCAATCTCCGGTAGATATGGCCATCCTACTATACAGTAGTTAGTTTGGATCAGTGGTTCTCAAACGTTAGGTCCTCAGATGTTCCTGAACTGCAGCTCTCAGAAATCCATTCCAGCCCAACGAGTGGTGGAGGCTTTTAGAAGTTGCAGCCCAGGAACATCTGGGGACCCACAGGTTGAGAACCACTGGGTTAGTTCTTCTGCTTTGTCATGCTGGAGTCTTTCTTTTCCTTTGGTTACTTCTCAGGACAAAAGGCTTGCACTCTACCACTGCTAAAGTTCCTGAAGTAGAACACTTCTTATCTCATATCGTATGCGGCATTACTACCTCATATTGAAATAAAATAATTGAAGAAGAAGAAGCTGGTAGCCCCAGGAAAATAACTTCTCCAACAGCTCTTGGAGTTCACATTAGCAATGCAGACGAGCAGTTCTTTCTTGTCTCTAAAGCAGGCATGTCTAAACTTCGGCCCTCCAGATGTTTTGGTCTGCAACTCCCACAGTCCTTTGTCATTGGCAATCTAAGCTTAGAATTCTGGGAATTGTGGTCCAAAACATCAGGAGGGCCAAAGTTTGGACATGCCTGCTCTAAAGTGTGCTTTTAAACATGTTTTACAAAGCAAAATCACATGATGGCAGCCTGGCCACCATTCTGCCTCCTCTACGTCTACTGGATTTGTTTCATTCTCAGCCAGCGCCAGCATAGGGAGATAGTCCTTTCAATAATTGATAAAATACATGGTAGCAATCACTGGGGAACGTTCTTTTATGCAGAGGAATTAAAGCACAAAGAAGTTTAGACATTTCCCCTGAAACGACTCAGAAACATGCCTTCTGATAAATTTTGCCTTCACTGTAAAGAACAGCCACCAGTCAGAGTACTGGGCAAGAGCTGCCATACTTTGCAAATGACTGGGTAACTGAAATACATCTCAAACGGAGACACAAGAGGCTTATGCATCTCATGCAGAGGCTGATTGGCAAGAGACAAGACTATCCAAGAGAAGGCAGCCTTCTATTCGGACGAATGTCTGCAGTTACAGATGCTTCCCCTGATTTATTTTATCCAAGACACAAGCAGTTTCCTTATGGTGCCTTTGGGAACATGTACATTCTAAATGCCCCCAGGCACCCAATCCCAGAACTACTCATACAAAGTAAAGAAACTTATATTAATTCCTTCTGGCTACCCTGAAATCTGAGAGTAAGCCTTGCAAAAAGAAGCTGGGCTTTGTTTAAGGACCAGGCTAATTATCCAATAGGGACAGGAGACACCCAGGTCTTTCTGAAACAATCCCCAATGTTGAACACATAGTAGGCCTTTGTGCTTCAACTGTACTTTGCATTTTAATAGCACTTCCTATTCCAAGGAGGGAAACATATCCTTGTGCTTTGATTCACTGTGCCTGTGTCAGGCAGCTAGCTCATCCATCCAGTTCTCAGCAAGCCAAGATAAAAAAGATCTCCAAGTTTCTTTCAGGTGCCGCATGGGAGTATTCATTCTGCATTTCCCATTACGGACTTGACTGTCATCTTTTGTTATGCATGTAAGAAAGGGTGATCTCAGGTGCATGCACTCAAAAAAGGGGAAGAGAGGTTTATAGTCATTGTTGGGTTCCAAAGGAACAACATCTGATGGAGGTGAATTTGATACAAAATGTTATTGAAGAAAACAGTTCTGAGCTCCATAGAGAGAGGCTCCTGAGGGTTCCACAGAAGCAATATAAATCTCAAAGGCAAATTTCCTTTGAGGACTAGAGGCATATATATCTCAGATCTTCCCTGGGATTATTGTCTATTGGAGCTGTCTGCCTCGGTTTCAGAGGATACGATGCCTACTATTATTATTTCATATTGTCGAACTTTGTAGAATCTGAAAAACTCGGTGACTGAAAACTGTGAGGACCTAGAAACTAATATATCTGAACTACAGCTTCTCCGAACTTTTTAAGGAAACATACATTGCACATGCTCAGAGACTCATCTATCACCATTTGGCTGATGCTGGAGCCAAGATGATGATGACACCTCGATCCCAGCGTGGGAGGTGGGGATAGGAGGAAAGGAGTAGCCAAGCAGAAGTAATTTTTTTCTCATCTGCCACCACCTCCTCCCAAGGGGGTATTTTGGACAGGGATTGCTGTGGGCAGTGGGGCCAGCCCTCACTGCCCAGAGACCTCCCTGTCCAGTAAACTGTCCCGGGAGGACAGTGGAGCACAGGAGAAGGAAGGAGGCAGAGGAAAATTCAAACAGAGCTTCACTTTACCACCGCTTCCTTCCTTCTTCCTTGTGATCCCTTCCTCCCAGCTGGGGCTTTTTGACAGGTCGAGGTTTGGAGAGGGGGCACCCTCCACCCACACCCCAACCTGTCAAAAAGTCCCAGCTGGGAGACCGGGGATGGGCAAAAGGCTGAGCAGAGCAGGGTTTTCCCCTCCATACTCCATTCTGCCTTTCACCCCTCCCCCTGCCTCCAGCTGGGGCTTTTTGACAGCTCAGGGTTTGGAGAGGGGGCACCCTCCCCCCCACACCCTGACCTATCAAAAAGTCCCACCTGGGAGGCAAGGAGAGGGGAGAAATGTAGAAAGGAGTGGTTCCCCCCCATCGCTGCTCCTGTGCTGGGAGTAAGGAGGCAATTAGGGAGTTAATACCATAAACTCCCTGATTGCCTCCATGCTCCTAGAACACTTTGCCCATTAACTAACCCCAACCCCTTTAGAGCTTCATAACTAACCTCAAAATCTTTCCAGATTTCAGGGGGTTCCCTAAAATCACTTTGGAAAGGTACTCCTGCCACTTTTGGTGGCCTAAGGTAAATAATATTTTTTATTTTTTTTAAATAATTTTGAGTGCATATTTTTTAAAGAAATATCCACTCAAAATTACTTACCTCAGAGCATCAAAGTAACAGGGATACCTTCAGAAAGTGATTTTAGAGAATCCCCTGAAATTTGGAAACATTTGGGGGCAAGGGGGCTGAGTTATGAAGCTCCAAAGGGGATGCCCCTGGGGGGGGGGCCTTCTAATTGGAATTATATGGGAGGTGACAGTAGCACTATCGCTGGCCCAATCAGCTTCTGATTCCAGTTAGGGTTTTCAAGGGGCACCCCCTTTGGAGCTTCATAACTCAGCTCCCTTACCTCCAAATCTTTCTAAATTCTGGGAGCTTTCATGGAAGAGCTTGAGGAAGCGCCTCTGCCATTTCCTCTAGAATGAATTGTTTTGTTCTAGAGGGGGAAATGGTGTTTCGTTTCATTTGTAATAAAACACTGCTTTCCCGTTTCGTTTGGTTTCATTTCACTTCGTTAGCTAACAAAATGATGAAACAGTGTGTCATTTTTCTAATGGTGCCCATCCCTATATACATTATATAGGATTGTTCAAATTCTCCTTATTTAGCCAGGTTTACAGGTATTCCTGCCAAGAAAACTCCATGGACATGTGGTCACGAAGGGTCGGTCATGACTATAACGACACAACACACACACACACACACACACACACACACACACACACACACACACACACACACACACAGAGAGAGAGAGAGAGAGAGAGAGAGAGAGAGAGAGAGAGAGAGAGAGAGAGAGAGAGAGAGAGAGAGAGAGGTTTGTATAATTGCATATTCATATTATAAGCCAAATAATTCAAGTTGCCTGCAGTTCCCACAAAATTTTTGCTCCAAAGACTACTTCCTTGTTACTTCTCAACAGGGAGGTGGAACGGTTAAATTATGTAGCCCTCATACAAAGCAGTGGGACCAGCCCTGCCATTAAGTATATTGAGGGAAGTGTCTTAGGCAGCAGATCTTTTGTGTTATTAAAGGGATAGGGAAGGGTTAGCAACTTACTTTGTTGTTACAGTTTTGCTGTAAGAGATGGGGGAAGTGTTTATGAGGATTTAGGTCTGAGGTCCCAAAATAATTGATTGCTCTTGGCACTATGCAGTTCAACTGGACACAGGGGTGCCATTTTTCTGACTTACCTCAGGCACTAAAATGCCAGGTTGCGGGGGGGGGGGTGTCTGCTAAGCAGTGATGCTTTTTGGATCTCAGTGACTGTATTTACTATGGAACAGAGCTCCCACCCCAAGAATATGATAGAAATGGCAAGGCTAGCAGGCACAAATATATTGCTCCTTTCAGGAGGGTTATATATCTCGATAGCTTCTGTATATCTTCACCAGCAGTGCTTGCGGTGAGTAAGAGTGCTTTGTAAAAATGTCCCTTATGAAATGAACAGCCAAAAGCCTCGACTTTATGTTGTGGCCTGTTGACCTAGCCCATCAATTTTGCTTTATCCAGGAGTGATTTGTGACCACCCGTGTAATATCTACAACAAACAGTGGATGTGTAAAGAAAACAATAATAATCTGTTATTTGAATGTGTATCTGCATAACAAGGAGCAGGTAAGGCAGTTTTGTAAAATAAGACCAACTTTCATATTAGCAGGTGCTTATATGGGTAAGAAGAAAGAGAGAGAGATGCATATTTGTACATATTATTAACGATAAAAGCAACTTGAGATGTGTTTTTCCTTTTTGTGTGAATATAGAGCAATGCGAAATTGACAAATTGGCCAATAAGGGCAATGAACTATATTTGAACAATCTGGCTATCTACTATCATACAGCTGAATTAAATTTGCCACCTCTGTTATCTCAGAGGTGTCTGACTTTTAACAGCAGTATACCAGGCAGGCACAAGATGGTTCTCTCTATACTGAGAGTATTTGTATGTGTTGAATTTGGCTACCATTGATTGAAGGAAATTTTCATTTTAATTATGGGTCCAGAAGAAAGCAAATTCATAAGCTTCATATTCTGAATAAAAAATTCAACAACTATAGTGCTCTCTGTGTGGGGTTGACTTCAATGTTAACGTGTGACTGCAGCTGATGCAGAACACTGTGGTCAGACTTGTAGTGGGGATGGGAAGACATCAACATATCACTCCCACTCTGTCCACACTGCAGTGGCTTCTGATACACTTCCACATTATTGTTCTAATTTTGATATACAAAGGTCTAAAAGGTTTAGGACCTCATTATCTGTTGGAATGGTTTCTACCACAGAGAACTGCCCATAACTCTCCCCCTTCCTATGCAGATCATTTGAGGGTGCTAGCTTTGAAGGAGGCTCAGAAAATGTCTACTAGGAACCAAGCCTTTTTGGTGGTGGCACCACACTTCTGGAAACAGCTGCTCTTAGAGATCTGTCTGCCCCCTCCCTACAGACATTTAAAAGACAACTAAAGACCTGGCTTTATAGACTGCCTTTCATTGACTACTGGCTTCTGTTGAATTCTTTCTTTACAGAAACTTTTAACTCGGCCTCTGTTCTGTCACCGTTTCTTCCATTTTTTTTAAAATTTTTATTTGTCACTGTTTTATTAATTGTACATTAATGGTGATTTTATTTTGTTCACTTTGTATATTGTGCACTGTATTATTTGTGTTTAAACTTTGTGAATGGCCCAGAGTGGCATCCGGGCCAGATGGCGGTTGCATATAAGTCAAATAAATAAATAAATAAATAAATAAATAAATAAATAAATAATATAATTTTTTTTCCTTCCAGAAATATGATTTCCCCCCTTTTCCGTAAAATCCACGTGTCAGAGTGAGAATTTTTTTTGTCAGAAAAGTGTTTTTAAATGCAGTAAATTGGGTATGGGAAAAATAGCCCTGGAAATGACTGTACATTTAAACTTGGGGCTTGAATATAGTTTACTATAGTCATTGAAGAATAATTGTTAGGTGTACTAAAAAAAATAGCTAGCTTTATAGCTGTTCGAGGTCACACTGAATCATATACATCCTGGCAGCTGAATGTGTTTCTCTTATAATGAACATGTTATGTGAACACAAAGTGGCATTTTAAGATCTTATAGTGTGCTCTTCTGTGATTACAATAGTTTTAGTTCAGAGTAGTCTAGCACTTCAGGAGCTTAGAGGGACAATATTCTAGCAATCTAAGGGTTTTTTGTGTTAAAATGATTTTTTCCTACTGAGTCTTATTCTTCCATGTTGTACAGAATGTTAGCCATAACCAAAATGTACTAGTAGCCTGCTAGTCTTTAAGCTGCAAATCCCTAGAGTCGCAAGATTTGGAGAAACAATACCATTTTCCATTGAAAAAATATTTTTGGCATTTCAGACTTCTGGATGTCCAGGTTCCTAGAGGAGGAGATTATAGCATTTAATTTTTAACTTTCAATTTTTGAATTTTATAAACAAAGAACAGATTTAGATCTTTAACTGAAGACAGACTCAGAATTCAGCAGGTCAATGCAGAGCCTGAACAGAGCAATGGAAGCATTGCAAGTCAACAGATAATATCTGACCAGGGGCAATTCAACACCAGTACTGGAGGTCATCAATCTCTGGGCATTTTAACAACAGAGGATATTTAGAAGCAAGATACAACCTGATAAGAAATGATAGGCTAGTTTTTAGAACATTTGCCTAAACCAGTTTGAAACTGAATCTGCTGTTCCCTATAAGCTAAATGGGTGAAGAAGACATAGGAAAGCCAAAAATGTTTGAGAAGTCTAAAATCTGGGTGGGTGGGGAATCCTTTGCATTCCTTTAATTGTCACAGTTCAAGTAGAAATCAAAGTGGCTTTAGAAACTTTTCCTTAGGTCTTCTTTTGCTGTTCAATACCTTCTCTGAGCCTATGACATCTATAAGAAAACCTACACTAAATGGTTTTCTGCTGATACACTGTAAAAAGAATAATAGATCAAAGACCAAAGTGGCTGTCAAATACCAATTTTCCCCTTAGGGTATTATTATATTTTCCTCTTGCTCAAAAAAATAAAAATAAAAATAAAGAGGAATGGAAGAGCATGCCCAGGGGAAAAGGTCAAGCAGAATCTTTTAGATTTGATAGCAAATAAACAAACAAACACATTTCCCCAAAGATCACAATTTTGTCAGCATTATTCTACCTCTCTGTTTTTAATCCTTGAAATGGTGACAATAATAGTGATGTTGATATAGCAGTAACATTTTAAGGGTAAAAATGTGCTGGTTTCCATCCAACCCATCCAAAAATGAACAAATGGAAGCTAGATAATTTCCTTGACCTGTAAGCCCTAACTTGATTATACTTTAAGTACGTTCAAAGCAGGAGCAAAACTGTTGGGGTTTAACGCCACCAGCAACACACTGATCTATTAGTTTCACAAGGCTGTTGGTATCTTGGCAGGTTTCAAAATACTAACATGAAATACGACAGTCACTGGCAGACTCCATAAAGAAGACAGGATGTAGCAATGGTTATGCAATTCTTGCTGTTTGCATTTTTTTTAAAAAAAAGTTTCATGTTGTTTTAATTCAATACACTTTGCATTCCATTATTTTAATTTCATCTTCTGTGTACTCCCTTATCTCAAAAGATGGTGCACAATGTTTAAAGGTAACAATGACAAATCATCTAATCAGTTCTGAATGGACTTATGGACTCTCCTTAACACCTACAAATATTTGAGGATCTTGTCAGTTGCTACAATCCCACTTTGAAGTCTGTTTTTTTTGGGGGGGGGGAAATGAATTAGAAGAGAGATATGTACTTAGTGCGTGAATTGCATGATTATATGGGGACATCTTTCTTTTACCGGTAGGCAAATACTTCAAGTGTTGGACCAGGATTTAGGGCAATGAGAATGAAATGCTCACCAAACAAGAATATGCATGGTTTTGATTTCTTCCTTGCAAATTTCACAGATTCAATATGGTGACTGTTAGAAATGGAAGATTGAACTTGTTAGACCTTGAACAGCTTTATCACCTCCTTTTGTATATTCTAATTCACCCTACTCAGGTAATTATTCTTGTGGATGGCTTCTTTAAGAGGCGAGTCCAGAAGGTCTCAGGACTAGAAGGCCATATGAGAGGAGCAGAAAGTAATGATTTCATTGGCTCCAGTCTCACAAAGATTTTGCTGCTCTTTTTGCTGTGAAATACTGTGCAGCAAAATATCGTGCCTTCGCTCCAAAGAGCAGTATTTTGGTACCCTGGCCGACCACGTCCCCAGAAGTGCATTTTAACTGCAGGATTTTGTACCACCGCTAGGGGTTGTGTTAAAATACTTCTGTTATTGATGCACACTTTTTAACGCCTCAAACGAGGTGCAACCCCAGAAAATTCACACCAATTTGGTTCATACCCCTTTTTCTACCACTTCCTGTAGTTCTGCCTTGGTAATCGTTTATGCTACTGAATGGGTAGCATACCGGCATGCTGACACATTTTTTACTGGCTTTCTAGAAAACACATAACACATGGGGGGGACCAGATACTTCCACATGAGGACAGAGAGCAGTGCTAGAAAGCTGGCATACCAGTAATCAACCAGCAAAAAAAATTTTTTTTAACTATATGTAAGCATGATGGAGAAAATCAACTTGAAAAACAGGGAAAAGATGTGCAGTAAACAAGTCAGGATGGATGCAGAGAAGTAAAATACTCCCCTGTCATGGGGGTACTAACTGCGCATCAAACATCATGTGACCACCCCAAAAAATACCATGCATCAAATTAAGATGCACAGATAATGGTAGTGAGACTGGGGCCATTGTGAGGCTGATGCTAACAGAAGCAGTTGGAATCTTCATTGCCACCTCAGGGAATAAGCCAATCCTGGGGCTGTATACTAGGAGACAATAATTCAGTTTGTTTATATTCCTTCAAAAGTCAAAGATGGTTGCAATGTGTTTCAGTGGGTTGCAATTCACTGAAATCAAAGACAGTGATATCGGTATTGCAATATGTTTCCCATGCCCCCAAATGCATGCATGTTATTTCAACAGAGCATAATACAGAATCTTTTGGGTTTTTAAATGGCTAATAATCACTATTGGAGAGTTAATCAATCATTTTGAAAACAGTATACTTTCCCATAGGGGAGGAATGGTGGCTCAGCGGACTAAGGCTCCAAAAAACGTTGGCTGAAAAGTCAGCAGCTCGGTGGTTCAAATCCCAGGTGCCACGCAGCGGAGTGAGCTCCTGCTGAGAACCCCAGCTCCTGCCAACCTAGCAGTTTGAAAGCATGTAAATGCAAGTAGATAAATAGGTACCACCATAAAAAGCAGGAAGGTAAACATTGTTTCCCTGCAGCCATGCCAGCCATGTGGTCATGGTCTTGACCAACACTGGCCCTTCAGCTTGAATATGGAGATGATAATCACCCCTAGAGTCCGACATGATTAGCACCCATGTGCATGGGGAACCTTTACCTTTACCTTTTATACTTTCCCTTTATTATTTTCTGGGGAATAGTTCAAAACCTGTAAGTTCACAATACTCTTGTTTCTCTGTTGCCTTTGGAACATCTGAATCACAAAGCCAAGAACAATCACTATCAGTGCTATGGATTAAAGATGTAATTAATATTATCTGATGGACTTTCACGCATGCGCCGAGAGGGGTGAGTCGCCTCCGGACGAGCTCCCTGAGACGATAAGTATTTTATAACTTTAAATGGCTCAGTCATAAAGGAGAGAAGTTGAAACTTGTGGGAAAGGAAGGGGGAGTCCTCCCTCTAATCCCCTCCAGCCAGTGATTGATATCTCCCTCCGGTCTGGAGGTCTTTCGAGATCAGAGGGTCAAAGGAGAGGAGAGTCAAACGAAATGGCTGCTTTCACCAAACGCCAAGAAGACCTCTTGATAAGCAAAACTGTACAGGCAGTGAAGGAGGAGATTTCTAAAACAGTTCGAGCAGAGTTACGACGAGTGATCCAGGAGGACCTCACAGAATTAATTCAGCAAGAAAACAGGAAATTAAATGACAGCATAAAAAAACTGGTGGAAAATGTAAGCGATTTAAGTGTTGATGTCACAGCGCTTGAAAAAGGGTTGATCAAACAGAACTGAGATTAAAGAAGATGGAGAATCGGGTTGTTCAAGCTGAGGACAGGCAACGTCGTAAAAACGTCAGACTTGTTGGTTTATCGGAATTGATTAATGCTAAGGACATTATTCCTGAACTTTTATCTCTCTTGGCTGCTAACAATGTGGGAGTAATATCACAAAATGATATAGAAAGAGCTCATAGAGAACTTAGACCCAAACCTAAAGATTCTGCACGCCCGAGAGATGTTATAGTTGCACTGTGTAAGGAGAGACTGGCTGATCAGCTATTGAAAGAGACGAGAAAAAAAGGATCTTTAAATTATAAGGGGGCTACAATGAGATTCTTCCCGGACTTATCTCTGGAAACTTCAAGGAGAAGACAGGAAATGCGCCCGTATACAAGAGAACTGACTGCTGCCAACTGCAGATTTACATGGATTTACCCAGCTACAATATTGGTAATTAAAAACAATAAACAGTTTAAAGCAAGAAATCCAAGTGAGGCAGAACTGATGCTACAAAGCCTGGGGATTACTTCGCCAGAAAGATCCAAAGGAGAAGGAGATTTGCAAGGAGAACGAGAGCCTCGTGACGAAGAATAAATAACTGTTTGTGTAAACAGAGAATAGCAGAGTTAACTGTGAATGAGAGAAAAATAGTTTAAATGGGAATAGGATATGGTATAGGAATAGGGATATAGGACATAAAGATGTAAAAAGAATATTGTTACAGGACTTAATTCATATGAACTACAGGGATGAAAAGAATAAGATATGAAAAGTGTTAATAAGGGAGAAGGGAGGAGGGAGGTGAAGGGAGGGAGAACAGAAAGTACATGATGCCGGGGGAGGGCTGCCATGGGTATGTTTCAAGGTAAAAGGGAGGTGGAGTAGATAAGGAGTACTGAATTAAGTGAGGGGAGAAGGAAGAAGTAAGTTATAGGTTGTGATAATTTTGTAAGGAGAACACATAAATAATGAAATGTTTAGGGAAAGAAAGGAGGCTGAGCAGTCATTACAAATGTGTTTAAATATTGTCTACAGGGGCAAAAGGGGAGCGGCAACGGGAAGTCCAACCTTTGCATGGTGCTCAGAATGGGTAGTAAGCCCATGGAAGGGGTGGGGATGCAAAGCAGGGGGGTGGGGGGGCAAAGTAGGGCGGTAAGAAACAAGAAGCAAGCAAATAAAAGCGAATTAAGGTGGAATGGTAAGGCCAAAATAGGTGACGAGAAAGATCAATGGGAGGGGACATGAGATTCCTCTCATTAAATATTAATGGAATGTCTTCTCAGGCAAAACGAATGAAATTAGCACAGCTGTTAAATAAAGAAAAGGTGAAGGTTCTATTTCTACAGGAAACTCATATGGACAAAATAGAAAATAGAGTGTTATTCTCCCACCCAGCATGGCCTACCAAATGGCAGTTTCAATCAAATGGAACGAAAAAATCAAGAGGAGTTGGAATATTATTTAGAAATGACCTGGATGTCCAAGTGAAAGAAATAAGGATTGATACTCAAGGAAGATTTATAATGGTCAAATGTTTAATTTGGGGTCAAAAATATACTTTAGCTTCGATTTATGCTCCCAATAAAGGTCAAGTTAGATTCTTGAAAAAATCCTTAAGTAAAATTGAACAAGCCTCTGAGGGGTTGGTGATAGTGGCTGGAGATTTTAATTTGAATATACAGGAAAATAAGGAAACTCAACTGTATTGTAGATCTCATTTATGGAGTAATGTGGCTAGCTTAGAAGGTAAACAGGGGATCCAACGTTTTATTCAAACAGGCACAAAAAGTTTAGCGTAATAGACTTTATGCTGGTGAGGGAGGAACTTAAAGAAACAATCTCAAAATTTCAAGTGGGGGGTATATTTCTATCAGATCATGCTCATTTGTTAATGCAATTAGATTCAAACCTTCCAAAAAAGAATTGGAAATGGAGATTTGACCCAAGAATAATTTCTTCAGAAGTTAAGAAAAGGGAAATGGAAAATAAGATAAAAAGAGTATTTAGGGAAAATGATGTAGAAGAAATTAAGTCATCTCTTCTATGGGACGCCTCAAAATCGGTCATAAGGGGGTTGTGTCTAGAGGAAGAGAGGAGATATAAGAAGGAATTGAGTGAGAAAAAGATAAAGCTATGGAGGAACTATTAGAATTACAGAAAAAATTACAAAATAATTATTCAAAAAAGATAGAAAAGCAAATAAAGGGAACAAAGAGGAAAATTAGATGAAATAAATAATTTACTTCTATGGAAGAAACAAGCCCTGGTTAAAAATGAATTTCAAAGGACGACAATTCAGGCAGGGAAAAGATTTATATCTTATTTAAAAATACAGAAAAGTAAAAACTTCATTAGGAGATTAAAAAAATAAAAAAGGGGAATGTAAATATAAAGAAGAGGAGAAAAAAGAATTATAACTGAATATTTTAAGGAAGCGTTCCAAAAGAAAAGACAAGGTGAAGAAGATTTACAAGTCAGAAGTAAAATCTCTGAAATACAAAAGAAGAGGCTAAATGATAAGATTACAGTAGATGAAATTAAGGAGGTAATTGGAACATTAAAAATGGGGAAGGCTCCAGGCCTAGATGGTTTTACGACTCTGTTTTACCGGCAGTTTCAAGAGGGGTTAGGGGAAAGAATGGAGAAATTATTTAATGATATAATGCAAGGGAAAGGAATCCCAGAAACATGGAAGGAGACAGAAATTATCCCTATTAAAAAGCAAGGTAAAGCAGAAGAACAAGTAGCTTCATATAGACCAATCACATTGGCTAATCAAGATTACAAAATTTTTACAAAAATATTAGCTAAAAGATTAGAGGTTGCAATTCCAGATCTAACACAGGAGGATCAATATGGGTTTGTCAAGGGAAGATATATAGGTGATCCAATAAGAATAGTAATGAATATAATGGCAGATGCCAAAAGGAAACAAAGTAAAGTAACAATGGTAAAATTGGATATTAAACAAGCTTTTGACTCGGTAGGAAGAGAGTATTTACTAAAGTTATTAAAACAGATGGATATTATAGGTCCCTATGCAAATGCAGTAAAGGAAATTTATAAAGAAAACTTTGCAAGGGTAAGAATAAATGGATCATTAACAGAAAAGTTTAAAGTGGAAAGAGGTACAAAGCAGGGATGCCCTTTATCTCCCCATTATTTGCATTAGCGATGGAACCATTGGCCCAAAATTTGAGAGAATGTGCTCAAATAAAAGGATATAAAATAGGAAAAGAGGAAATAAAGTTAAACATGTTTGCGGATGACTTAATTTTAATATTGACTAACCCATTAGAAGCAGCAGGTCCCCTGTTTAATATATTAAAGAAATCTGAAAAAATATCAGGACTAGAAGTAAATTTACAAAAATCAGAAATTATGTTTCTAAACGTTCCTAGGAAGGAGCAAGATCAATTAAGATTGCAAATGAAAATGGGAAAGGGTGTTAAAAAAATGATTTATTTAGGAGTGGTATTAACAAAAAATTGGGAAAAACTAGGTAAGGAAAATTATAACAAAACTTGGAGAAAGATCCAGAAAATAATAAAGGGCTGGAAAGATAAAAAAATGGGAATACTGTCAAAAATTAGGGCTTTGAAAATCTTTATAGTTTCAAAATTGTTATATTTATTTCAGGTTCTCCCAATATTACTTTCAGAAAAGATTTTAAAGAAATGGGACACATCATTAAGGAAATGGGCTCTTGGCAAGAAAAATCAAAGAATTAAACATAAAATCCTATATGCAATAAAAGAAGAAGGAGGATGGAGTATGCCCTCTTTGGAAAAGTATTATATAGCCTTCCAATTAAAATGGGCAATGAAGGTGGAGGAATACCCCACACCCAAATGGAAAAGAGTAGAAGATGCAATAAATAACTCAGCAGGTTACTTAGGGATATTTGATAGAGATAAAAGAATACTGAAAGAAGTTAAGGGACCAAGGCAAGTAACAATGGAAATTTTAATAAAAAGGACGAAAATAGGTGGAGTATCGAATTGGGGCCCTTTAGAACAGTTTAATAAAGAGGGGAAGATTTTGTCACAAAAAGATATAAAGAATCTAAAAGAGAAAGGATATTACAAAATCAAAGATATGCATGAATTAATGTCAACAGGAGGGGCAATAAATAAATTAAAAGGGATATTAGGGAATCAAAAATGGATGGTGGCAGAAAGTATGAAAAGGAAATATGATCAATGGTTCCTTTCTCTTAAGGGAAAAGAAGATAGACAATGGGAAGTGGTGTATAAGAAATATGAAGAAAAAAAGGTTGGAGCAGGAGAGATCTATAGATATTTGGTTAGATTGGGAAATCAGAATGAAAATTTAATTAAATATAATTGGGAGGGAGATATGGACTTAAATACAGAAAAGATTCAGGCTATATTATGGGGGATAAGAGAGGTAAAATTGAAAAAATTAAGGATATGCAATTGAAGATATTGCATAAATGGTATTATACCCCACAGAAATTAAATAGAATAAATAATAATATATCACAAAATTGTTGGCATTGTAAAAAGAAAAAGGTACTTTTGTACATATGATATGGAACTGCGAGAAAATACAAACATATTGGAGGAAAGTAGAAAATTGGTTATCAGAAATTACAAAGAAAAGGATTGAGCTAAAAATAGACTATATTTTCTTAGGCCTAGTAGATAGAGAAAAACAATGGAGAAGCGTAAAAAAGATTGTCTACTACGGAATAGCAGCAGCTATAATGGTACTAATGGGTGGATGGAAGGACCAAAAGAAATGGAAATATGATAAATGGAAAGATTATATACATGAATTTTTTCAAAATAATTGGATACAAAGTATGCAAGAAGAAAACATAGAAGGGAAACATAGAATTCTAAAGGAGTGGGAGAAATATATAAATTGGATAAAAGGGAAGCCTGAGAACGAGAAATGGGCTAGACTATTCCATCATGCCTTAATAATGTTCAACATGAAAGGATAGTGATTTCGGCTTGCTGGGGGGAGGGGGGTCAATGAGGAAGAGACTAAACGATGATGTAATGTTTTGGAAAATTGTAAAGATTGAAATATATGCTGTAACTTCCTCAATAAAAAAGCTTAAAAAAAAAATAAATAAAAAAAAAATATTATCTGACCTCCATATACAAGTGCCTCTTCACATACTCAAACACCTAGTCAAATGCTATGAGAATTTTCACTATTAAATAAAAGTAGAGAGATGAGCATTTTTTTTATCATCGGAATTTGTGAGGGAAAGAGAGAGAGAGAGAGAGAGAGAGAGAGAGAGAGAGATTTGGGAGGGAAGAATCTCGCTTTTAATTCTGAAAACTGAACATCTCTCATATTTGTACAAAAAGGGTGGAATGAGTGTTTTGTTAATTTTCACCTACAAGAATGAAATAAGCAAAATAAGCACTGGAGATGTAGCTTTGCCTTGGGAAAGCTTCACATTCTCCAATTGTATATGGAACAGTTTGTTACAGCTCTAGTCTTAACTATGCTGCTACAATAATTTGATCTAAACTTTCATGAAATGTGTGCTGTAGACCTAGAAAGGATGTGTGAAACTTTTTCACAGAAGCACTGTGTGTGTGTGTGTGTGTGTGTGTGTGTGTGTGTGTGTGTGTGTGTGTGTGTGTGTGTGTGTGTGTGTGTGTGTGTGTGTGTGTGTGTGTGTGTGTGTGTCAGAGAGAGCTTTCAAGATATCTAATTGTGACAGATTGGATGAATAGTTCTCGAAAATATTATCTTTCCCTGTGCCAGACTGAAGATGTCTCCAAGTATGTCACTGTGGAAAGAAATGACAAATTTTCCTTGAAAACTAATTACATTTGTTTCTGCCAACAGACAACACCAAACATAAGTGACATGTTACGAAAGAACCATTTCTAATCCACCATACGCACATGCAATCTGCAAGACCCAGTTATTGTAGTTTTTTTAACGAGTCTGCTTGCTCTTGTTGGTGCAATTGTTACTGCTTTATTTCTTAAACTTTTGATATTTTGCATGCCCAAGGAGCAGCCCATGAAGGAAAATCCAACCAAACTCTCATTTGGTAGGACTGGAAAGACATCACCATCATCCTTCTCATCATCATCACTCCATCTACCATCAGTGAATATGGGCAGTTGACAATTTGTTGGACTGGGAGTAAAATAAAGCATTCGGGGGGGGGGGGATATTGTGCTTAGGGATGAGCATGAAATGATTTTATTTGTTTTGTTTTTTGTTTTTCATTTTGTTCCCTAATGAAATGAAAAACGAAGTGACCCATAAAAGAAAAACTAAAACAAAATTAAATGGAATTTTTCCTTTTGTTCCATTTCATTTTTCGTTTCCCCATAGGAATGTATTGAAGCAATGCATTCCTATGGGAAAATGATTGGGCATTGGAAATGGAAGGCTTTTTACATTGTTTTTTCCTGCCTGAAGCCCCGTGCTTTTCCCCCACCCCAGCACCGATCAGCTGGCGCACAGGGCTTGAAGGGGGAAAATGACCCACACCTTTCCCCCCAATGCACCCCATGGGGGGGAGGTGTGGGTTTTTAAAAATGTTTTTGAGACACCGAGGTAGCCTTAGTGGCTCAAAGACATTTTAAAGAATGTGCCATGGCAACAAAAACCAAAAACCTGAATTTTTTTTTTTAAATCATTTCAAACAAAAATAGAAAAAAAAAGGAATGAAAAACGAAATGAAATCCCATTTTGGCATTTTGTGCCCATCTCTGATTGTGTTTTATATGAACCACTGAGGCAGTCTCGGTGGCTCAAATACATTTTAAAGAACCTGCCCTGGCAATAAAATAAAAAAAAATGATTTTTTTTTAATCATTTCAAACCAAAACGGGAAAAAAAATTAGGGAATGAAAAATGAAGCAAAATGCCATTTTGGCATTTTGTACCCATCTCTGATTGTGTTTTATATGAATTTAGATGTGCAGAAGCATCTATTGTTAAAGAATGACAAATAAAAACTAAGGCAACAGATGAAGAGGAATCTGTAAACTTTGAAGACATACAGAATATTGAAATGAGTTGAGCTGATAGATACAAGAATTATCAGAAATGGATCATTAATGTGGGCAGCCTTCATCTCTCCATCTTGTAATTTTATATCTAAAACCTGCTTTCCTAATTTTTTAATCTGTTTATTAATTTATATTGAGTGCTACTGGTCCAATCAAGGTATTCGTCTGTAAAATTAACCTGATTTCAATTTACCACTTGCACTAACCATCAAAATGTGACCAATAAAATTAACCTCCCCGTACCTTGAAGAGAGTGGGATGGATGAAAACACATTGCCACTCTGGTCAAATCTTAGTAACAGTCAATAATTCCCATCTGGCTCTAATGCAACCATCTAATCTCATTATTTTATTCAGATGAGAGGGCGGGAAGATGGTCAGAAGATGAAAGAAGCCCTCTGCCACATGGCAGGGCCTTAAGTAACTTACTGCCCCTGCCAGGAAACCCTGTGCTGTACATGCGGGTGAGCAAAGTAGCCCCACCCAGCACTTTGGCTGTATGGAGTAGGCAAAATTGTAAGACCATCACTCTATGCATGCACAGGATATTTAAAAAGATTTTAAGAGAGAGAGAGAGAGAGAGAGAGAGAGAGAGAGAGAGAGAGAGAGAGAGAGAGAGAGAGAGAGAGAGAGAGAGAGAGAGAGATTTGGGAGGGAAGTAACAAAAGATGGAAAGTTAGTAGCACCTGGCTATCTTATATTACCTAATAAGCCATAGCTAAAAATTCTCCACAATGACCTCTTCCATATGTTCAAGGCAAATGAGAAAATTATGTGCTTTACCTGAAAGTGAGGTTGTTTTCATTAAAAGTTTTATTTAAAAAAGAATGACTATGTTTTACTTCCAAGTTCTGAATAATACTTCCAGGGCTTCCTCTATCTCAGTGCTCCCCAACCTTTTTATCACCGGGGCCCGGTAAATGTTTGATAATTTTTCCCTGGCCCACTTGTGGGGGGGGGGTGGCGGCGGCGGCGGCGGCGGCGCGCGCGACAGAGCGCGCGCGGCGGCGATGATGGCGGGGGCGATGGCGGGAAGTCGCGGCGGCGCGCGGCGGCGATGGCGGGCGGGCGCGATGGCGGAGGGTTGCAGTGGCGGCGGCGGCGCGATTGGGGGCGTCGCACCGGCGGCGGTGATGGCGGGGGTCGCGGCGGCGGCGGCGGCGCGCGCGATTGGGGGTCGCGCGGCAGCGGTGATGGCGGGGGCGATGGCGGGGTCGCGGCGCGCGGCGGCGGCGATGGCGGGGCGGGCGCGATGGCGGGGGTTGCAGTGGTGGCGGCGGCACGATTGGGGGGTCGCACCGGCGGCGGTGATGGCGGGGGTCGCGGCTGCGCGCGCGGCGGCGCGATTAAGTCGCGCGGCGGCGGTGATGGCGGGGCGATGGCGGGTCGCGCGCGGCGGGCGCGGCGATGGCGGGGTGGGCGCGATGGCGGGGGTTGCAGTGGCGGCGGCGGCGCGATTGGGGGTCGACCGGCGGCGGTGATGGCGGGGGTCGCGGCGGCGCGGCGGGCGGCGCGATTGGGGAGCCGCGGCGGCGGCGGTGATGGCGGGGGGGCGATGGCGGGGGTCGCGGCGGCGGCGGGGCGGTGATGGCGGGGGTCGCGGGAGGGTGTGGGGGCGGGGAGGGAGGAGGGGGGGGGGGAGGTGCGGGGGCTTGGGGTGTGTACCTTGGGGGCCACGGGGAGCGGCGGCGGCGGCGGCGGAGCAGCGGCGGTGGTGGCGGCAGCGGCGCTTGCTGGCTGGGGGCGGCGGCGTGCGCTCCCCCTGCGCGCGCGCACGGGCGGGGAAGCCCGGGGCTCCTGGGCGGGCAGGCCCCGCCTCCTCCTCCTGTCGGCGGCCGGAGGCAAGCGGCGCCGCAGAGGTGCCCCAACCGAGGCGGGGCGCGGGCGGCGCGGCCGCGGCCACGGCAGCCGCCCGGGTTCGGCTGTGGCTCCGCGGCCGGCGGCGGGGCGCCCGCCTCGGTGGGGCACCTCTGCGCCGCCGCTTGCCTCCGGCTGCGGCCTTCGGGCGGGCGAGCGGGAGGGGGAGGGGAGGGAGGCCGGTGGGGGTGGCGTCTCCGGCCCGAGGGCGCCAACGGGACCGCCCGAGCCGGCCACGGCGGCGGCGGGCGCCCGCCGCCCGGCCGCGGAGTCGCGGCCGAACCCCGGGCAGCTGCCGTGGCCGCCGCGGCCGCCGACAGGAGGAGGAGGAGGCGGGGCCCGCCCGCCCAGGAGCCCCGGGCTCCCCCCCACCCCGCCCGTGCGCCGTGCCCGGCGGCGGCGACTCCTCCTCCGGCTGCCCGCGGGACGGAGGAGGCGGAGGGCGGCGGAGGAAAAGGGGAGGAGCCTCCCCGGCCTCCCCAGGCGGCCCGGTGCCAACCGGTCCACAGACCGGCACTGGTCCGCGGCCCGGGGGTTGGGGACCACTGCTCTATCTCAATGGAGCCTACTGCTCCTTGGCAGAAAATTAAGCAGCTATTCCTTTCAATTTGAGAGGGTTGCTAAGCAGGGGAAGGGAAATGTCTCAGGTATTGTCTCCCAAAGTGTTGCAAGGGTCACGGGTCCCTTTGACTAGAGGCCTCTGTCATCTACCATGCACACAAGCTAGGCTTTTCCCCTCTTGGGGGTAACCGGGCAGAGCAGAATGGTGTCCATCTCCAATTAGGCCTGCTAGAATATGAGCATCCTCGACTGAATTACTATTACAGCTTTACTCTGAAGAAAGCAACTAAAATGATTACTGGGCTGGGGCACCTTACTTATGAGGAAAGGCTACAGGATTTGGGGCTTTTTCATCTGAAAAAAGAGGTGCTTGAGGGGGGGATATGATTGAGATGCACAAAATTATGCAGAACATGATGAAAGTGGATAGAGGCATGCTCTTCTCCCTCTCACAAAATACCAGAACTAGGGGACATCCACTCAAATTGAAGGTTGGGAGAGTGAGAACAGACTAAAGAAAATACTTCTTTACCCAGTGTGTTGTTAGTCTGCGGAACTCCCTGCCATAGGCTGTGGTGATGGCATCAGGCCTGGATACCTTCAAAAGGGGATTGGGCAGATTCCTGGAGGAAAAGTCCATCACAGGTTACAAACCATGATTGAGATGTATAATCTCCAGGCTTTAAAAAAGGAGGTACTTCAAGGGACAGATGCAGGGGTGTAGTATCAGAAGACAGGTATCCAGTCTTGTGAGCTCCCAGGTGCATTTGGCAGGGCCACTGAGAGATACAGGAAACTGGACTAGATGAGCCCTTGGCCTAATCCAGCATGGGTCTGATGTAACTCCCCCCCCCAGTAGTCCTTTGGCACTTCTTGTAAGATTTTCTTACAGAAGCAGGGATGAGAATCACAACAAAAATAGCCTTTCCGCATCTTCATGGCTGGTGTACATTCTGGCTGATCCTCGGGGGGGGGGGGAGCCTTTGCCTAGAGACAACCAGCAAACTATACCTACCCTCCCCCAATCCAAATTGCCACCTATCTCCTTGCAAGATGAAGATCTGCAAAGCTGCTTTCACAGCACCCATATATCTTACACAGTCCACTCCTAAGTGAAGGTGGTCTAGTCAAACCCTGTACTTGCATATTGCGTATGTAAAACAGAACATGACAACTCTTTCCCCATTTTTAGAGGAACAAACCTGGATGAGTGGGACTGAAATTAAATACGGCACCACCATCTCACTCTTCACATTTCCAAAATGTGGGCCTGCAACCAAGGATATTTTTGAATATCAGCTGCTTTTTCTGCTGCTGCTTTTTGCATTCCATGCACAAGAGTCCTATGATTCTTGCAACTACTTCTTGGAATCTGCTCTGTGGGGGGAAACTAACAAAAATCCCATCCCTTTGCTTTTGATTTATTTGTAATGAAGTGAGTCTATTAAAGTGCCAGAGATTGAGAAATGGCTGCTTCTTGTAACTCATCAAACTGTTTTTACTTACACCACATTGTGTTACAGTTTTAAAGGAGATTAATTGAAAGGAATTATTTATAGTCAGTGTCTTCAGATGGCCTAATTGTGAT
This sequence comes from Phrynocephalus forsythii, assembly GCA_029282475.1. Classification (NCBI taxonomy): domain Eukaryota; kingdom Metazoa; phylum Chordata; class Lepidosauria; order Squamata; family Agamidae; genus Phrynocephalus; species Phrynocephalus forsythii. The sequence continues at coordinate 30,139,995 of JAPFRF010000003.1, read as the reverse complement.
TTAACTTGCTTGTTTAAAGTGCTTTTTCGGATGGGTAGGTGGAAAGCTGATTAATTGGAAGTGCATCTGTCTCAGTGTTAGCATGAGCAGATCATTTAGAAATTGCTTCCAGTATTCCGTTTATTTTGGCATTCTTGTTTTTGGCAGTGATGAGGGAGAACATATCTGCTACAAGTAAGACACAAATCAAAGCTGACTTTTAAAAAAAGTTAATTAGAAGACTCCCCTCTTTTTAATTCCTATAATGAAATATTATCTCTCTAAAAAAAATATTGTTAATATTATTGGGTACTTTTAGATACAGTCTATCCAGAGAAGTCATGAAATTATCCAAGGAACAAGTGTTTAATATGGGCCAGTTCCCACAATAAAACTAACATATTGGCTGATACTTCACGTCCCTCTCGTTGCTGTTCGCGGCCCCACTGGTGACTGGTATGGAACCTCACGTCCTTGTGGGGTCGATGCGAGTTCGCCCCAACCACACCCCCTAAACTGAGCCGGAACCGGGGTTAGAGATTCCCGTCCTGGAGCTCGGGAATCTCCTCAATCCGCTTTTCGTTCCACTCCCAGGGGACGTGTGGTTCCTCTTACCCAGCATCGAGATAATATTTAATGTAATTACGTCTTTTTGGGGTGGAAGGGGGGGAGACATCGATATTTTGATGTACTGAATGATCGAAATTATCACTCAGCCTGAAAACATGCAGGGTTTGAAGAGAGGTGGCAGCGTGGTACTGCAAAGTGCCCTGTCCATTCACCATGCCCGTGAGCACAAAGAAACAGGGGCAGAACCGGCGTTAGGTCATGTGACAACAACCAATTTCAACCTGGAAGCAAGTTCACCTCACCATGAGGAAGGACGTGAAGTAACCGTCATTAAGAATACAGGTTGAGTGGTTCCTTGCATACAGACAGGCAAGAAACAGAGAAAATTGCTTTTGTGTTGTGATCTGAGAAACATTCTTTATAATGCCTGCTAATCTTCACATAACTTTTTACTGTTATTTCCATTAATCATCTACAGTAAAAAATGAGAAATAAACAAAACAAAACCCCACCAAATGGCACACTTGTGTGAACCAAGCTGATGATGATTCCAAATTCCAATCCAATTCTGAGCTATTGAGAACATTATTTTTAACCTTTTGTGAAGCACAATAATAGAGTATAACGCTACATCCGTGTCAAAAAGAAAATACAAATTCTCTCACTTTGAGAGGACAGCTGGTTGAAAAGACATCAATAATATGAACCATGCCCAAAAATTCTCCCTTTCTAATATCTTTATTATTACTTTCTGTATTAATCACAGGACAGCGTAAAATCTATTCTTATTTACTGGTGACTGTGCTTTTGTCATTTAAAAAGTAGGAGTGAGGAAATCTTTAAATTGCTGTGGGAATTCACATGGCTTTTCTCAGCATCAGAATTGGGAATGTTAGATGTGTCTCTAAGCCTTCTAGAACATAAAGGATTCACACCTGTGAGAAGTCTCAAGAAACTGACTGCAGAGTTAATGAGGAAAGAATTTACATGTTTTGGCCTTTAATTCATTGGAAGTTTCTGTCTAAAATAATATGCAACATTCAAATTGGCAGCCATCTGTAAATAAGGATTATTTTTTTTATAATAAAGCAGATCACACTGTTTAGCTAGCCATATAGGCCAGTAATTTTCAGTGTTCCTTTCTGCTTGTTTATTAATTTTTGCTATATTATCTTATTGTTGTGCTTAAACAGAAAAGCTGAAATATGTATGGATTGGCAACCTGAAGATGTACAATGATGCAAATGTGACTGTGCATAGGTTTATCATATGTAGATTAATGTATTATTGAAGGGTTTCATGGCCAGTATCTGATAATTGTTGTGAGTTTTTTGAGCTGTTTGGTCATGTTCTGGAAGTTTTTCTTTGTGATGTATTGCCACACTCTGTGGCTGGCATCTTCAAAGGGCAAGGAGCTCAGGGAATTAGGATATACCCAAGAGCACAGAGAGAACTCCTAGTAGGTGTTCTCCTCTGCGGATCTACCACATTTTTCATCTATAAGACACTCCTGTGTATAAAACACCACCCCCACTTTTCAAACCCAACATTAACAAAATTAACAAATCCTGCCAGAAAGGAAGTGAAACAGCAGGGTGAGGGAGAACCCAAACTGACAGCAGTGAATGAGCTGGGCAGTGTCTCTGTCCTACTGAGATTTTCCTTCTTTTCTGGGAGATCATTCACTGCCATCAGCTTGGGTTCTCCTCCACACACACCCAACCCCACTTTTTCCCTTCCTTTACAGCAGTCCTTGGCTACCTTCTGCCTTCCCAAGACTCCTTACTTCCATATATAAGACAACCCTCAACCTTTAGGCTAATTAGTCTTGGGGAAATATTGCCATGTACAATAGAAAAATATGGTACATTCTAATGTGTAGCAGAAACAGATTTTTACCAGAATTTCAAAAGTACCACAGAAACACAGTCATTATTGCCACTTATATCTCTAGGTCTGAGCCTAATACAAAATCAAATTAAAAAACTACAGCCTATGGTTAGGCCTTACAGAAATTAGTCCTGATGCTTGGGTGTAGAGATGGGCACGACTCAAAAAAAATGGTGTTTCATTTGTCGTTTGGTCGTTTAGGGGTCCGTTTCGGTTCGTTTTCGTTTTCGTGACATTTTTTGCAAAAAAATTCGTTTTCGTTTCGTTGGGTAATGAAACAAAAAAACAAAAACATAAACGAAAAATTGCTGTTTCGTTAGCATTCTTTTTTAGTTCAATGCATCTGCTGCAAAGAAAATGAAAAACATGGCAAATTTGGTCATTTCGTTTTCATTTTTGTTTTGTTTTTTTTAAAAAAATTGTTTCGTCTTTGTTGCGTAACAAAACGAAAAAACGAAAACAAAAACGAAAAATCGCTCGTTTCGTGCCCATCTCTACTTGGGTGTTAAGGTCATCAGGAGAGGCCTTTCTCTCCATCCTGCCTCCCTCAAAATTACACCTTGTGGGAACATATGAAAGGGCCTTTTCGGTTGCTGTGCCCAGACTCTGGAGATCCCTCCCAGAGGAGGCCAGGTATGCCCAATCTCTGCTGTCTTTCCAGAAACAGGCAAAGATCTTTCTTTTCAGGAAGCTTTCCCCAAAAGATGGACTACATACTGTGCTTTTTTATGAATCTATCATACATGGCTACACTGACTTTGTGTTTATAACCACTTATAACTTTATGTCTATAGCTCTACTTGTGTGATTGCATTGTCATTTCATTATGTTATCAATTGTTAGCCTTATAATGTTGCCTTATAATGCTGTAAGATGCCCCTCAATTCCTTGTTTATAAAACTGATTGTGTCTCAGTTGTAATGGACTGTATAGTCTGTCCTTGCTGTAAGCCACCTTAGGCCCTTTTCCAAGGAGAATGACAGGGTAAAAATACTCAAAACAAACAAACAAACTGAGGGACACTTCTGATTTCAAGCCCATTCCAGAACTGGGGTGTAAAAAAGCCCCCATTGAAATAAGAGAACTGCTAAATATGTTATTAGGCATCAGGCTTCAGTGCTCAAGAGATGAATGTTTTACAAGCTGAATCAAAGAAATATAACCAGTGTTGATATTTTATAACTAAAATTATAACCTAAAAAGTGACCATCCAGAACAAGTGAATGTTGCTAATCTGAGAATTCTAAGGCTCCGGTCCCACGTCCCTTTAAACACAGTTTAAATTACCAGATAACCTGTGTCTAAAAATGCCGTCCCCATGGCCACTGGGCTTTTTGAAAAAAAAGAAAAAAGAAAACCCGGTAATGATCCCTTAAGTGAGGTTTCTGTGACTCACCCAAGAGGCAGGGAAATTTTTGCCTCACTTTGAAAATCCAGCTTTTAAGGAGGCAGACGCCGTGAGACCACGCAGATGATCCAGGTTTCTTTTTCTTTCTTTTTTTTCATAGCACCGAATGGCTGTTCCTGGGGCCAATGGGCTATGGTTTTTTTAATTGCTTTTCACCTTTGGAGAACCTGGAACTCTATCCGGTCCTAAAAGTTTTAATTTCCCCCAGCCAAGTGGTCTGTTTTTTTTTCAAATGCTAGCACCACCTGCTGGCCAACGGGGCTGAACTGCACTTTGAAATAAATAAAAAATACCTTTTGACGTGGGAACTCTTGTCCCACATTTAAATCACATGATGGGACAAAGAGGAAAAGCCAGACCTTCAGAAGATCAGGATCAAAACCCAGGTGTGACCACGGCCTAAGAGAAATTAAATAATTGCTTTTGTCCTTGATTTATTTCATGCCATTAAAGGTTTATTGACTTGAAATAATTAAATTTTTAAGCTACTGTATATGTATATTATTTTTAAACTCATCTTTCTTATTTTATAATGAAAGAAAGGGAGACAGAATGTGAGTCAGTGATACACAGGGATTCACTAACTACCCAACCAAATGTTTATTTTAATTGAAGGAGAGTACAGCCATGATATGGTGCAATAGATCAAACCAGCATTCAATTTTTTAAAAATGGGGATAGCCTAGAGAAAAGGCTATACTTTTGAAAGAGGGCTTCAGATCAACATTGCATTTGGGCACATTGTGAGAAGAGAAGACTTACTAGAGAAGAGAAGGCAGGAAGAATTGAAGGCAACAGGAAAAGAGGAAGACAATGCCAGAGACAGACTCAGTAAAGAAAACCGAGCCTGTCTCTTGTATGTCAACACCCTTGACCAGCTGTTTACAAGAATTGAGCAGGGATGCTGATAACATAATTTTTTGGGAGCCACTAATTTATATGTTTATCATACGTTGGAAACAATGATGGCTGATGACAATCTACAAGATGCCTTTCTTTGTGGCAGTGTCAGATATTTGGAACAACCCTGTCCAAAAGATTAGGGACTGTTCTTTCTAGTTACTCTTCCTCTACCAGGAAAGGTGAAATGGCCCTTCCTCTGCCATTTGTAATACCTGATTTCAAATGAGCCCAGCAAATACCTTTCGCTGAAGTATTATTGAAGCTGAGGGGGCACAAAACCTCATCCATTGTCTGGATGTTCGACTTCAGGGACTCACAAGTAAGCTCTTCTCAAGCCTTTGATAATGAACAAATGAATGCAATTGTTGTTGGGGGGTTTACTTCTGAGCACCCTAATATTCTTTACTGCCACATGAGTTCACCTGCTTCCACTAATTCTAAATTTCTGTTGCAGAAATTGTGCTCCCTATAACTGGCAACTAAGCCTGGCTTGTAAGGATATTATTAGAGTGTAAGGCATTTTGCTAGTATCATGGTGGGATAACTTCTTTAGAACATAACTGCTGGTGCAGAAAGTCTTACAAGTGAGTTGTGAGCCAGAGAGTTCAATGCTTATGACATTACTTGAAACAACAACAACAACAACAACAACAACAACTCCAAATATGTGCTATATGGGGTTTTGAAAAGACAGAACCCTCTTCTGCTGAAATATGTCCTTTTATGCCGTGGCACTATTTACACAAATGTGGTTGTGCCCACTGAACCCATGTGTACTGGCTGGACTCAGAATCCTGCTGGCAGAAGGATCTACCAGCAGAACTGCCATGCTCAGTTGTCCAAGATCTATTGGCAGAAGAACCAGAAATGGAGAGGTAGCATGAGAGGGAAGCCAAGTCTTGCCGTATTCAAACTTCCGCCAGCCTAGAGGCACAGCCAGCACTCCTACACAAATTGAAGCCAAGGTGAGGACAGTGCAAGTAACTTTTTAGCATTTCTAGACTAGGATATATTTGGTTTTAATATACTGTCTGCTCTAATCTTGGCTCAGATGGCCTTAGGCTATCTTGGCTTCCCAGTACTGTGTCCTAAATTTGCATTCTTAAATAGTCAAGATGGCTACAGGCCATCAGAGCTGCAGGAGGCCATCAATGCTGCAGGAGGTGTTCTGAGTCCAACCCATTCTGAATGTTTGGATGTTGGAAATTACTTAGGACAGATTCTGTGTCTCATGCAAAAAAATGTTTTCTGGAAGCTTTTTATTTTTTAATAGAGCATAAAGTTTCAGAAGCTCATGCATTTAAGCTGTGAAATTACTCTGGAAGTTGAGTCATGGCAACTGGACTTCTTTTTCTTGAGAGATAGAAACATTTTCCTGCTCATCCAAATGGCTCAATCAGTCTGAATACAGCTAGTGCGAGTCCTCCATAAAATCACCTGGATGACTGTGAATCTTCACAGATATTATGTGGAATTAATGTTTGTTCTTTGTGGCCGGGGAAGGTCTTACAGAGCTTTGGTACCAATTCCACCCATCCTTGTTACTATACATTTGTTGTTTGATAATTAAGGGGGGAAACCCTCCAAAGATCCTATGTGCCATTGATTTTTATTTATTTACACGAAATATTTTTACCTCACCATTCTCCTTTAAAAAGAGTCCAGGTAGCTTACATAATTAAAAGATAGTATTCAAAGCTAAAACCAATGCATATACAAATACTAAAAACGATCAGATAAGTACCACTCTGAGAAATGGTAAACAAAAGCAATACTAAAACACATTCAAAGCAATAAGGGTGGTGGAGTCTCCTTCTCTGGAGGTATTTAAGCAGATACTGGATGGCCATATATCAGGAGTACTGTGATGGGGGTTCCTGCATGGCAGGGGGTTGGACTAGATGGCCCTTGAGGTCTCTTCCAACTCTATGATTCTATGATTCTATAACAACAGTCAATTTAAAAATTCCACTCATGCCCCCAGTCACTGAGGGAATACTTGCCCAAAGAGAAAGGTCCTTGCCTGCTTGTGGAAGGATAATAAAGAGGGGGTCAGTCTAGTCTCCTGTTCATGGCCTTCTTAATGGCATTATAACCCTCACTCAACAGGGCAAACCAGTGTGCTGTGCCCTGTCGACACAACCTCTCACAGGAATAAATATGTAAATTATCAATAAGATAAACTTATATTTATTGGTACCTCCAATTAAATCAGTGTTATAACATTTAAAAAGCACCATGTTATACAGCAAAGATTAATCAGTACAAACATTTGGACAATATAACATGAGCCTTGAACTTGAAAAACAAAAAAATTCAACATAAAAATGGTGCTTGGTGTTGGTAAATCATACTGATGGAGATGGCAAAGGTGCACATTATGAAATTACTATGAATTTTTATTATTGCTCAAGCGTCCAGCACTTCTGTTTAGTGCAATGTTTGAATGTTGAGGCGGGTGACCCAAAAGTTGGTGTTAAATTCTGATCTTTGGATATATCAGTATGGGCCCCCCAATGCTTGTGGGGTCCCTGGGCAACTGCCCACACAGCATGCTGATGTGTTAAAATTGTCCTGCTTCTGTGAGAGATTTCCAAAGCCTGGGATCACCAATGGAGAAGGCCCTTCCTGTGTCCACAAAGCACTTGTGAAGATGATGGGACCAAGAGAAGGACTTCTCTCATGGTCTGAAAATTGGAAAAGACTCATAATGGGATATGCGGCTTTGATATAGCTTGGACCTTTGTTGTTGTTCAGTCATTAAGTTGTGTCTGACTCTTCTTGATCCCATGCATCAGAGCACGCCAGGCCCTCTTGTATTCTACTGCCTCCTGGAGATTGGTCAAAACCATGTGGGTTGCATCAATGACATCATCCAACCATCTCATTCACTGCTGTCCCATTTTCCTTTTGCCTTTAATCTTTTCCAGCATCAGGGACTTTTCTAAGGTGTCCTCTCTCCTCATGAGGTGGCCAAAATAGTGAAGTCTCAGCTTCAAAATCTATCCTTCCAGTGAACATTCAGGGTTGATTTCTTTCAGGATAGATAGGTTTGATCTCCTTGCAGTCCAGGGGACTCTCAAGACTCTCCTCCAGCACAGCTCAATAGTCAATTCTATGGCAACCAGTTTTCATTATGGTCCAGCTCTCACTTCCATACATAACTACTGGAAAAAACAGCTTTGACTATTTGGACTTTTCTCGGCAAAGTGATGTCTCTGCTTTATAAGATGCTGTCTAGGTTTCCCGTCACTTTACTCCCAAGAAGCAGGCATATTTTAATTACATTGCTGCAGTCACCATCTGCAGTGATCATGGAGCCCAAGAAAATGAACTATGTCACTGCTTTGATTTCTTCCCCTTCTCTTTGCCAGGAGGTGATGAGACCAATGGCCATGATCTTAGTTATTTGTTGAGCTTCAGTCCATTTTCCCCGCTGTCCTCTTTCACCCTCTTTAAGAGGTTCTTTAATTCTTCCCCACTTTCTGCTGTCAGAGTAGTATCATCTATGAATCTGAGGTTGTTGATATTTCTTCCAGCAATCTTAATTCCATCTTGTGACTCATCCAGTCCTGCCTTTTGCATGATGTACTCTACATATAAGTTAAATAGGCAAGGTGACAATATACAACCTTGTCATACTCCTTTCCCAATTTTAAACCAGTCAGTTGTTTCATATCTAGTTCTAACTGTTGCTGTTTGTCCCACATACAGATTTGGCTAACAAGGCTTGGACCTTTACCTTGGTCTAAATGTGTGAGCGTTGTAATCAAGTCAATATTCCAGTAAAAGTGCTGGAGGATCTTTGGATCTGGTATAACTTAGTGTTTCCATTTTTGCCCATTTCTTGACTCTTCTGCTGACTTATCTCAAGCCAACATAGTTGCAGATTCTTCTTCTGGTTGTTTTTTGAAATCAAGGCAGCACCAAAATGTACGTAGCTTGCCCAAGTCCACATGCTGTCAAGTTGATTTCAACTCATAGAATCATAGAATCATAGAATCATAGAGTTGGAAGAGACCTCAAGGGCCATCTAGTCCAACCCCCTGCCATACAGGAACCCCATCACAATATTTCCAACAGATGGCCATCCAGCCTTGATTTTCTCGATACAGAGGACTCAAAAGAAGTATAGCTTGGCTAAGACTATACAAATCACTTCCTCTCCTTAGAGGAACGGTGAGGAATCAAACTCCTATCCTCTAAATCTGCAGCAAGGTCCCCAACTCACTGTGCTATCCAGCAAGCTTTATCAACAGTCAGAAGAACTCTCTATTATGATGGAAACATCATTAAAATAACATAAGCAAGGGAAGGAAGGAGGAAGATGTTAATTGATTAGAGTTTTGAATTCAGTAATTTTTTTAAATGACAACAACACAGCCGTTTGGAGCAGATCCAGAATTACATTACAGTTGGTAATTCAGTTGTAGCTTTTCTTCCGTAACATTTGTTTTTCTTCCTTTTCTGAAAGTGATACTGTCAAGTATCAAAGAGTAATTGCACAAATCAAATATCATCCTGTCAAACTACATAATGTGATGGCACCTGTTATAGTTTGATTCCTTTGCTCCTCCATGGCTTCTCAGTGTTCTCAGAATCCCTAATGGAAATTTTCTTGAACAGAGACCCTTAGTTCCATTCCTTACCAATGTCATGTAACCAGTTGGTAGGATTCTGGAATTCTCCATAATTCTGACAAGATGACAGGTAATACATTCTCTTAGAAACCCTCCCTGGTCCTGTTCCACAAAACCTATTAACTAGTAAAGCAAGCCTTATTTTTCTTAAACATGTTAGCCATTTAAAATTCACCAGGTTACTTCAGGGGAAAATTTAAAGAAAACAACTGAGTTAAAAAATTGAGGGAAATGAATCATGGCTGTGAATGAGCAATTTTATTTTTTATGAAAAAAATCCATAAATTTAATAATGTGAATCACCAGATCTTCAGCTACATGAAATGTTATAGAAAAAGGAGTCTAACATGCTTGATTTTGAGTTCAATTAGGCTACATTTTAAAGGAATGTATTTGTCTCTGTTGTGACCCTTTGTTTATGGAACTGTGTTCCTCTTGACTTCTACCAGCTGGCACTGTTACAAGGCTCAAAAGAGGCACCAGAGACCCATCTGCTTAGCATGGTCTGTAGCTGAGTTCATCTGAAGCATTGGTTGTCTTGTATATCAACTTCCCCAACCTGTTGCCTTGTATCCAAATGTTTTTAGACTGCCATTCTCATAATCCTTGAGGACTGACCATATTGGATAGATATTGGAAGCTGAAATCCCTGACACTTAGTAGGAAGAAGGCATGTACGTATAGGTCTGGCTACTTTTAGCTCTTCATTTTGATATTAGCCTTGCTTTTAAAGTTCAATTATATTGCTTTTAAGAATTGTTGTCCTTGACTCTGAGATACTTGATGTCTCTTTTGAACAAAACAAAATGTAATAAGTAGAGATGGGCACAAAATGAATTTTTAAAAAATTTCAATTTTTAATTCATTTTGTTATTCGTTATTCATTTTGTAACATTACAAAATGAATGAATAACGAACCCCACTCAGGAGGAGAAACAAAATGAAATGAAACAGAAATTTCTGTTTTGTTCCGTTTCATTCCGTTTCCCCATAGGAATGCATTTTGGTCTTTCCCAGCACCGATCAGCTAGTGTGAGGGCTGGGGAGGCAAAAAAAGTTTAAAGCTTCTGCTTTCCCGCCTGCTGATCAGTGCTGGGGAGGCAAAACAAAACAAAACAAAAAGACTCCAGCCTTTTCCCCTCCCGATGGGGCGGGGAAAAGGCGGGACTTTTTTCCCTCCTTTGAAATGCATTGGCTCAATGCATTTCAATGGATAAATTTTCCCCATTGGAATGCAGTGGTTCAATGCATTCCAATGAGGAATCGCTGGGCCGTTCTTTTGTTTTTTGTTTGTTTTTTTTGTTTTTGCCTCCCCCAGCTCATGAGACAGCTGATGGGCACTGGGGAGGCAAAAAAACAAATAAAAAAAACTCCTGCCTGTTCCCTGCCTGATCGGGCACTGGAAATGGCGGGACATTTTTTCTTCTTTTTCTCCATTGAAATACATTGGCTCAATGCATTTCAATGGAGTAATTTTCAAAATTGGAATGCATTGGTTCAATGCATTCCAATGAGAAATTGCTGGGGCATTTTTTCCTCTCCAGCCTGCAAGACATCTGATGGACACAGGGGAGGCAAAAAATAAATAAATAAAAAACATCCTGCCTTTTCCCTGCCCAATCGAGCACAGAAAAAGGCAGGACATTTTTCCTTCTTCTTTTTCTTTCAATGGATATTTTTTTCCTCATTGGGATGCATTGGATCAGTGCTTTCCAATGAGGAATCGCTGGGGTGTTTTTGTTTGTTTGTTTGTTTGTTTGTTTGTTTGTTTGTTTTTCCTGCCCCAGCCTATGAGCCAGCTGATGAGCACTGGGGGAGGCAAAAAATCCCACAACACTCGTGTTTTCCCGCCCCATCAGCATGGGAAAAGGTAGGAGGTTTTTTCTTTTTCTTTCTTTCTTTCCTCTTTTTTTGCCTTTCCCACCGCCCATCAGCTGGTACATGGGCTGGGGGAGGCCAAAAACAAGTTTAGCACTCCCCCTCATCCCCACTTGGCACAGGAAAAAGGCGGGAGCCCCAGCAGCCAACTGATTGGCCACACCACACACATAACGAACTGAATCAAAATGAAGTCCAAGATGATTTTTTTAAAAAAAAATCATTTTGTACAAAACGAACCCCCTCTCCCCAAACTAAAAATGAAATGAAATGAAATGGATTTTTTCATTCCTGCCCACCTCTAGTAATAAGGTGTCAAGCAGAGAACAGAAGCAATAAAACCCCAGTTCCTTCCTCCCATCTATACCCACTCTGCACTACACTATCTATTACTAGGTAAGGGTATAAATTGTCATTTCTTTTTTGCTCATACAGGGATAACTGCAATACACTACTTAGTTGCAAGGAACTGAGCAGTATAATGGTACTCTCAGTAGTGTGCCACGCCTGTGCTGCTTATTTAAGCCATTAGAAACGTGCCCCACCACATCATGGGCACCATGAGAAATGTTTGTCATTGAACAAGTTCCAATAAAAGGTGTCTCCATATGCTCTACATGGCTGGTTTGAAAGCTTTCTGGTCCCATAAATCACCCTGTTCAGTTTCCTCCAAATGACAGGACTGAAATGATTAAGACCTTTAATACTGAAATTTTCATCCCTAAGAATTACATATTTCTTTTTCCTGGAAAACTGGGCAATTTCCACAATTGCTAAAGGACTTATTTGGTCAACATCAGTAAGGCTGCTTTTTGTGTAATATTCTGGAGCACTGGATGGGTTGTTTGTGTCATTTTTAACAATCTGCCATATCTTCTGATCTTGAGAAGTATGGGTGTATGTATGTGTAGTTTGCACCAAGTCCACAGACCTTCCCCTGGAGATGAAATCTTTGTCTTACTTCTGGCTGGAAGCAAGGGTTTTAATATTCCTTGTCAAAGTGTCTTGACAGAGGACCCAAACAGGCAAAAGTAACATGTTATTAACTATTACTTTCACCCTATTATTTTCAATATGCAGCATACAGATTCATTACATTACACAAGATCTTTTCACCAATGTAAATTCACCCCACCCCATTCCAGGAGCAGTGAAGAATTAAACTTCTCTTATTCTCCATGCTCAGATCTCATCACACTAACTCCTTTGTTTACATCTTTTGAGGATGAAAATATTGCAGATGTAACTACTTTTTAATATGATCTGGATGCAGTGACCTAATAAGAGTGGCACAACTCTGACATATGTCCAGCTGGGTCCAACTCCAAGAGCATTAATCATTGCAGAATTGTGAGACACCCATTTAAGATGCAAAACAACTGCTTTATCATGCAATCAAAAATTTTCCAAGCTCAGGTTCCTGAGCATGAAGAAATCACATTTGAGGAATCCTTCAAAACTAAACCTGAAATAATTTTTTTCATCTTCCTGTGCCTTTTCACCATGTAACCTCAATAGATAGAACTGTCCACAACATATATCCCTCCTACATCCATGTTAAAATTTCTTATTAAAAAGGACATGGAACAAAATTAAACATCCTTTTCCATTCCAAATTACTGTCCATAAAACTCTAGCAGTCTCAAGTTTAATACTAGATATTGATAGTTTAGGATGTTAAGAACTGAAGCTGAAGAGTTGAGATGGGAGAAATCAATTGAGATCAATCAGGTTAATAATATCCATCAACCTGTATTCAGGATTATATGGATTCAGCTAGTATAAACAGATTGAAGCAATATTGAGGATTGCATGCCTTTAGCTACCTAGATGCCCTAAGCACATTCAATCTCACCTGATTTCAAAAGCTAAGCAGGCCCTGGTTAGTACTTGGATGAGAGACCACCATCTAATACCAGGTGCTGTAGGCGCCTGGAGTAAGGAACTGGCAAACCACGCCAGTATTCCTGCCAAGAAAAACTCCATGGACATGGGGTCATGAAGAGTTGGTCATTGCTGTAATGACACAACACAGAGGAAAAATACAGGTAGATGCAATCAATATTAAGTAATAGGCAGATTCAAGCATTATCTCAATAATGGCTTATTTTAAATTAAAAATAAATAAGAGTTAGATAGCATCAATATTACCTAATGTTGCAATGGAATAATTAGCAGATAATTAGCAGATACATTCAAATGTTATATACTGTAACATAATTTCTCTGCAATAATGTGCTTGCAGGGCCAATAGCAATTCTCTTTTCTTCAAAATTTGCAAAAGGGAATCTAATTTTCTAAACTTTAGATAGCTAAGCACATAAGACAGAGCATTATGAACATGGTTAATGGGTTGTTGTTTTCAATCCCCTTCTCTAGGTATAATGATCATCTAAGTAACTAACAGCACTCTGGTCCTGATTCAGGGAAGGATAAGTATGGATGTGCAATCAGAATTGGAAATATTTGGCATATTTGGAGGAGCCTGTGGAGGGAAGTGTGTCCTGTGATCAGTGAGGAAATGAGAGTGGGAAACACATGTTGACCAAGGAATGGGCGAGTATCATAGGAGGTGGGAGAGAGGAGCACACAGTACTGATGGAACACCTCTGAGGGCACCACACCAAATTGGGTCCAACCTCCAAAATGCAGTTCGTGCCCATTTCTAGACAGGATATGTTGGAGGTCTCTCATTTGCAGGATTATTTCAGAGGCAAGTGAATATCAAGTAACATTTTCCTGATACAGTATATAGGAATGTAATTCTGAACCACTGTCCTTAAATAAATGAGTTTAAAAAGAGAGAGAAATTAACTGAAGAAAGATGTCAAGAGAACCGAAAGCATATTAAAAAGAAAATGAGACAAAAGTAAATCTCAGACATCTAAAAACTATATTTGGATAACATGGTTAAAATGTTTTTGTTTGTTTGTTTGTTTGTTTGTTTGTTTTTTGTTTTTGAATACTGACATTGTATCTATTGACCTTTGAGGACTTTATTATGCAAGTCTCTTTACTTAGATTTTTCAAGCTCTTTAAGGATGGCACTTCTCTTATTCTTCCTGTTAAATTACAAAATTGGAGAAGCAGTTGTTTGGTTTAGATGCTAAATGTTGTTATTTTTGCAACTCTTTTTTAATCAAATGAATATGAAAACAACAACAATTCAGGTGTTTTGAGGCAAAAGTAAACACACCAAAGTGTTAGCTCAAGATTGCAGCTTGTGTGGGGGGGCGTGGGGGGGAGTGGGCGTGGGCGTGGGCATGCGTGTGCGCACCTGTGCACATGCAGATACTAAATTAAGCAATGTTTATTTTAAAATGTTTCAATTTCAAACAGAAATACACTCCCTTTTTACAACATCATATGCACAAAGACAACATTTGCCAAAGTTAACCCAGGGAAGCATAAATCTGAAAATAATAAATGTGATGTGTGTATGTATGTGATCATGACACAGAACAATTATCTCAATTGCGGGGGGCATGGTAGGCCTTTGTCTTCAAAGAAAGAACTATTGTATACTTGGAGGGAGCGGGTGAACAGCCAATATGATGCCCCTGCTGATCCAAGCATCTACTACTTGAGCATGTTGACTCTGTCCTGCGGTAGACCTGGTTCTGCCTCTCTGCAAGAGAAAAGGAAAGGAAAGTGACTTTATTGACAGGAGCAGAGTACTGGGCACTTGCTACTGTATTCTACAGCAACTCATCCACCCAGAAAATATATGTGCCAGCACATGTCCTTATCTATCTTTTTGGAAACTACTGAGTGTAATTCCACTTACCTTCAGGAAGATGCATGTCTTTGCCTAGAGAAGAAGAAAGATGAGCTCCATCAGATTTACTAGACTGTTCTTTACCTGCTTTGACCTGTGAAAATCCTCCGTCCACTGTATATTACTGTTCTTGAGGTATTGATATCACTTCCTTCCCTTTATCTTGTCTCTCTCAGGGGCAGACATTTTGCTTTGTTCTCTGGAAATGAAAGGATCTGCTATGGCTACTGACATCTCCAACTGAGTTACCTAGATCTAAGACTGCTATTTTTCCAATTTCAATGATATATCTCTAATAAAAACTAGCTTTCTTGTTTTCTTATTGAAGAATGTGGACATGATTCCTTTGTACAGACACTCCCCTCTTATGGCTGTTCAAGGAGAAGGTCAGTGCAATTTCAGCTACCATTTTATATTATAAACTACAACTCTATAGTTCATTACTCATAATTTTTTTTGTAATCTGTCACCAGCATTCATTCTAAATGACAGTTTTCATATCTAAATCAATATCAATCAATATTCTGTGCATGATTCTTATAGCAAGCTATATCAACTAGTTTACCAAATTAATTACAAATGTGCATTACATGTAATATTCTCCCATTATTACATTTTTAAAAATCCTATAAAAAGCTATTGCATTTGTCTGGTTTAACTGCCCCCTCCCAGCTGTATTTATTATTAACAATGTAATTAGTATACAGTAACCCCCCATCTATCACGGGGGTTAGGGATCCGACCCAACCTGCAATCATTGAAAATCTGCAATATGCAGATGCAGGTCGGATCGGGCCTGGGGGGGGTAGTCTGCAATATTTAAAATGTTTTAAGCAATGGAGCCAAGTGTTGGCTCCACTGCTTAAAAACATTTTAAACATTGCATGCCTCTTCTCCCTACCCCCCCCCCGGGATGCTGGGGAGCGGTGTGTGATGTTTAAAATGTCTTTAAGCAACAGAGCCAAGCATTTGGCTCTGTTGCTTAAAGACATTTTAAACATTACTCACTGCTTCTCCCACCCCTGCACTCACTGCTTCTCCCACCCCTGCACCCGGCGTACGACCTGGGGTGTCGGGGAGTGGCGCGCAATGTCTCCTTGACGGCAAGCCTCAGACTCCAGCTGATTGGCACTGGGATGGGGGATAAAAAACTTTATTCTTCACCCCAGTGACAATCAGCTGGAGCCCAGGCTTGGGGAAGGGGGGAAAGGATTTAAAGCCTGGGCTTTTAAAACCATTCCCCCCTTCCCCAAGTCCTGGGCTCCAGCTGATTGGCTCCGGGGTGGGGGAGAAAAACCTTTTGTTTCCCCACCCCAGCACCAATCAGCGGGAACCCGGGGGTTGGGGAAGGGGGGAAAGGTTTTAAAAGCCCAGGCTTTTAAAACCACTTTTCCTCTTCACTCAAGCCCTTTTGGGGTAACACTGTATTGCGGTCCCTCAGTATATGAACTGTGAAAGGATGGAGGACCACTGTCTCATTATTTGTTTATGTGTTTGTTTATTTTATTTATAGGCCTCCTTTCTCTCAATAAGGGGACCTGAGGTCCTTGAGAGATTTTCAGTGCATTGCAGAAATTCCAGAGATTTCTGTGTATTCTGGACAATTTCAGTGTACTGCAGAACAAAAATGAAAAACAAAAAACAAACCAATATATCTTTTGGGGGAAGGTGCAATGAAAAACCTGTGAGGGAGAAAAGGGCTAGAATCTGTAAATATGAAAATCTCTGTCTCACGTTCTCCCTAAATGTGCCACCAAGTCAATTCTGACTTTCACATTTTCTTCCTGTCACTAATAAGTGCTGCTTAAATACAGCACTCTCTTGGTCATTTACAATTTAATTATGCAGTCTACATATTGCCCATCACCACAAACATAATCTGGGTACCTAATTCACCAAATTCTGAAGGATGGTAGGTGACTAGGTGAGTCGACCGTGATCCAGCTACCTGGGATTGAACCCAGATTGTGAGCAGAGTATTGGCTTCATTACTGCAGTTTAACCATTGTGCCATTACACTGATTAGAGATGAGCAAGAAACAGAAACAGTATTTTGATTCATTTCATTTCATTACTCATTCCATCTCATTTTGTTTTGTTAATAAAAAACTTTTAATAGAAGTTCTGTAACAAAACAAAATGAGAAACAAAATTATACAGAAGCTGCCGCCACCCGGGTGGGTGGTTTTTTTTTATATCAGTCAGGCTGTCCCCAAGGCCTCTGTTTGAATTTCCCACTGTCTGCTCCATTCTGCTTTGTTGCCCCCACCTACCAGCTGTTTGATTTTTTTTTTGACTGGTTGGGCTGTGGGGATGGGGGACATCCCCTCTTCCAACAGCCCTACCAGTCCAAAGAAACCATCTGAAAGGCAGGGGTCACAAAACATAATAGAGCAAGCAGCAGGAAATTCAAACAGAGTGCTCCATTTGAATTTTCCCCAGCTGCTCCATTCTCTCTTGGGTCCTCTGCCTCCCAGATGGATTTTTTGGACTGGTCGGGCTGAGAGGCGGGGGTCGCAAGAGAGAATGGAGGAAGCAGTGCTCTTTTCTCTCTTGTCTTGTAAAAATCAGCTGGCTGGCGGTGGCAAGAGGGCCGGGAAACAGCAGCCAGATCTTGCTGCAGCCCCTTGCCTGAAACGAGATCTGGTGGTGGCTCCCAAGTTCGATTTCCTCTGAACCAAAAACATCATTTTGTAACATTACAAAACATTACAAAACAATGAAACACCATATCATTTTTCATTTTGTGCCCATCTGTAATACTAATACATCATACTTTGTATCAGGTTATAAAACAGTATTTTAATTTTGAACACATTTTTTTTCATGCTGTGGTACCTTTCCTAATGTAATTTTCAATTACATGTAAGCGAGCAATCTTCAGCATCATAATCTATTTATTTTTCAGTGGCCAAAATATTACTGTGCAGCTACACTGCTGGAAGTATCCAGATTGTGTGTGTGGTGACAGGCAATGCACATGCACATGATTTTCAGGTACACAACAACCCACCAGAATGGTGAACACCTAGGAATCAAAGTGAAGATTCATTAATTACAAATGACAAAACAAGGCAACTTGTGTCACTACATTCTGCAGGCATAATTGAGCAGTAGAATTTTGGCCTATGTGGGTTTTCCCCTCATTGGCTCAAGTGTGTTGAGCACCAGGACAAGGAACATATGTAACTGATACATCCAATAAAGCTGATTCAGAAGAAGAAAGTGCAGTCTCAGGATATAATAAAACAAATCCATTATTTCAATTTAAATTGCCCAGTGCATTTTGGACTGAATTTATGGCCTTCTTCGGGATCTATACAAAATATATCTGAAAGGAGACTATGAAGTGACCACCAAAAGAAGATGGCAAAAAGTAGTAAATGTACTAGTTAACTGATATGATATTATATTCTGATATGTATGATCTTTGACTTGATAGATTTAATTTAATCATTTGTGGGTTTTTTTCTGTATTTGTTCTTTCTCCCTTCCTTTCCCCCTTAAAATTAATAAATCTTTTAAATAAAAGAATAAATAAATAAAACAAAAAGAGTGGGGTGGTGGTGGGGGAGACAACACATTGCCATCACTGCACTGTATATTGCAATAAATGTCCCATCTAAAATTGTATATATTTTGGAAAGTAATATTCTGGTATATTATTACATTTAATTGGCAAATGTAGTCATTATATTACATATTTTTGATTTTGATCTGTATTAGATCCACACACACCCCTTATTTATTCAATTTACCAATCTTAGAATGATGTAGGGTTGAGTCAACCTTGAGCCAGCTACCTGAGCCCAGGATCAAGTTCAGGTTGTGAGCTGAGACTGCAGCATTGTAATTTAACAATTGCACCATGATTGGGATGAGCTTTGCTCTGAGCCTTTTGGGAACTATTCCTACATGATCTCTGTCTATGCGGATATGTGTGAATTTATGAATATTGGCAGAGGAAGGCATTGCCAAAAATGGGGGGGGGAGAGAGGCAAGCAGGGCTGGATCATTGATTGAAAAAACTGTGCAACTACACCAGGGTCAACATTTTATGATGGTGTGAAGCGTTAGCAGGACAGAGGGTTTTTGGCTTGAGCAATTACAGTTCCACAGTCAACAAGGATAAAATTATGTTCTTACGGTGGAGGGCTCCACTCTGGTGCTGACTTGATATGGGGCTTCCTGCCATTTGGAACAGCCCATCAAGCTAAGGTCTCCCTTGCTGGCATACGGCACAGGAAGCAAACAGGGAGTTTTGTTCAGTACTATTGAAGCAGAAATGGGCACTGCTTAGTTCTTGCCCCACATGTGACCCTGAGGCCAATTTTGTACCCTCAAACTCTTCCCAGGCTTCCCAAGACATCCCCTGGTTTGGCTAGGACAAGGGGGGAGGGAGGGGGGAGGGGGGAAGAGAGAGAGAGAGAGAGAGAGAGAGAGAGAGAGAGAGAGAGAGAGAGAGAGAGAGAGAGAGAGAGAGAGAGCAGTGAGCAGGTTAAGAAGCCTCCAGAAGCAATGATGTACTTTCTAGATAAATTACAGTCCCTTTGCAACTTGTAATGGTTTAACACAGAGAGAGATATACAGAGTGTAACCTTTTAGTGAACCTGAAGAAGATTAGGAATATATGTGGCCCAGATGTTCATGTTCTATTTGTTTCGGGTTCTTTAGAGTAGAGGATGTCTTTGCCATTCCTGTGTTTCCCCACCTACTGGCACCTTCCATTTAATGCAGAAAGCACCAGTACTTTCAGCTCATTTTAGACCATGTTTTCCTGCCTTAGCAACTGCTGGATAGCTCCCTGGTTTAGGTATCTGGCAGTTGAGGCAGAGGTTGGGAGTTCAGTTCCCCACTGTGTCTCCTTAACAAGGGGCTGCACTCAATGATTCATAGGATCCTCCCCACGTGATCCAGTTCCGTAGTTTTAAGATGGTGATGGTGGTGCTTGCTGCTGCTGCTGCTGCTGTTATTTTAATATCTGTCACTTGCCCTTTACAGGGTTGAGAAGGCTAATTGGGGGAAAACTATTAAAAAAAACAGAAGTACAGTGGACCCTCATATAACAAACAGTTTGTATAACATAAAATCTGTACAACATAAAAAATTCTGGACATAGGGGAAATTTGCTTAACAGAATCGCCTATGGGGCAAATCCGTACAACATAAAAATGGTCGCGATTAGGGATTATTCCGTTTTCAATACATTCCTATGGGAAATTTGTATAAAGGAAAATTTGCTTAGCAGAATTTCATTTGGAATGAATTAATTCCTTTGTATGAGGTACCACTGTATAAATGAATTATTTACTGGGTACTTAACAAAGTTTTAGCAAATTGTAACATGCTGAAAAACACCGAAACATTTTAATGCTAGCTAGTGGGTCTGCCTGCTCTGAATGCAGTTGGGAATGACTGACTGAATTGATGATCAGTTAATACAATCCAGATTAGCTTCTCAAGGAAACGATTCACCAGAATCTCTTCTGGAAAAAGCACTAAAGCAGTTAATATTCATAGAGGAAATGGAAATATTGTGAAACAATACACAAAATATTAATGAACAATTGTAATAATGGATGTGCTATATTTTAAACAATGAAACATACCAGAAGGGGAAGCTTGCTACAGGAACATAACATAAATTCAGATAATGTGCCTATAAAACAGATTGGAATACAGGAACATTTTCATTGTTGAGATTACTCGTGCACTGATGATAAATAAATAAGTGCAATCTTACATAAATTGCACAAAATCATTTACATTTTTACCCACATAATTAATTACAGGTGCAAACTTTAGAGCTGAGCTGTCTAATTACCTGAATCTCCATGTAAACTAGATAATTGGATAATTAGACTCCTCTTTCCTACCATTTATAGCCATAATTATTATCAATTGTTATTTTCTGTTTATTAAACATCTGAGCAGTACTACATATTGAACCTGTGTCTTAAGAAAGTAAGAAATTACAACCACATGTCAAATATATACATTTTGCAAGCATGCCTGTGGATTAATATGAAATTGCATATCAGTTCATAATCTAACAATCGTATTCAGTGGTGGATAATAGACAAAAGTCATTTTCAGAAACACAAGGTGGGGCATCATATTTTATCTGTGTGCTTTACTATTTGCAACCATATTCCTCTTTGAAGCTGCTACCAAGAATGGTTGGTATATCTGCAAAATAAATTAAATGGAATCACTGCAGCTATAGATATGAAACAGAAGACAGAGTGGAGGCTGCTGGCTCAAAAGTCAGTGGAATCATGAATCCAATCTGGGATGTAGTCTAATCTTTACAGGAGCTGTCCATGATGCTGAATTAAATTGCCAAAATACATTCAACACCCTGGAGAACTCCTTTGAAATCTAATCTAAAATGCAGGAGGGATTCACCACTTTTCACCAAACAGATCATTAACATGGGTGAATGAGAAAAGATTAATGAAAACCCAGTGCCACATCTTATGTACATAAGAAGAGTTGACACAAGCAGAAGTCCACAATTGGATGCACATACAAACCCAGGTACATGGCACGACTTTTGTCTCTTTCATATTCTGCTGGCAAGATTCTAGATGTACTTAAGAAGTAAGACTGTAGGAAAACCCTGTCCCCCTGATTCATTCAGGGAAATGTGTTGTTGCAAAATGTGTTGTTGCAAAATGTGCCACCAGTGTTTGTTGGTCCACAATATTAAATGGCAACTCCAGTGGCTCTGAGTTGCAGGAGGCCAATCCACTATATATTCTCGTGCCATAGAACCTCACCATATCACAGAGTCTTTCCCTCTTTCTGAAGTAAGAAGGCAGGAAATCTTTGCAGTGTTGATGTTGCAGGTAGTAGTTGCAAGGGTGCATCATCACAGATAACCATCAGGACAGATGCTGCCTCTCTCCTCTAGAGACAGAGATTTACACACTAACTCAGTTACTAGCTTATGTGCAAAATCATCATTTTCTTAAACAGAAATAATACAGTGCAAAATCACTGGGGAGAATCCAAAACTTGGGGACAATATGAATCCTTTGCATTGTTTTATGCTTTAGAATGTTGGAAAAGAATGAATTTCTTCATTAGACGTAATTCTTACAACATCTTGAAGACGGACAATTTTTGTGACATGACATTTCATCCCCTTCTTAGAATGGCTGCTCCGACCGGCCCCGTGCCGAGCAGGGGCACCTTTGCCGGCCGGTTGAGGGAGGCGGCTATTGGCTCCGCTATTAGCGTAGCTCACGGTAGGGGAGCGCGCCCTATATAAGTCCTTGGCGCGCTCCCCTCAGCCTGCCTCCGCAATCGCCGGTTTCTTCTGGGAGTGAACTGCACGCTTGATGGGAGCGCTGACTGACGTGTCTGGTGCTCCCCTTTTCTGCTGCGAGCAGCCGCTTGCCTGTTCCTCCCGACAATCAGCTGATTGTCGGGAGAAGCGGTTTCCCGGACCTCCCGATCCCAGCAGGTTTAGTCGCCCGGGGAAGGGTTCGGGAGGTTGGTTTAGTTGATGTGCAGGCTGGGAAGCCTGCACTGGTCCGGAGCGCCGCAGAAGCGGCAAGCCAGAGCTCTACCGGCTCTTTATAGCCCAGCTGCTCGTCGGCTCCCGACAAGCGGCTGGGCTTGAAGATAAGCGCTCCCCGCCTGGTTGAGCACTGCAGGAGCGGCGCGTGGGAGCTATTCGAGCTCCTTTTTAGCTCAGCTGTTTGTCGGGTTCCGACAAGCAGCTGAGCTTGGGGATAAGCGTTTTTCTTCGTCTTATTATACGGGAAGAATTGAGGACGTGGGGGCGGGCTGCTTGAAGCTTCATCCTTGCTGAGCGGGGAGCTGGAGTTATTGGAGCTCCTATCATCTCTGTTTACAGGGCTGTTTTTAAGGGGGGAGGTGTTGGATTACGGCGTGCCCCCCCTTTTTTAACCTTGCGGCGCCCCTGGCAGGTCTGGTTTGCCAGGGCTGGGTAGGGAATTTGTGGGGCCGGCTTTGTAGGCTGTGTGCAGCCTGCGTAATTGGAGCGCCTGCTGAGCTGGTGAGCCCTGGCCCCCTGGTTCGCTAGTGTTGCTAGCCCGGTGGGGCTGCCTCTGACACGATTGAGGAGCGTACCCCTGTGGGGTAGCTTGTCGAGCCCGCCCTGGGCACTGTCTTTTGGGGTTCCTCTGGCCACTCAATTTATGTTCGAATCACCTTGGTCGGGTAAGGGTGGATTGGGGCAGTCCCCCTTTTTTTTTTTTTGGTTTGCTTGCCTTGTGTGCTGGCTTTTGGGGTACCCTCTTTTGTCCTGGATTCCTTGGTTACTATCTTTGCTGTGTGTTAGGGTTCTTTATCCAGTTATCCTGGGCTTTCGGCTTTTAGCGTTGTACAGGGGATATTACTCCCTCACATGGGGGGGGTGGCTCAGGGCGGCCATTTTGTGTTGTACTCGGTGGCCATTTTGGCCATGCCTCATGGCTCACCCCTTAGGTGTTCATCTACTTCCATCTGCCCGGCTGGACATTCTGAGTGGCCCCTAACCCCTCTGTCCGTTTGTGGACTTCTTAGTAGATTATTGGGTGTTGGTATTGTTCATCTGATGTTAATTGGTGGTTATTTTTCTACTTTGGGGGCGGCCTGCCTTCCCGCCCGTTCGGCCATTTTGTGCACATCATCTTTCAGTGTGCTTGGGGGGTGGGCATAATCTGCATCCATCCTCTTTCTTCATTGTTGTTAGACCCGTGCCATGATTGGTTTCGGCAGTCAAATACTGGGGCCATCCTTTAGATACTCTTAGAATCCGTTTTGGATCCGTGCCACACCCACTCAGATGCGTTACTTGTACCCTGTTTTGCCCTTATGTTTTCCCATGCCATCTAGACCCACTGGATGTGTTTGGGAGGGTAGGAGACTGGATGTCTGTTCCCTGATGCCGCTTCCCTGCATCTGGCTCTTGAAGTACCCTGGTTGATCCATCATGTTTGTAACCTGTGATGGACTGTTCCTACAGGAATCTGTCCAATCCCCCTTTTGGAGGCATTCAGGCCAGAGGCAACCACCAGTTCCCATGCCAGGGAGTTTCATAGACTTCAATGCGCTGGGCAAAATAAATAATTAAATACATAAATAACTATTTTCCTTTGTCAGTTCTTACTCTCCCAGCACTCCATTTGAGTGTAGCCCCCCCTCTAGTTCTGATATTTTGGCAGGGATAGACGAGCTCCACTTTAGCCACTTTATTCATCCCCTGCATTATTTTTGTACGTCTCATTCATAGCCCCTCTCAAGTCCCCTTTCCGGACTAAAGGGGCCCAAATGTCTTGGCCTTTCTTCATGGGGGAGGTGCCCCAGCTCAGTGATCATTTGGGTTGCTATCTTCTGCACCTTTTTCAGTTACACTGGGTTTCTATTGAGATGCGGTGACCAGAATCGTCCGCAATAATCCAGGTGGGGGGCCTTGTTATTGTTTTGTATATGGCATTTTAGTGTTGGCTGTCTTATTTTCAATTCCTTTTGATAATCCATAGCAACGACCTGGCTTTCTGTACTGCGGCCACACATTGGGGAGACACCTTCATGGCGCTGTCCACCAACACACCAGGACCTCTTTCCTGGTCTGTCACGGATAGGTCAGAGCCCATGAGTGGATAGATGAAGTTTGAATGTTTTGGCCCCTATATGCATTGCTTTACGTTTGGTTTCATTAATACACGTTTGCCATTTCTCAGCATTTCTACAGTTTGGGGAGATCCTCCTGGAGCTCTTCACAATCTTCTTTGGTTTTGCCTTCACAGAACCGTTGAGTGATCTGCAGTCTTTGGTGAAGGACTGTGTTGGAAGCCTTTTGACAAACCGGATGGACTATACTCATCGGTTCATCCAAATCCACGTGCCTGTGGACCTTTTCAAAACTCCCTAATAACCTTGCGCGGATGTCTCTGGGTCCGGTGACTTGTCAATCTGCAATTTACCGATTAGTCATATAACCTCCTCCCTTTCAACCTGTATTTGATCTAATTCTGTAGTCTAGAGCAGTGTTTTTCAACCTTTTTTGGGCAAAGGCACACTTGTTTCATGAAAAAAATCACGAGGCACACCACCATTAGAAAATGTTAAAAAATTTAACTCTGTGCCTATATTGACTATATATAAAGTAATTTTTCAATTTTTCCCACGGCACACCAGGCAACATCTTGCGGCACACTAGTGTGCCGCGGAACAGTGGTTGAAAAACACTGGTCTAGAGGCAGCTGAACCTGCACCAGGTTCCCCAGTCATGAAGTCGGGCGCCACGAATCGCGTAGACCATTACACGCCACGATTTGTGTTGGCCGTTACATACCAGGACCACCCTTCTCATCCTCCGTGAATCCGTTTGTGGCTTGTGTCACGCACAGGCCACTGACAGGATCTGCCAGTATTGTTTCTGCAGGTACGCCATCTGACTACTGAAGTAGCCGC
This sequence comes from Phrynocephalus forsythii, assembly GCA_029282475.1. Taxonomy (NCBI): domain Eukaryota; kingdom Metazoa; phylum Chordata; class Lepidosauria; order Squamata; family Agamidae; genus Phrynocephalus; species Phrynocephalus forsythii. The sequence goes on along the minus strand of JAPFRF010000003.1, from coordinate 30,114,518 downwards.
GCCATCGCATGCTCCGCCCAGCCCTTCCGGTTGCTGTGTCTTCCAACGTAGTCACGTTCCCGCTTGGCGCTGAATACTCATTGCTTCCGGCACTTGTTTCAGCCTAGGCTGTGTCTTCGTGTGGTAAGTCGGCTCCAGCAGTTCAGCACTCACTCGTCATGGAGTTGCGGCGCCCGGGCGTCCAATTTTGCGCAGACTGTGCTATAGTTTTGGGGACTTCGTAGTCCTCATCAGAGGCGCCGCATTATACGTTGGTGAGCTGCCAGCCCAATCCAGAACACCGACGCCTTGCTTATGCATTACGTTGGTCAGGTATGGTCAGCGAGCAGGATATCGTCTTTCTGCATTTGTAGATTGCAGATCGACCAGCGAGGTCAGGCGGGCACGACACACCTTTGTAGGTGTTCTGTGCGCCGAAATTGGCCCGAGCCTAGCGTCATATTGGTCTGCCCTGCTCGCTTCTATTTATCGGGGTACCTATTTCTGTGCAAAGAGGGGTCGCCATTGATAGGTTGCCAATATTGGATAATTTCACTGAGGGCACGGCAGGTTGCTGGCAGGTCGGGCCGGCATTTCGGGCGTTATTCGCTCTTGATAGTCGCTGCTTACACAGCAGCTGCTTTTGGTACCGATTGGGTTGGCAAGCACCGAATTGGGCGCTGGAGATATGGTGCTTTAAACCTTCTGTACGTTTACTAACGGACCGGTAATGTCGGGCCAGTTGTTCTTTTCTTTTTCGTTACAGCTTTTACCCCCCGGGAGCTGGGTTCGAGTGTTGCTTTGCGGCCTCAGTTTCGTTTACTGGGCCTTGGAGTTGCTGCCCTGCCCGGACGTGGCCGCGCTTTCGGCCTTGGATGTGGCCGCGCTTTCGGCCTTGGAAGTGGCCGCGCTTTCGGCCTTGGAGGTGGACGTGCTTTCGACCTTGGCGGTGGCTGCGTTCTCGGCCTGGGACGTGGCCGCGCTTTGGGCTTGAGACGTGGCCGTGCTTTCGGCCGGTGATGTGGCCGCGCTTTCGGCCTTGGCCAATGGGCCAGTTTCCTGAGGAAAGCTAAGAGGGTGATGCCTTGACACGCCTTTCTCACTGTGGCTTTCAGTGACTCCTGCCACCTTGCCAAGCATCGTGGTTACCCATTGTGGGAGGAATTGACTTGACTCGTAAGTCGGGCGAGCCCCTCATTCTTAAGATCCTAGTGGAGCTGAGAGCGTTATATTGGACACGTACGTTGGTGGCTCGCATGGTGGGCAAGTCCGTTATTCTCTAGATCCTCGTGGATCTGAGAGCATTTCAACGTTCTCGCACAGTGGTCCGTGTTGTTTCGTCTGCGATCATTCCCCAGTTGAACGGGGGTTCGTGCTACCATGGGTAGCGTGATTTACTATTACACACCATGCAGATTCCTCTAACGGGTTCAAGGTCCTCGGCAGTCCTCAGTAATAATAACCCCAACGTGATCAAGTGGACTGCCAGAATATTGGGAATGGGGGATGCCCAATAACTCTCCGGTATTCCCATTGCACACATAACTGGATGCAATAAATTACTTTAGCGAGTGGACCTGATGAACCTTTTGTACTTCCTAGAAATTGGGAATAGGGGGATGCCCAAAACACTCCGGCTTCCTCATTGTACGCTTGATTGGCTGCAATGTATTGCTTTAAGAGTGGACCTGATGAACCTTATGGACCGCCTAGAACCTGGGAATAGGGGGATGCCCGTAACACTCCGGCATCCTCTCTGTACGCATGACTGGCTGCAATAAATTATTTCAGAGAGGGGACCCGATTAACCTTACCAACTGCGTTAGTTGCCCGCATTGTGCAGGCCGGGCGAGAGCTTTTCTTTGGCACTCCAACATCTCTGCTGGGGAAACCACTGTAATTTGTCCGGCTGGTGCTAATTTATCAGACAAGGGCCTGGATCCTTATTTGTAACCTTGAGGAGGGCCTGAGGGCCGAATTGTTCGGCTGTGGGGTAAAGAGCCGCAGTGCGCCTCTTTGGTGGCGGGTAGCGCATAAAAGGTTAACCATTTAGGTCCCGAATCTAACTACATCTTCACGTCTTCGGCAGCCTTCCATTAATAACCCAATAGGATTTAGTTAGAGAGCAAAGAATAATAATAACCCAAAACCCTAGGAGGGCTGCCAACCTTTAATCAAGCGTTGATGCCAAAAGATCTCGTTGGCATCCTCACTGCGGCAGTTCAACGGGCCGCAGGAAATTGGTGGAGTAGCGGGACCTAATCAATTTGTTGTTACCATCTTATTATGCGCTACGGCTCAGGCCCTCCTAAAGTTATTGTTCATTGATAAGTAATTGAAAATTCGTTACTGTAGTTAATAAAGTTGTGGCCCTTATTCAACCCAAGCGGAATGTGTGTCGCCTCTTTCTTTCAACCTGGCTCGGCAATGGCTGCTCCGACCGGCCCCGTGCCGAGCAGGGGCACCTTTGCCGGCCGGTTGAGGGAGGCGGCTATTGGCTCCGCTATTAGCGTAGCTCACGGTAGGGGAGCGCGCCCTATATAAGTCCTTGGTGCGCTCCCCTCAGCCTGCCTCCGCAATCGCCGGTTTCCCCGCCCTCCCGCCACTGTTTATTATGTGCTGGTGATGCTTTGCTGGTCGCTTCGGGGCCGGATGGGAATTTTTGACCACTTCTCTGATTGGCCTTGAGCGGTGGTGTTTTTTCGCCCATCCCACCATTCACATATTGGCGGTGAGTGTTGTAGGTAATCACCCCGGTCACGACTGGCGGGTAGCGCATAAAAGGTTAACCATTTAGGTCCCGAATCTAACTACATCTTCACGTCTTCGGCAGCCTTCCATTAATAACCCAATAGGATTTAGTTAAAGAGCAAAGAATAATAATAACCCAAAACCCTAGGAGGGCTGCCAACCTTTAATCAAGCGTTGATGCCAAAAGATCTCGTTGGCATCCTCACTGCGGCAGTTCAACGGGCCGCAGGAAATTGGTGGAGTAGCGGGACCTAATCAATTTGTTGTTACCATCTTATTATGCGCTACGGCTCAGGCCCTCCTAAAGTTATTGTTCATTGATAAGTAATTGAAAATTCGTTACTGTAGTTAATAAAGTTGTGGCCCTTATTCAACCCAAGCGGAATGTGTGTCGCCTCTTTCTTTCAACCTGGCTCGGCAAACTAATTTTTAAGGTTGATCATTGAACTCTGTCCAACCAGAATTTTGATAAGCTATTATCTGGGCCGCTTCTCAGAAAGCCTCCTCATCCATTCTGATGCAAATTTGACTCTCCACCCCATACCTGTAAGGTTATCTTTTTACACATGGTTACCCAATAATAACTTCCACTGAATTCAGAGGGATTCCCTTCTGAGTAACATCAGGCCAAAACAAAAGTAAAATAAAAAATAAAGAGGACACAAACTTGGTACTTGAAAGACTATCTGATATGTTTTAGTGTGAGTTTTCATGAACAAGTCCACTTCCAAAGAGATTATGTGTACTACTTAGTTCATTGTCCAGTTGCAATGCAAACATTGGATTTCAATGATAAACCCTGAACATACTCATTAGTTCAACCCAATTCATAGTATTTTGACACTCAAATATCACTGAGTAGTATCTTGAGATGTGTGTTGTCTATGCGTAAATTCATTCTGAATAATTTTCAGTTTAAGCATCCTTCATATTTCAAGAATCAATGTTGCAGTAGGACATATAAGGACCTTTTATTTTTGAGGAGTGCGAACTGTGTTTGTTCTGTTTTTATTTTTTAATTCATTATCTAGCTTTCGATTCCTTTACAGGTAACTTGGTATTCTATTCCTTACCAATAAAACACTTCTTCCACAGGTTTATAAGCTTTTACCAATAAGCTTCATTGCATTTTCCCCTTGTTTCTGTGTTGTTATTGGTTGTGGTGGTGGTTTCCTTGCTTCTTCGTGTGTTTTCTTGTAATATGCCATCTATGACTTTATTGTCTGTTTCCAGACATTTTTGGAGGGCAAAAATAATCAAACGTCCTCTGGATTCTGCTATGTGAAATCCTTAGCTCAAAATCTTAATTCATGAATGTTATTGGTGGCCATTATACCATGGCCAGAATTCTTTGGGCAAATTACAACCTAAGGAGGAGGATGTTGTGTGAGTAATTAAAGAGATCCTGCTGTGAATCTGTACAGTCAGTCTCATTGTGTGTGAGTCATGGAGTTCCAGGACTGAATCAGGAAGTCTTCATTTTCTGGCAATCTGCTTCTCCTAGTCTTGTCAAACAGGCAGAGATTCCTGTTAATTAAAGAGCTACAGCTTCCATCCAGAGAATCTCATTCACTGCACATGACAGAACTAAAGCAGCAGCTTTTTGATTACTGGCAATCTCTTTGTGCCTCAGTCCATCTGGGACCACAGGGTGGGATCAATGGAGCCTTATTTCCATAGGGATGGATATCTGACTCAGAGATGACACCACAGGCTGGCACTTCCTCATGGAATAAAGAAGCTTGGTTTAGAGAAAACTAATACCTCTCTCTCTTCTCCTTGCTCTCAACAAAACAAGACAAAACAAAACCATTTACAATGCAACAGAACATCTCATATGAAGTGTGCTTTACTTATTAAGACATTAGCATATGAATAAATGTGTGGGGTTTTTTAAGTGCTGGAAAGTGTGTTCTCTTTTTCTTCCATTTCAATTTGGGAGCATGTCCTAATCTTTGTGAATATAATGCGAAATTACTTTCTCTTTTTTTGCTACATGATGGTACCATGATATTAACATCCATCCCTACAATACTCAAAAGATTATTCCTGGGTCGTGAGTGAGAGAGAATTTGGGGAGTACCAAATATGCAGGTGGCCCCCTAATGGCTGTCTGCTACCTACCTGTTCCACAAAGCAAATAAACACAAAAGGAAAGGAAACCCAAATGGAAAATATAATATAATATATATTTCATATTTGCATATACTACGAAGGAGAGGGAGATGACATGGGCTTACAAATCACATAGTAACTGCCATTGTTCCTTCTTCTCCTTGCCATTCCTCAACATTTTTTTTGACAGCAACAATTATTAAACTTTATCTAGAATGTGGAATGAAAAGTGTGATAGATGGACTAAACCTGTCATTTAGTTATGTTGTCACTGTAATGCTTTAAGACCAATGTTAGAAATCTCCGGTTGGCTGAAACCTCAACCCAATCAAGGATTTGTGATCACTGATGGTATTATATCAAGTCAGAAAAAAAAAAGAAAAATGATACAAAATGGAAAACGAAATGAATTTCTTTAAAAAAATGTTTCAAACAAACAAAACAAAATGGAAAGAAACAAAACGTAAAATGAAACAAAACACCATTTTTGCATTTTGTGCTCATCTCTAGTAACAACATGTTATATAGTGGGTCAGATGAAACCAGGCGACGCTCAAGTGAAATTCAGCTCTTTATTCATAGCAAAGGTACACATTGCAAAGAGATAAAAAGCACTGCTAAAAAGGCCCCAAGGGCCAGTTTATATACACACCCCGTGGCAGGCCATTGGATGGTTTAAACAGCCTGCTGGCCCCCAATTGGACAAGCCAGAATCCTGTCCTTCAGTTATTCTCCAGCCTCCAGCTCCCGCATCCCACACCTGTCTCCCATTGCCTGTGCTTGGGAGCTTGATCAGGCCCTGCCCGGCTGGGACCCAGCTAGAGTTTGGCTGGAGCTAAGGTAAGTTTGGAGCCTTCCTTTCTATTTATTAATATACTCCAAACTCAGGCAGTTCACGGGTTACACTAAGAACACAACACCAGATATCTTAAATTGTCCTACACTCACATTGCTTTAATAAAAATCTGACACTCAATGTGTGCTGTTAGAGGAATCTTTCTCTGGTTTGACTCATGCCAGCTCTCCCCACCTTTCACAAAATTTCTACCAATTTTTCTATGCAAAATGGAATCCCTTTGAAAACACTGGACTACTGTCAGTACTCTGGCTTCAAAGTGAGCTTGTGTGAGATCCCCCCCCCCAGCAGTTTCTGGGCTGCATTTCTATTGTGTTAGTTTTGAATTTTGGTTAACAACCTCTAACTACTCAAGAAGAACTACAGGTACTTTTATTTATTTATTTATTTATTTATTTATTTATTTATTTATTTATTTATTTATTTATTTAATACAAGTTATATGCCACCCACTACCCAAAGGTCTCTGGGTGGCTTACAATCAAAAGAATTAAAACAGTTAAAACATAAAGTATCAGTAAATAATAAAAACAATAATAAAAACATTAAATTAAAATTGCCACCAGAGGACCCACAATCTATATTGAGTCAATTAAAAAGCTTCTGGAACAGGAAGGTTTTTACCTGGCACCTAAATATCATTAATATTGGCGCCAGGCGGATCTCAGTCAGGAGGGCATTCCATAGCTTGGAGGCAGCTGCCGAGAAGGCCCTATGTCTACAAGCCATCCTTTTCAGCTCCTTGAAGGAAGGCTCTTTCAAGAGGGCCCCCTGTCTTGATCTTAATTGCCAGGTAGGTTCATATGGAAGGAGGCGGTCTTTCAGGTATCTAGGTCCTAAGCCATTTAGGGGTTTATATGTCAAAACAAGCACTTTGAATTGGGCTCAGGCAACAACTGGTAACCAATGCAGGTTATGCAGAATAAACATGATGTGATCCCTGGTGGCCCCACCATTTACCAGCTGCACCATATGATTCTGAACCAGTTGCAATCGCCAAAACGTCTTCAAAGGCTGCCCCACATAGAACACATTGCACTAATTAATATGGGATGTTACCAGTGCATGCATAATTGTCATGAGGCTCTCTACTCATCCAGGTAGGGGTGGAGGTGGTATATTTTCCACAGCTGAAGGAAGGCAACCCTGGCCATCGAGTCCACCTGGGCTTCCAGAGTTAGACCGGGATCCAGGAGCACCCCTAAGCTGCGGGCCCTGTCCTTTAGGGGAGTGCAACCCTGTCTAGGACAGGAATATGGCCCTCTAACCTGTCCGGCAAAGCACCCATTAAACAGCAGTTCCATCTTGTCTGGATTGAATTTCTATTTATTAACCCTCATCCAGTCCATTATCTGGCCCAGACACAAGTTCAGTACAGAAACTGCTTCACCTGGATTGGTGCAGGAAGAGAAGTAGAGCCGGGTATCATCAAAATACTGAGTAACAAAACCCAGCCTGAAACTTGATTGAAATGGATCCCAAAAATCAGTTTCATCCAGCAGCGCCTGGAGTTGTCCGGCGACCACCCATTCTAACACCTTGCCCAAATAAGGGAGGTTCACTACTGGTCAGTAGTTAACCACCAGCCTTGGGTCCAGGTTAGGTTTTTTGAGGAGTGGTCTAATCACCACATCTTTCAAGGTGGTGGGGACCACTCCCTCTCTTAAAGAGGCATTCATGACCCCCCCCCGGCAGATCTTTTGATTAGCCAAGAAGGGTAAGGGTCAAGTGGCGTGGTGGTAGCACAGACATATCCAAGCACCCTGTCCACACCCTCTGGTCTCAATAATTGAAACTCATCCAATAACACTGGACCTAAGCATGGCACACTGGACACATCCCTTGATTCTGCACCAGTAGTGGAGTCCAATTTACTGGAAATCTGAGCGATTTTTCCCTCAAAGTGAACAGCAAACTCATCACAACAGGCTGATGAGTGGTCCAGAACCCCCACTGACTTGCAGAGCAGAACTAGCTTCAGGTTTCCCCAGAGTAGGCCACCACTCATCGACTGGCACTTATAATCTCTGTAACTCAGTCTGAGACATTGAAAAAAGAATGAATGAAAAGGTTTACTTACATTTGAATAGATCAAAAACAGCATAGTGTACAAAAATGACGTTTAGAGCAACATGACTCAATAGATTCAAAGCCTGCTTCCAGCAGACTCCTGCAACCTACATTCTCACTGCAATATTAATTGCATACTAATTGCCTGCATACTAAAAAAGATAAAGATAATCATGAGCAGAGAAGCAGGGAAGGAAAAATTTGTTACCGCTGGACTGATTAACAGTCACCCCAGCACAGAAAGGTCCTTTCCAGGAAAACATATTGAAGGGAGCATCCAAGGTTGAAATAACTCCAACAGTTTCAATAGGCGAGGGGAGAAATTGAATAACTTTTGTACTGCTGCTCAGAACTTCATGAAATTAAGGAAGCCTTACCTTTCCAAAGTACTGTGAGTCTAGTGGCCAGAATTCTGTTCCTTGCTGCATATCATAAAATGATGCCTGCATAAATCTCTCAGCCATTACACCCAGTCTTGCTGGAACAATTCAACTGTGCAATTGGAGGCGCTGTTCCGGTTGCACAATGTACCTGCAGAAATGCTTTTTGAACAGCATGTTTGCCTTGGCGTGATTAGAGCTACTGCTTGCATAATACCGTGCTACTCATAAATAAGCTGCTCAACAGGATTTCAGCTCCTAAACCAGGAATTTGGGTGGTGGTGAGAATAACAGACTCCTATCCCAAAAGGGTAAACATTTCTATTTTCAGAACCATTAACTTCCTGTAGCTGTGCCAGTTTGTAGTGGACTACAGCTGCCTAGGTGCCCTAAGCACATCTGATCTCACCTGATTTCGGAGGCTAAGCAGGGTCGGCCCTGGTTAGTACTTGGATGGGAGACCACCAGGGAATACCAGGTTCTGTAGGCACCTGGAGTAGGAACTGGCAAACCACTCCAGTATTCCTGCCAAGAAAACTCCATGGACATGGGGTCACGAAGAGTCGGTCATGACTGTAACAACACAATAATAATAATAATAATAATAATAATAATAATAATAATAATAATAATAATAATAATAATAATAATAATAATAATACCTTTATTGTCAATGTACAACATGTGCACAATGAAATTAGCTGAGTCTCCCATGCCCACCCCCACCACCATCCCGCCCCCATCTCACTGGCAATCACTCAGTCTTATTGCACCCTGTGTACTTGACACAGAATACGCCAGCCCACAGGTCAGTCCTTCTATACTTGTCCTGGGATTATTTCCCATTCAGCAGTCTGACAGCCCATGGATAAAAACTGTTCTTCAGTCTGTTGGTACGGCAGGCTATACTACGATATCTTCTGCCTGATGGTAACAAGGTAAAAAAGTGCTGACCGGGGTGTGAGTCATCCTTAAGAATTTTTCCGACCCTCCTGAGGCAATGATCCCTAGCGATGTCGTCCAGTGCACTCAGGGGACAGCCCATGATATACTGAGCTGTGCTTACCACCCTCTGTAGTGTCTTCCTGTCAGCAGCTGTCAATCCAGCATACCAAACAGTAATGCAATATGTGAGGATGCTTTCAACTGTGGACCGGTAGAAGGAGATAATCAGTTGTTGCTTCACTTTGTTCTTACGCAAGACCCTAAGGAAATGCAGTCTCTGCTGGGCCTTCCTGACTACTTTGGTTGTATTAATTCCCCAGGATAGATCCTCACTGAGGTAAACTCCCAGAAATTTAAAGGAAGAAACTCTCTCCACACACACACCCTGGATGTACAATGGGGTTAGTTCCTCTCTCTTCCTCCGGAAGTCCAGCACCATCTCCTTTGTCTTGGTAATAGTTAGATGCAAGTTGAAACACACTCTGTGGTTTATAGCCATTTTAGATGTCACTAAGTAGATCTTGGATACCAAATAGAAAGCTACTGACTTTGCAGGTCTGATTTCTGTAAATTATATATATTTGAGACTTACAATGGTAAGATATTTGTGTCTATTTGTGAGTTGACTTAACTAAAAGGAGACTATTGCTGAATTTTCACTGGCACCAGGATGCCACAAAGTGCCAGTTTAACATGAAGCTGGATCAGGTTCACGCATGTTGGAAATTCACCAATGGTCAGAACATGTATATTTGGTCGTGGGAAGACTATTCCCTGAATCTCCATCAGCCACTTCCTTCATCTCAGTTTTGTTCAAGTGAGTTGCTCCTATATGAATTTACGTGCATTGTGGAGAGGCATTAATTACATGGATGATTGTAATTAAGACTGAAGAGCTGAAGACAGGTTACATCTATGGATCTAATTTCTAAAATGTTACAGAACGCAGTCAGTGGGAGCCTAACTTAGTGAAGAAACCATCAGCCCTGCCTAAAGCATGGCTAAATATCAGCAAGTAGATATTCTACTGTGCCAAGTTCCTCTTTTGAAAGTAACTTCCACCACCCCAATGAACAGGTAACAAAAGAGTGGTGGCCAAAAACTGTCTTCTTTTGAAATTTGTATTAATTTTTTATTAATGTCATACATTACTTGGGCTTTTATACAGTTGCATGATAAATTATTCAGCTTTTGATGTTAGGTTTTAGACAGATGTTAAATCAAATACGTGAATGATTAAACATGTTTTAATAGATTTCCCACCATGACTATATACAAACGAATCCTGGTGTTTGCTTAAGTTTGGGACTGAGAGCTACGTTTCTCAAAGAGACTTATGCAGTTTAAGATTTCAATTCCCTGGTAAGCAGGCATGCTGTGGTTAGCATGCCTCGAACAAAAGACGTTGCTGCTTCATTCCATTTTATTTTATTTTTGCAGAGAGACTAGGGCTAATTATGCAAATCAACTTCCAAAATGAACCTTGGAAAGGGTGAAAAACCCAAGTCATACATACGATATATTCAAAACCATCCTAAACTCCTTGCTGTTGTAGTTAATAGGGAATGCATTTTTTCCAAGAAAAATTCCTATCCTGCTGCATCATCCATGAGAAATTTATGGCTGATGTCAACACAGCTGGTTGAGAGGTGCTATACAGTTCAGTCCAGAAGTACTGCACACCTAGAGCACACTCCCTAATCACTCTACTGTCAGGACTTGTAGTCATTAGGCATCTTGTTATTGAATAGAGAGCATCAGACACTGGACGTTAATTATACAGAATCCAGAAGACCCAGTCCTGCATCACTGCTTGCTAAGTAACTCCAAATATGTCTCTATCGCTATAGTCTGGGCAACTCAAAAAAAGAAAAAGAAAAAGAAAAAAGACTGATCTGCCATTCTATATTAAAGATTATTAGACTCTCATTTTACTCACTTCCTCCTCTTTCTTTCCCTCCTCTTGCAATCCTCACCTACCTCCTCTGCCCTGAATCACCCGTATTGTATCCTCTTGTACCCTTCAATCCTCTTGTACCCTTCAACTTTTTAAAAATTGCAACCTGGGATACAAACTTCATTGAAGAATTCAATCCATTGCTTTGGCTCTTAGCTCTTTCACCACCTTCTTCACATACTGAAACCTAAGTCTCTCTATCACAGTTGCATCTCAGAGTTCATTCTACTTCACACTCAGTGAAACAAAACATTCACGAATGTGGACAAGAAATCTATAGATGACAAAATCTGTAAGTTTTAAAGAAAATATATACAAGATGTTTTATAGATGGCATATGACACTGGGAATACTATCAAAATGTATACAAATGTTTCAAATGTGTGTTGGAAATATAATAAGCAGGAGGGAAGTTTTTATCATGTGTGGTGGACCTGTAATGAGGCCAAAAACCATTGACTAATGCTATACAAACTCTTACAAAAAATATCGTCCTCTGTTATACCTTTAAAACAAGAATTATTTCTGTTGGATTTTGTGCCTGATGTGGCAAATGTCAATAAAAGGTATTTGTGTGTGTGTTGTGTCATTACAATTGTTACCGACTCTTCGTGACTCCATGTCCATGGAGTTTTCTTGGCAGGAATACTGGAGTGGTTTGCCAGTTCCTACTCCAGGTGCCGACAGCACCTGGTATTCCCTGGTGGTCTCCCATCCAAGTACTAACCAGGGCCGACCCTGCTTAGCTTCCGAAATCAGGCAAGATCGGATGTGCTCAGGGCATCTAGGCAGCTCTAAAAGGTATTTAGTGATACATATAGTAACTGCAACAAGGATATTATATGCAAGAGATGGGAAGAAGACAGGTTCCCCAAAGAAAGTAGGTTTGCTGGAGAAGATTTTGGAGGTGGCAGAAATAGACATTTTATCTGAAGTTTTAAAAGAACAATCAGTTCTTTTGAACTGGTCCGGCCCATGTCGTGGGTCCAGCACTGCCTGGAAGGAGGCTCCAGTCCATGCAATGGGCCCGTGCTTGGCCTCCAGCCTTCGTTATGGGCCTGGCACTGGCTGCCAGCAGCCTCTGGTCCTAGCCACAGGCCTGGCAGGGCAGAGCAGTGGCTTCCAGCCCTCACTGCAGGTCCTGGCCACTGCGGCCATGGGCTCCGATATATCAAAGCAAATTTCCTCAATGGAAATAATGTCGCTCCAAAATGAATCATTTGAGTTTCCATTATTTTCATTATTGCTTTGATATATGAATATTTTAGTTTATGAGCATGCCTCTAGAACAGACTATGCTTGTAAACCAAAGCACCACTGTATCTTCAAAAGGATAAGAGAAAATGCTTTCAGTGCCCAAGATTGGGACAACTGAATAATCGTGTACACCAGTTTCATCACTATCTATTACCACGTGGAGTTAATCACGAGAACAATAATATCCAATTAATAATCTTCAGGGGTTTTCGATCACAGTCATAGGATTTCTGCCCTAAACTGAGCTTGCTGCTACCTCTGCAATAGAAGCCCTAAGTAAAAGTCTAGACATATGTAATTACTTGGTGAGATATTTGGTCATCAGAAACAGGAATCACTCTGCTATAACAAAAGAAGCAATGGATAAATGGAGGGTGGTAGAGGGAAAAATAGGAACTCCTAGGTAATTTGATATGAGAAGATTGCTCTCTATTTTCATTGATAATTGCCAGCTCTCAGTATACTGGCATCTCACGCTTCAGCGACAGAAGTGCAGTGAACATCAGACTCAATGTTGCCGCATTGCTCATACAGTTTGCTTAATGCTACCTCATTAATGAATGGCTCATTTGCACATTTAATTACTGTTGTTCACAGATTTGATGACAATACTCTCAAACCTGCAGACTGCATGGGACACAGATCTACAACACTGACACACAGTTGCATAGGCGGAGTATAGATAATGAGGCATTTCAACCTGAGTGGCAAGAATAAGGAGTGGGCTGAGACAAAAGAAAGACGAACCCCCTGCAATGTAAAGGAGACAATAATTGCCTGAACTTTTAATGGTTACAAATGGTGGGATAGCTGAGTGAGTTGGGGAACCTGACTGCAAAACCATGGGTGGGGAGTTTGATTTCTCTTACAAAATCATAGGCGAGGTGCAAAATAATTATGGGAGCTTCAACTTTGTATTTGAATATGAAACTCAACATCACAGGTGCGACATTAACCCAGTTCCTTCCCTCCTGAACCAGCCAGTCCACTCCCCATTCATCACACAGCTGCCACCTTGAGCACTAGGGCACACAAATAACTGATGCCCAGCTAACTCTTCCCTGCTTCCCTCTGCTACTGATAACTCCATTGAGGAGGCAGGACTGGGGGAACAGTGGTTGACCATATGGAGAGGCAAGGAAGAGCCAGCCACCCCGTGTCTGTTATTGGCACACCGCAGTGGAGCTCTGAGCTTTACAGAAAATGGTGACTGGGTTGATTAGTTTGGCCCAGGGAGGGGGGGGATTGGGTTACCATGGCTGCGGTGCTGAGCTTCATACTCATACTGTATATTCATATCTATTCATATATTCACATACCTCCATGTCTAGTGCAAAACCCTAAATTGTCACCTGAGGAGAGAACAGGTAAGGCACTTATGAACATTTCACACCTAGGAAACCTCAGCAAAATCACCATGTATCAGAATCAACATGACAGCACATTTTCATTATGACATGTCTGTTACAGGTGACACTGTACACCTGTTGATTGGTGAACCACTTTTCCCAGCCTGCTTGCTAGAACAATCACAGGATGTCAGGGAGTTAAAACCACATGAGTATGAGTCACCAACCATTTAGGAGTGAGGCAGGGGGGAAGCCATTTACCCTGTGCATGTTTGTCCCCCAAACCACTGACCATTATTCCTTAAAGCAGGGTTGGTGACATCAGCAGGGCCAAGGCTTACTCTTCATTTCTGCCAGCAGCCCAAGGATCACCAATTATTCCATTATGAAACAACAATGGGTAGATGTTCAGCCCTTGGGATACTTCACAGCTGGAAGTCCAAAAGGTGGAGACCATATTCCCAAGTTGCACTCTCTGAGGACAAGTGAGGTTTTGTAATCTTTTATTTATATATTCATTATCTGTATTTTTTAAAAAAATATTCTTTTTGTGTGTCCAATTTTACAACCAGACACAGAACAACGTACCTACTCTCCTGGGCAACAATAATACAGCCCTGCCTTTCAACCAAGTAGACCCTAACACACTTAGCAATATAAAAAGTGAGGCAAGTAAGCCATACTAAAAGCAGAATCTACCAGCATCACCAACAAGACAAAGACAAAGTACTAGCAACTAGAGGTGGGCACAAACCAGAAAACCCATGTTTCAGGTTTGTCTGTTTCAGGCCCACCCTTGGTTCGGTTTGGGTTCAGGTTTGTATGATTTTTTTTTAAAAAAATGTATGAACCCGAACCGATCTGAACCGGTTCAGGTTCTTACCTGCTGCAGTGGTGGCTTGGTGTTGGTGGCGGTGGATCCTGACACCTGCGGCAGAGGCTTTTTGAGGCTCTGGCATGGGGCCAGCACCTCTCAGCTGAGAGGCACTGCCTTGGGGTCAGCACCTCTTCTCCCCCCCCCCCATGCGCCGACCACACGGCCCCTGGGGCCAGATTGGCACTGGTTTTATATTTTATATATTTTTTCTTTGTTTTAAGTTACCAACCTGGCCAGCCGTGGGGCCGGGTCAGCACTCCTTTTTTATTTTATTTTTATTATTATTTTTTACTCCAACCATATGGCCCATAGGTTGGTTGGTTGGTTGGTTGGTTGGTTTGTTTGTTTGTTTGTTTGTTTGTTTGTTTGTTTTTGCTGGCCATGAAAGAGGAGGACCAACTTGGCGGAGGCAGAAGTCTCTACAGCTTACAATGTTCCATCAGTTGGCTTTTCAGCTTAGGATCCCTCTCTACTAAACATTAGTTCGGTCTCACACTCTTCTCCAACATAAACTGGGTTAATTCTGAGCTGGGAATAAGACATTTAGCTAGATGGGTTCCTCCGTGAGTTGGAGATCTGGCTGCAGAGTTGGAGGTTGGGAGGTCAATTCAGAAGGGTCAGCCTGTATGGCCAGGAGCAAGCTGTCGAGTCCCGGGATGCTCCCAGAAGAAGGGGACCTACTTCTGAGTACTCTCTACCTAGAAAATCCTGAAAAGGGTTCCTGTAAGCTAGAACTGTCTTTGACAGCACACACAGTTATGATTAAAAGACATGTAGCATCCACCTAAGAATACAGGGTGTTCCATCTGCAAGTAATATTTTTAAATGTAATTTGCAAATGAAAAAGCTGCCAAATTTCATGATTCAGTCTTCAAAGCAAGAAATATTACAACTGACACTTTGATTAATTTTAACAACAGCTGAGAGGAGACCTTTTCAATAAATAAATCTCATCTCATCATTTTGTTTAGTATCACATATTTTTAGTTCAATGGAACGTGAGATATATTTTATAAATGCAAATCTTAAAGCGAAAGCTAATGTGTTTGAGTGTTGGAATAAAATAGGATTTTTTAATCATTCAGATTTTTTCAAAATATCTATCTGATAAGTTATCTATATATAACAATAACTTCTTGGTGAAATAGTACTAGGATAGAAGAGAATAAGATTAATTCCATGGAAAGAAGCCATTGGATGTTACTGATGATTTCATCTACGGAATTGTTGCCAAAATACTTTTTAATCTAAAATTCTGAAACAAATTTGGAAGGTTCTCAGTGGAGAGATAATGGAAATTCAAAGAGCAAAAATAAAATATAAGGATCAATTATATAATTAGTCCCAGCAGATGTATTAACTACATGAAACTTATTACACATTCAGTGTATCTACCCTTGGAGCAAACCTTTGCATTTAGATCTGAGACTTTCTTTGAATCTCAAAAAATTCTGTTTCCTAAGTAATGATTAGAAATCTTTAGCTTTATGAGCTGCAGCCCAATGAGCAGAAATAACAGCAGAGCTCAGCCTCGTGTAGGTTTCAAAGCATTGCAATTCAACTCTGTTTTGGGCTAGCAGCGAAGAGAGTTCATTTTTTTTTTGACCAAAGGAGTGGAAATGATTTAATTTCATCCCCAAACCAAAGGAACTCCAGGCAATAGTTTCATTCTCTAAGATGAAGAAAAAGAGCTAAGACTAGATTCCCAACCCCATGTTTGCCTTAGTGCTGTATGAATTGTACTACCGGCAGTATGTTCAGCCCTGCTTCTGCCTACATGAAGATTAGTCCTGCACAAGCATGCAGCAATAGATAGATACTGTGTGGAAACAGGACTCAGCATTTCATATGTCAATTTTTTTTTTTAAAAAAGTGGTCCAAACGAAAAAATTATAACTATGATACTGGACATCAGACCCGCATAAAATTTATCATGGATGTTGCAGAATGTCTGCTCTTGCTTTTGGTCAAATTCAAGGTCTTTGGGATAAAGGATTTTCAAATTGGGATTTTAACAAAGTTATTTATTTATTATTTATTCAATTTATATACCACCAATCTGCCAGAAAGCCACTCTGGGCAGTTTACAACATAGAACAAACTGTTACAAAATATAGATACAAGGATTTAATGAAAAGCAAAAATATTACAAATGAAAGTAACACTGTTTTTACCACCATATGACAGGAAACTCCAGCTGATTCAAGATATCAATAGGACAAAATTTGAATGTCTGGGAAGAAAATGCCCCCCAACTTCCACTTTTTGTTAATTTTTGGCAATTGAGCCATTCATCCCCTAGCTGAGAGATTCCAAAAAGCCTTTTAATGGTAGAAAGGTTTTAAGATTCTGGGCTTATTGCCATTATTCTAAGTGGACCGAACATTTGACCCTGCCACTCTGAACCAGTATTAAATGGCTGTGAAAGAAGAAATATTTCCTTTCTGGCTAAGCATTTTAACTCTTTCCTGTGTGCGTATACAGTATATAGTAGAGATGGGCACGGAACGAACATTTTTCGTTTCCGTTACCGTTTGTCGTTTCCGTTACGTAACAAAATGACAAACAAAAATTGTGATGACAATGCAACGCAACGAAAAGAACCACGAGAATTGTGGTCGTTACGTTTCGTTTCTGTTAATGGTGACGCACAATGAAATGAGCTGTTTTAAATGTTAAAAAACGCCCTGGACATCCGTAAAAACACAGCAATAATTATTTATACTGTCTGATAATACCTACCAGGGGGTGTGGGGTCCTTAAAACATTTGTTTTTGTCTTCTCCCATCACGATGTATTTTTCTTTTCCCTTTAAAATGGATGTCACCACCAGCCACAAAATGGAGGCAAGCCATGTGATGTGGGATCATGTTCAAGCAATAGCATGCCCAGGTTGCAGACTGGGTGGGCAGGTCTGGCAGCCACAGAGGGCATAAAAAGCTCTGGCAGCCCCCATCCTCCTTGCAGTCTCTGGTGGGAGTTAGGGTGGGATTGCTGTCTCTGCGACTCTAGCTTCAGTCCTGCAGCCTCCCTGCGTGCCTGCGTGCTGCGTACCTCTCCGTGAGTACCCTCCCCTGCCCCGCAGTGCAGTCACTCTGCGGCTGCCTTGCACCCTGGGCAACGCCCGCCTCCCTGCATACCTACTCTATACTGTGTCTCTGCCAGCATCCATTTCTGTAGTGTTTTCGCTCTGGTCTGGGGCGTTGGGGGATGCCTGGGCATGGAAATGCTTTAAAAATCACACAAAAAGTGGGTAGAAATGACAAAGGAAAAAACGAAAAACGGTAACAAATTTTTTTGAAAAATTCCCGACAAACGGAAATGAACCGAAACAGACCTCTCAACGAGAAACGAAAAACCAAAACACCATTTTTCTGTTTCGTGCCCATCTCTAGTATATAGAGATGGGCACAAACTGAAAAAATGGTGATTCGTTTTGGTTCGGTTTGTTTTAGGGTTTGATTTGGTTTGTTTCTTTTTAATGATTTTTTTTTGAAAAATTCATTTCATCGGTTTGTTGATTCATTATTCATTTTTTCCTGCTTTGCGCGATTTAATCCATTTGACAGCACGCCAGTGGGAGAAAACATTTTTTAAAAAGGAAAAAAAAAGGGGGGGAAGCATAGACGCTGACAACAACTGCACAAACTGAACTTGCAGCATCCTCATCTTCATAATGAACATCATCATCATCTTCTTCATTCATCAATACATGATCGTTAGGGGTAGTGGCGGCGGCAGCAGCAGCAGTGGCGGCAGGCGATCTTTGCCCCTGTGGCAGGCGCTTTTTGAGGTACATGTGTTTCTGTTGCTGTGGGTTAATGAGGGGAGGAAGAAGAAACAATGCAGCCACACCTCCAACTCACTTCCTCCGGCCAGCAGCAGCTAATTATGGCAGGATGGGCAGCCCATTAGTGATTCCTGTCTGTTAAAAGGGAAAAAACATACAGAAGGCAGAGGAGGCCCAGGCATGCACCACATGGAGTACGGAGTGCCTGCTTGTTATGCACATATAATGAATAGGTTCCCCCGTACTGGTATCCTGTACTTGCCAGTTTAAAATAAATAAATAAATACCGTATTTTGCCAGCAAGAAAAAGGATGCCAATCTTTACACTGGAAAAGACAGCCTGAATGTTGATTACATCAAAGACAGCAGTTAAGGTGGTTTATAGGATTAGCTGTTGTACTACCATTCACAAAGAGGCACCAAGCAAGGGAAAGTCCCTGAAGCTGACCCTTTTCAATCAGATAAGAGCCTCATGGCACAGTGGTTAATAGAGATGGGCACGACTTAGCGGTATTCCCGTTTCCGTTTCCGTTACTCGTATCCGTTACTCTACGGAAACGGTAACGGGAATTACTCAGCCAGAATTCGAGCTCAAACCGACGAACGAACAATTTGGTCTGATTTGTCGTGCTCGTTACTTGCATCACGGCGATCGCACAATGCCAAGCGGCACAGAAAAAAAGTTTTTAAAAGTAAAAAAAACCCCAATTCCCGGCCCTAAAAGTAGGCGAAAACTGTCTGAGGGCACCTACCAGGCCAGAAGGGTGTTTTATTTGTGGGGGGGTTTCCCCGCCCCCTCTCCTTGGCTATTGCTACTGCTGCGCTGCTGGTACCAGGCTGGGAGGGCGCATCCATTTGCCATGCAGTGCGGGGGATCCAAAATGGCGACCGCAATATTTTTTTTGAAATTGTTGCCCAAAACCTCACCAAAGCACCACAGAAACATGCGAAAATTAGCTATTTTAAATGCTTGAATTTTTACAGTAGCAGCAGTGGGTTTTTCTTGCAGAAATAAAAAGTCTCCGTTGATTTTATTTTATTTTATTTTATTTTATTTTTTTACACCTGCGCATTCGCAATGATGGGCTCGCCCATGGGAGTGGACCATGCAAAGTTTTGGAGCCATTCCACCAATCGCATGGCCAGGTTTTGCTGACTGTACCAGGCTGAGAGGGCGCATCCATTTGCCATGCAGTGCGGGGGATTCAAAATGGCGACCGCAATATTTTTTTTGAAATCGTTGCCCAAAACACCACCAAAGAACCACAGAAACATGCGAAAATTAGCTATTTTAAATGCTTGAATTTTTACAGTAACAGCAGTGGGTTTTTCTTGCAAAAAAAAAAGTCTCCGTTGATTTTATTTTATTTTATTTTATTTTATTTCATTTCATTTCATTTTTTTACACCTGCACATTTGCAATGATGGGCTCGCCCATGGGAGTGGACCATGCAAATTTTCCACCAATCGCATGGCCACTTGGCCAGGTTGACCACAGAGACTTCTGGGATGTGCCAATCGGGCATAAACAGCCCACTAATCGTAGCCCAAACCCGAACCCTAAGCCTAAGCCTAACCCATATGCCACTACACTGTCCTTCTAAGTGGGTCAGAGAGGCACCGAGAGGTGCACCCCAATACTCACCCTAACCTCACCCGTAACTAGCCTAACCCTAGCCCTTGTGCTAACCCATCTTAACCCTAAGCCAGATCTACTTGCATTGCACTACATGCAAGTACGTGAGACACAGTGGGTGCAAAGAGTCTGCCAGTCCGTCACTTGTGGCTCTGGCTGACTCCTGCAGCTCCCTCCAGGAGCCCGCTACCCCCCCAAACCAGTACTAATGACAACAAAAAAATGAAAAAATGAATTGACTAATTTTTGCGAAATTTCACGAAAAACGGAAACGAGCCGAAACGGACTGCCTCCAACACACGACAACTCGAAAACGTCATTTTCCCTAGTCGTGCCCATCTCTAGTGGTTAAACTGCTGAACTGCACCTATAACTGTGCTCAGGACCGGGGGTTCAATTCCAGGTAGCCGGCTCAAGATTCCATCCTTCCAAGGTCAGTAGCTTGCTGTGGGCAGGCAACATGTAGCCTGCATTAATAAATTGTAAACCACCCAGAGAGTGCTTTAAGCACTATGGGGCAGTATATAAGCAGAACAATTTTTTTCTTTGGTTTTAACCATTTTTCGCTCAAACACAACACAGTTACGGCTGCTTTTTGACAAGTTCTTAAGGAATTTCAGAAGATCAGGCTGTACTTGACAAACCTCAGGTCAGGAGGATTAGGTAAGGATTAGAGAGTGGCAGAAAGTGCAACAAAATGCTTTGTATCAACCTCTCCATGCAGCACCACAGATGTCATAGTTTTCCTGCCTCAACCTGTGAGTTGGCCCACTCACCAGTCTTACATATGGCCGGGACCCTTGTTCTCCAGCAGCACTCCATTCCAGGCAGGAGCCTGGCCACCTCGTTCCTGCCTCCTCTGACAGCCAACTACTCCAATGAGGAGGTGGGGCAGGGATTCCCCTGATGCAGCCCATGAATTCTCGATGTATACAAAGTGCTATTTTTTGGACTGATCTGCAAGTTTTGACAAATATTGTGATTTTTTTATGTCTACTCACCGCTAATGCTTTATTTTGCTTTATTTTGCTAATTTTGTTTTGCTTGTTTGTCTGGGGAGGAGTTATTTTTCCTGTTTGATTCTTTATATATAAAGATATATTATATATTATATATGGGATAATATATATATCCCAAATACAGTATATGTATACAGTGGACCCTCGTATAACAATCTGTACAACATAAAAATTCCAGAGATAGGGGAAATTTGCTTAACAGAACCATTTATGGGGTGAATCTGCACATCATAAAAATGGTTGCAATTAGGGAATTACTCTGTTTTCAATGCATTCCTATGGGAAATTTGTATAAAGGAAAAATTGCTTAACATAATTTCATTTGGAATGAATTAATTCCTTTATACAAGGTTCCACTTTGTGTGTGTGTGTGTGTGTGTGTGTGTGTGTGTGTGTGTGTGTGTGTGTGTGTGTGTGTGTGTGTGTGTGTGTGTGTGGTGAATTTACTGTCTATTCTGTTAAAGTTTTATATTTTGGAGGTTTTGGGGGGACATGTGTGCCTGGCAATAGTTGATGTTTGTTTGTTTATTTATCCTGACTTTCTTTTACAAAGGACCCAAGGTGAACCCAAGGTTGGTTGTACTCGTGCCTTATATTGGAGTAGATTGATTCTCTCTTGCCTTGCCTCTGCTTTTTAAAAGTAGGTTTTATAGGTTCTTTAGGGGTGTTTTGGACCAGTGACAAAGAAAATGAATGGGGGGAAATGAAACAAAATGATCCCAAAGATCCCTTTCATATCAAATGAAAGTACTGGTGCACAAAAATGAAAGACACCCCCCCCCAAAAAAGAAGAAGAAAAATGTCCTTTTTCCGTACACATCCCTAATAAATTCATATTTGAGAGGAATGTATCCCACTATCTGGGTGTGAGCTAGAATGAAGTCACATGCCTGATAGGCTTAGCTAGTAGGCCTCTGCACAGATAGTATAATTATAAAAGGCCAAGCATCTGTGGATCCTAACTACTGCCCCGAAAGATTTTTTGCAAATGTACACTTGGGCACACTTCTCTAAGCCAAAATGATTGAAAACAGAGACGAGCAAATGATTATCCTGTTCCAATATCATTGGCATTCTTCATTCCAAACACTATCTAAATCACAAGTACAAAGAAGAAGATAAAGAAGTTGTATATGCACAGCAAATTTTTCCAAATGACTCAAGTAAGTAACCCAAATCTTGTGGTAATAAAAGTCATCTACATATTTTAAAAGAAGCCTAACTATCATGGTCCATCATGTTAAGGATCTGTCAATAGCAATGTATGAAATAACTGATGTTTCATAATAATATTTTTGGATGATATCCTAATGACAGATCTTTATTCAAAGCATATTAATAGTTAAAGAGGGGGAAAGTGGATATATTTCAAGATCATCGATTTAGCAGTATGTCTGCTCTGTGATTTATATAATACGTCAGCCAGAAAAGCCATTTCAGACATGGTTCAGTGTCAATATCCTCTTGGCTACATAGCTGCTGGATGCAACCATTTTCTATGGGATTTTGGACAGGTGGGATCAAGAAGACAGTCCCCTGTGCCATAAGTTTTAACAACATCCTCTGGCTATTGATCCAACCCAGACAAGACATGTACATCACATTTGTAAAACCCTTTTCAACTACTTTCCATGTAACACAGAAAGGCCATCTCGTTGGTTCTGTACAACATGGGATACAGTGACTACTTAAAACTTTCCCATTTAATTAAATGTAGATATCCTGGGGTTTCTCACCAATTGAATAGATGCATTATAGCAGCTATCTGTAAGGTTCCGCGTAACGGAACACTAATAGCTTCAGACATTTTCTTGGAGGAGGGAAAACTCAAAACTGGGCCAAATGTAGACCTGTTTGCTTACACGCTGGAGCCAGATCCAACTCTGAGCCCAGGCTAAAACAGACCATCTGAATCAATTGGGAAGTTGTTGGTAAGTTTCATTGATGGAAAGCATCTACTCTAATTGTCACTAACAACTGAATTTTATTCATTGATTTTTTACTACATTCCCACCCTAACTTTCAGCTAAGAAACAGTGCTCAATGTGGCTTGAAAATGTTATTGAAAAAGATATTAAGAACAAGTTAGAATAAAACGAATAACACTATTCAAATGTCATAGCAATAAACCATTTAAATCCAAAGCAACACTCACTAAACACATAGTTTTAAAGGCCAGGCCGAAGAGATGAGTTTTTAGAGCCTTCCAGAAAGCCATGTGGGTGGAAACTGATGGGGGGTATTCCATAATTTGTGAGCAAACCAAGAGGAAGGCCTATGCCACGGATCAATCAAGCAGGTCTCCACAGCCACTGGTATACACAAAATGGCTTCTTTTAAAGACTGGAGTACCTAGGCAGGCTGATAATGAGATACAAAGTTCTTTAAATAGGGATGACTCTTGTTTCAGCTTTAAAATTTGAAGCGAGTATGTTGAATATTGTACTTACCAATATTCCCATTCACTCATTGCATGTAACCCTATTTCAGCCAAGAGATGGGTGAGAATTTGTTTGTCTGGGGTTTTGATAAAGACATTGCAAGATACACTCATTCTTTTTCCCACAGTTTGATCTAAAGGATGTATTTTATTTTATTTTTAAGAAATCACACATAGATGTACACATAGGTGAGATAACGCAAACCTCATGTACAGTATCTGCCCAACAGGCTGAAGGCTTCAAATACCTCCCTCATCAAGTGTGGCTTTCAATCTGTGAATAATAGTTATTCATGCTTATAATGCTGAATTAAGATTGTCACACTTCTGGTGTTTGAGAGAGAGAGACTAAACAACAACAAGCAATTTTTAATAGCTCCATGACAGACTGATACAACATGATGTTCTCCACACTGGAAACAGTTGCATATATTAAATTCAGCCAGTGAAGATAAGTTAAAAATTGTGTTCAGTACATTTCAGATAAGAATTTGCCAAAACTCAGAGGTTCCATTAAAAATCTGGGGGAGCAAAATTGTTTTTTGTGTTTGTTTTTTTAAGTAAAATAAGGGGAAAGCATATTAACAGAAGTTTGTCAAGATTCAGTACAGCGTTTGCAAAATATGCATATCTGCATAACAAATAAGATTCCTATTGGCCACAATATACTTGTGTTTCATCTAGTTTAGATTAGAATCTTACATTTAACACATAACAAAACAATCCTTCAGACGGATTGGGAAATGTGCCACATTTGCTTGCTGTCAGATGTATGTGTATATGTGTGAGGGGTTTTAAAAGCATTTAAGTTCTTTCCCTCCAACCAAAACAAAAGAAAATAACACAAAACAATGCAAAAACTGGTCTTTTCTGGCAGGATGGCAGAAAAGCATTCAATTTTATTTTTATTTCTTGCCATCAATCACCAAGACAATAAACCTGGCCCTTCCATCTTTCTCTCTCAGTTAAAAACTGACCTTATTTTAAGAAGTATTCTCAGAGTGGAGCATAGATATTCCTCAGGGAAATAAAGGGAAAACCCTTTCACAGATTTTAAGGAAAATGTTCAGTAACAGGTTTGGTTATTTTTCTGGCTGGCAACAATTAGCTTCAGAGCCCTATAGATCACCGATTCTCCTTCAACAGTTAATATAAACTTTTTCCTGGGACATGGATCAATGTGTAAGAGATAATGATTATAGCTGTCACACTAATCACTTTTACAATGCAAAATCAGTACTTTATATTCTTTGATGCCTTGAGCACACAGAATCCAGGTTTTCATGAGATCAAGGGCACATTGATAGATTGTACCAGATACGACATTGAAGTGACAGCTTTTTAAAACACCTTTAAAGAAAGTATTGCTGAACTAATAATGACATGCCTCCTTGATGTCATATTGATGAAATGTGACTATTAACTAATGGAAGACGTGTTTGGCTTAGAACCCATCTGTGCATCTCGCTGTAGCAATATTCCCAGAATCCAGTGATTTCCCCAATTGTTAGTTTAGGGTTATTTTTCTTCCACGCAACCTTGTTAAAGAACAGTAGTGTTTTCTGTTGCGATAAATCTCCCAAAGCTTCATACATTTCAGCTATGTGAAAGAGCTTTTATACCTGTGAAGATTCTCAGTCACCCAGGTGAGTTTATCTGGAAGTTGAATCATGGCAACCAGACTTCTTTTCTTGAGAGATTGAAAAGTTTCTCTGCTCATCCAAACAGCTTCGTCAGTCAGACTGACAAAGCTGTTTGGACGAGCAGCAAAATGTTTCAGTCTCTCGAGAAAAGATATCCAGTTGCCATGACTCAGCTTCCAGAAAAATTGCTTTTAGTATTTCTTTGTCTAGATAACTCACAGTATATCTTTCAAATAGAAAGAAAATGTCCAGTTTTAAAAAGTGAGCTAGAACCTGAGGGGTAGCTAGGGGGCAATTTAATGAGCAGTGAAGCTGATTGAGTCCCACCAGCTGGATGGGATTTTGCTGGTCCTCCAGAGCAGTAGGGAAATGTTTTTGCCAACGCAGCCTGAAATAACGAGAAATAACAAGATGACAACCATATTTAAATATTAAGCTTTAACTTTAAACTAGGAAGGACATGTGCAGTAACGCAAGTGGTAAACCTCTGTAGACATTATAACTAACAAACAGCCCCTCCCTGTTTTAAGAGATTCAGAATGCATATGGAAAGATGCAGCCAAACTACTTAAGCATCCTTCCCCTACTGAATCTCCTTATCCAATGACAGCCCTCATTAAGCTGACTGTATATTATAGTTTAAGCTATCTATTTCTAATTCCTGTTGTTATTTAGTTTTATATGAGGGCTGCTAAGCACCTTAAAGATGTGATATAAAGTAGGGTCATATCTAAAATAATATACCACTTATGCTACCCGCCAATTGAGACCATTTAAGGAAGTAGTTATGACACCCAGCTGCACATTGAGGATGATGGGATGGGTGAAAATTCACTGTCACTCCCGGCCAATCTGAGTGACAGCCAAAAATTCCCATCTGGTCCCAAGGCATCCAGCAAAGCATCACGATCCATAATAAAGGGCGGGAGGGTGGGGGCAAATGGACAGCAAAGGCAAGAGGCAGGGAGCTTGCTGGGGCAGCCTTAAATAGGCTCACTCCTTGCTCACGCAGCCACCGTAACAGGCGTGCAAACTTTCGTGTTTCATCGGTCGGGTGGGAAAGAAGCCCCGCGGAGCCACCAGTAATGAAAGCACAATTATAATTGATTTTTGGAACGATTTGGACACCGTGTGGTAAAGCTTTGAGTGTCGTGTTAAGCAGGGTTTTAATCACAATGTGGGGAAATGAGAAGGATCTGCCACTGCTTCTCCGGATACAGCCATCTCCACATCTAAAGGTCACAAGAATAATTATCCAAAGATGAATAAAGACGGTGGCCTCAAAAAGTCTGAATGGCTTAATTTTGACCAGGACATCCCTGAGCCTTGTTTGGCATCATCAGGTCCACGTTTTTGTCACGTGTGTGTGTGTGTGTGTGTGTGTGTGTGTGTGTGTGTGTGTGTGTGTGTGTGTGTGTGTGTGTGTGTGTGTGTGAAAGAGATCACTAAGGTTTACTAGGGAGGCCATCCTGTGTGTCCCATCATTTAGAACAGTTAATTATGTGGAAATATGGGAAATATGGGTAATATAGCCTCCATATGCATCTCCGTATTCAAACCAAAGAGCCAGTGTTGTGCAAGTCCATGGCCACATGGCTAGCATAGCTGCAAGGAAACACTGTTTTACCTTCCAGCTTTTTACAGCGGTACCTATTTATCTACTCGCATTTACAGGCTTTCAAACTGCTAGGTTGGCAGGAGTTGGGATTATCCGTGGGAGCTCCCTCCACTGCATGGCACCCAAGATTTGAACCGCCGAGCTGCCAACTTTGCAGCCAATAGTTTTCGGAGCCTTAGTCTGCTGAGCCACCATGCCTCACTTTTCTGCTTTTAGCCAGTCCGATAATATACCTAACAAGTGTCTTGCATATAGTTTGCTGACTATATTCAGCAACTTTATTGGGTGGAAGTTAGCAGGGTCCCGCCTATTTCCCTTTTTGTATATGGGAATAATAATAGCCAAAACCAGTCCTCAGGAATAGTTGCTTTGTGATTAATCCAGGTAAATAAAAATGCCAAAAGTGGGGCCCACCAATCTGAATTGGCTTGTATCATATGGGTTGGAATATAATCTGCTCTGTGGGCTTTTCCTACTTTAAATTGTTGGATTAATGACACAATTTCCCTTGGAGTGACTGGGGGACCATTCTAAACATGCCACCTCTCCCTGTGGTTGTAAGGTGGTGTCTGGATCTGCCGAATATATAATTTGAAACTGTGCCTCCCAGGAATTGGGGGTTATACAGAAAGCCTGCTTGGGTGTGGTTCTCTGTTATGCCTTCCAATATTATCCTCCAAAAGGAAGCAGAGTCCTTTAGACTGGATGCTGTTATTAGATGCTTCCATGACTCTCTATAAGCCTGAACTTTTTTGCACTTAATCAAGGCTTTATAATTATTCTTTAATAAGAATCAGTCAGATAGAATCTTGGGTAGGTTCTGCGACCTATAGGACCTGTAATTCATCATGAGATTATGTTTTGCAGCTTTACATTCTACAGATCAAACCAAGGTTTTGAATGGGAGACATAAAGTTGAATGCCCATATTTTAAATAAGTTAAATAGGGTTGAAGAGAATGTATCAACTTGGCGTATGCATCAAATGTTGTAATAAGGAAATCAGTTGGAGTAATTAAGTTGCTGAGTTGCATATAGGGCTCTGAATATAAAAGTTGCCTCATGGAGTTGCTCAGTTGTGGAGTCCATTTTGAGTGTGCTGCTCTCATTTCAGCAGTATGCTCTAATGCTGGATGTCTGTCTGCAAAAAACGTTTGAGTTTCTAAACTTAAGCTTCATAACCAGAGTAAGATGATCACTCTTGGGGCAGCAATCAGCCTTGAAATCGGAAATCAAATCCACCAAATTGTAGGAGGTTATAACATAGTCTATGGTTGATGCTCTGGAAGTTGATGTAAATGTATACTCACCCGGCCTGTCTCCCTTGATGCTCCCATTAAGAATAACCAGGTCCAAATTAACAGTTGCATGCATAAGGCACAAACCAGCAAAGTTACAGCTATGCTCTTTAGATAGTCTACTGTAAAGGGAACTGTGATGAGTGGGATCTGGTGGAATCATTTTTTAATATGCAAACAGGGTGTCATCATTTTCTCTTATCCTAGCATTGCAATCACCCACAATAATAATAAAAGCATTGGGATAAAGTTTTATTGGATTTTCCAATGTGGCCCATAGCCCAGATGATTGTGTATAAGATTTATGAGGAGGAATACAAACATTAATCAAAAGTAAAGTAAAAGTTTTCTATTTCAGGACCATAGCAAAAAATAGTATGCTGAGCCACTGGAGTGTTCCCTGATCCTGCTCATTGAGGCTGCCTCTTGAATCTTGATGGACAGAAAGACATACAAAGTGTTCTATTCTAGTTAAACCTTGTTGCGGGAGAGGAGGCTCTCTCCTTTTGTTCTGGTATCTTTTTTGGCTATTGGCTGAGCTTAAACATCATCTTTTTCCTGATGAAGAACGTGCATGAGCAACGTGGCAGATATTTGGTTAGGGTGCTCCTTGAGGTAGTTTGCTGCTGCTTTGTTCCTGCTGGAAGCCATCTAGTGGTGCTTTTGGAGTGGAATGATCAGTAAACAATGTGCTATTATTGCCTAACTGTGTGCCCTCACATTCTTCAGGGAGGTCCTGTCTCTGTCCTGCAGTGTACCATTGTTAGGTGAAAACTGATTTATTTATTTATTTATTTATTTATTTATTTATTTAAAGAAAATGTCTTCCAGTCAAGACCAGTGTTGGAGCATTAAAAGCCTGGGAAATACATTCAGATTCATTTTTATTTATTTATTTATTTATACAAGTTATATGCCACCCACTAACCAAAGATCTCTGGGCACCTTACAGTTAAAAAACAATTAGAACAATTAATATGTTAAAATACTAATAAAAAATTAAAAATGATAAAAACATTTAAATACAAATATAGCACACTAAAAATCTTTAAATATTTCAGTGTTATATAAAAAGAGCTGTGTGCTGTCAAACTAATTTCAAATTATAGCGACTCATTCCAAAGTTTTCTTAGTAGGAGTGGTCAGAAGTGGTTTAACATTCTCTTCTTCTAAGAGCACTTTGAGACTGTGCAGCTTACCCAAGGATACACAGGCTGGCTCTTCTCTGTGGAGGCACAGTGGAAAATCAAACTCCCAGCCTCTGCATGCCCACTGCACTGCATTATCCAGCTAGATGCAGCATTCCATAGGATATCCAGCAATACAAAAACATATCCTTAAAAGTTCCTCTGCCCAACAATTTAAAATATAGATTTCTCAGTGTTTTGCTTGGTTCCCTTCACTCTATTTCAGCAGGAATTGTAAGCATTTCCAGTACTCACTAAAAACAGTTAAGTGGCATCTTACATAATGAACATCTGTGTCTTTCTCCTGACCTGCTGTTCCATCTAGGTGATGCCTTGTTCCATCTTTTGATCGCAACATTCATAAAAAAGGAGAGATTCACCTAAAGCTCAAGTGCAGATCGAATACAATTGATTTTCTCAAAAACCAGAAGAAAAGACTTGGCTATCCTATCCCTTGGCTTCTGTACGGCATACTGTTCTTCCCAGTTAAGTGGATTGTCTTCATCACACATGTAAGCCAAATGCAGTTAATGTCCACATCGGCAATGATTTCTAGTAGGTAGAATTGTCAGCTGATTAAAGAAATCAAAGGCCATTAATTCATTGAGATTTACAGTGCAATTAAATCTGAAGATATATGTTTCTCAATAAAATATTACACACACAGGGAAAAAAGGAAATGCTGTATCTGTGGATATTGCAGACGGTAAGAAACTCCTTTCCCTGTGTAAGAGCAGAAAACTAAGGCTGTTCCAACATTGTGCTTCTGGTTTAACAGCATATGAATTAAAGCACCATGCAGTGGTGTTTGTGGTCCAGCAATGGTACCGAGCAAGGGTGATGTGGTGGCTGCCATTTTGGAGCTACCAGCTATCTTCTGCCCATGATGCAGCCTGGTGGATTGTGGAGCCACAACTTCTAGCCAATCAGGTGGGATACAGGTGGTGGGGCTTTCCTTACACTGGCAGACTTGGATATGTGGAATCAAACTTGACCCACCTCTAGGGGGAAATTAAAGTGGCCTTCAGCCTGGAAGCATCGCTTGTGGGTTTTTTGTTTTTTGTTTTTTTGAGCTTTTGTCACTTGGCCTCCCTTTGTTCATTTCATTTTACATAGTAAATGAATGGTTTCTTTATTATTATTATTCCATCACAGATTTGTTGAGGGTGGTTAGAAGCATAAGAATGGATTGGCTCAGATCGAAGTAGGGTCAGGCAGGTAGGTGCTTAGCCCTTTCTGGTGATTTTCTTTAAAGGGGCTGCGGACAGGGAGACATTGCGGGTCTTAGCATGGAAGACCATAAATTCTCTGGTCTAAGGGTGATGGACTGGCTCACAGAGTGGCAGATGCCCAAGTGCTTAATCCCATTTCTGATTACCATAGTTACAAATCATTTGGCAGATTAATTGGCTGCTGTTAGTCCATCCTCCATGTTATTGCCAGTTTTATTGGCAACTGTTCTCAATACAATTGTGGACTGTTTTTACTTCCAATATTGCCTGTTTTTGTGTAATTATTTCATACCAGCCCAGGACCTCTGTCACTCAGCTTAGACATCTAGTGATTTTACTGGATCTGTAGCACGGATGAGACTGGACTTCATCTCAGGCTCTTTTGACAAGAATTCAAGTTCATTTTTAATTTCATAATCAGAATGAAACGAATATTAGATTAGAAGGAAAAAATAAATGAATCTAAGAGAACTCCCACCTCACAGATTTGTCCATCCAGGGAAAAGGTTTTTGAATGTTCAGTTCTTTAAATTATGTGTTTCCATCACTGTGTATTCAACCATGTTTGTTTGGAAATAGAAGAATCACTTCTATCTAGTGAAATGTTTCTCATTATTAACACTAAAAGGACTGGTAAGTACAAAGTTGTTCTCTTCACGTGCCATGCCACCATGGGAATCACCCTTCTTAGGCAATGGCCTTGAGAGAGAGACTTGTTGCTGGCCTGGCCTGTGCCAGCCACTGGCTGGGGTCAGAGGATGCTGAGGAACAGACCGGAATGGACAAGTTAAAACCCAAAGGGAAGACCGTAGAATCACTTCCTGCAGAGGCAGAGAGCCCAAAGACAGAATCTAAGGAGGAGCCAGGTCACTCTTCTAGTTCAAGAGAGTGATGCAAAACAAAAGTAAGGGGCAGGCAGGAGCTAATGTGGCATATTGTTCAGTTGTAAGGGAGACCTCCTTCAGAAGTGAGGGTACCTCAAGAATTAATGGTATCCTTGAGTAAAGAAGCCTTCTCCTAAGGAGATGTGTTGCTAGAAATCTTACAGCTGGCATAGAGTACCTCAGCTACATATAGCTCATCTGAACACTTGGACTTTGAATCATCTTGAAGCCTCTTTCTGCTTTGACTCACTGTAGGAATCCACCTGTCCTTTTGATTTCTTATATATTCTTGCCTTGTCTCTTTTTTCCTGATTGGTCCTTGCAATGTCAGCTTGATATGCCATCCACTACTCATTCAGCCATTCCTTGTGAGAACTGACACCACAGTAGCACAACTCCATGATACCTTGGCAATTGTCTTTCTTGCTCTGTTGAACTCCTGTCTTGTTTCTCCTTTATGTAGACCAGACTTCTAGAGAGATTGCACCCTCACTTGAGGGCACCCCAGCCAGTTACACAGTGTTAGTTAGATGATGAGCAACCCTGCTAGGAGCCACTTGATGGATTCTGTCAGGTGCAAAAGAAGGAGAACTGGTTTTCCTTGGCTTTGAAATAATTTACCAAGATTTACCATCTTTTTTAATATCTGGGGCAGACATTTAAACCATGTGAGAAAGTTAATCTGAAATACGCTCCTGTCCCTTGGTTTTTGATCATACTCTATTCAGTTATTTTCTCCTTCAGGCCTGCCTTCTCATCCACTTCCTTCTGCCCCAATACTGGAATGTCTGGCATTCTAGACTTTTAAAAAAAAACTGTCTGTAGGAGGAAAAGTGTTGACTGACATAGAGTATAGCACCATCTGCTTTGGACATATTCTAGAGAAAACCATCATGCAAACAGATTACTAAATGAAAGCTAAGAACTAAATGTGTTCATCAGTAAAATGGTGGGCCAGCAAGGGGTACATTCAATGCTATAGATGGCAACCATGAAACATTTTTAGTGAACTTTTTTGTACTTTTTCCCACTTTTCACCTGTTAACCACTTGGCACCCAAACACAAAGCAAATCAGGCCTGTGCTCTTAGCATTCGTTGCTTGGTGACACAAAATGCATAGAAGAAATGTGTCTTTCAGATTGACTGTACACACTCAAGTACATGTCTGTGCACAGATATGGAATTGTTAATCTCCAAGGAGTTTACATGTGTTTGGAGTGTTTCTGTCTCATGCAACCCAGGGCAGTGAACTGTATTGAAATAGGAGTCTCAGCCTTGTTCTTTCAGGGCCAATGTTATTTTACACTCCAGAGTACAGCAGAACACATCCATAATTTGAGAAGAGGCTGAAGGGAAGGTATGGGTTCATGTTGCAGAGCCTCATATTAAATCACTTTCAGAAGTATACAGTGTGATTCATTCTTTGAAAAAGAGGATTTACTTGAGCTTTTTGGAGGGAAGGGAAATGGCTTAAATTAGCATATCTGGTTGGCTATTTCTAAGATAAGGGAAAATATTAAATCAGGTTCAACACTTCCCAACCCGATGTATTTGCTCCGTTACTTCTGTGCATCAAGATGCATAGAGCACAAAATGTTATCATTTTCTCTCTAATACAACCTCATCTTTAATACCAGAATGTATGAACCATTGCCTTGTGTTTGAAACATTAGCCATATGCAGATTCAAAAGGAAGAATGGCAACAAGAGTTCAGGTTCAGTGGGCATCATTTTTCACCAAATAAAGGGAAAGTTCCTTTTGCAGCTAAGATGAAAGTTGAAAGACCCCCATTCTCTGAATCTGTACCTTGAGAGTAAAAGCAAGTATTTTCATAAGTAAAGCAAAGTGGTCTGCTTATTTACCACCCCATACCACTTCAAGTAGTCTCTGGGCAGTTTTACAGTTTAATTACAGTATGCAGGCTACACATTCTCTCCCCCCCCCCAATCTGGGTACTCATTTTACCAACCTCGGAATGATGGAAGGCTGAGTTATCCATGGGCCTGCTACCTGGGTGATGCAGGTCGTGAGCACAATTTTACTTGCAATACATTTGACCTGCAATACAGGCATTTAACCACTGTGCCACGTCTCTTTCAATGTATCCCAGAAACTGCCACTTTGTGTGGTCCAATTGTTTTGTATGGTGCCACAGCCCTGATCAAAGAGTACTGAGCACATGAGGTTGGAGGCGGTGGAAGAAGGAGAAAGATTGGTTAAAAACATCACAACAGATTTCACTTATCTCTGTAACAGCCTTCACAGATTTATGCACAAAGGCTAGTGTGATTTCAAGGTACAGTAGGTCGATTTAGCACTAACACAAATCATGTTTGCCTTATGAACCAACGACATAAGATATAAAATCTTTGATGGAGAATATATAACATAGAATGCATTTATGACATTTTTACAGGGTCAGTTTTCTGGTCCACAACTATAATAGCTATTACATGCCATTTCTCTCTTTTAAAAAAGTATTTAAGGTAATATTTACAGACTTGCTACTCTCTTAGTTATAACTCATCATATACTTTTATGCATGAAGAGACCTTTTAGTGAACTTAATTCTTTTACTGGTGTAATATCAATATACATGGGCAGGATTTAAATGAATGTAGTTTAGTCATAATTTTACAAAAGTTCAGAGAAAACACTACTATGATTTCTCCCTTAGGAGAAACACATAATGTTCTCCCAGGAAAACAGCTAGTAGTCAAATCCAATTTTTTTTTTACTAAAATGAAAACCAGAGGATAGGTCAGATTTTCTCCTGAGAACCATTTAAGGAATTTTGAAAGAGGCTGAACCACAAGGACACTTGCTAAACTTATGGGGGAAATCTGAGTCCAAATATCACCCAAACTATTAATATGTCTATGTGGGTATGAACAACATTTGGAATCATTACACTGCACTGCTTTTTGTTCAGGATCACTAGAATAAATGCAGTCATCATCACATTTCCTTGAAACGTGGAAGTATATTGATAATGTGTGCTATTGGTTCACTATTAAAGCATTATGCTGCATTAACTACTTTCTGTTATCCCCTAGTGGCCAATACTGATATTGCACCTATGGGGACAGAGAAAGAAAGAAAGAAAGAAAGAAAGAAAGAAAGAAAGAAAGAAAGAAAGAAAATTGAAGCAAAGAAGGAATACATTCCTTTGCATTTCTAGTCCAAATGCTTTGGACTATAACCTGTTACCCATGTGGGGATGGTTTTCTGCTAAAAAAAAGGGTCAAGAAACTGGTTGGGATTCTAACAGATACTATTTTCTAGGAGTATTCATTCAATTTATACTCAGAGCAAAAACTGATTGTCTATTACACCCTCTATCTGGTTTATGCCTGTTTATTAGAGATGGGCATGACTCAAAAAAATGGTGTTTCGTTTGTCGTTTGGTCGTTTAGGGGTCCGTTTCGGTTCGTTTTCGTTTTTGTGACGTTTTTCGCAAAAAAAATTGTTTTTGTTTTGTTAGGTAATGAAACAAAAAATGAAAACAAAAACAAAAAATTGCTGTTTCATTAGCATTCTTTTTTTAGTTCAATGCATCTGCTGCAACGAAAACGAAAAACACGGCAAATTTGGTCGTTTCGTTTTCGTTTTCATTTTGTTTTAAAAAAATTTCATTTCATTTTCGTTGCGTAATGAAATGAAAAAACGAAAACAAAAATGAAAAATCGCTCATTTCGTGCCCATCTCTACTGTGTATATTCAACAGAATTAGCATAAGCAGTTTTAAAAGATAGTGTTTACATTATACAGCTACTATTTTCTTGTTTCTCCTCTCTCACTTTAAATACTATCTCATCTCCTGGACCCTGCCAGCAATTCCAACATCTCTCTCTCCACCCCCACCCTATCTGAACTTCTCTTCTCCTCTTCCCTGATCCATTATCTGTCCCACTGCCTTTCTGCTACCTTTATTTCCCTAAGTCTATCACCTCTACAGATATTTCCCCTCAGATTCTCTCTTTTTGGAGCCACCAAATGTCCCGCCACCAATGCACTGAATCCCTTTGCCTTGCCCTCTCATCTTCCTCCACAAATACTTTTTAGTCAAATCTCATCCATAAGATTTTTGATTTGCATAAGTCACTCAATGAGTTTGATGGCAGAGAGAGGAATTCCCTGACCTTCACTCCATTCATTA
Source organism: Phrynocephalus forsythii (assembly GCA_029282475.1). Taxonomy (NCBI): domain Eukaryota; kingdom Metazoa; phylum Chordata; class Lepidosauria; order Squamata; family Agamidae; genus Phrynocephalus; species Phrynocephalus forsythii. The sequence goes on along the minus strand of JAPFRF010000003.1, from coordinate 30,079,075 downwards.
GACCTCACACTACTGGTTTGTGTGTTAGGAACTCAGCAAGTTCAGAGTGAAGACAGGTAGAAACAGGGAGGACAAGACACATTCATTTTCCTTTCTGAGGATTGCACATGTACATGCTGTGCATATCCAAACTTGCTTTTGAGTTCTTATATCTAGGGCTGCTAATTATTGACATAGCTAGCTTGCTCTCGTGCCATTAATGGCATCTTACTTGGCCAAAATGGGGAGGAGACAGTAGTCCTAAGCAAACATTCAACCTGACCCCTGGACAGCTAAAATTGGAATGGGATACAAATACATACCACAAATATCCCTGTCCTTCAAGTACTTTACCTTCCTTTGTTGGGCTGGAGAGCACAGGCATATCTCTTGTCACTTTCTGCCATTATTGCCCATTATTGTTTAGCTTTTCCTAATGTTAGGGCTTAACTAACTTTTATACTCATGGTTCAGAACACTGGTACTAGACTCACTATCAAATTGAACATCAGCCTTTTATTTGATTTAATTTCAATCCCTACTCCCTTCTCCCCAGGATGCATGTACTACCTATTCCAGTTATTTAAAACAATTCTACCAAACCAGGAGAGGAAGTGGAACAAGCACCAGCACTCCAGCCTACGACAAGGGGAAACATACCATCCTTGTTAAGAGACCTTCCACTGAGCAGGAAAAGCATTGCAGTAACTATTATTACATAACACTGTCATCAGAAGGATGCATTAGGGGCCCCTTTGAAAGTAATTTGTTGTACCTTTAAAAAAATCAATAATTCAGAGCTTAGGAGGGTGAAAGCATTGGTAGACAAGCACTCTGAGCCAGGTGAACATAATGAAATAACTCTGTCTGGAGTTAATTAAAATAATAATGCAATCGCTGAGTGCTGAATCAAGAATTTTAAACACATAAGCAGAACTAATTTATCTTCCTTTTCTGTTTGGAATTCCCATTACAACCACCAGTACAATTCTATTACCTTCCTTTCCGCTTGTTGTAGATCATCAGATTATAATTAAGGATTAAACATTCCCCAAAGTGGGAAAATACATTATGAGTTTCCTCCAACACATCACTTTTTTATTGCCAGATTTAGTAACTAAAATAGGAGGGAGGGGAGAAAATCAATGTCATGAGGTTTCATCAGTAAACAGAGCTGTTTCCATGAGCATCTTTTAGTTCCTGCACAAATACACATTTGAAACAATAAATCTGACTTATATCATTCCAAAGTGAGCTGCTGCACTTTTTTCTATAAAAGAATATAAACAGAGATGTTAAAGTTTATTAGTAATGGAAAGGCATATTGTTACAAGAAAGAAAGGGCTTTCCAAATACACTCTAGTCTAACATAGGTTTACTTTAATTTTAATATGCTTAAGCAAACATAACCTGACTTTCTACAGGTTTGTGAATTTGCTTGCACTGGCCTCCTCTCATCTGATGAATGCATCCAGAACATGACTCAGAACACTTAACATTTTGAACAAGGTAGGAGCTGCATTAGTCCTATGATCTGTTGAATGCCTGCAAATTCACTAAAAGTGTGATAGCTTCAATATGTTGCACTCCCCCTCCCAAAAGGCTCCAGCCTTCGGTTGTCTCCTATTTTGTTGGGACTCAGGGAAGACATAGGTTTCTAGAATGGTGCCATTATCATCCATATTATCTAACCTATGAGGCATTTTCTCCAGATCAGTCAAGTTGAAGTAAGTGATTTGAGCAGGAAGTGCAACAGGACACAATAAGATGGCATATTGTTCAGGGAATGGCAGACAGCCTCTTAGCAGTTCTTAGTAAGAACTGCATGGTGTCAAAACCCACAGCCGAATGGCTCTTCTTCTTCTATCTATATGTGTCCGACTTTCAGTCACTTTGTGGATCAATGCTCTCCATGCCTTTCTATCTTTTACAAATTCTTTTAGTTGCATCAAAGTCATTCCAGCGTCCCTTCTGATGGTGTCAAGCCAGTGAGTTCTTGGGCCGCCCCTTCCTCTTTTACCACTCACCAATCTCAACATAATTATCTTTCCAAGCGGACTGAATAACATGACTGGGGTATAATAGTTTTTGTTTGGTGATCTTGGCTTCCAGAGATGTTTTTTGAATGATTCTGTCTAGGACTGCCTTGTCGGTAATCTTCACTTGTCCATGAGATGTAGCAGGATATACTCATAATGCAGTGGGCTAATGTATCCTAAATATTTTGGAGGTTCTGAAGATTGATACAGGATAACTTAACAAACTAGTTGCTAGGTGCATAACCTAAGGCTCCTGGTTCAGCTCCTGGACAAAGCCTTACTGAGCAGTCTTTACTTTGGTCAATTTGACAGATTGGTCTAACTGTGAGCAATGTGAATTCATCACTAGCTTTTGCTTCCTACATTCTCCTCTTCTCTGCCCTCATATTTCATTCAAGAGGTAAAGATCAGTAGTTGGAAGTATACAGAAAACAATCGCATTCTTTCAACTGGCAATATCAAAAAATGCACCTGGGAAATTCAGCACTTTAGAATTCTGGTCAGTGATATAACTTGAGGGAAATGGAAGATCAAAAGTTGTTTAGTAACTGAAGGCTGAGCTGCTGGTGCCAAAAGAGAAGACAAATAATTGCTGAACCCCCTTGTCTCCAGCCCAACCACTTGGACAGTCCAAACACTGAGACATGAAGGAGGATTCAGACACATACCCAGCTCATATCCATTTACAGTCCCCCAAATCCGAGATCTCTTTTTAAAAAATGAAGATCTGGAAACATTAAGAAACACAGAATATAGAGGGTTAGAATGCTTCCTCCAGGGTACTGGACAAGCCAGTGTCAATCTAGATCTCTGCTATTTGGTACACATTAGGTTCTTCAGAAGGTTCCTGCTCTCCAGTTGGGCATTGGAATGCAGAACAGCTTTATTTGAAGACAAAGCTGCTTTCTTTAGCAAATTTGAAAAGGCAGCCAAATGATTTTCCTTCCCCACCCCTTGCTATTTCAGTATTACAAACTAGGCATGGGCCTTTCATTTTGAAATGGGCCTGGTTCCAAAATGAAGCATGGCAGCACACATACCATTCAGAACTTGGATCCACCTTTTGAAAGGAAACCACCAATTGACTTACCTTTCCTTGCCTTGTGTGGGGCGATACTCCAACCAGGATGTGGCCTCTGATGCATCATCATTCCTTCTCCCTGCTGCTGGCCAATCAGATAGGGAGGCAGGATGATGCATATCCCTGCACAGCTCCTGACTGGCCAGCACAAAGGAGAAGGAATGATGATGCATTGGAGGCTACTTCCTTGTTCAAGTAATGCCCTGCGTGAGGTAAGACAAGGTAAGATTTTGTTTCAGAGGGTGGTTCCAAGATCCGAACAGCACCTGTGCTTCCATGCTTCATTTTGGAACCAGACCCATTCCGAAACAAAAAGCCCTTGCCTATTACAAACCAACCAACCCAAGTGCTTCCACAGGAGAGCCCTCTTTTCTGTAGCTAACTGCCTTATAGAATGGCTACAAGGATATGCCAACTCTACCCAGAGAGCAATCCAAGGACACCCACCATTAATCCTCCCCATAATCAACATATGTTGGAAGTGTTGTTTGCCCAGCTGTGCTTTCTAGGTCATTCCTGGCTGCCTTCATGAGATAATAGGATAATCATAAACTCTTTCACCTTGGCCCTCCTCCTTCATTCCAGGATTGTATAGGCAGACTATTTGTGCAAAGAGCTTTCTTTGGCTGTCTGGAATAGAATGTGGAGGGATGGAGGATGATTTAAATGGGCTAGCCTCTGAGGGCTAGGAAGGGAGAAAGATTCCCCCAGTAGGAATCAAATTTGGAAGGAACCAGGCACACCACCTGGACCCATGTTCTCCTTCCCTATCCCTCAATGTCACTGGCTAAGGCGGTGATATCGTACAGTTTGATAGAGAAGTTCCCAGACACTCAAATCTGCACAGGGCTGTGCACTGGCAGAAGGACTAGGCAAATGTGATGCTGTGTTATCTGGGTTGTCATTTGCTCCCTTCTAAACATTTCCAGTTCTGCTCCATCTTAGTGCCTCATCTCTCACCTGATTAAAAATTGTCTTACAGTGACACCCCCCCCCCGCCTATTGCAGGGGTTAGGGACCCAATCTGACCCACGATAATTGAAAATCCACGCTATGCGAATGCAGGTCGGGTTGGCCTGGGGGCCCTAGCTGGGGGCCCTTGTGCTTACCCCCAGCCTGGCACAACCCCAAATGGGCCTGCGAGGGCCTTCCCAGGCCTTCTGGAGGCCTGAAAAAGTCCTCCCGCAAACCGGATGTGACTTCTGGTAAACTGGACATGACTTCCGGTTCACAGGGAAGCCATTTTGAGGCCTCCAAAAGGCCCGGGAAGGCCCTTGCAGGCTTGTTCGGGGCAGCACCAGTCCTGGGGTAAATACGGGAGGCCTGAAACAGGCCTTTCCCCTTACCCAGGGGGATTTTTTTCATATACTGCGGTCCCGCAATATAACAGGACTGCAGTATATGAACTGCGAACGGGCGGGGGACCACAGTACTCTATATCCATGACCACCAGGTCCAGTTTGTAACTATGGAGTGAGGCTTTCCAAGATTGTTTCAGATTGATTCAAAGTTTTCTAAAGCAATTAAGATGGTGTTGTCATTCACTTGGAAGGTTGGATTATTCTCAGCAGATTTTGAGAGAACAGTCCACGCTGCTCCGAAAATTGCTACAGTTTTCACTGGAATCTTGGATCTCCTACCTTCCTCTGACATTAATGCTGCCCTCTTTCTTGCCCTTTTCTATTTAAAAAAATATTGGCAAATGACAAAGCACTGAATTGATATAGCAACATTTCAAACTGCAGTTCTTATTTAACACAGCACTGTACTGGAAAAGCATATATTTTTAAAAGAGCCAGTAAGTGCTTACTTGAGGGAGTTGTTCCAGGTATACTGGCCAATTCTTCAGCAGAGTATACTACACCAGCATAGCTGAAATATCTGGAACATCCCCCTCAACCATGAATGCTCCAGCACAAACCACAAGATCAATTGCAATGTAGTTGTGTCCTCCAGTGTGGAGGAGGACAAAGACAGCAGTTTGGAACATCATCATTACTGATGCTTCCCACTTCACTCAAATCACATTATCTTGGAAGAGAGATGCATCCTTCCCCCATAAACCCTAATGGAAGGACCAGCCCTGGATCTGCTTTCTGTGTATTTGTTATACACAAAAAGCCTATAATTAAAAAGGTGTGATGGTCATAATTCAGTTCTCACTTTTTAATCACTGAGTACTCAAAGCCCAGTGTCCAGATAGAGCTATCTCTCCACACTGGTTTCTCCCTTGAAGTTTCTGCACCTGGGGAAAAATGGCCTCAAAGCATAATAACCTAACTGGCTGCATTCTCCGGTGAAAGTTAAGGAAACCCTAGAATGGGTCTCCATATGTTTCTCATGAAGATTCATCTCAGTAGGACTCACACACACTTTACTAAGAGCTGCATGCCATCCTGTTTATGGCATCACCCATGACATCAGAATGACATGCTTTTATTTGGCCTAGGCTATCACCATATTAGCAACAGTTCCCTTCCTATCCCATATACCTCAGCAAAAGGTGACTGCCAGCCTGGCTGTTCAACAAAGCTCATGCCTCTTTTTGATCTCAGGTATGCCATTGCCTTCCAGGCTTAGCACAGCCTTTTCCTTGTGTTTGGCTGTATGGAAAGGAAGCTGCTTCACAAAGATGCTGAAAGGTAGATTATTTATCAATCCCTTTTTCCTTGTATGATATAAGAACATAAGAAGAGCCATGCTGGATCAGGCCAAAGACCCATCTAGTCCAGCTTCCTGTATCTTGCCGTGGCCCCACCAGACAGAGAGAGAGAGAGAGAGAGAGAGAGAGAGAGAGAGAGAGAGAGAGAGAGAGAATTTTTCTGGTTCATGTCCATCTCTACTCAGGAATGAACTTGTATGTAAAGGTGTTTGGTATTTGTGTTCTTATCTAGACTGTCAGTGATTAAGATTCAGTCATCTTTAGAATGGTAGGATCTGTCTTTCTCTTCTACTTCTGTCTATGGCTTTTACAATGTCATTCTATTTGCCAGCTGAGTTCCCTTTTGACTGCTTGTTTTCTTTAATTCTGTCCCACCACAATATATTGGTTGAAACAGAACAGCCAAATAGAACAATGTTGGCACACTACCATATTTGGGGGTGGAAGTGGAGATAAGTAGAAAAATAACAATTAATGGCCACTTGCTAAAACTTAGGGGCATTGCCTTCATCTCTTCACATGGTGATGTTGTAGGATGCCTGCATTATAAGTCTTGTTATATGTGAACTCTTCAATGGACTGGGACTCTGGTACATGAGAGCTAAACCCACAGACCTCATGCATAAGCTTAGCTATAGCATGATATACTTGCGGGCCGGCATGTGGTGCGACAAGCAGGCAGTATAATATGAGTGGTTGTTGTTAGTGGGACTGTGCTGGGGGTAGGGAGGGAGGCTCAGCCAATTTCATTGTACACATGTTGTACTTTGACATTAAAGGTATTATTATTATTATTATTATTATTATTATTATTATTATTATTATTATTATTATTATTATTATTATTATTATTATTATTATTATAAGAGATCTTTGAATTTTCCTATGTTCCTTGAACTTCATAAGGAACTCCAAACTTCCATTCTCCCGATGATCCGAAGAAAGGGGGCTCATATGAATGGGTCATCTTCCTATCTGAATCATGACAACTTCAGACTTGACTCAGCATTAGAGTATGCATTCTTATTTTTTTTAAATGTTGCTGTCTTTCTCGACACAGCAGGGTATTTTAAATTTGCTGCTCTTTAAAAATGCAGAAGAGATGGAAATCTAACAATTGCCGAAAGAACAGTGCTCTGTTTCACAAACCACTAATGCCATTTTCTTCCCAAGAAATAATAAAACAGTGGTGTTATTGCACTGGGATTAGTAGGGATGAGGAGTTGGGGGAAGAGAAATACTTCTCCATTAAGAAAAATAGTATGCCATGCTAAGTGGAAATGACAGGAAAATGGAAGAATGCTGCTTATCTGTAATTGGTTAAATAGACAGAAATTATAATTTGATAGGTGAGACTGTAAAGAGACATCAATCATTGAATATAATATTATTGTAGAATCTTCTTATAGTAAAATGACTCTGGAGTGTTCTGGCACAACTTTTTATTAATCCTTCTTGCATGTGCAAACAGTTCACAAGCATTCATGAGAATGGGTGTATTCTATAGAGATGGGCAAATTATTAGTGGTCACGGGAGGGTTATAGTTTGACACAGAAATACCCCTGCCACATCTTCTGTGACTTCCATGAAATGGACCTCTGGTTGCTTTGGGAAGCCACACATTCCTGAAATTTATGCTGAATTTTGAAAGGCAACAAAAGCTGGAGGATGTCAACTATATATTTGGGAAGCATGCAATGCTAAAAATGTGTGCAATTCAAAAAAAGCACATAGATTCAGTTAAATCAAGAGCGCATAAAATAATCGCACATCAAAGTAGAGTGTCTATCCAATATGCTCTGAAGACAGCATGAAAATATCATTGGGAAAATAAGAATGAAACTGACAGATGTAGACATTTCAAGAATTTTGAAACACATGCTTGGAAGTCTTATTTCCTAGCTGTGGCAACTGGCAAATGTGATTAGAAGAATTTAAGCTTGTTTTAAAAACATTATAAATATCAAACATTGGGCATCTAACTTCTCCAAAACTCCTTCAAAAGCCTGTCTAAAAGTTTTCCCGTCCCTCACAGGGAAGGCCATTCCAGGAATGCAGCTATCTTGGAGCGCTTTTACACGACCCCTATAATCCGAGGCAAAGGGCTCCCAGATCCGGAGCGTAATAATGTTTTCCCACCAGCTCCGGATTTAAAAAAAAAATAAGTACAATCACGGCCACCTAAGCACGTCCCAGCGCACTTTTCAAGTACAAGGCCTCCAGGAGGTAAAAAATCTTCCGATGCTCATTGTAAAGTTGTGAATGCCAGGCTCCCTCACATTCTGTTTGTTTTTTTGTCCCTGCCGACCCTTTAAGAGACAGAAATCATGACGACGGGGCTGCTGGGGCTGCTTCGACTGGCAGACGGAGGTGAGCCTGCATTTTTCTCTCCCTTTTTTTCTGCCTCCCCTCACGCAAACAGGAACAATGGAGTTCGGAGGTGTGGGAAAACAGGAAGAGCGACAAGCCCCCACAATCTCTGGTCTGAATTTAACGACCGGATATTAGAGGTCATGTAAAAGCGCCCTTGGTCATTTTTGTTAAAAGGCATAGTATCTGGATGGGTGTAACTGTTGTTGACAAAGACTGGACACACTTTCTTCTCCACCTCTCACTGGTGTTTCTAGTATTTCTACATGGCTTGACTCTATTTCCTTTATGAACTTCTCGCAGTCTGCTGATTGATATGCTTCAAGTTGTGATAGTGGTGCCTGCAGCATCACCTACCTGTCTGTCTATGAGCCAGGTATCCAACACTTTGTACTATGTGTAAGGCAGTGGCTGAAGTGGCTGTTTTACACATCAGACAGGAAAGTGGCCAGACAGGTGTATCATCATTTTTCCCAGCACATGGCAAGACAGTAGGAAGACAAGAGAAGTCAGTGAGGCAAGGAGATATCTGTGGGGTCCCTCCAAGGCGGGTAAACTTTAGGGTAGGAGCCTTGCCTTGTCCCCCTAAACAGTCATTCTTAATAATGAATCATGAGTAGTGATTCAAAGAAATATTTAAAAAAACTCATTTATTACAGAGACAGAATGTCTATACAAAGATTCTGGAAGGATCTCTAACCAGAATGAGAGATTTTGCTCTTAGAACAAGATGCCCCATCATCATTCATGAAAATGGCATAAAATTTTCCCTTTCAGAAATTTTCACCTTTCAGAAGGTGAGCGTACACACAAAACAAACACTGAGAGGCAACCTGGGTGCTTCCAAAGACGGAAATAGTCACCTTGTCCTCCTGCTCTCCTAAAGCCCAAGCCACAAGAAGGCAGACATTTTTGCACAAATATTCAGACTTTCAAAGCAGGGGGGTGGGGGAAGATCCACTGTGTTTGTGTGAGTAATTTTACACTGAGCAGCTGAGGACAAACTAGGTCATGACTAATTTTTAGTAACATATGATACCCTCCTAAATTTTTGATTCTCCCTAATTTTGTTTGTTATGATCAGACACTTTGACATAGAATAATATATTTGAGAAAACTTGTCACCAGCTAAGAGTAGGACCATTTATCTCTAGAGGTATATTCACAGGAGGAGGAGGAGGAGGAGGAGGAGGAGAAGCCCTAGAAGTTAGGGTTTTTGTGTTGCCAGAATGGAGAAAATATATTATTTGGGGAGGGGGGCTAAGAGGGCACAAGTATGCATAAATATCAAACTCTGAATTTGTGTAGATCTGGAGAGGGAAATCTTTAGTCTTCCAGCTGGTTTGGGTTACATCTCCCAGAATCCCAAGTCTTTATTTCCAATGATAAAGGACTGTGGGAGCTGTAATCCAAAACATTTGGAGAGCTAAAGTTTCCCATCCCCTTATGCAGATTCATTTTTTTTACAATATTACTTTTAAATAACCATTACCCACATGCAGATTCCTTATCTCACTATACTAATTAAATTAATAAATAGGTCAGTAGCAGATTATGTGTTGTTCTCAAGGGCAAACTAGAGTTCTAGAAGAGTATTTGACTTAGTGGTCTTCAAGATCCCCCACATGCAGGGTTTGGATGTATTTGATATGCAGACTAGAGATGGGCACAACCAGAAAAAATGATGTTTCGATTTTTCATTTGTCGGAACGGGTCTGTTTCGTTCTGTTTCCGTTTGTTGCGAAATTTTTTGGAAATTTTTCGGTTTGACGTTTCATTCGTTGTTTGTCGTTTCTACAGCGATTTAGCGCGATTTGACTTCCCAGAGCATGGGGGCGTCCCGCAATGACCCAGAGCAGGCAGAAAACACTTTAAACTGGGTGATGAATAATATATTTAATAAATACATCATAGCATAAGACTGCACCCTATGCAATAATGCAAACAAAGTGGGCAGAATGCAATATTCTTTTTTTCTCTTGTTCATCAACGCTGACTGAACTGGCCACCCTACTTGGTCTGGCTGCCTGTTATACTTTTTTTTTGTTTTGTTTTGAAGCCTTTATCCATCCCATTTCCCCTCCACCTCTCAGAGGCAGCAGGAGACACAGTATTCCGTTCCTCCCCCAAATCCTCTCAATGTCCCCTCCCCATGACACTCCTTGTAAAGCCAAGCAAATGCCACCCTGGTCAACTAGTGGTCAGAGATTCAGTCTGGAAGAGGCATGAGAGATGCTTCCCCCGACTAATCTTGTTGAGTGCCCCTCCTCTCACTTTCTCCCCCAATTCCCAATACAGTTCCCCTCAACCTCTTGGGGAATCATCACCAGCTGGAGTATCCCAAGGAGCTGACTGGCAGAATCCCCAAGGATCAAATTCAGGAGCCAATGGAGGCCCTCCAGAAAACACTGGAGGTCAGTCCACCACTCTTTGTGCAGGCAGCTGTGCTTGATTTCCTCCAAACAGGGCTCAGTGGCCACGTTCTCCCCCAAAGCAGGAGACCGAGTTCCGCCCAGGAGGCAGAGTCCACGCAGGGAAGCCACAAAGCCAGAGTGCCAGGGAAGGGATTGTTTCTGCTGCCTTTGGAGGCCAGAGTGACTTTCCAAACCTCCTTGTAGGATAGGGTACGGAACAGCCTGGTGCCTCCTTGTCATCTGGATTTCCTGCCTCTTCGAGGCCGGAGTACTGAGAAGATTGGGAGGTAGATTACAAGGTTGAACCAGCAGCAACCTATGCTGCTGCTGCTGCTGCTCGGGAACAGCCTGGAGACCAGGCCAGAGCTTTGCCTACCCAGGAGACTGGGTTTTGTCAACCCAGTGGAGAGACACAGTCCACGCAGGGAAGCCACGAAGCCAGAGTGCCAGGGAACTTGAGGGAGGGATTCTTTCAGCCACCTACTTTGGAGGCCACAAGGCCAGAGTTCTGCCTACCCAGTGGAGGAGACACAGTCCATGCAGGAAAGCCACGAAGCCAGAGTTCCAGGGAATTTGAGGGAGGGATTGTTTCAGCCGCCTACTTTGGAGGCCACAAGGCCAGAATTCTGCCAACCCAGTGGAGGAGACACAGTCCACACAGGAAAGCCAGGAAGCCAGAGCGCCAAGGAAGTTTAGGGAGGGATTGTTTTAGCCGCCTACTTTGGAGGCCACTAGGCCAGAGTTCTGCCAACCCAGTGGAGGAGACACAGTCCACGCAGGAAAGCCACGAAGCCAGGAGAGATTGTTTCAGCCGCCTACTTTGGAGGCCACAGTTTTTCCTACCCAGGAGACCAGTTCTACCAACCAAGGGGAGACACAGTCCACACACGCAGCAAAGCCACGAAGCCAGAGCGCCAGGGGCATGGAAGTTCTCTGGGCCGTGGTCTGTCAACCAGCAACATTTAGTCCTACACAGTACCAGTGCTGTGAGTCTAGATGTCCTCTACTTCCTGCTGAACAGTAATGCAAAGGTGGCTCATGCAGGAGACCGAGTTTCTCCATCCCAGAGGAGACACAGCCAGGCCAGAGTTTTGCCTACTCAGGAGACCGAGTTCCACCACCAATCCAGTGGAGACACAGTCCACGCAGGAAAGCCACAAAGCCAGAGCACCAGGAAACTTTAGGGAGGCATTCTTTCAGCCACCTACTTTGGAGGCCACAAGGCCAGAGTTCTGCCTACCCAGAGCAGACACAGTCCACGCAGGAAAGCCATGAAGCCAGAGCGCCAGGGAATTTTTCTTGGGGAAGGGATTGTTTCAGCTGCCTACTTTGGAGGCCACTAGGCCAGAGTTCTGCCTACCCAGTGGAGGAGACACAGTCCACGCACGCAGCAAAGCCACGAAGCCAGGAGGGATTGTTTCAGCCGCCTACTTTGGAGGCCACATTTTTTCCTACCTAGGAGACCAGTTCCACCAATCAAGGGGAGACACAGCCCACGCACGCAGCAAAGCCACGAAGCCAGAGTGCCAGGGAAGTTTAGGGAGGGATTGTTTCAGCCGCCTACTTTGGAGGCCAGTTTTGCCCATCCAGGAGACAAGACAAGAGTTCCGCCAACCCAGGAAGGGATGGTTTCCTTCAGCCTTTTGGAGGCCAGAGTGACTTGCCCCACCTTCTTTGGAGGATAGGGTACATGGGCCAGCTGGTAATCTGGCAGGAAAATGCTGCTGCAGCGGATGCCGTGGGGTGCCAACCTGTATGACTGCCATGATGCAAACTTTTGGAGGCCACAGTTTAGCCTACCCAGGAGACTGAGTTCCGCCCAGGAGGCAGAGTCTGTGCAGGGAAGCCACAAAGCCAGAGTGCCAGGAAAGGGATTGTTTCAGCCTTTGGAGGCCATAGTTTAGCCTACCCAGGATAACGGGTTCCGCCAACCCAGGAGAAAGAGTCCATGTCGGGAAGCCACGAAGCCGGAGTGCAAGGAAGGTTTTCTAGAAAGGGATTGTTTCTGCCGTGTTTTGAAGCCGGAGTGCTAGTAGGAAGGAATCTCCCCTCCTTTTTCAAAGGATTTCCAAAACTGGACTTTAACCGGCGGGAGTGACTTTCCCCCACCCCCCATGTTGGAGGACAGAGTCCCCCAATTCCAAATAGTTGGTGTCCCTATTAAAGTTGGTCTCCTCAAGTGATTTGCCGCCTTTTACCGCCCAGAGCCAATGGAGGTGGGAGCAGCCGAGGTTGCTGCCTCGGCAAGTCAAGGAAACAGGCCGACAGGACGCCTATCGGCTTGGAGGCTTAACTTGAACCACTGAGCCGCTGATAGGCTGAAGGAGAAGCACCTGGAACGCCTCCTCCAAGCCGTGGAGTCCCGGGAGCCTGACAGGCAGGCAGGTAGACAGAGGGGCGAGCAGGCAGGCAGGCAGGCAGGGAAGCAGGAAGTCTTGCTTGCAGGTAGGAAGGCAGGCTTGCAGGGTACCCACCCAGGCTAGGGAAGGCACAAAGCCAAAGAGCCAGAAGGGAGGATTGTTTCTGCCTTGGGAGGCAGAGTTTCTCCACCCAAGGTGACCAAGTTTCATCAACCCAGGACACAGAGTGGATGCAGGAGAAAACAGGACACAGAGTAGATGCAGGAGAACAGGGCTATTTCTTTAAGGAATGGAATGTTTCAGCCGCCTACTTTGGAGGCCACTAGGCCAGAGTTTTGCCTACCCAGTGGAGACAGAGTCCACGCAGGAAAGCCAGAGGGCCAGGAAATTACTTTCCTATCCTCCTCATTTAGAGGATAGGGTCCTAGAAATAGAAATACAAGTAAAAATATAAATATAAATACAAATAAAAATAGGGTTAGGGTAATAGCAATAGAAATAGAAATGGAGAGGATAGGTTAGGATAGGGTAATAGAGGATAGGGTACTAGGGAACAGTGCGAATAATAATAATGTTGCGTCATTGCTGGCAGCCAGACGCAACCTTGAAAGAAAATAACGATTTCTGTGAATCCCTGGTTAGTTCCAGGTACTTGATGTTCCTGATAAAGTTGGCCTTCCTTGGCCATTCATTCCGTCAGCCTGGAGTGGAGACAGAGTGGATGCATGCAGGGAGGGTGGAGTGCAAGGAAGGATTCTCCCCTCCTTGTCCTAGGGATTTTCGGCCTGTTAGAGGCAGGAGTGAGTTTACACCCCAGGAGACCGAGTTTCGTCAACCCAGGAGACAGGGTGGATGCTGGAGAACAGGGCTATTTCTTTAAGGCTTTAAGGAGAGCTAGGCCCCTGCTAATCAGACTTTGAGGTAGGTTGTTGTAAAGTGCATCTCAACCACTTTGTAAGCAGAGTGGCTCCAAAACCCCAGGGAAGGGAGGAACATATCGAGGAAGGCAGGTATTAGGGTGTACTACACTCACAGCAGCCATGGCAATGGGGAAATATTGGGCCTACACTGATGCTAGAAAAAATATTCCTGGGCTGCTATAAAGACCAGGGAAGCCCTATAAAAACTGGGCTAAGTATGTAGCCCTTATTAGATCCATGCATGCAGCGGAATTACAGGCAGTCAGGCAGACAAGGGTGGAAGGCAGGCAAAGCATTCAGGCATTTAGGCAGGCAGTCATACAGACATAGCAGACAGCCAGGCATAACTGTGTTGCACTGGTGCAGAATGTTAGGATAGGAGGCATACAGGCATTGGTTAGAAAAATTGGGCCTACAGAATCAGACTCCCTTCAAATGACACATTGAGTGGTCCTCCCTGGTTTGGAGCCAGGCAAGGGCTAGAAAAATTGGGCGTACCGATACAGATTCCCTTCAAATGACACATTGAGTGGTCCTCCCTGGTTTGGAGCCAGGCAAGGGCTAGAAAAATTGGGCGTACCGATACAGACTCCCTTCAAATGACACATTGAGTTGTCCTCCCTGGTTTGGAGCCAGGCAAGGGCTAGAAAAAGTGGGCGTACCGATACAGATTCCCTTCAAATGACACATTGAGTGGTCCTCCCTGGTTTGTAGCCAGGCAAGGGCTAGAAAAATTGGGCCTACAGAATCAGACTCCCTTCAAATGACACATTGAGTGGTCCTCCCTGGTTTGGAGCCAGGCAAGGGCTAGAAAAATTGGGCGTAATGATACAGATTCCCTTCAAATGACACATTGAGTGGTCCTCCCTGGTTTGGAGCCAAGCAAGGGCTAGAAAAATTGGCCACGGGCAGTAATCTAATCTAACCCTTCAAATTGAGTGGGAATGCAGGAAGGCAGGCAGGCTGGCAGGCACAGGGCCAGGCAGGCAGGTAGGCTGGCAGGCAAACTGGCAAGAAGTCGGGCTTGCAGGGAGGAAGGCAAGCTGGGAGGAAGGCATAATTGCAGGCAGGCATAAGTGTTGCCCTGGTAGTGCATGTTATTGCAAGGGAGGCCTGATTGGAATGAACCGGTGAAAGAACGACTGTGGACCTAGCTCTTGGAGTGTTGGGGTAATCCCAACGTGGAAACGTTGAAGCTAATGAAAGTCAACCTTTCCACGGTCTCCGGGTCCAGACGAGAGCGGCGCGGCCTCAGGACATCTCCCATGTGGGAGAAGACACGCTCACTCTGGACACTGGTGGGTGGGATGGACAAGAGGTCTAACGCAAGAGTCGAAAGAGTGGGCCAGAGGTCTGCCTTTCTGGCCCAGTAGTGGAGTGGGTCCAAGGTGAGGGGTTGTAGGGGCTTGGCCATGTACTCCCTCACCATGGTCACAGCGGGGTCTGGTTCTTCTTCCTCCCTTGCCTCCACTCCGGAGGAGACTGCCATGGCTAGGGCAGAGGCCAGGTAATTGGCTGCTGGTACGGAACCTGGTCTCTGGGTGTACTCTCCTGCAGTAGAGGAGGAAGAGGACCCTTGCTAGGATTCCTCTTCTGGATCGCTCTGGCTTCCGTGCGCCCTCGGCAATGCCTGAACCTGATTTGAGGCAACCATGCGGACTTGACGGCATAGCTCCGTCTTCCAGGAGTTCAGGTTTGCACCGCTCCCCGCCAGGGAACCCTTGACGCGAGGGTCACACAGGCATGCCATCTGGTACACCTTTTCCCTCCTCAGTGGGCTAAGGCGGTTATCCATGCCGGTCAACAGCCTGTCTGCCAAGGCCCTGCTCTTTGGGAGAAGATCGGCTTCTTCCTGGATACTGGCCTCTAGGTGTTGGCGAAGGGCATGTATCAGGGGGAGTACGTGGCCCAGGCTGGTGTTGTAGTAGCTGAGGACGTGGGTGGTCTCCTCAAAAGGCTGCAGGATACCCACCATCTGGGAGAGGATGAGCCACTCGGTAGCACCAATGTCCAACACCCTTCCCTCAGGCAGGACGGGAGTGTGGGACATGATGCATTCCACCACTTGCCTCTGCTCCACCAGGCGCTTGACCATTTCGGAGTTGGAGTTCCATCGCGTGGTCATGTCCTGGATCAGGACATGCTCTGTTTGGCCCGTCTCCGCCTGCTTCTCACGCATCGTCCTGGATGCCTTGACGCTGCGTGAGAAGTGCCCGACTATTTTCCTGCACTTGTCCAGCAAGGCCTTGGTCTCCAGGGTCCCCTCACACTAGGAGTCCTTTGGTGCACCCAGCCCAATGGCATCGCCCAGCACTAGATGCAGTTTGTATGCTGCGCACACGATGCCCTGGAACCCTGCCCTTTCAACCACGTTGATCATGTTACGTCCTGCGTCAGTGACCATGAATCCGTGACTGACCTGCCCCTCGGTTCCCACTCTCGCAGTGCTGTCTTGAGGACCTCAGCAATGTGGATGCCTTTGGCACTGTCCTCCATGCTTTGTGCCTGGAGAAGCACCACCCTGTACCCTCTTGAGGTGCTCCCTTGTGGCTCCCCCTGCAGCTGTTCTTGGGATGCCCTAGTGTCAAGGACCTCCTTGGGTTGCCACCAATGAGCTGTCAGAGAGAGGTATCTGTGGTGCCCACGGTCCAGAGGTCGGAAGTGAAGTGGATCTTCCTTCCCTCTGGCCGCCTGCAGCAGGGCCCGGACCATGTCCCTGACGGACTCATAAAGGGAGGGAATCACCCACCTGCTGAAGGTACGCCGGGATGGAGGCTCATACCATGGAGCCACGTGCTTCATCAGGTGCCTGAAGCCCGATGACTCCACAAATGAGAGGGGCAACCCGTTCATGGCCACCATTTCACCAACCACACGAGTGGTGGTCTCCTGTGCCTTGGCCCTATTACGTTGGCTGACAAAACTCCCACACAGCGGCACCACTTCCTGCAGAGTGGGCTGCCTCTTCCCACGCTCAGTGGAGCTGTCTCTGGAGTCCTCCTTCCCCATTCCTTCTTCCCCCCTCTTTCTCCCTGAGGAACCAGGGCCTGACACTGTCCCAGGCAGAGTCCCAGGGTGCCTTCGCATGAGGTGGCTATGCAAGGCACTTGAGGAAAGGTGTTTGGGGTCATTCCCCCTGCGCACGATCACCCCACATTTCTTGCACACCGCAAGCCTCGAGTCTTCACGGCTGTTCTCAAAATGCTCCCAGAGAGAGCCGCGAGGCTTATGAAAAGTACTGCCCCCTCTGGTACTGCCTGCCGCTGCTGTGCTGGTGGTGGTGTGGCTTGTGCCCTGCTGGGTTAATTGACTGCTGCTGTCACTGGTGGTACTATGGTCCTGGGTGGAAGGAGGGCTGTTCCTTCCATCACTGCCTGAAGCCTGCCTTTCGTCTGTTCCTGCCAACAGGTCCTCAGAATCTGGCATATTCAGATGCAAAGAGCCTGTTTCTGATTCCGAGTACTCGTCTTCCTCCTGATAAACGTGGGGTGTGTCCATGTCAAAGCATGGTGGCGATGGGGCTCGCATGCAGTCATCCATGCTTCCCTCAGTGACAGAAGATGGTCCGGTGGTGCTGGTTGTGCAGCTGCTACTTGGAGAGGGAGTGGTACCAGCAATATCACTATCTGCACTGCTTCCTGTGCCTTCCTTCAGAAACGTGGCCCTATTTATTTTAGTCAGGGTCCCCTTTCCCTTCCCTCTGGCTCTGCCAACCCTCCTCATTTTTTTTATTTCTCAAAGATGTAGAAAAGTGGAAATATATTTTCTTATGAAATATATTTTCTTATATTTGTGTTTAGTAAACAAATAAACATCCTTTTGGCCCACAAGCTTACTCTCACACTGTGTTCTTTTTGACAAGCTTTCAATGTTGCCCTGCTGGCCCTTGATATAATTTTCTGAATTCTAAAATCGAATTGATCCACTGAAATGGAGTGTGGCTGTGTTCAGTGCCCGCAACAACACAACAAGTGTAAACAAACAATGAGCTGGAGTATTGAGTAAATATTAATATTGTAAAATATATATGTATATTATGTCCCATTAGGAATAGATCTTCAGAGCAGGTTATGTTATTGCACCCCAAAATCTGTGTGTGCAAGCAAACTTGTTGGCCTCTCCCTGTAATTGAACTGGAGTGGTGGAATTGTTCAATGAGACTGAGAGGTAAGGTAGTGTTGTATTTCCCCCTCCCCAAACAAAATGAAGCAGTAGCAAATGATTTTGGTTGCCTTATTAATCAGGCCCCCAGTAAATAAACTTGATTTGTAAATTGTTAGAGGAAGGGTGAATGCCCCCCCCCCCACAGATTAGGTGGATGTAATTAAATGTAATAGCCTGGGCTGGCAGCAGCACCAGCTGCAACTGGGCTCCTGTTCTGGAAGGGTGGCTTGCAAGCCGCACCCCAAAAGAAACCCTGAATAGAGAGTAGGGGTACTAGATGCCTCCAAAAAAGATATTGGGTAAATAAATTTTGGATTAGTTGTACATCCACTGTGTAGTGCAGCTAAATGAATTTGAAAGTCTCTCTCTTATTTTCTCTCAGGTAGGAAAACGTTGGAAAAAAAACAAATGGTAGTATTTGAAACTAAATCCAGAAGAAGTCCCTTTTAATCCAATATAAATAAGTCAGCAGAAAACTTGTTCTTGAGTTGAAAAAATAAATAGTGGCAGAAGGAGAAGATTACTGCTCTTCCCTTCAGTACTCAGGCAGCAAAACTGCACAGTGCTGACCACAGGGGATACAAACAAACAAATAGTTGTGTACAGTCAGTGCACACAACACAACACAAGTGTAAACAAACAATGAGCTGGAATAATGTGTAAATATTAATATATAATATTGTAAAATATATATGTAATGCATATTCTGTCCCGTTAGGAATAGATTTTCAGAGCAGGTTCTGTTATTGCACCCCGAAATGTGTGTGTGCAAGCAAACATGTTGGCCTCTCCCTGTAATTGAACTGGAGTGGCGGAATTGTTCAATGAGAGTGAGACTGGGAGGTATGGTAGTGTTGTATTTCCCCCTCCCTCCCCCCCAAAAATGAAGCAGCAGCAGCAGCAGCAAATGAATTTGGTTGCCTTATTAATCAGCCCCCCCAGTAAATGAACTTGATTTGTTAGAGGTAGGGTGAATGCCCCCCCCCCCCACAGATTAGGCTGATGTAATTAAATGTAATAGCCTGGGCTGGCAGCAGCACCAGCTGCACCTGGGCTCCTGTTCTGGAAGGGTGACTTGCCAGCCACACCCCAAAAGTAACCCTGAAAAGAGAGTAGGGGTACTAGATGCCTCCAAAAAAGATATTGTATTTGGTAAATAAAATATAGTTCAGTTGTACATCAACTGTGTAGTGCAGCTAAATGAATTTGAAACTCTCTCTCTTATTTTCTCTCAGGTAGGAAAACGTTGAAAAAAACAAATGGTACTATTTGAAATTGAAACTAAATCCAAAAGAAGTCCCTTTTAATCCAATATAATATATTAATCAGAAAACTCAGCAGAGAACTTATTGTTGAGTAGTGTTCTCTTGCACCCCAAATTGTGTGTGGGTGTGCAAGCAAATTGAACTTGGAAAAAGTAGGAAATAAATGGTATATTTTAAAATAAATCCACACACCCCACTCCCAGTGGATCCTCCCCCTTTATCCAATAGCAGAAAAATCCTCCTTTCCCCACAAACAGCCAGAGAAGAGAACAAAGAAAAAAATGAATAACTGCTTCACTTCGGCAGACAAAGCTGCAGGGAATCAAAATAATACTTTTCTAAATTCAATTCCCTCCCTGCCTGCCTAACTGAAAGCCTACAGCCTCCACCCAGGCCTCCCTCCTCCAATATTTGTCTGTCTCGATCGGATCGCACCAGCAGCCACAGCCCTCCTCCCTCAACCACCACACACCGACTGCGATTTCTGGAAGTTGCCTCGGGTTTTTATACCCTCTGGCACATCCAGAAGTGTCCGTCAAAACCTGGCCATGCCATTGGTGGAATGGAGCAAAAAAATTTGCATGGTCCCATCCCATGCCCAGCCCATTAATGGGCAGGTCTAAAAAAATAAAAATAAAATAAAATAAAATAAAATCAATGCAACGTTTTATTACAATAAAAAACCCACTGCCTGCTACTATTAAAATTCAGGCATTAGAATAAATAAATTTCAACAAGTTTGTCTTGTGCTTTGGTGTGTTTTGGACCACAATTTAAAAATAAAAATTGTGGTAGCCATTTTGGATCCCCCCCCCACTGCATGGCATTGACGACGAGGATGACCCCCCCCAGCCTGGTGCAAGCAGCCCAGGATAGGAGAGGAGGGGGGGAAAGGCCGGGGACCCCCCAGAAACCACCCCTCTGGTAGGTGGCAAAGCCTCAGGCAGGCATATTTTTGCCTGCTTTTTTGGCTGGTAATCGTTTTTTTTAAAGCTTTTTTTTAAAAAAATTTCCTGGGCTTCGCATCGCGTGAGGCCACAAATGGAAACGAAAAACCCGACCAAATTTTTCTTTTGTCGGTTCGGGTTCGAGCGGGGCTGGCTTAATTACCATTACCGTTTCTGTTACGTAACGGAACCGAAAAAACAGAAACAGAAACGGAAATTTCGCCGTTCCATGCCCATGTCTAATGCAGACAAGATCTCAAAGAAATAATCTAGGACCGACAAATACTCTCATATAACAGTATGACCCGTGTGTAAAGATCTTTGTCACAACTACCTTGTATAATTAAACGCTGGGCATGAGATCTGACTTCAAGGCAAATGAAGTTAGTTCATGAGTCCTTATTGCACCAATAAACTAGAAGAAATTTGGTTGCCCATCCCTGCTCAAAATGTCAGTAGTATATGAGCCAACCCTAGCCAAAATACCATTTTAAAAGTATTACAATCTCTTTTTCCTTGATACAAATGCCAAAAACAGCATGGTGAACAATAGCAAAGGTTGTTTCCTCCCCCCGCCCCCAACACACACACACACACACACACACACACACACACACACACACACACACACACACACACACACACACACACACACACACACACACACACACACACACACACTAAAAGTCATGTGTAAGGCACTCTGCAGCATTAAATTAACTTTCTTGGAAGGGGAGCAGGAATCCAAGTTCCTATGCAGCTTATGTTTTAAATAAACCTTTTAAAGAAGGATTTGGAAGCTTAGCTGTCAGCTTTGTGATGTAAGAGGTTCCCTTGTGCCATATCTATCCGGGAATGATTACTTCTTTCCCTATATCTCAGTGCATTGTCAGCAGGCTAAAGATATGAAATATATGTGACGAAGATTTAGGTTATCTTTTTAGGAAAGCCACATTCATAAGATGTACTTAAATTCTGAAGAAGCTTCTAAATTGAACTATTCTCCCTTATCATTCAACTTGACATTCATTCATTCCTGCATACATACCAACCTTTTCACATGAAGAATTTTTTTTAAAAAAGTTTATTTTCTCTCCATCTCTTAATCCAGACTTCAATTAATAGTCTTTAAACTACAATGATAATTATTTGAGGGGGAAAAATCATTTTTATGACCTCCAATCTCAATGAACCTGAACATAATATCGTTGATGTAAAATACATGAATTGATGCCTTAGCAGACAGTGTTCCTTCATTAAGCTCTCATTTTCCATTTCCTTTAAGAAGCTATTAAAGCAACCAACATCTGGCCTTGTGTGATATCTTAAAAACTTCCACATATGCTTATCCCCAGATTTTCTCTGTAGTCTGGAAAAAATAACCCCACAGTGCATACCTGTTTGCCATAAAATGAAGAGGTTTTCTATTTGTATTATTTATTTTAGTTTCCTGCAGTAACAATTGTAAGTTGCATCACCTGTCAGAAAACCTCAGAAGAAAGAGTCAAATAGTGGGCAAATGGTCAGAAAATATATCAAATTTGAGCCCAAAAGCAAGTGTAAGCTGGGAACCATTTCATAAATGGATTTAGAACAAGCACTGAAAGAAAACTTCAAGAAATTTAAAATGAAAATGTAAAATAACTCTAGGTGTATTCTGTAGAAGAGCAATAAGCTGTCTGTAACAGGCTCACATGTATATAATTGTTTTACATCTAAGAATGTTAAGATTACCCATTCATACTGTTCTCCCTCTATATTCAGACTCTTTCCCCCTCCTCTGTCGCCTCCCAGCTCCTCTTATAAGAAAAAGAAAAAAAGAAAAAGAAAAAGAAAATATTTATTTATTTATTTATTTATTTTATATAGCTTGCATGCCGCCCACTACCCAAAGGTCTCTGGGTGGCTCACAATCAAACTAAACAATTCAAATAATTAGAACATCAAATTGCAATAAAATTACAACAATAAAACATTAAAATACAATAAATACAATGTATTAAAATACTACACTAAAATCACCATCAGGACCCACAATAATCAGTTAAAAAACTTCTGGAACAGCATTGTTTTTACCTGGTGCCAGAATGTCATCAATGTTGGCGCCAGGCGGGTCTCGCTTGGGAGGGCATTCCACAATCTGGGGGCAGCTGCCGAAAAGGCCCTGTTCCTACAAGCCATCCCTTTTACCTCCTTGAGGGATGGCTCTTTCAGGAGGGCCCTCTGGCTGGATCTTAATTGCTGGGTAGGTTCATATGGAAGGAGACGGTCCTTCAGGTATCTAGGTCCTAAGCCATAACTTTTTATGTAAATATAAAAAAATTACCCTGCCAGTGCAAATAATACTGATAGACCAGAATCCTTCTAAGAAAAAACTTGCTCATTAGGGTAATAATACCCCTTCAAATGGCATCCAGGTGAACATCTGTTCTCACAACCACTGTAAGACATGGGATACAAAAGAGATCCAATGTGGGACATTAATATAATTGTCCCTCCACTTAGTGTTGCCTAGGTAGCAATCTATCTATGATTACTGTAGCATCTGGATGTGGGGAATATCTTACTGGACTCCTTCAAATTACTCCTCTTTTCTACATTTATTTCTTGGAAACCAACATGAAACCGTAAGGAAAGCTCCACAATGTAGTCAAGCATACTTCTCCAATCCTCAGTTGGGTGTCTGCAAGGGTAGAGATCTAAAGACGTGCCACTAGGGGACCACAGGAGAAGCACAGCAGTGTTACTGGAAGGAAATGGGCAATTAATTGCTTTCTGCTGCATGGGGAAAATACACAGGGATATATTTTGTGCATTACACCAAATCAACATTCTACAAGGCGATTCAAAAAAGTTAAGGTGGGGGGAAAGGGTCTCCTCTCCACCTGGTATGCCAGCCCCTCAGGCGATTCACCCCTCGCCTTCAATTTCACCCATGCCTGAGACTGAACACAAAGGGGGGGTGAATGAGATCCCAGAACGTCCCTGGCTCACCCATGCAGCCCTCCAAGCTGGCAGCAGTGCGTGGGAACCAATACTGACCTGCTCCACTGCTCAGTGACCAGGAGAGAAAGAAGGGCTTATCTACCTCAGACCCTCTCTTTAACTCCTCTGGGACAGCCCCTTGGAATGTGTTGTGTGTCAATGGGGCTGCCCCCTCCTGGTGCCCATTTCCATGTCCAGGTGTCCCCCATCCCACCCCACATTCCCATGCTAGAAGACCCCTGGATCCCCTGCTTTCCATGTGGGGGTCACCATCATTCCTTGGTTCCTGGAATCCGCTCCAGCAACAATCTTCAGTCCAGTAAATCCAGCTGTCTCCTTAATTGCTTTCCACTGCATGGGGAAAATACTGAGGGATATATTTTGTGCCACACAGCAAAATCAACATTCTACAAGGCAATTCGAAAAATGGTTCATGCCACATTTAAAACGTATAACTTTTAAACTAGGCTTTGGATCATTACCAAATTTGGAATAGTAGGAGGAGACAGTTTGATGTTGCTCAGTGACAAACGTGACATTTGGCTAAAAAATGAGGCTTGTAAACATAATCTTCCCTGTTCAGGGAAGCAGCCATTTTTATCAGCAAATAAGACACTACGGAAATGTATTTCAGCCTAATTATTTATCTTAATAGTAATAACCTTGGATTTTTTAATCTGCCTCTAGTAGTTGTAAAAACCTTGATAGCTTAAAATGGCTTGTTCAAGCAGGAAAAACAGCCATTAACTGTTGTGCATGCTCAGTAGACCTTTGGCAGAAAAAAACCCCAATGGTTCCAAAATATTTGCTTCCCCTTATACTCTCTCCACTCCAGTATTCCTGCCAAGAAAACTCCATGGACATGGGGTCACGAAGAGTCAGTCATGACTGTAACGACACAGCACGCAGCACATACTCTCTACAATCCCTCCTTAATTGGATGAGGAATGCAACAGAGATCTGGGTTTTGATGACTTTCTGCTTTTAAAGGGCTAGATACATAATTGTCGATACGCTTTAATTGTCTCCAAAGTCTTTTTGCATAGTCTCTTTGCATAGACGTCTCTTTGCATAGAAGAGGGTCGTGTTCAGTTCCTGCAGAGTCCAGTAAAAAGGATCTGACTGCAGGTGGTGGAAAAACTCATTTACTTGAGACTGGGTTCCAGAGAGCTATGGTCAGTCAAGTGTAGACAATTCAAGGGAGAAGGACCAATAGGCCGATCTGGGAAAAGGTCACCTCTTGTATTACTATTACTTTCCTTGAGATTGCCTGTCAAGTGCCACTACGTGTGCAGTGCTTTCTTGCAGTGTGGGGTGCTTCCCTAAAACCATAGATCCTTCATGCATACTAATGTTGCATAAACAAGTGACCAAAATTAAATGCAACACTGGGCATATGGAATATAAGCATGCAGTTCCTTTTTTTATGACATCCCATGCAAATCAGGCCCAAGAATGCAGCTGAAACATTACAGAATAGAAAGGCAGAAGCCTTGTATCATGTATTTTTATATATGTGGCTAGACAGATGAATGTCTGTATTATTTAAGTACTTCAAAGAAGCATTTGCTAATTCACTAGGCTAGATGATTTTTGTGGCAGAGTTTACAAGTTGACATCCAACAAAAATGTTTTTCCCAAAGGAAAAACATAAAATCCTAATGAAACATTCAAAGCATTCCCTGCTTATGTCTACAAGCAAGAAATTGTGTTAGGGCTTCATCCTATTATCAAAGCCTGTTTGGGACTGTGATATAAAGAGATTTCTGCTTTCTCCTCTCTTGCTTTATTTCTTTTTTTGAAACAGATCTACATCTGAGCATGACAGCCCTCTTTTCAAAGACGCATCGTTTCCAGAGAAATTGATGCAAAGCAGATCATAAAATATATGCTTGAAATTTCTGACATGGCAGAAAAAGGCAGGGGGACTAAACAATCCCAGATTTTCTAAATGATAGTTCAGAAACCTGTCTGTTGATCCATACAAAGTCATGAATTGATAACAGAAAGGAAGAGGATTAGTTCAAATGCCTTGGACCATCACCAATTTTCACACAACAATGAAACCAGCTCACATTATTTGCTGCAACATTCAAAATGTCAAGATTCAGAATGGATGTGCTAATTCATCCCAGATATTTTTTTTGGGGGGGTGTTATCAGATGGAAGTAAAGGCCAAGTTTTTTTTTTTTTTTTTGTATGTAAAATGTGGAAAAGAGAATGTAATTTAAGAACTTGTGTTATGGTAGCATTTTGTAAATTACACTGGGTGTGTATGTCTACATAGACTAATTAGGCAATCCTTATGGTAGGGCAGGTGACTGCACCTCTCTCAGAAGATTTCATTCTGCTTTTCTCATCACTCTTAAGATCCTATCCACTTGGCACATAGTTGTGTTTTATAGTTCCCTGATAGGAGTTTGGCATGAAAAAAGACACAATTTCTACTAGAGATGGGGACAAATTGAAAAATGAATCACATTTTCTGACAAATTTGACTGATCCATCAAAATTGATCAATTTCTCATAAATGGAGTCCCAGACAAATACAAATTGATCAGTTTTAGCCATTTTTATTTGTCAATTTGTTAGGCTATAAAATGATACCACCACCCCCAATGAACCTAGAGATGGCAAAATTGCAGGGAAGCATCACTCTCCTCTATAATCCCTCCATGTTTGGTGAAGATTGGTCTTTCCAACCCAGTTGCTAGAGGGCCCTTTCTTGGGGGGGGGCAGTTTGAAAGTGTGTGATTCAGATGCTTGAAACCCAATCTTCTCCATACTTAATGGGATTGTAGGGAAGAGTTGGAAGAAGTCTCTGACAGTTTTGTGTGTCTAGGTTCCTGGGGGCTACTTTCCTGAGGGAGGCCCTTTGGGTTCCATAGCTTGGACAACCAAATGCCAACCTTCACCAGATTTACAGAGCTTGTAGAGGAGGAGCAGAAGAAGCATAATTTTGAAGGAGTGATGAATTGATTAGTTGATTCAACAATTCTTCACTGGAAATTTGTCAAATTATCAATTTGTCGGCACTAACAAATCACAAATTATGATGAATCAACATGTTGTTGTTGTTGTTGTTGTTGTTGTTGTTGTTGTTGTTGTTGTTGTTGTTGTTGTTGTTTCAGCCCTACCTCTAGTTTTTTCTTTAAATGATCCAATCTTCCCATTTAAGACTTTGCCCATATCTAACTAGCACAGAGCTAGGACATGCAATTTTTTTCTTTTGTTTATTGAAATGCAGAATAGCTATTTGTTCTGCCTTCACAGAAGGTAATTGAGTTAAAGAAGACTGCAGTGAAGGTAAGAACCTTTTAAAGTTTGGATGGTTCTCACCAAATTTCACAGTATGGACAGGTCCTAATCCAGCACAATTGATAGTGAGGGATGATCCTTCAAGGAAAAATAGACGAGAAGCATGGTCCAGGGCGTAGAAGAATATTCTGGCTTAAGACCCTAAGTCAACAGTCCACAGTGAGCACAGCTGCTCTTTTTAGAATAGCTTTATATAGAAAGCGGTTCAGCTACTGATTGCCAATGTTCTAAAAGGACACGGCACTTGAAGAAGAAAATGATGCAATCTAATAATATCTGAAGTGATGTTGTTGACCTCCAATATCATGGATGTGGAATGGTGTATACCATTTACATGTCTCCATAGGACATGCCATCATAGAACTCCTGGATTACTCAGTGCTTTCAGCATCTAGGTCCGGAGTCAGGGGTTCAGAGTTTAATTCCTCACTGTGCCTCATTAAAGGGATGGATTCAAAGATCCTTAGGGTTTCTTTCAGCTCTGCAGGTGTAAGATTGTGATTATTATTGATCTCTCTACATGTAGCTGTCCAGTAAGGAGAACCAGTTAGTCACTGAACAGTACAAATGCTGCTAAGTACTAAAAAAATTCATAAAAGAGCTTGGACAAATAGGTCACACTTTTGAGAGGTTCCCTGCCCATTATGCCCCACACAGGGTGCCTCTCAAGAAATTAACAGACCCTTTATGCTTCACAGTTCCACACAGCTTAGCTCTGTACAGCAACTTCCCTTATCTTCACGAAAATAATCACATCTGAGGGAGCCTTTACTCCTCAGCAATTAGTGATTTTAAACCCCTGAAAGGGCTTCAATATTTTGGCTACTCCCTCCACTGCAATTCTCTCTCTCTCTCTCTCTCTCTCTCTCTCTCTCTCTCTCTCTCTCTCTCTCTCTCTCTCTCTCTCTCTCTCTGTGTGTGTGTGTGTGTGTGTGTGTGTGTGTGTGTGTGTGTGTGTGTGTGTGTGTGTGTGTGTGTGTGAGAGAGAGAGAGAGAGAGAGAGAGAGAGCAATCCCTGCAGATCCCTAAGGGGTGTGGCCCAAAAAATAAGAAAGTCACATGCCTGCTGTATATTCTGAACAATGAACCGGATGACTCAATGGCCAAACTGTATAAATGCACACACATTTTTTAAAAAAACCACACATACATAAATTCATATATGGTGATTGGAGGAATGGAAACTCACAACCTAATATGGAGAGCAGACAGAACCAGATATGCTGGGTTATTAAGAAATGCAATGGAAAAGAGCTGGACAGATTTCATGTCCTTAGTAAACCGGCACAACTTTTGTGACCCTCTAAAATGTACAGCCTAAATCAGGGGTGTCCAAACTTTGTCCCTCCAGATGTTTTGGATCACAACCCCCAAAATTCCAAGCCTGTATTGCCAATGACAAAGGACTATGGGAGTTGTGGCCCAAACCATCTGGAGGGACAAAGTTTGGACACCACTAGCCTAAATGGTACCTCTAGTCAGGAAGTGAATGGGAAGCTCTGAAAGTCTGGAAATATGCATGGCAGTTATTATAGCCACACATTCCTCCTTCCTGAGGGCTGTGAACATTTGTGAAATACATCCCAGTGACACATGTGAAAGCAGTGTCTGCTGTTCTCTGGAGATTTCCACTACCTTTTCCCAAATGCTGTGCCATCAAGGGGATGCTAGCGCTGGCAGAGATTTATTCTCTCCCTTCCATTATAGAAGGATAAGGGATACAATTGCTTTCCCAGAACTGTCTTCACATTAGCACAACAGAATGCGATTGTGTGAAAGGACCTTCGGATCTCCTTTTTCATACTGTTCTAATGAAACTTTTTACAGCATTGGGTGAAAGAATGAGTTTGCATAAACATTATTTCTTCAACAGACTTCTGGGGTAAATGCCTTTTAAGATCTTTGGGAGCTGCCACCTATACTTTATGTGAATCTTTGGATCAAGGCATTCTTTGAAATATTTTGCTCCATGCAATTGACAGCTAAGGCTTTAGCAGATGCAAATTTGAAACACTCAGTGATAACAAAGCCTAATGAATAATAACTTAGAGGCAATATCCTCCCCATAAAAAATCAGGAACACAAGCATCATATTTAAATATTTTGTTCATGCAATAGCAAAATTCTTTGAAGTAGAAAACTCCATTTCCTTATTAGAAACAGAACAATCTGAAATACACTGTATCTTGGAGATCAAAATACTAGGTTAGCCTCTAACTTTATTAAAACAGTTATAGCTTTGTTTTGAAACACAGTGCCTGTACGAATAAAAAGGGTATGTGTTTGAAACAAAATAAGGCCCAAATACTCTATTGTATAACACAGCAATTGCTGAAACTACAAATGGCAAATCCATTTTTCAAATTTAAAACATGGTCCAGAAAACAACAAAACCAAAACAGCTTACAGTTAAGCAGGTACAACTGGCATTGCATTTAACAAATGTCCATCATGAATATTTGTTGTCCATTTATATAGTGGGAGTACATTCAAATTATATCAACAGACATCTACTTGGACAACAACCATTCCACACCCTGTCCCACCCACCCACCCACATCCTCATACATCCCTCAGATTTGCTCTGTGCAGTTTTATGACCACCTCAAGGCGATTGTGGGGTATATGCAGAGCTTCAGAAGGAAGAAGTACTTGTCCCATAGCTTGACATTTAACCTATGGTGTGTACCTAATTCATTGTTTTTTGGTACCTTTCCTGGTACAAATTAAGTACCACGTCAAGCCACTGGGTTGCAAGCCATCAGAGAAAAAGTGGGAGGGAGGCTTGGGCGGTTAATTTCTTCACAGTATAATTCCTCATGCTAACACTGGGCTTGCCTGAGGTCCCAAGTGACTGATACATGACTTTCTTCCCATGTCATCTCAATATAGAAAAGCTTTATAATGTGCAGCCTGATGTCTTCACATTCGTGTTATAAGCATCAACTAATGTTGCAAATGTGGGGCCACCAGGAGAAACTGTAATGCAAACAGATCACATTGACTTTCCACTACATTCTGTTGGATCAATGTGAGGGCAGATGCAGCTTGGGAGCAATTCTGCTTCCCCGTGATGTATAATTAGGGTCTCAGAAATGTCACCTTTTCTTCTTCTACCAAATGAAATCAGATCACAGATTTCATTACTGTGTCCTGAAAAGTCGGTGTCCATACCTGCTCATTGCTACCGCTTGTTATCAGAGAAGAAATATTATACCTTCTGCTCACACCAGAAAGCAATGAGTTCTCCAGGGAACTTCCCAGCTCAGCAAAATTTACAGGAAACAAGCAATTGCGAAAAAGGCAGTAAGGATTTGGTTCATCATTTCTCCCAAGCAGAATTACAGATTAGGGTTGTGCTTATCTCTAAATCTGCAGGTGAAGATTTATTTACTTCTAAAGAAAGACTATCAGAAACAAAGTAATATAGATAAGCTACTATTAATATTATTAGTGTGATAGCCAAACCATCAAATCATGCTGAGGTCAATTTCCGGTTGTGTTCAGTAAAAGGCTTACATATGTAATAAATGTGTTAAACCTGGAGAAATCTGTGAGTCATTTTTATCACAATAATCATTGGAAAGATGGCTAATTGACAATATTTGGGACACTGTATACATTTGCTTTGTCTTTGTGTTGGCTGTGATCGAACTAATACAAGCAAGACAGAGAAAAACATTTTGTATTTTTAAGGGCAAGGAAATGATGGGGACATTAGCCTAATTGTTCACCATATTTCAGGTCTAATGAGGACAGATAATATACAAATAATAATAATAATAAATGCTTAAGGTCTGGATAGATAGTTATCTGCCATTCTCAATAGGGTTATAATATTTCTTTTATTTACTTTTTATTTTTGACTTTTTGAAAATTTAACATAATACTATAACATAAACTACATTAAAGAAAAACATTTAAAGAAACAAAAACAAGCAGACAAAAAGCAAAGATCAATACATCATAAGATCATATACATACATTATAAATTGCCTTATATATTTACAATGAGTCAATAAAGGGCTTCCATATATTTACGTAGATATCCTCTCGTAGTTGCTTTCTATATGATATTTGTTCAAATGAGGCTAGTTGTTGCAGATCTTCTGACCATTGTGTGAAGGGTGGAGGATGGTTATCCTTCCAGGCCTTTAATATAAGTCTTTTTGCCACCATGAGAGCTCTCAAAATCCAGTTTCGTTGACCTTTAGTTAAGACCCCATACAGTAGGGATATAATTTAAGATAACATGAATATCCTCAAATAACAGAGATTTCCCCAAAACTTTATTAATATAGGCAAGAACTTCCATCCACAATAGGTATATTACTGGACATTTCCAAATCGTATGTATTAAGGAAGTTCGTCTCCGACTCTTCAAGTTGTGCTGTTGTTCGTTGGAAGATATATCAAATTTTAGGGTTATAATATTTCTGTAATTACTGGGTATTTCTACACCAATCATTATCTTCCAATATGTGTAGGGTTCCAAAAGTAAGGCCCTGTATGATAAAAGTTTAAGACAAGGAAAATCCAAGAGATTCCTCTATATGTGGATTTCAGTTTCAGGAAATTTGGATTTTAAGTGTTTGGGTCTGGAGGATTAAAGGAGACTGTTCTGAAACTTTCCCCTCCTAATGAAGCCTCTGTTTCATGATGTATACAGATGGGTCCCAGGATGCTTCAGATGGTAGAGTAGTGCCTTTGCACCTCAAAATGAGATACAGTTATCAAACTGAGAATCATTTATGGTTCTCAAATTGATGGCTATAATCTTGGAAATGGAATTGGCTACAAATGTGTACCCTGACAACATAGTGACTTAAAAGTGGATGTTGCTTCCTTTCCCTGCTATTACTTTCTTTGGAGTTTGCAGTTCTAGCTTAGTTGTGTATAGAAATGTTCTGGGTCTTCTCTACTGTTGGGATCTGGAAGAACATGTCTTTATACAACTGAGAGATGATTGCCTGATATGGCATGTTTAGCTTGGTTACAGCCACCAGATCATACCTGTCAAGTGTCCTCTTTAGGCAGGGACATTACCCTTTTTTAGCCTTTGTCCTGCTGTCTTCCCAGAACATTTATTTTCACGGAAATGCCCTGGGTAGTGGCAGTTGATAGGGAGGCTTTTGGCTGGGGACTGGGTAGAGGGGGGACGAGCTGGTGTGACTGTGGGTTGGCATGCTGGAAGGGGCAAAGTGCCCACCAGCCCTCTCTTTCTCCACTTCCCATGATGACAATAGCAGGAGGAGGAGGAGGAGGAGGAAAAGGAGGAAGAGGAGGAGGGTGGGTGTCCAACATTGAGCTTGCACACCAGAGAGGCTGTGCCTGGCTGTTGGGATCACAGGAAGAGGGTGAGTGGATAGGCAGTGGGGCACAGCTGAGCCAAACGGAGCCCAGCCGACCCCAGGGACCGCTGCCACCGGGCCTCTCCACTTGCAGAGCCACAATATCTCACCTACGCTCTCTGGAGTAGCGGTGGCCCTCCAAGGCTGCTCCCCCTCCCCCCTCCTCCTGCTGCTACTGCAGCAGTCTTCCTCTTCCTCATCCTTTCTCAGCAGCAGCAGCAGCAAGGAGGTGGTGGCAGGCCGGGCCTGTCTGCCTGGGGATGCGTCCTTCCAAGCTACCATCACCCTGTCGGAGGGTGCCAGTGCCCTGCCCATATTGCCTGCCTGCCTTCCCTCCCTCCCTCCCTCCCTGGGGAAGGTGGCCATTAGGGAAGGGGAATTGAGGGTTGGGGGCTTCTACAGGGGCAGGGGTTGGAGAAGAAAGTTTTACTTGGCTGCTACGCTCTGGAGGGAGCCAGACAGATTCACTCCGTGGGGGGGGGAGAGGTGGGCGGTGCATGCACAATGACGTTGTTTGTGTTTGTGCATGCATGCAATAATGCTTGCACGCATTACACCTCTCTCCTACCGTCTCAGCCAGTGCCAGGTAAAACTTGACAGGTATGCACCACATATATGTGGAAATGAAGGAAATTAAACTCTGTCTGCCTCAAGGCCATTTTATACCGACATGTAACTTCTCCAATCCACATCAATGCACTCCTATGGGAAACTGTGCCTCTTAAGATGAATTTTTCATAAAACAAAAGGACCCCTGGAACCTATTAAATTTGGCTTAGGAGGCACCACTGTAGATATAGATTGGATTACTTCTGATAAAATATTTAGTTGCACCATGCCATTTTGGAGCATGGGTTCAGAAGTGAAACAATAAAGTGTACCTGCTCTTCTTTCAAGGAAAGGGAAGGTTTTTTATTTATTTATTTATTTATTTATTTATTTATTTATTTATTTATTTATTTATTTATTTATTTATTTATTTATTTATTGTGAATGTGGGTGGATTTCAAAGCCAGCGTGAAGCCAAATCCCTTCATGCTACTTCTGGTGCTCGTTGATGGTCTTCAGTCAATAATGAATAAAATCAAAAGTGGACCACAGAACAATCTTCATGAGGGATTTTGGGCTTGGAAAGGAAGATCCTGTGAAACATTACGTACAAGATGGAGGATGGAGAGAGTACATTATAGTATTTTCCCCAGGCCCTGAACCTATATTTCTGATTCTTGGTGAGCTTCTTTACCTCAGGAAAGTGCTAAGATACAGGAATTTTGTGTCACCTTCAGTGAAAAAATCTGAGAGAGGAATCTAAATCACCTCCTTCAGTATCTGAGAACTCCCCTTTCAGATTAACTGCTGCATTGATTCATTTAGAATCTGACAGGTTTGCTGTTACTTAGCGCCACCTTCTCTATGCTGTCTATCATTTTCAAAACAACAGTACAGAAGGACTGGTTTTCTTTCACCAATGGAGGGGGGAATATCCTTTTTTTGTGATACCTTTGATAGCATGGTTCAGCAGCTGTCTGTGTAAGAAATACTTTGCTTTCTTGATAGCAACTGACAATATCAGGAACAAAGTATGAATGGAGGGAGCTGTCTCCTCAGATAGCGCTTGAAAAGAAAGTTTTTAACATATTGAAACATGGGCTGAGAAAGACAAAAGGACTATACAATGAATAAAAAATAATTGCTTCTTGGGTAAGCATGCTAGAGCTGAAATATGCTGACTTTGATAGCCTGAATGAGGCACCATATTGCAGGCAGCAAGTGAAGATGTTTGATAGGCCAGGAGAGCCAACTTGGAATGGAACAGAGCAAATCATGGGAGAGCAAAAGGTCTAAGCAATTCTTTTTCACACATTTGGAAGGAAACAGCAGATAAAGCATTCTTTTGACCTTTACAGACTGATGTCCCAGAGGCATCACACCCATGGGCAGGTGAGTAGACAGGCAAGTGGAATTCTGAACCATGGAAATGAAGAAGTAAGATTTGGGGTGTGAAGGATCTAAAATAACTATTTAATCAGGGTCCATATGCAACCCAGGGGGTGGGGGTGCTGATACATTTGAAAGGGGCTACAAACTGGACACAATTATTCACACACCACCTTATAAGGTGTGTTATGTGATTTATACAATCCCGATTCCACCTATATTTCTCACATCTAGAATTTTATGGCTGTGGCCGGAAAAAGATAAAGAATAAGGATGGGCACCTAAATGAAAAAAGAAACACTGTTTTGTCATTTCATTAGCTAACATAACAAAACAAAACAAAAAGAGGAAGCAGCATTTTATTACAAATGAAACAAAACACCATTTCCCCCTCTAGAATGAAACAATTCTTTCTAGAGGAAATGTCAGGAGTACCTTCAGAAAGCGATTCTAGCCTATCCCATGAAATTTTGAAAGGTATGGGGCTCAGGAAGCTGAGTTATGAAGCTCCAACAGGGGGTGCCCCTAGGAAAAAAAGTTCTGATTGGAGTTGGAAGCTGATTGGGTGAGTGATAGCACTGCCTCCCCTTCCCATATGATTCCAATCAGAAGGTTTTTTTCCTAGGGGCACCCCCTTTGGAGCATCATAACTCAGCCCCCTTACCCCAAATGTTTCCAAATTTTAGGGGGTTCCCTAAAATTGCTTTTTGAAAGTACCCCTGTTACTTTGGTGCCCCAAGGTAAGTAATTTTTGAGTGCTTATTTTTTAAAAAAACATTTAAAAATTCCAATCAAAATTTACTTACCTTGGGGCTCCAAAGTAGCAGGGGTACCTTCCCGAAGTGGAAGAGAGTTAATACCATAAAGTCCCTGATTTACCTCCACGCTCCCAGCACACTTTACCAATTAACCACCACCAGCCCCTTTAGAACTTCATAACTAAGTCCCCTTATCCCCAAATATTTCCAGATTTCTGGGGGTTTCCTAAAATCCCCACACACATACCAACCTGTCAAAAAGCCAAAGCTGGTAGGTGGGGAGAGGGGTGAAAGGCAGAACAGAGCAGGGTTTTTTTCCTCTTGATGCTCCATTCTGCCTTTTCATCATGTTCTTTGCCCACCTCTCCAAACACCAACAGGAATCACAAGGAAGAAGGAAGGAAGCAACAGTAAAGTGAAGCTCTGTTTGAATTTACCACTGCATCCTTCCTTCTCCCATGGCCCCCCCTCCTCCCAGGGAGGTTTCCTGCAAAGGGAGAGCTGTGGGCAGTGTGGGCTGGCTCCACTACCCACAGCAATTCCTGTACAAAACACCCCCTGGGAAGAGGGGGTGACAGGGGAGAAAGAAGTAGTCAGGCAGGGAATTTACTTCTGCCTGGCTGTTCCTTTCCTCCTACCCACCCTCCTCCCAGCTGGGAGCAAGCTGTCAAAATCAGCTGGGAGGTGGTTGCAAGGAGGCTTCCGAATCCCCCACAGCACCAGCTAGAGCACTGGTGCCATGGGAGTTTCATTTCATTTCATTTTGTTTCGTAAGTAACAAAATAGTTTTGCAAAAAAACATGGGGGATGAAATGGAATGAAACAAAACACAATTTTTACATCTTGTGCCCATCCCTAATCAAGAACTACTGCTCTAAAACACAAGGATGAGTTTGTGTCACAGAAGTTAATTGCACTGAATGAAAATTTTCAAGGAAATACTGTAAGTAAATCCCACTTGTTGCCAAAAAACTTTGATGGCTAATACATTGCTCAGATCAATAGATGAAGTACAATAGAGATGATGATAATAATAGTTGGCATTTGAGTATACAAACTAAAATTAAGATGATAAAAATGTAGATTGGTAAATAAGTATTCATTATATAGTTACTGAACAATCATAACAAAATGGTTTGATACACTTTAATCATTAGAAACATATGTATTACATTGCATCTTAAGATCAGAGTATGGATATTTTCAAAATACAGTTCTAAAGGGGCATTGAGATTATTGAAGATTTCAGGTATTTCCCCCACAAGCAATCCAATCATTGTTTAAATAACTTTCAAAGCTTGTTGCTCAGTGTACTTGATAGGCATTACTTTTCTTATTTTGGGAAGTGCTGATACTAGAGATGGGCATGAAATGATTTTTTTATTTGTTTCATTATTTGTTATTTTTTTTAAAGTAACAAAATGAATAATGAACCACCCACTCAAAGGAAAATGAAACTAAATGAAACAAAAATAAATGCTTTGTTCATTTCATTTTTTGTTCCCCCCACTGGTGCTGCTGACCGCCCCCTATGGGGGGGCTTCCAAAATGGCAGCACCGATCAGCTGTAGCGCAGCTGGCACTTGTTTTAAAAGAAGTGCCCCCAGCCAGCCACGATACAGCTTATTTTTATGTTTATTTTATTTTTTGCTGAGCCCCAAGTGCCAATTGGTGCTTGGGGCTGCAAAAACAAAAAGTTTAAAAATTGCTCCTTTCCCCCCCCACCCGATGGGGGGAACCTTTTAAACTTTTAAATTTAATTTTTTTAAACTTTCTTTTGCCAGCCCCAAGCCTGCATTACAGCTGATCAGTGCTTGGGAGCAAAAAAAGGTATTAAAAAAGCTTTTATACCCTCACAGAAAAGCGCATCCGATTTTTTACCATCCGATTGGGTGGGGGGAAAGGCAGGATTTTTATTTTTATTTTTTTGTCTGAGTCCCAAGCACTGATCAGCTGTAGCATGGGCTTGGGGCTGGCAAAAAAAGTTGAAAATCGCTCATTTTTCCCTACCCCATCGGGTTGTTCTCAAAGGAGGAGGCTGAAGTACCCTTGAGCACCACCACCCATTTTTTTCTGAATCAGGTAAGTTCCTAGCAGAATTCTCAAGGACCTGATTTCTCAGCATCTAGCTTAGGCCTGTGCATTTATACATTAAATTAATTCCATGTGTTATTATCCTTATGAAGTCAATCCAGATTTCTTCTGACTTTATCTTTTATCATACACCCCACCCTTCTCCACCCCGAACAAAATAGTCTCTATTATTAGTGTGTGTATTGCTATTTCTTAGCTTGTTAATAAAAGTTACCTGGTACACTCTGGTTATTTTATACTATGACTCCCATTAGCCCCAGCCCATGTTAATAACTCTAAGGGAGTATGGAAGCTGTAGTTAAAATTAACAAGAGGGCTTAAGAATGTCTAACATGTCATTAGATTTATAAATGTGCGTGAAAGTAATATGGAGGAATCTTTTTTGTTTTGTTGTTGGTTTGTTGCTGCTGCTACTGTTTTTGTATACCTGGAAGGTTAAAACAACAAAATTAAAATAACATTTTGAATATATTAAGTAAACATAATAAACATTAAGAGTAAAGGTAGCTAATATCAAAATCCTGAATGTCCGTAGAACATTGTGTTTGGCTAATACAGGCATGTCCAAACTTCGGCCCTCCAGATGTTTTGGGCCACAACTCCCACAGTCCTTTGCCATTGGAAACACAGGCTTGGAATTCTAGGCGTTGTGGTCCAAAACATCTGGAGGGCCGAAGTTTGGGCATGCCTGGGCTAATAGATAACTTCTTCCTAGCATCTCCCCACAGGTAAGGGGTCCATTTCTTAGATCCCAAAATGCCACTTTGTCTGACTGACCACTTCTTCAGGGTGCAGATGAACGATTCACATGTCCTTATTGACAGTGTCCTGCCACTTCTATTATGGTTGTCCATATGACTGCTGGTCATCAATTTCCAGGTGGTATGGAACTATGAGATAACCTTAATTCCTATTGTTTCCTTCGGCATGGGTGGATTTGTAAACACCTTAACTGGAAAGTAGTTCTAGCTACTGAGTAGCACATCAGATTACCATCCAGTCAAAGTTAAGGTGTTAATTTAAGTCCAATTGATTTTCAATGGTAGTGTTAAGCACCTGCATTAATCATGCCATTGAAATCAGTGTGACTTAATAGTGTTTAACTCTGACAGTATGGGGCCCACTATACATTAAATGATATCCTCCCACTTTCATAATGAAGGCACTGCTGCCAGCCTTTTATTTATTACCTTCATTTTAAGAAGTGATGACAGTATTATTCTGCTGATATTATGTGATTGTCTTCATCTTATATTTTGTGCTTTTCATTGCCAACATGATACATTAAGCACTAATTTCTCTTACCTTCCTAAAGACATTTCTTTTCATCTTGCTTCTGAACAGGATATTTGTACTTTATCCAAAAATAGCTAATTATGAAAGAATCCCAAGATGTTTGGTGGTGGTGGTGGTTTAAATAATGATGACTAGGGCTTTAGAGTACAGTGGTACCTTGTATAATGTAGGGTTTGTATAACGTAAAATCCGTACAACATAAAAAGTTTGCAGAATTCAAATCTCAAGCATGCACATGTTGGCGTCACCTCTGCTCCCAGTCCCCACAACTCGCTTTGCTGCCCCCTCTGTCATGTCGTTTGCTGTACCTCTGCCTCCATGGAATCAAGAGGGAGAACTCTCAAGTCCCCCCTCCGCATAAGCACCAAAACAAAAACAGAGCCCTTTGTGCATGAGCCGAGGTGGCGTTTACTCTCTCCAGCCTTTGAGAGCGAGCAGCGCTGAGTCCAGACACAAAAAGGCTTCCCCCGGATGCGCACAACGCCCTCACAGAGCACGGCTGGCGTGCAAACAGGAGGGACGGCAGGGGAGAAATATGGCAAGAAAGGAAGCTGCCACCGGCCAATCGACGGCACACGTGGTGGTGGAGACGCTCACTGCACCTGAAGCCGGGCACCCCACCGAC
Source organism: Phrynocephalus forsythii (assembly GCA_029282475.1). Lineage (NCBI taxonomy): Eukaryota > Metazoa > Chordata > Lepidosauria > Squamata > Agamidae > Phrynocephalus > Phrynocephalus forsythii. The sequence continues at coordinate 30,040,508 of JAPFRF010000003.1, read as the reverse complement.
CCCAGCGCTCAGGGGCACATCCACCTATCTTGTCGGCAGGCAGGCGGCGATCAGTTCTTGCTCCGGGAGTGCCGGCCGATGTGACCCCCCACCCCTCCACCCAGCCCGAATCCCACCTCGCCAGTCAGTCCTCTTGCCAAGTCGAGGAGGAGAGCCAAGCTCTGACAGAAAAGTGCAATCGGCTTTGCCGCCTCCCAGCTGGGCCACAACTGGTGGGTGCCTTTTGAAAAGCCCAGTGCCCGACCGACGTGTTCATCAGGGAAGTGGCAGAGAAAAAAGATTGGGAGGGAGGGAAGAAGGGATTTCTCTCCCTCCCAGTGATCTCGCCTGCTCGCTGTTGGCTGATCCCATTTGGCTCCCTGCAGCAGCCCTGGCTCCTGATGCAGAGGGGGCCCTTGGGCGCCGAGATCCGAGGCCCTTGGGCAGGGAGGGGTGGCAGGCAGCTGTGGGAAAGAGCCGATTGGAGAGCGACAGGATTCCTCTCCGCTCCTCCCTGTCCCCTTTTGGTAATCCCTCTTTGGTAACGGGATTTCTCCTCCTTCCGCCTTCCCCTCCCCATTCCCCCCTCCATCCTCACTTCGGCACGTGAAATCACTTGCGCTGGGGAGGCCCTGGGCAGAACTCCAGGGCATGAGGTACTTTGATCCTCTCGGTGGCACCCGCTGGGCAGCCCTCATTCCTAATCTTTGAACCTATAGATATCTAACACCTAATGTTCCTAATTTCCTAATTCATTCCCTAATTCATATTGAGGGCTACTGGATCATTGGGGAATATTATTCAATAACTTTCACCTGACATACATTTATCACTTGCACTACCCACTAATTGTGACTGGTTATAAACTCTGGTCCAATCTGAGTAGCAGCCAAAAATTCCCATCCAGCCCTTATGTGACCATCTAATCTTATTCTCCTACATGAGGTGGGGGCTGGGCTGGGAAGGCATCTGGATTGAGAAAGAGGCCTCTCTCCACATGGTGAGGCCTTATAAAGCTAACACCCTTGCAAGCAGCACATAGGCTGCACACACGTGACAGAAGCTGGTCACGCAGGCAAAAGGGCCCTATCCTGCACTACAGCAGTTTGGAGCTGCCCTTGGTTGGGGATTCTACCTGGTTATTGAGTCAAATGGCTTCTTTAGAACATAAATAGAGATGGGCATAAGCCATTTATTTATTTTATTTAGTGGATTTTTATACCACCCATCCAGCAGTGAGGCCACTCTGGGTGGGTTAACAACGGTTTTGTTGCTTCTGGAGAGTTGAAAGACAAATTAACAAATAGGGATCCAACCTGTGTTAGTTGGGGCACTCCCTCTGAAAGCTCAGGTTTCTGGGTTCCCCCTGACCCTGGATACCCAGGTGTTAGGAGTAGTCAGGAGTGTATATGCAAAACTGAAGCTAATTGCTCAGCATGGCTCTTGGGCCAGATGGTTTTGCAGTCCAGAAATCAAATGGATGAATGAATGAATGATTCAACAATTATGCCTATTGTTATCAGATGTGCTCTCAGAACACATGCATGGCTTCAAATATGTTCAGAGGCATACCTGTAATGGGTCTTTTAATGCTGGCATTAGTGCACATTGACACTAATTGAGTGTATATAACACACTTACATAGAGCTATTCAAAAGAGGAATTGTATTAAACATCAGAATTAAAATATACACGATGATTATATGGGGACACAATGATTATATTTGCTCCTAAGAAGCCAACTCACATGGATAAGGGGGTTTTGACATTCAGCCTGCACTGTAAAGTTCTGAACCTGTGATGATGCTATATTTGTAGAGATGATATATGAGTGAGCAGAGAAAAAGACCATACATAGGGAGAAAGAAAAATGGGGGAGCAGACTTAGGAGCCAGCAATTTATGGGGGATATAATTCCTAGATTATAGATCTAGGAATTATTCAATGTTCTTAGACTGTCTTGGGGCTGTGGAATACTGGGACTCTAGCTAGCAGGGATCAGCCTGAAGATTTACCTCAGAAAATTCCCCTTTAGAACCTTTGCATCAGAACCTCTAATATGGATTTCTTTTTATCTGGTTTCTGTCCAGGCTGACTTGTGATCTCACCAGGTTTTAGTCATGTCTTCATATACAGTGACCTGCTAGTCTTAATCTTGCTCACAGGTGAATCCTATCTGATAGTCTGGAAATTGAGACCAGAGGCCATTTCATCACAGCATTCATTTTAAGCCTAAATGTGGCCTTGGCATGACAGGTGTGTCATGTACATACATTTCTTGGCAAAAATGAGACTCTGTGTGGGTGTTGTACAAACCTGGCCAGTTTGGTACCACCATGAAGATGTGTAATGACACTCACCATAATTAAATCTCAAATGGATTGCTGTCAAGACTTGTAAGTGGTGCTGCCATTGATCAGGACCAGTCATGTGGAAGATAAAATCTCCTTCATAGCTTTACTTGCTTTTAGTGCAGTTCCAAGCACAATTCAAAATACTGATTATGATCTAAAAAAACCTATCTGATTTGGATCTACATTAGTGATGAGCACTCATAACCAGGGCCGGCATGTCCATCAAGGCAAACTAGGCCAGCCTGCTGCCCCCCACCATCCGTCCCTCCGCCACCCATTGCCATCTGCCTGCCACCCCCCACACCCATCACCACCCACCCCCTGTGCCCATCACCGTCCACCCCCATGCCCGTCGCTGTCCCCCTGCCGCCCCACCCCCCACTGCTGCCCCACCCCCTGCTGCCCCCCCCACCCCCACCCCCGCCGCTGCCCCTGCTGCCACCGCCCACCCACCCGCCACCCCACACACCCCCGCCCCTCACCTAGGGCACAAAAAACCCTAGTGCCAGCCCTGCTCATAACAATATGAAATGAATCATTATACAACTTGAGTCTGCTCACCTGGGTCTTAGAGGTACCCAGTTTCATGAGTAGCTCAAGAATCAGGGGAACAAATTAGAAATTGCAATCTGTATACAGAGAGGTGGGACCTAGGAATGGATGGTGTACCAGTAAGATATAGTGATCCATCTGGGAAGAGATGGGCTGTCAGATATATCAGTGTGGAGGATGATTTTATGGTGATTGGGAAAGATCCCATGCAAAAACAACAACAAAAAACATGGAATCAAGAGGATATGGTAAGAGCCAGCTTCATTTATCGACATTTAAATTTAAAGAGAGAGGATTGGCCGATCTCTCTCATCACCTTCAGTGGCTCATTCACTGGGGACTCAATAGAAGGCCTTCTTTATTACAGTTCCTGGACTATAGAATTCTTTGCTCAGAGAGGTTACATTTACTCCCTCCATGGTGCTCTAACACCCTTTTCTGGTAGATAAAGTGATTTTTTATTTTTCTAATCAGGCCTTTGGTGCAAGGTTTTTGTGGATATGTTGATTTTCCCTCTCTAGTTATGAGGTGGTTGAGTCATGTGCTCTTTATTTAATCATTTTGTTTGTTACAGCTTCCCATTGGTCTCTATTACTTCTAGTCCTCCCATGCTTCCTAGAATGCCCATGGGGGACACTACCACTTGATGTTCTCCCTCAGGCACTCCAAGAAATGCTGGTAGCCCAGAGGCTGCTTGAGGAATGCAAGAGAGATTGCTGGAGGAATTTTTCTTAACAGAAAGAATTGGAGATACTTTTTTAAAAAAATAAAGAAAGAATATGCTCCCCTAGACTTCTTGAATTTATAGCTAAGAGCAAGACAGCTGAACCCTGTATATACCATTGAGGGAAAGAACATAACTAATATTCTCCTCCGGTCTTATACATAAGCATGAGAAACTTGGACCCAACTTTTGCAGGAGATTGTTATGAAGTGGGGGATGGGAGTTCATCATCACAACTTTTTTTATGAAAAAAAAAGTTTCTCAAAATAATGGTCCATGTATTCTGCAGTTTTCTAGCAAAAGAATTCAATGAAACCTCAATTGTTTAAAGGTAGTGTGTGGCAGAGATTTAACACCACAAAGCAGTTTATCATTAGAGATTCAGGTCATGGTAGCTGATCATTTGCTCAGATAAACATTTTGTTCAGGCCACAGGTCAGAACTCCCCAGCCTGGATTGGACTGTGGCAAATGTCCACCAAACAATGCGGAAAGGGGTGCATTTGCAGAGCTGAAACTAGTCTGCTAGCTACACCTGTTCCTTGAGATGTCCTCTTGGATTACTACAACACACTCTACATAGCTCTGTGCTTAAAGATGGTTCAGAAACTTCAGCTAATTCAAATGGTAGCTTCCAGACGGCTGGCTGGCACCACTGCTATAGGGAGTATAACTCCCCACCTACAACAGCTGCACTGGCTACCAGTCTGTCTCTGGGCTCAATTCAAAATGCTGGTGATAACCTACAAACCCCTAGACAGTTTGGGTCCAGGATATCTGAAGGGTCATATCTTTGTATGACCCTTTCCAGCCCTTAAGATCTTCGGAGGAGACCCTTCTCTCCATTCTAGTGCCATCACAAGTACATTTGAGAGAGATAAGATAGAGGACATTCTCTGTGGGTGCTCTCATGTTGTGCAATGGTCTTCCTCATAAGGTTTGGTTAGCTCTTCCCTTTTATGATTTAAGCATCAGTTAAAGACTTGCCACTTCAGATAGCCTTTCAATAAATAAGAATCTTGGGATCCTAGTTTTTTGTTTTGTTTTGCTGAACAGAGTACATTCTTAACATTTTTTCACTGCTTTGTTGTTGTTACCATTTAAGTAATTTTATTGAGTTTTTGGGGAGAAGAAGAGGGGAATGAGCGGAAGGAACGGGGAATACATTATAAAAATTCCATTGAGTATATGAAGCCTAAAATAACAATATAACATATTTACAAATCACCAAATAGTATCACAATACTAATAAGTTTGTTACTTCTTGCCACCTTTTTTTGGAAATCTCTTCGTAGTCTCCCTTTAAAAAACCAGAGAGCTTGTCGATTTCAATACATTCTCTTATCTTTTCGTGGAGATTTCTCTCTGTTGGCACTTCTGGTTGTTTCCAAAATTTCGCATACAATATCCATGCTGCAACTATTACATGATGAACTACATATTTCTGATCATATGAGATATTAATATCTACTATATTTAATAAAAAAAATTCTGGTCTAAGCTGTAACTTAATCTTCAAATATCTTTCTAAAAATAATTTTACCATTATCCAGTATGCCTTTGCCTCTTTACATGTCCACCACATATGATAGAAGGTACCACTCTCATGTTTACATTTCCAGCATTTGGGTAAGTAATTATACATCTTGGATAGATGGTCGGGGGAGAAATGCCATCTATAAAACATCTTATAACAGTTTTCCTTGAAGGCTATAGATTTAAAAAGTTTAACCGTATTCCACAAGGAGTCCCATTTGTTTAGATGAATAGGATAGCCAAAATTTTCTGCCCATCTTATCATAGTATCTTTTACCAATGTATCAATCATTTTTTCATTTAGCAAAATGCTATAGAATTTACTAAGAAGCTTTAAATCGCCAGAAGATAGTATTTTGTCAAGTGGAGTGTCATTAGTCATAAATCCCCCCTCTTTGGTGAGATTTTTAAAGTGTGAGTGTATTTGTTGGTGCTTCCACCAGTCTAACTTGTGACCTTCAGATAATAATTTTGCTAATGGCTTCAAGGAGCAATCAGCATTCAAAAGTTGTCTATAGGTTAGATGTTTAAGGCTTGTACTTGTAAGAGAACTAGTTATCGCTCCTGTCGGAGATAACCACATTGGTGCTTTAGGATAAAACTGTTTTTTTATGGATAGCCATATTTTGATTAAGGCATTCCTTATCCAGTGTTTTTTGAAAAGGGTAGGTATATTACCCTTATACCATACATAATGATGCCAGCCCCTGTCTAAATCATGACTCTCAAGCTGCAGTATTCTATTATTTGTCATCAAGAGCCAGTCTTTAACCCAAGTCATAGCAGCTGCCTTGTAATACAACACCAAATTGGCCAGAGCAAAACCACCAGCTTTAGTTCTGTCCTGTAAATAAACGTTTCTAATCCTTGCTTTTTTCTTTTGCCATATAAACACACATATACTCTTTTCCAGGTCTGAGATAATCTTAAAGTTCGGTAATATAGGTAGACATTGAAATAAAAAGAGTAATTTATGTAAGACAGTCATTTTAACTGCAGCAATTCTGCCCATTAGGGATAACTGAAGTCTTGACCAGGTTTCCAGGCCAGCTTTGATTGCTTTTATACCATTCACATAGTTATCATTAAGTAGAGTGTTACAACAGTTGGACACAGTGATGCCCAAATATTTTACCTTGGTAGCATGTTGGAAACCCGACTGGTTGACCAACTTTCCAGTCATAAGTGGGGTCATATTTTTGTGACCAACAGTGTTTTTTCTCTATTAACCTTTAGTCCTGATATTTTGGAGTAGGCCTCCAAAATCTTTAATAGCTCTGGAAGGGAGGTCTGTGGTTCCTCCATAATAACCAGCAAATCATCCGCAAAGGCTTGCACCTTATAGACTTCTCATTTGGTTTGTAGACCTTGAATACCTGGGGCATTTCTTATTACATGGAGTAATATCTCTAACGATAGAATAAACAACAAAGGAGAGAGAGGACATCCTTGCCTGGTACAATTATGTATCTTAACTGTGTCTGTAAGGTAGCTGTTGACTACGATTCTAGTGCTTTGTGCGGAGTAAATTTGCTCTATAGCTCGTAGCATTCTGTGTCCACACTGTAAATAATCTAACTGGGTTTTAAGTAAGGACCAAGATACATTGTCAAATGTTTTCTCGGCGTCGATGAATGCAAAGGCAACTTGCTTCTCAGGGTGACATTCATAGTACTCCAATGCGTCAAGAAAAATTCTAACATTGGATTGAAGGCGTCTTTTTGGAAGAAAGCCATTTTGATCAGAGGATATCAGAGACAGTAGGATCATCCGCCATTTGTTTGCCAAGATGGTTGCAAATATTTTGTAATCCACGTTTAGGAGAGCAATTGGCCTATAGTTTTGAATCAAGTCTCTGGATTTCCCTTCTTTAGGAATCAATGTTGTATGGGATGATTTCCATGAATCTGATATATCTTTGCCCTCTAAAATAGATATAAACAGATTTTTCATGTTTCCGGTGATTATCTCAGATTTCTTTTTTTATAAAATTGTGCCGGTATCGAATCAGGTCCCGGGGCCTTGATCATTTTTTGATGGTTAATGGCCTCTGTTATTTCCATCATTGTAATGGGGGCATTTGTCACAGCTCTCTGTTCTTCAGTAAGTTTTGGGAAATTGGCTTGTTCTAAATATTGGAAAATGGCGTCTTTATTTATTATCTCCGGCTTGAACAGATTCTGGTAATATGCCTCAATGATTTTTTGAATTTGAGATTGGTCTGCCTGGTTTTCCCCAGTTTTATCTTTGAGTGTTAAAATAAGTTTTTGGGATTGTACCTTTTTTAGCTTATAAGCTAACCATCTACCTGGTTTATTTGCATTTTCAATGAAGTTCAGTTTGGCCAATTTAATCTTGTGGGCTATGTCTGCTGTTAAAATCAGATTGAGTTCATGCCTACAGGAGGCTAGGTCTTTATTCAGCTGCTCATTTCGCAGATCCAGGATTAAGTCCTTTTCTAGCTTTTTCATCATATTACGAATGGATTTGGATTTCTTCTTCCTCTCTTTGTTCCGTCTTGCCATATATTGGATGATAAACCCTCTAAAATAGGGCTTTGAGGCATCCCACACCGTTTTCAGTGGGGTGCCCTTGTTTAGATTCAGTTCAAAGTATAGATTCAAATCTTTGGTTGCCTCTAAAATAAATTCTTTGTCAGTCCACAAAGCTGAATTAATTTTCCAGTGTCTGGGCTTACCCGAGGTTTTCAATGTCCACAGGATGCTGCTTTGTTGTTGTTAATCAGTTTAATTATTGCAGGTTTTTTGTTGTACTTTTATCTTGTACAGTCACCCCCTGCCATTTCACAGTTCAGGTACTACGGTTCCACTACCTGCACCTCGGAGCTGCACGTGGGGCAGCGGGGGGCGATCGGGTCGCTCCGTGCTGCCCCTGCACTTGTCTGAGAAGCCTCGGGCCATGGGGGGTGGCGGGGGGCGATTGGGTCGCTCCGTGCCACCCCCACGCTCTTCCGAGAAGCCTCGGAGCCACAGAGGGGGTGGCAGGGGGGCAATTGGATCACTCCGCACCACCCCTGTGCTCCTCCGAGAAGACTCAGAGCCACGTGGGGGGCGGTGGGGGGTGATCGGGTTGCTCCGTGCTGTCCCCCGCTCTCCTCCGAGAAGCTTCAGACAGGCGCACGATCAGCCCCCTACCCCCAGGCCCAACCCCACCTGCTTCCGCATATCGCGGATTTTCATGCATTGCGGGTGGGGTGGGTCCCTAACCCCCACAATCAGCAGGGGGGGTGACTTTAATTAACTGTGTTTATAGCATGACTTGCCTTTAATATTATGAGTTGTCTTGAGTGCCTCATTGTGAGAAAAGTGGCCTACAAGTGACAGAAACAAAAGTGTTTTGAGGTAAGAGGTATTATAAACCATTCTACTAATGAATATGTAAGTACAGTGGTAACTCAACTTATGAATGTAATCTGTTCTGAATGCATGCTCTTAAGTCGAACTATTCTTAAATCGGGGTACCTATCTAAAAAATTGAAAAAATAAGTTAAAAATTCAAAAAGAAAAAGAAAAAAATATTTGTAAGTTGAGCAGACCATATTAAAATTTGTAAGAGCAGCACCTGTGGGAGGTGTACTGACAGCTTTATATCTCTACTAAACATGCCCACTTCTTTCAGTCTTTCTTTGTAAGATCTGGTTTCCAGTCCCCTAATCATCCTTGTTGTCCTCCTCTGAATTTGTTCCAATTTGCCAGCATCCTTCTTGAAATGCCCTCTCCAGAACTGGACGTGGTACTCAATACGAGCACCACAGCTTCTGGGCTCGTATCAGTTTTTATTAGAGTTACAGCAGTGGCTCTCTCTGCCTTTTCCTCCCCACAGCCCGATAGGGTCAAATTACAGTCAGTTGCCAGTTTGGGGGTCCAGTCTGATTCACTGAAATTCCCACAGAGTCCAGGTTCTGGAAGATGGGAAAGAAGAGAGTGTTTAGGTTCTGAATGCGCCTTTTTGAAAGAAGTCCTGTACAAATGAACATAATAAATCAGTCTCTGCTGCTCGTGTCTTCAAGTCTCTTCTTTCCCTTGCCTTTCCAGAGCTGCTGCATCATCCAGGCTAACACAGTCTTTTCTAAATGCATGGCTGGATTCTTTGGTGTTTGACTTCTGCCACCAGTCAGTTAAACTGATAAGGGTTGATAGCTTCTAGCATCCTCCCACACATCCTCTTCTTCTAAGACAGGTGGCTTCTGGCCTTCCCAGTTCTCTCTTCCTTTTGACCCTGAATCCTTCAGTTTTCTCTTACAAGGATGCTGCCTCTCCTGCAGATGTAGGAACCCTCTCCAGCTGGCCTGACCTTGAAGCAACTCACTGCCCCTCCAACGTCCTGCTACTTGTGTGCAGGACCAGATGGTTCATTAGGGGTGCACACCTGCATACCCATCACAGTAGCACATGATTGTTATAATTAGTTTTATCTGGTTATTTTAATTTATTTGCTGACAAAGCATTACATTCCAAAGTAAATAAGAGTAGGCAAATAATTGTACATACATAGAGATGCACTGCAGATTGTACCAAATATTGTCAGCAAATCCACGGTGTGTCCAGGGATTGGATGCCTGCACTTCATGGTGGCTCAGAGGGACAGGTTTGGGATTGTGCTTGTGTACCGAGCTCCCTGCGACCCTGCATTTTCCTTTCCAGAGCTCTCTGAGTTCATCTCGGTGGTTGGTGACTTCAACATGCGTGCCAGACATGGGTTGCCGGGAGTGGCTCAGGAGTTCATAGAATCCATGGCCTCCATGAACCTGTCCCAGCATGTCATCAGTCCAACGCATATGGGTGGGCATACCCTGGACCTGGTATCTGTCTCCACATCTGCAGATTTTGATCTGGGTGTCAGGAATTTGCATTCCTACTCCGTGTCATGGTCAGATCATTATTTGCTGACTTTCTCCCTTTCAACTGTTGCCCCACCCTGTGGGGAGGCAGGCCCTTACATCTGGGCTCGCCCCTGAAGGCTTCTGGACTCCATGCGATTTTCAGAAGCCTTTGGGGACTTTCCGGATGGTTTGGTTAACAACCTGGTCGACACCCTGGTGGACAGATGGTATGAGGATGTCACCAGGGCTGCCAACCAGATCGCCCCAAGTGCTTCATCTGGTGCTTAGCCCTCTCCTCCACATGGTTTACGGTGGAGTTGTGGGTGATGAAGGAAAAAACAGGGAGGCTTGAGAGCAGATGGAGGAATGATTGCATGGAATTGAATTGGGCTGTGGTTTGTGCATTGATCAAAGAGGCTAAAAGATCTTTTGCCTCCCTGAGAATTAGTGGGGCCTCAAATTGACACATGGAATTTTTCTGGGTGGTTTGAGACCTCACCAATCCTGGTCTGTCAGGGCCTCCTCCTAGTGATTTCACTATTGAGTCATTTGCAGCCTTTTAAAAGTCCAAAATTGAGGGCAGCCATACCGGTCTGGACTCCAGTTGCACTGATCTGTCCCCGAGCATGGCTGCTGCTGTTCTACCTTGGTTTCCTCAGTTTGTTGAGTTTGGCCCTGTGACCTCAGTTGAGGCCTTCAGGGTGCTGGTTCATTGCAGACCAATTGCTTCTCCCTTTGACCCCTGCCTGTCCTGGCTTAATAAAATCACTGGAGGGAGCATGCCGGAATGGGCTTCTTTGATTGCCCCTGCCTCCTTCAGCGATGGAATTTTTCCCTGCCAGCTGAAGGAAACTGTGGGTAAGCTCATTCTCAAAAGACCTGGCCTGGCTGCAGAAATGACCAACTACCATCTGATAGCCAATTTTCCTTTTGGGGACAAAGTGGTGGAGCGGGTTGCCGCCGAGTGGCTCCAGTTGTTCCTGGAGGAAAATCTTGTACTGGACCTCTTCCAGTCCAGGTTCAGGCTGTGTCACGGGACTGAGACAGCCCTGGTCCCATTGCAAGATGACCTATTGAGTGTGGCCGACAGGGGTTGCTCTACCTTGTTGGTCCTTCTCAATCTGCCAGCATCCTTTGATACCATCAACAATGGTATCCTCCTGGGCATGCTCTCTGAGGTGGGAATTGGCGACCTAGCCTTTGCCTGGCTCCAATACTTTCTTGAGGCGTCGGCTCAGTGAATGAGCCTGGGGGTGGGGGGAGACTGTATTCTCTCTGGACACTCTTGTGGGGTGCCTTTAGGGGGCAGCAATCTTTAACATCTATATGAGGCCGCTGGCTGAGGTCATCTGGAGACATGGGGCTTGCTGTCATCAGTACACTGATGACATGCAGGTCTATCTCTCTTTTTCTACCTCTGAAATGAAGGCCGTCCAGACCCTTGATCACTGCCTGGCTGTGGTCGTGGAGTGGACCTGGAATAACATGCTTAGGCTCAACCCTGAGAAGACCGAAGTTCTTCGGGGGATGTTTACAGTGGCCCTCTTTCCAGTCTGGGTGGGACTGTCTCCAGCTGGTTGAAAGAGTGAGGAGTCTGGGCAATGTCCTGGATCTGGCATTGTCCCTGGAATCCCAGGTGGCAGCCGTGTCCAGGTTGGCCTTTTACCAATTTAGGCTTATCACCCAGATTTGCCTGTACCTTGATGGGGACTCCTTGAGGACTGTCGTACAGGTGCTGGTCATGTCAAGAACAGATTATTGTAACACTCTTTACATGGGGGTTCCCTTGACCCTTGTTTGGCGACTGCAGCAGGAACAGAATGCAGTGGCCAGATTGGTGGTTGGTGCAGGCAGATCCCAATTCTGGTTTGCCTGCGTTGGTTATCCATCACCTTCCAAATAAGGTTTAAGGTTTTGGTTTTGGTTTTCAAAGCCCTCAATGGCTTGAGACCTGAATACCTGGCAGAGCAGATCTCCCAAATATCAGCACTGGCCTGGCCTACTAGAGCTTCATTGGCACTCTTGGTCTGGGTGGCCTAGGGAGGCACTTAAGATAGCTACTCGCAATTGGGCCTTCTCGGTGGCTGGCCCAGCTATGTGGAACAAACTGCCTAATGATATTCGCCAAGTTCAGTCCCTAACAGCTTTTTAAATAGCATTTAAAACTTGGTTTTTAAAGAGGCATTCAGCCATTGTTAATGTTTGTAATGTTTGTTTTGTTCTCCCCTATGTTCTGATGCTGTTCCTGTTATCCTCTGCTTCTGTGCCTCTTGCCGAGCTCTTTATTTTCTTTCTTAGTTGTTTTATTGTTTTTGATTGGTCATTTGTGTGTATTGATTTTAATTATTGCTATGTGTAGATTTCTATGTAATCCACCCAGAATTCCTTTGGGAAAATTGGTGGGGTATAGAGGTATGAAAATAAATAATAAATTAATCAATACCAAATGGTATAGAATAAGTCCATAATTCTGTTGAACAGACTTCCAACATGATAAAAGAAAGGTGAATGAAATCTGTGTAGTGCTTTAATGCCACTGGAATGTTGAAACTGAACTACAACAATGTGTATTCAGTCTTGTTAAGTTGTGAGTTGAATCTTTTAATAATATATGGGGAACAAAGGTCTGGCAGAACCAAATGATTCCTAAAGCAGTTCAGGTTTTCTGAGCCCTTTATTGTTTTAAAAATGGCATCATGTAATAAATAGTTAAAAAGTATTCTTGGAGTCTAAGCTGCTTAAAATTGTAATTAATATAAAGATTGTGCTCTTATCTTTTTGTTTCTGCATCTCAAGGTGTGGGTAGGGAGAAGACATACCTTTCCAATGGATGATAAAGGAAATGGCTCTAACTGTTAGGTTAGACCAGTGGGTCCAGGAATGCCTGGGGACCGACAGGTTGAGAACCATTGGGTTACACAAAACTGAAGAGAACACACACACACACACACACACACACACACACACACACACACACAGAGAGAGAGAGAGAGAGAGAGAGAGAGAGAGAGAGAGAGAGAGAGAGAGAGAGAGAGAGAGAGAGAATAAGGGATTTCTATTGTTACAATTGGAGCTGGCATCTTCAAAATAAGAAGAAAAGAGAAAATGTGTATGTGAGACAGACTCTAACACCATGAAATGAAGTTCTGATCTAACAAAAAGAATGCAGAGGTCTACTGGCGAAGACACATGCACACTCAATCCTGGCAGTAACAATCCTGTTTTTCAAAGAAGTTTCCTGTATATGAATATGGGATATTGTGGTTCTGTATTCACTATTCAAAAAGCCAGGGAAAAGCTTAAAATTGCTGCACAATATTGTGCCTACATTGCTAACAGAAAGAAAGATGGCAAGCTTTACATAGCAAATCCTGATTGCTGACAACACCAATGACAGCAGTCAAGATGGCCTGTAAGATGCTCACTACCATTGATAAAGTGATGCCATGCAAGGGGAAATCCCAGAAACTGGGGTTTTGGGAAGTCATACAGTTACCAGACATCAGAAGTGACTTGATGGCGTATAACAGGCCTGCCCAACAGGTAGAACGGGGGCTACCAGTAGCTCATGAAGGGTTCAAAAGTAGATCACCAGCCATCAAAAAAATGTGAGGGGATTAGAGATGGGCACGACCAGAAATTTTTTTTGAGTTGTCGTTTTTCGGGATGGGTCCGTTTCGGGTCGTTTCCGTTTTTCGTGAAATTTTTTTAAAAATTTGTCATTTCGTCATGTCATTTGTCATTTGTCGTTACCGCCGCCGCGATTTCGTGCGATTTGACGTCCCAGCGAGTGGTGTCCCGCCGGTGCTAGGTGTTTTTGCGCCCTAAGTGGCGGGTGGGGTGGCAGGGGGCATGGGCGGGCGGCAGCAGCGGCAGGGGGAGGGGCGGGCGCACGGGCGCACGGGCGCGTGGGCAGCGGGCGCACAGGCGGCGGGCGCGGGTCCCGCAATGACCTAGAGCAGGCGGAAAGCACTTTAAACTGACTTGCTGCACAAGACTGCATCGAATAAAGCAATTGCAATTTTTATTGAAAACAAAGTGGGCAGTGCACCCACAGCGGAGCTGCAGGAAGGGTATGAAAGGACCTTGGCTTGCCACCAAGCAAATGAATTTTTTAAAATAAATCCATACCTCCTCCCACTCAAACCTCCCCCCCCTTTGAAGCACTATCAGAAAAGAAATCCTAACAAACTGCAGGAGAATAAAAAAGAATAAACTGTGTTGCTATTCCCCACAGCAGACAGAGAATGAAAGGAATTATTATTATTTCCTAAAAATTCAATTGAATCAATTCCCTCCCTGCCTGCCTAACTGAAATCTAAAGGCTCCATGATATCGAAACTCGTCTAGCACAGCAGCCAGCTACACACAGTCCTCTCCCACCCATATCCAAGCCCGGACTGCGACTCTTCTGGGAGTGCCTCGGCTTTTTATGCCCTCTTGCACATCCAGAAGTGTCAGTCAAAACCTGGCCATGCGATTGGTAGAATGGGTCCAAAAATTTGCATGGTCCCATCCCATGGCCAGCCCATCATTGCGCAGGTGTAAAAAAATAAAAATAAAAATAAAATAAAATAAAATCAGTGCGACCTTTTACTGCTATAAAAAACCCACTGCTGCTACTGTAAAAATTCAACCATTTAAAATAGCTAATTTTCGCATGTTTCTGTGGTGCTTTGGTGGTTTTTTGGACCACGATTTCAAAAAAAAATTACAGACGCCATTTTGGATCCCCCCGCACCACATGGCAAATTGAGACGCCGAGGATGCCCCCTCCCAGCCCGGTACCTGCAGCCCAGGACAGGAGGGGGGAAGGCTGGGGACCCCCCCCCAGAAACTACCCCTCTGGTAGGTGCCCTCAGGCAGGCATATTTTTGCGTGCTTTTTTGGCTGGGAATCGGGGTTTTTTATTTTTAAAACTTTTTTTCTGTGCCGCTTGGCATCGCGCGATCGCTGCGCGATGCCAGGAACGACAATGCCAAATCAGACCTAATTTTTATTTTCTCGGTTCGAGTTCGAGTTCTGACAGCTTAATTGTCGTTACCGTTTCCGTTACGTAATGGAAACGATATCTGAAAATGGAAACGACAATTTCGCCAAGTCGTGCCCATGTCTAGATGGGATAAATTCTCCAACTCTACCTTTCCCAACCCAAGGACCACCACTGCCCCAGCAAAGCTCTGGGTCTGCCAGCCCATTGTCTCAGCCAAGCGGGGCAGTTCAAGGGCCATGGCACAGTCCCCTGCTCTCCCTACTGGCCAGATGATCAGTTGTTGGTGCAGAGCAGAGGAAGGAGAGTGGAGATGACAGTGAGGGGCGGGGTCATGAGTGTGCCCCCCACCTTTGTGTGGTGATATTCCCCCTCTTCCCCCCTGGAGAATTCCTTCCTCCCATCCTTCCATCTTCCTCCTCCTTCTCCTCCCAACCCCACAGCTGCCTCAGAGAGACTGTGACCTGCCACTCCTCTTGCTCCCCTTCTGAGCTATTCCCTCCTCCTTGCGCTGCTGTGGCAATGTGATTGCCCCGCTGCTGGCTTGGCCCATCCCAGCTGCACAGAGAACATGGCAGAGGTGAGTTAGAGCTATGGGCGGCAGTAGCAGTGGCAGCAAGGGGGCTGGAACGGAGAAGGGAGGAAACAGGAGGAGAAGTAGAGTCAAGTCAGGCCCCGGGCAGGTTGGGAGAGAAAGTGCACCTTTTTTAAAAAAAAAAGTCTTCCAGCAGCCTGGGCAAGTGGAAGGGGCGATCTGCGCAAGCATGCACGCACCTCCCTTGCACCCGTCCACACCGGCTCGAGCAGGTGTAAGGGAAGCACGTGCATGGTCAGCCTTACCATAGAAATGCATTGAAATATGTTCCCTCCAGAAAGGATTGATTTTCAATATGTTCCTATGGGAAACCGCTGCTCTTCTTACAATTTTTTTTTACTCATGAGCATATGCTCGGAACAGATAAAATTCATAAGTAGAGGTTTTAGTGTAGTAGCCCTCAGGCACTTTCATCTGGAGACCTCGGCCTGTTCAAAGTTGGACAGCCCTGGCGTATATCTTTGGATTTCTATTTTATTTATCAAGCAAATGTATAATGACAAGATGGGTGGAATGCTTGACACTACAACAGTATATAGACACCAAAGCTCTGCTAACATTGAGTAAGACTATCTCTAACCTGACAGAGCATATCGTCCAGTGATCCACCTCGGCCCGACCTGTTTGGCAGTTGCGAGCGCACTCACTGTGGGTTGCTACTCCACGAGTGGCCCGGAAGATGGTCACCCGGAACCGGGCTTTCTCTGTGGCAGCCCCTTCCTTATGGAATTCCATCCCCAGCAAAGTGCGCTCTGCAGAGTCCCTGCAGGCCTTTCGAAAAGCTTTAAAAACATTCTTATTTTGAGAGGCCTTTGGCGAGCTTTAATTTGCTTCCCCCCCCCCTGCCATCTCTATTGAGCACTCCATTGATCATTGATCATTGGTGTCCTTGATAGTCAACTGTTAGGAATCATGCCTACTAGGTGCCTTGGGATGCAATAGGGTTTTATTTGCTATATGTGTCTTTTATATTGTTACTATTATTGCTTGTATTTAACTATGATTGTCTTGTTTCGGCGCTTTGTCGCCTGATTGTACGCCACTTAGAGTTCTGCTTAGAAGATAAGCGGGATATAAATCTAACAATAAAACAAATAAAAATAAATAATTACCAAGACAAAGTAATAATTTCACAGTTTAAAAGTGTGAGCTTCTGAATATTCTTCTGTACTCTTTTAAAGCCAGAAACAGAATCCCTTCCCCAGCAACCTTGCCTGCTTTCAAGGAAAAATTTTAAAAAATTCTCCTGAGTAGCAGCTAATTGGGTCCTGACTGAAAAGGCCAAATGTTCAGATTGCTTGAGACATGGAGCTCTGTCCTCTTCCAAATGGAAATAAGCACTGCGAAAGGCTTCCACTGTAAGTTTCCAAACAGCACAGGAAATGGTGAGGGCTAGATAAATAGCACTTAACACTTAAAGATGGAAAAGAAATGAAAGTATTTCAATAGAAATCACACAAACACTTCTCCATTCACTGTATGCCTTTCCAATCATTTTGCCACATACTGTAGTTAAATATAATTGCAAATATAAGTGATGATATTTTGATGGAAGATAAACACACATACAACAAATGCACAAGGAAACAGATTTTCAGCTTTGTTGAGCACTTGCAAATCAGGTCAGCTGGTAAAAGAACAAGATCTCAAGGCAGATAGCAGCCATCTGTTTGATTGAAAGGTTTTCTATTATTTAGAAGGCTAATAACTCTTGTGTCAGATTCATATGGAATTCCAAGACAAACATGGCATCAGAAATTACAGCTCTACCATGATAAATGCCATATTAGAAAATTATAAGCCCTGTGGAAAACAGGGTAGAAGGATGTATGCAGTAATTAAACTTGCAGTAAAACAGGGATTATCCTTCAGTATCAAGGTTTGATTTTTATTAACTCTTTGAAGGAGTCATAGCTATCTCCTTAACCCAAGTATAGCTAGGGAAAAGTGATAGTCCAGCTATATAATTCTTCGATGACATTGTCACCTCTTTGGTAGTGGAAAAACATCCCCAAATTCTAGTCAATTGGTATGAACAGGGTTTGTTTATAAATTCAAAAATGTGGGATTAAAAAAAACATAGATATTTCAGATCATGTGATAACTCTGGCCAAAATCTCACTACTGTCTGTGTAAGATTTGTGTAATATGTTGTAGTTAATTGTGGCTAATTGTGTTCATAGAGTGGCATTTCTCAGCCACATGCACCCCAACATCCTGTCAATTAACCACAATTAGCTCCAGCAAGTTACATGTGTGTGTGTTGTGTCGTTACAGTCGTGACCGACTCTTCGTGACCCCAAGTCCATGGAGTTTTCTTGGCAGGAATACTGGAGTTGATTGCCAGTTCCTACTCCAGGCTCCTACAGCACCTGGTATTCTCTGGTGATCACCCATCCCTGTACTAACCAGGGCCGACCCTGCTTAGCTTCCGAAATCAGGCAAGATCGGATGAGCCTAGAGCATAAATTTTTACCAAAACCAGCTGGATTCTGACCACTGTAACATAAAATCTTTTGTGCTTTTGGAAGAGAGGAAAACATAATACAGAGAATGTTTTGTTTGGCACAGAATTTCAGGTCATTGGGAGGACATTTATCTGCTTATGCACAGCGTAAACAAGTCCTGTGTGTGTTGTGTCATTACAGTCGTTACCGACTCTTCATGACTCCATATCCATGGAGTTTTCTTGGCAGGAACACTGGAGTGGTTTGCCAGTTCCTACTCCAGGCACCTACAGCACCTGGTATTCCTTGGAGGTCTCCCATCCAAGTACTAACCAGGGCCGACCCTGCTTAGCTTCCGAAATCAGGCAAGATCGCATGTGCTTAGGGTATCCAGGCAGCTTAAACAAGTCCTACTGCTCTGTATATACATTTCAGAACAAATGGGTTTCAACACATAGCACCAGAAAATGTATGTATGTGAGACTTACAGGACAGCAATGAATAGGTTCTACATGTATTGTGGGGCATTTTTCTATCACAGTCATGAAAATAAAAAAATAAAAAATAGGAATATGCACTAGGATTCAGAAATATTGAGAATTCATCAAATAATGCCACATTTGGAGAGTTCCAGATATATCTCAATCCAAACTCAGTAGTTTTCTGAATATCTGCAGTAATATTTCCTATTACCGGTAGACTCATTTGCTCCTATACATTAGAAAGTGCTTGCTAGAGGAAGAAGTGAAAATGAAACCTATTCCTTGGGCATCTTTGAGTGATTTCTTGATAAATTAAAATTAAAAACACTCTGGCATGAAGGGTATTGGGAGCAGCAAGCTCTGTGTCCTCTGATTGGGATTATTTAGGGGATGGGGATGCGGTGAGAACAAAATCTGTAAATAATGACTATCTGCACGAAAGAAATCTAGACGCAGTCACAGATACCAGAAGGCGTTTCTTTACATTGATTCTTTCTAACTGAAAGGTGGGCACAGCTGTTTATAAATCCCCTGAGCATTTACTAGTAGGTTATGCTTTGTGAACTGTTTACTTAATATAATTAGGAATAAGATTTAGGATTAGTAGATTCATAGATTCATATGTTATAAATCAACAAAGAAATGTTATATTGGGTTTAGGAATTGGGTACATCAGGCAAGGGAATAATATTTTGTTATATATAGACAGATATTTTAATAGATTCTCTCTCTGTGTGTCTGTCTCTCTCTGTGTGATTTTCTTTGGAAGAGTTTGTGTTCCGCTGCAACAGAATCAGACACTGTTCTTCTTTGGGTACCCTGCAGGCAGTATGAAATGAGGGTGTGGTAGAAGCTTCAGGGATGCTACAGGAGCTTCCTTCAACAGGAGTGGGAGAAGGAGAAGGATACACCATCCTAATACAGCTACTGTGAGAAACCCAACCAAAATCTGTCACCCAACTGCCTTGTTCAGCAGAGCTTGTGAAAGAGCAGCAGGCTGGCCTCCTATGGTGGGTGCCCAGCTCAGAGACTGTGGCATAGCTTCTGAATCCTGCCTCCTCCATTGGGCAACCTATCAGGGGCAGTGGCATGGCTTCTAAGACCCACCTTCTCCAGGTATTGCCTCTGATTGGACACCCACTGCAGGAGGTGGACCTGGGAAGCCAGCATGCCCACAAAACAGCTGTGCACCACCAGAAGCACCAAATTGGCATGTGCCATGAACTGGCCATTCATAACCATCTCTACCCATAATGCAATCTGTCTTGACTGTTCATTGTAATTGAGACAGGAGAGAAGGCAGTGAAGGAAATATAAAAAACAGAGGCACAACAGATGTTGCGAGGAATGTTTATATGTGGGCTATAATAAACTTGGTTCCACCACTAAGCAAAATGATAGAGTCAACAATGACATACCTGTTGTGATTACCAACAAGTTCGAAGGAGAAGTGGATCCTGAGAGAATAAGCCTTTGCTGAATGTATTGATCTTTACTCACTCTTGTAGTTTTGCAGCTTAGGGCATTTATACACGACCCCTAAGCTGCGCTGCAAATGGCTCCCAGCTCCGGAGCTTAGAAATGTTTCCCCACCAGCTCCGGAGTTTAGAGAAAATTAAGTGCGACCATGCCCCCATAAGCGCTACCCAGCACACCTTTCATGTACTTGTTCTCAGCAGTTGAAAATTCCTTGATGCAGATAAGAGTGTTGGGCTCTCCTCGCTTGTCTGTTGTTGTTTTTGCCTCCCTCCCCTTTAAGAGCCCCTTGAGAAGGAACCAGGAAGTAACGGGGCTCATGGCAACTTCGACCGGCACCGGCAGGTTAGTAAAGGCTTCTTTTGTCCTTTTCTCCCCTCCCTCCCCTCACGCCGACAGGAGCAGGAAGTGCTGAGGGGTGGGGACGCAGGAACAGAAACGAACCCCCAAGATCTCTGGTCCGAATTTAAGGGACCAGCGGATCTTAGGGGTCGTGTGAAAAGGCCCATAGTAATTTTGCCACTTCTTCCCATTTCATTGTTAAGCAAAGTACTTAGGTAGGCATGAAACATATCCTGCCTAGAGCAATAGCACCACCTGGGGCAACCATCTCATCAGTTTCCACTTACCTGCTCAGAATACTTGTGGTCTCACATTTAAAATAATTCTTTTAGAAAAGTACTTGTGATTCAGAATGTCAAATGGGGGAAATAGTAATTACCAGGTTCCTAAATCTTATGATCAAGCTTCATTTACGTTGTGCATAGGACCAACTGGTACACTTTTCAGCTCAAACTGAAGTTAGTGAGCTTTAAGTTACCTGAACCCAAATCCAACGCAATTCTGGTGCTCTTATGTCAGTGTAAGGAGTGCTTATCCTTCACACTCTTCCATAGCCCTCAAGACTGCCAAGTTTTCCATGGAGATTCTATAGGGCTTTGGGAAGCTGTGTGGGAAGGAATGATCACCTCTTCAGCTTTGCTGCATTTCTATGTCCAACTTCAAACATTGGATCTTATTCTTAACATGGGATGATTCCCCCAGTCGCTTTATTCAGAACTGGAGATGGACATGAAACAGAAAAACAAGTGTTTTGTTTCATTTTGTTTCTCAAGGAGATTCATTTCATTTCGTTACTAACAATTTTTGTAACAAAATGAAATGAAACACTATGCTCCCCTAGGTCCTAGAGGCACCAAAATGGCAGGGGAGCTTCCTCAAGCTCTTCCCTGTAAGCCCCCAAAATTTGGAAAGGTTTGGGGGTCAGGTGGTTGAGTTATTAAACTTCAAATGGGGTTCCCCTAGGAGAAAAATCATTTCTAATTGAGCGAGAAGCCAATAATAGCCTCCCCTGTGGGTGAGAAATTAGCAGCTTCTCGCTCAATTAGAAATGATATTTTCCCCTTTTCACCCCTTTGGAGTTTAATAATTCAGCCACCTGAACTCCAAACCTTTCCAAATTTGGGGGTTTTACAGGAAAGAGTCCAAACTTGCTCTCCAGCAATTTTGGTGCCAATACATGGCTGCTGCAATATCAATTTTTGAGTACATTTTTATGATGAAACAGCAATTCATTTTTCATTTTGTGCCCGTCTCTATTCTGAGCTCCGGTCCTTAAAATCAACATTCCGGAGCTTATTAAAAAATGAGCCCTCTTATCTGAGATCTTCAGCATAAACTCTCTCACTTCCGCCACCTTTCAGGCACATTTGGTGGGAACTGGGAGGGCTTTCTCTGTGGCTCCTCCCAGACTGTACAACACCCTCCCTCAAGAGACTAGGCTGGTCCCCTTCATCTTCTCCTTCATGCAAAATATAAATACGGTGTATTTCTTTTTAAACTGAGTTTTAAATTGCATTTAGCATTGAAGCTGAATTGCTCATTGATAATGAGGTGCAGTAATTTTGAAGTGTGCTTCTTAAGGTTTTTGTTTTTTTCTAATAATATTTTTAAAAATGATTATTTTGATACTACCACTTATGGGCAAAATCCTGTTGTGCAGAGCTAAACCCTGCTGCTTCAGAAATCTCTGCTGACAGGATCTTGATTGCTGGTGGTGATTTTTGACTATTAGGGAAACTTGGGATATAAGTGCCACTTACATCCCAACTTCCCAAAGGCTCCCCAGCTCTAGGTAGCCTCAGAACCTGAAAGTAGGGGAATTGAGAGATTTTGATGAATTTTGGTGAAATATTATTAGCAGCTGCTTCAGATTTACATGGTGTGACTTCATACCAACAGGATTTGTTATCTTTGAGTTTTTTAAATTTAGTACTTTATTCTGCTATTAAATTTACTTATATATTTTAATTGTTATGAACAATCGTTTATGGGAGAAAGACAGAATAGGAAGGAAGGAAGAAAGGAAGGAAGGAAGGAAGGAAGGAAGGAAGGAAGGAAGGAAGGAAGGAAGGAAAGTACGCTGATCAGTTTACAATAATTTTTATGCATATGGCTATTAGATATTATTGAAAGGATTAAAAAACTGGAAATATTTCCCTTTAAAATGTAAGTCCCCTGATAATTTTCCCATCACTATGGAATGCTCAAAAAAATAATATGGCTGAACATTCAATCTTCTTCAAGATTGGAACTTTGTCTCTGTATCTGTCAGAGCATCTCCTCCCAAGAAGAACTGCCCAGATCCATTGCTGTCAAGTTTTCCACAGCACCAGTCGGGATGGGAGGAGGGAGGTGTAATGCACACATGCCAGTGTGCACACACCTTAAACTAACACAAGCATCCACACGCATGTACACACAGGCACCAGGGGAGTTCAGTGAGGGCATGTGTACATACCTCTAACCGCATGTGTGCATGCACACACACACACACACACACACACACACACACACACACACACACACACACACACACACACACACACACACACACACACACACACACACACACACACACCACCACCACCACCACCACCACCACCACCACCACCACCACCACCACTTCTTGCTGATGCCACCGCCACCTCTTCTTCTCCCTCCTCCCCACCCTGTCATTCTGGGAGCTGCAAAGACACCCCAACACCCCCAGGCTCTTCCCCTCCCCCACACCCCCTTCCCTGAACCCTCATCCTCAAGCAGCACAATCTGCTGCTGCTGCTTGCTTTCCTTCCTTCCAATCTCTTTTCTACCCTGGTCAATGGCCTCACGGCACCTTCCACCTCCACCCACATGAGGACTAGAAGAGGGAGGGGAGGAGAACAAGCAGGCGAGAGCACCTGAGGAGCGAATTTGGGGCAGAGCCAATGTGTTGCCTGTGACTTGATCCATTTGTTCAGCCTTGAGCCCCGCCTATGACAGGGGCTGCTCCAATGATAACGTGGAGCCTCCACTTGTGCCAGGGTCTTGGGCACTCCCCTCAGCAGACTCCAGTACATTTCTGGGATGATAACCAATAAGGAATGACAGTGGGACAGAGTGCTTAATCTGTGAGTGCCCCAGCTGAAACAGGACACTTGACAGGTCTGCCCAGATCACCTGTTTGTCCCAGGCAGGATATTTGAGGGTTGCAAACCTCAAGGGAAGCCTGGAAGGTGGTAAAGAGGAGTTGGGCTTTCTTGGCGGTTGCCTCCCCCCCATCCATGGAACCAGCTCCCACAAAAGATTTGCTTGTCATCCTCACGCCAAATGTTAAACAGACAACCAAAAACATGGTTATGTATATTGGCCTTTCCAGATTTTTTAAACATCGCTTAATGACACAGTCATTCCTTTTCTACTGCTTGTGATTTCCCCTTGCACTCATATTTATTATTTATCTTTACAGTTGTTTCTTATACATTTTACATTTAAATGAGTTTTATTGTTTATGTTTGGTTATTATACCACTTATGTTTGTGTTGTGTTTTTTTCCATCTAAATCACTATATAATTGTATTCTGATATGTTGTAAACTGCCCAGAGTACCCCCACAGGTTAGATGGCTTAGACCTTAGAGTATAAATATCGAATAATAAATAGCCTATTTTCTATAGGCTATTTATGTTCTATTCCATAGCACCTGTTCTATTGTAGAAATAAACTGCAGAATGCTTCAGATGCTCAATATAAGAGTTATGAGAGTTCTTATCATGCATTATGAAACTATCCAAGTCTTTGTTTTCAGACTTCATTTAGAACACTGAAACCTCCCCAAACCAAATTGATGCTTCATTCATCAGTTAATCAATCCAGAGAGCTTCAAGAAAAAGCTAGGCTTTATTTAGAAATAGACATGATTTTTAAGAAATAGCAGTTCATCAAGATCCAGTAACGAATTTACATTTGTTTGGCAAATTGATGAATAGATTCATCAATGAATAAATTCATCATTTCATTTTTAGATTTAAAATCCTATAAAATGTCTCCCTTGGCACCTAGAGACACAACAATGGCACAGAACCTTTTCCCCAACTCTCCTCTAAGTTTGATGAAGATTCAGTTTCAAAAATCTGAGTTATACACCCATAAATCTGGTCTCCAGAAAAGTGTCCTTTAGCAACTGTCTTGGGAAACCCAGTCTTCACCCATCTTGGAGGGACTGTCGAGGAGAGTTAAAGGAGGCACAAAAGGATGTATGTATACTGTAACATGCTATATAACACCCTACCCCACCTGAAAAAGCAAGCAGAAGATAATAATTCATTAGTTTTGAATGAAGGTGGTTCTACTGCTTTGAGGCCATGGACGCAATGGTTTGGCTTCCAGTGGCAGATTGGTTAAAATGATGACTTAGAATGAAAGTGATGTGTGGAAGGTGTCCAATCCAGTTTTTAAAACAAAGTTTGTCTCAACAGTGCTTGAAACAACTCAAGGTTTATTTTTAGAGAGCAAGAAGGATCAAAATCCCAAGAAGATCTTCATAAGTGATGCATGACTACATTGTAGTCCATAAGCTGCCCAAGATCTCAAGAGCCATAAAAATAAAGATAACTCAAGTTGAGGGTGGGAAAATATTCTACCAGCACTAGTTCTGCGTCATCCCAGAATATTATAGAGTGGTGTCCTTATCTTTTCCCATTCTTCTATTTTTTATTTGTAGTCATATTTGTATATCTTCTATTTATACTATGAGTTCATGCCATTGTTTTCCAACTGGTAACTGCATCTTTTTTGTTATAATTAGACATCATTAAAAAGAACCCCCTTAGCTATAAAGCTAAGGGACATAAACATAGTTACTGGCAATAGCCATAAACTGTAGAATTTACATTCTGTTCCACCAATGCCCTTCTCAAAGTTCATGCTACAAATGCTGCCATTTCATTTGAAAGATTAAGGAAAGATTGCTGTCCATAATTTCTGATGAATGAAATGAATTGTAGGATCTCAAAAACTGCAGGTGTGAGATCATCAAATGTCATGCAGGCTGTAACTGTGAGATGTAACCTTATAAAATGCATTTCTAAGGGATGTGCACGACACCATATTTTTTAGGTGGGCAAATGTGAGAGCAATTTCCATCTCAAAAGTATAGTCAAGTTTGTGAGATTGAACCAAATTACTGCCCATGCCCACAGGATGCCAGCTTGTGGGAAAATTCCAATGTCTTGAAAATGTTATGCCTGAGTAAAGCTGTCCAGGTCATCATCCACAAGTCTTAACTGCCGCTGTCCCTTCTTTATCAACTGCCCTCTATATCCATTCTCCATGTTTGCCTGAAGAAAACAGAATTACAGCTTTGCTTCATAAAAGGGCAAGTTGAAAATGGAGCCAGGAGAGGAACAAATGAGAAGAATGATGCCTTCATTAATACAAAACTTTTGAAGGGGCATATTAATTCTAGATAATTATCTAGAACAGCTATTCTCAACAGGGGCCATATGGTGCCATGGGGGCCTTGACATATTTGAATGGGGCCTCATAGCTAGAGATGGGCACAAAATGAAAAAAAATTCATTCTGTTATTCGTTATTGATTTCACTACGTAACAAAATGAATAATGAAAATTGTGATGCAATTGGAACGAACCAAACAGAACCACGAAAATTAGGTTTGCTAGGTTTCATTTTCATTAATGGCGATGCACAATGAAATAAGCTGTTTTTAAATGTTAAAAATCATCCTGAATATCTGTAAAAACCCAGTGATAATTATTTATTCTGCCTGATAATACCTACCAGGGGGGTTGGGGTCCTTAAAATGTGCATTTATGTATTTTTTCAGATTGCTGTATTTTTTTTTCCATTAAGGGAAGTTAGGGGACATCGACCCAAAATGGCTCCCAGGTGCCTAATATTGATTTCCTGGGTATTAAAATGCCCCGGACATCCATAAAAATGCAGTGTAATTATTTGAAATTCTTACCTACCAGGGGGTTGCAGTCCTTAAAACGTTTGTTTTTGTCTTTCTCCCATCGCAATTTTTTTCTTTTCCCTTTAAGGATGACACAAAATGGATTTCAGCCACAAGATGGATGCAAGCCATGTGATGGGATCATGTGAATTCTTGGACAATTTCAAACAATAGCAGGCCCAGGTTGCAGACTGGGTAGGTGTGGCAGCCACAGAGGGCATAAAAAGCTTTGGCAGCCCCAGTCCGCCTTGCAGTCTGTGGTGTGAGTTAGGGTGGGATTGCTGCCTCTGTGACTCGTTACTTTAGGCCAGTCAGGCAGGTGTGTGTCTCTGTGTTCCTGCTGGCTGCAGCCTGGCTCTTAGGGGAGAGAAAGAAGAGATTTCTCTTGCAGCCTCCCTGTGTGCATATGTACCTCTCTGTGAGTACCCTCCCCTGCCCTGCAGTGCAGTCACTCTGCGGCTGCCTTACGCCCTGGGCAACGCCCGCCGCTGCCTTTGCAGCCTCCCTGTGTACCTAGTCTATACTGTGTCTCTGCCAGCATCATTTTTTTAGTGTTTTCCCTCTGGCCTGGAGTGTTGGGGGACATCTGTGCATGGAAATGCTTTAAGTGGCACAAAAACCGGGTAAAAATGAAAAACGAAAAACGAAAAACAAAATGAATTTTTTTCAAAAATTCACAAAAAATTAAAACGAACCGAAATGAACCTGCAACAAAATTGAAAAACCAAAATGTCATTTTTTTTATTCGTGCCCATCTCTACTCATAGCACAAACAATTCTCAACACACCATCCTACGTAGTTTGTTATGTGACTATACGATCATAATACAGCTTGTATTTCTTTCATATTGGGTTTAGGGCTGTGTCAATAAATGTTGAGAATAGTTGATCTAGAAGACCTTGTCTTGGAGGGTTTTGGCTCCTAAGATAGCCCTACAGAGTTTTAATTTATCTTTCTTCCCAGGTCCTAAAAAAAAATAGGGGATGTTTTAGGACGTGTGTTACAACCTGCTCCTTCCCCCTTTAATAAATCATAAATCACTAGATGGCTGCAGTTAGCTGTATAAGACATAGCTTAACCGAGACAAAAGTTTTCTGGATGCCTTAGGAGATTGTTAGGAGTTCAAAGAGAGATTCAGCAAGAACATACAAATTTCTTCAAAAATTAGTTGATAGCTTGTTTATCACCTCAGCAAAACAGATTGGCTCATCCTCAGCTATGAGGTTCAGCAGCTCTATCACAAATGCTGTACAGGAACCAAGGGTGTACCTGTTATATAGATACTTATACAAGTTTGGAACCCAATGAACTGTGCTCTCCGTTTACATAGCACCACATCTATGGTATAGAAATCTACATTGTATAAGAATCTCTCCCTCCTTTTTCTCCCCCTTTTGAAGTGGGCCCTGAAGCATTTGCATCAAACATTCCAAGAGCTATGAATAAATGGGCTCAAAAGCACATCATGCATATACTTTGTTGATTAAAAGGGATATAACCCCAATAGACATCCCAGAGTTTTCTAGTAGGCATCTAACTCTTGGTAACTGAACCTTCAATGCCTACTTGGCATCTTCATAAATGAATCCAGCAATGCTGTTGTTCACAGTAATTTGCCTCCAGTGTCATTCACTCTAATTTAATTGTAAATGAAACAGTCACAGTGTAAACAGACTGGCGCTCCCCCCCCCTCCAACTGATGGAAGGCATAGGAAAAGGAGGAGGGAATGAAGCTGTGTGGGAGAGCCCTCAAATTCGTACCTTTTTTATTCAAGGAGTTTAAACGAATGGATTTCTATTTCTCTCCCCGTGAGTTATTTCCCAATATTCTGTGATTTAACAGAAGACAACATGGACCAAAATGACAAATTCTGCAAAACTCAAATAAAGCACTGAAATGTGTGACGGAGCTTGATGAGGTAATTCAACCATTTCTTATCTTCTGAGTCATTTCAAACAAACAAACAAACAAACAAATAAATAAATAAATAAATAAATAAATAAATAAATAAATAAATAAATAAATAAATAAATAAATAAAATAAAATAGAACCAGTCTTTTCTTTGATTGTAGTTGCCAATGAACATTTCAGGACCAGGAGTCAGCAACCTATAACATATATAGGAAATAGAAACTATTGATAGCAAATGCACAAGGAGAAGGATTATGATGATCCTGTCACCACCCACCATGTTGTCTATCATCCTCTATGTATGGATGGAGAGGAGTCTAAAGAGAGAGCATCTTGGATTTGTTCTGGTTAGGTCCCTGGAAAATTAGTGCTCTAATATCTGTGGGGAACCTTCACAGATATATGAGATCCACTTTTTCAGACAAATCACCCTTTAGACCAGGCATGCCCAAACTTCAGCCCTCCTGATGTTTTTGACCACAACTCCCAGACTTCTAAGCTTAGATTGCCAATGGCAAAGGACTGTGGGAGTTGCTGTGCAAAACATCTGGAGGGCCAAAATTTGGGCATGCCTGCTTTAGGCTTAGAGGGCTACAGAACCAGAGAGAGGGGACAGTGATGCCAGTTTGCTCCTCCTCCTCTTGCGTTTACCATCTGTAATTTATAAATGTTGAACAGAAATTATGGTAGACTCAGTCCAATCTAGATATATGTGAGGGTTTCAAAGGACATGTCATGCATTAAAACAGATGTGACAGGTTCATAAACTGGGCACATTTATTCTTGAGGGGGGAAAGCCTGAGGGGACATATGATAGCACTTTTCAAATACAGAGAAGGGGAAGGATCTGCTCTTGATCATCCCAGAGTGCAGGGCATCTAATAATTGGCTCAAGCTAGAGGAACCCAGATTTAGTTTGAATGTCAGGAAAACCTTTTTAACTGTTTAAGCAGTATGGCAATGGAACCTGCTACTTCAGAATATCCTGAGTGCTCCAACACTGGAGGCATTCAAGAACAATTTTTTGGAGAAGGTAACTGTGTTAGTCTGTACACAAATTCTAGGCAAAAATCAAAGAAAAAGAAAAGAAAAGAAAAGAAAAACATGTGGCACCTTAAATACTAAGATTTATAAAAGCTTTGTGGCGCAGTAGTTAAATGCCTGTACTGCAGGTAAAACTGTGCTCACGACCTGGGTTCAATCCCTGGTAGCAGGCTCAAGGTTCACTCAGCCTTCCATTCTTCGGAGGTCGGTAAAATGAGTACCCAGCTTGCTGGGGGGGGGCAATGTGTAGCCTGCACACTGTAATTAAAAATTGTAAACCACCCAGAGACTACTTGTAGTGGTATGGGGCGGTATATAAGCAGAACACTTTTAATGTGATATTTCATGGACACGTCTACTTCTTCAGACCTATAGCAGCAGAATGAGGTGTGCAATATAATATGTAATGGAATATACGTTTCATACCAAATATTCATTGGTTGTTGTATGTAGGTATATTTGCATGCAAGCTCTGTTGTAAATATTCCTAAAGAGACAGAAACCGATCTATCAGATCTGCTTTGAAATAGATCACTGCATTGAATAGGGGGTCAGACTCAATGGCCTTATAGCCCCCTTCCAACACCATTATTCTTTGAAGGCATACAGTCTGGTTCCAATTCTGACCACTAACATGCACAATGATCCTGCCTCCCAGATGACCATATATTCTGCTCTTAAGATGATCAACCTGTGTTTTGATGGATTTACACAGAACTTGTGTTTGTGAACAGGGGGACTCTTATGTATCCTATTGATGAACTGAAATATGGAGTTTGCCAAACATTCAACTGGGGTGAAATTGTATACTGATGGGGAGGACAAGTAAAAGAAAATAATCTGAAGTGTAACACGGCAAATAGTTTTGTGGATTTTTCACTCATGAATATTGAATAAAAATATAGCATTAGTTCATTCTAGTGAATGAAAAAAGGCCTAAAATGGGAGAACTGAAAGGCATAGGTGCCATTAACTCACAGCACAATATTAAAAGAGTATTAAAGAATAATAAAAATATAAATAATTCATGATGTGAGTGGAGAGATGATGGAGGTTTATAGCAGAATCTCAAGTTTCAAGTAAGAGTGGTATCGCCAAGATTTCAGTGGGAGCCAAAAGAGAAGAGAAGTTAAGTTTGTGGACACCTACTCTGTGAAATGTTTTTCATGCCTTTATGCTTTCACATATTAGCAGAAGAAAAAAACATATAAGCACCATCGAACAGGCTAAACACGTTTTACACATTTCATGCCTGAGGACTAGCTACACTAAATACAGTCATTACGTAACTAAAAAATAATTAGCAGCTCAGAATTTTAGCCTAATTCAGTGAATAATACTGGGCGTAACATTATTAATTTACAATATAATGTACTGTATAATGAGTACTTTCTAACTGTTCCACTTCAGAATGTATTTTTCTAAAGGCTATGTATTTCTCATTAGTATTAACCTCTGTTCCACAGGCAATGAGGTGAATCGGTGCCCTTTACTTCAGTTTTATAGCTTTGGATGCTGTATCTTCTCTGCAGATAATGAAAACATAGCCTTAAAAAAAAACCTTCTTCCTTTCCTTCTTGATTGGAATCTTTCATTCCCCTGGTTATGAAGGACTGGCGCTTCATGTCCTTCAGCGAAACATGGGAGAATCTTTTGAGCTCTTTGCTGCATCCAGTCTAAGTGACCTGTATGTTCCCATCTATAAGATGCACCCATGCTGGAGGCAAGCTTTCAGATAACCCCCACTTTTCCAACCCCAAATTACAATTTTGCGACCGGGCTGTTCTCTCCTTGTCTTACAGTACTTCTGTGTATAAGAAGACCTTCAATTCTTAGTCTATACATTTTAGACAAATATATAGTCTTATACACTGGAAAATGCTGCAGCAGAACCAGTGGGTCTACTCTGAAGATGTGGGACATTTCATATCCACTGTACCTCTTTCCTCTGTTTTGTCTTGTTTCTAATTGATTGTTATTCAACATAAACATGAGAATTTCCTCCAAAAGACTTTGGGTGCATCAAAAATAGACCAAGGAACAAGTTCTGGAATGAAAAATGTTCTTGATTAAAATAAGGAAGTCACAGTACTAGAGAGGAACTTCAAATTATGCCAGGGCCCCGCAGAGGTTGTGAGAGGCCCAGAACCTCTAGTATGTTAAACAATGAAGGAATTACAAAAGAAGTGCAAAAGGGAGAGAGAGAGAGAGAGAGAGAGAGAGAGAGAGAGATGTTTTAAGTGTTTACATATAACAAATAAAGACTTTTAGCAGAGGAACAGTGCACCATCTTTAATCTTTTGGATCAAATGACTCTCCAGGCTCGTTCATGAGAGCTTCTAATCTGCACCACAGTTTGTATTTGTTATACCGTATGTGCCCCTCACCAATGACAGGATCAGTCAGAGCTCCAAACAGAATGGAACAAAGCATTATAGCCCTGTTCCAGAATGAAGTTGTATGAGAATTTGCACACAATTGTTCAAGTTCAGCATTAAAAAAAAAACCCCACAGAAGTATGAATGGTATTCTCCCTTGTGTGCACCAGAAGTTTAAATAATATTTCATTTCATCCTAGAAAAAGTTTAAGAAATTGGTAAAGTAAAGTATGTTTAATGTAGCATATGTGTAGAATAAACTAAGAGTAGAGATGGGCACGAAATGAAAAAAAAAGTTCCGTTATTCGTGATTAATTTTGTTACGTAATGAAATGAATAACAAAAATTGTGATGAAATTGAACAAACTGAACAGAACCACGAAAATTAGGTTTGTTACGTTTTGTTTTCGTTAATGGCGACGCGCAATGAAATGAGCTATTTTTAAATGTTAAAAAACGTCCTGAATATCCGTAAAAACCAAGCAATAATTATTTATTCTGCCTCATACTACCTACCAGGTGGGTTGGGGTCCTTAAAACGTGCATTTATGTCTTTTCTCAGATCACTGTATTTTTTTTTCCTTTAAGGGAAGTTAGGGGACATTGACCCAAAATGGCTCCCAGATGCCTAATATTGATTTCCTGGGTATTAAAACACCCTGGACATCCGTAAAAATGCAGTGATAATTATTTGAAGTTATTACCTACCAGGGGGTTGCGATCCTTAAAATGTTTGTTTTTCTCTTTCTCCAATCACGATGTATTTTTTCTTTTCCCTTTAAGGATGACACAAAATGGATTCTAGCCACAAGATCGATGCAAGCCATGTGATGGGATCATGTAAATTCTTGGACAATTTCAACCAATAGCAGGCCCAGGTTGCAGACTGGGTAGGTGTGGCAGCCACAGAGGGCATAAAAAGCTTTGGCAGCCCCCGTCCTCCTTGCAGTCTCCAGTGGGAGTTAGGGTGGGATTGCTGTCTCTGCAACTTGTTACTTTAGGCCAGCCAGGCAGGTGTGTGTCTCTGTGCTCCTGCTGGCTGCAGATTGGCTCTGAGGGGAGAGAAAGAAGAGCTTTCTCTTGCAGCCTTCCTGTGTGTGTGCGTGCCTCTGCAACGCCCGCCGCTGCCTTTGCAGCCTCCCCGTGTACCTAGTCTATACTGTGTCTCTGCCAGCATCATTTTTTTAGTGTTTTCCCTCTGGTCTGGGGCATGTTCTGGTTTGTTTCAGACTGCTTTGGCAAAAAGCATGCCTGCCAAGAACAAAATGGAACACCAAACAATGGGCGCTTTTACTCGACCCCTAAGATCCGCTGGCAACTTAAATTCGGACCAGAGATCTTGGGGGTTTGCTCCTCTTGCTGTGTTCCCACCCCTCCACTCTCCCTTGCTCCTGTCTGCATGAGGGGAGGGAGAAAAAAAGGGAGAAAAGAATGCAGGCTCACCTCCGCTCTGCTGTCAGGATCTGCCCTGGGAAGCATTCCAGGTTCTTAAAGGGGCGGGGGGGCAAAAAAAAAAAAAACCAAGGTGAGGAGAGCCCGGCACTCACTGCTTTGCAAACCACATCAGAAATTTGTCACCTTCAGAGACTAGGTACTTGGAAAATGCACTGGGACGTGCTTAGGTGGGCGTGGTCGTACTTAATTTTTTAAAAAGTCCGGAGCTGGTGGGAAAACAATTTTAAGCTCCGCATCTGGGAGCCATTTGCCTCGGATTTTAGGGGTCATGTAAAAGCGCCCTATGACTGCCATTGTTTTGTATGAAGCAGTTATTCACAGATTCTACGTGTGTTCATAAATAATTAACAGATAAAATTTCCAAGGGTGTATGCAAAGTCTTGACATTTGGAAGGTTTTTCAAAAGCATTTTGCTTAGCTTTGGGGGGGGGGGTGTTCAGTTTGTTTGAAAAAATCACAGATACATCTTGGTAAGTCTGCATGTGTGTGTGGAAAAGCAGCAAAAATTACTGAAAGGCTGGTACATGAGGTTTTATGTTAGACATCTTCAAGCTTGACTTAAGATGAGAACTGAAAAGGTAGTTCAGAGAGAGAGAGAGAGAAATCTTTATGAGTCATTTTGTAATGTATACACCATTAAGGTGCCACTGTAAAGGGTCAAAAAGGTACAGAGACTAGAAATCACACGTGAAGCTCTCTCTCACACACATATACACACTATTCATGTATAGGAGCATGTATGTAGATGTAATTTTGTATTCTGCCCACTGACAGCACAAACATAACAAGTGTTGCTTCATCCTTGATGGAGGAGATGACACTTGACTCAGAAAATACATGCACATTTACATCGCAGAACTTTTGCAGGCTATTCAACAGAAAGAGAAGCGTTAAAAATGGTGTTTTAAAAGGCATTGCTGTCTCCCACTTTGTGAGACATTTGCCATGTTCTTGTGCGTATATGTAAGAGACTACTAAGAGGAAAGGAGGGACAGAGAGGAAGAGTGATGAGGAGAAATCCTTGATGGAACAATAAAGCTCCTAGATAATGCCTCCTTGCAGTCTTTTAGGCCAAGAGGTGGAGTTTTCTGCATGTTTTGAGCCAAATGAGATGATGCATTGGTTTCTGGATCAGAAGGTGATAAAACATGTTTCCTCCCAAGGCACAGCCCATCAAAGGTAGTATGCTAATCTTGCAAATGAAGCCCACATTTATCTTCCGTGTGTGTGTGTGTGTGTGTGTGTGTGTGTGTGTGTGTGTGTGTGTGTGTGTGTGTGTGTGTGTGTGTGTGTGTGTGTGTGTGTGTGTGTGTGTGGTGTCATTACAGTCGTGACCGACTCTTCATGACTCCACGTCCATGGCTTTTTCTTGGCAGGAATACTGGAGTGGTTTGCCAGTTCCTACTTCAGGCGCCTACAGCATCTAGTATTCCCATGACCAGTCGCCAAATAAAAGCATGATGATATGTCACTCGCAGAGCTGAGAAAAGAAATGTACAAAACCTCCAAAGTGTTCTGCTTGCCATGGTGGTCTCACTCTAAGATCTGCTGTAGAGAGGACAAGACTAACTCATCATTAGGGCTTACATTAAATAGTAAGAGACAATATAGAAATGGAGGAGCCCTGTTGGGGTTCACATGGCATTGTGGGTTGCCCATGAAGAGCTGCAGACTGGTGCCACTTTTAAAGGCAAGATAAAGTCACCCAATCTTAATCATTTTTATAGTTGGTGCATTGAAATCAATGAGACATGTCACCCATTTCTCCAGAAGAACTGAAGAATGAATACTCAGCACAGGAAAAATCAGAGTGTTGCTAGGATAAATAATAAAAATATAACAGTGAATGAAAACAGAAAGTGAGCTTAGATGCAAGATATATTTATACAAACCCAAAATATGAGTTCTTGAAAAGAACTGAGGAACAAAGAAAATGTCACCTCATGTACTTTGTACCTGCTTATATTTAGATGTCTTTATGCTAAATATGTAAAATGCAAAGTACCTCTCAGGGCATGAGCTGAGAAATCATTTAAATGTCTAGTTAATATTAAACAACGGCCAAGATATAGATATCTTGTTTCCTTGAATGTCCTGTGAATGTAATATATGAGGTGAACAAAAGGGGAAAATACACAGTGCATTATAAGCTGAACTAAATTGGCTATAAATAAAGTTGCTGGATCGTTATTATAGATTCCAAATACATGCCACTTTGTGGAGAAAAGATTATTGCCTAGAAGAGCTTCCAGTATAAATTGTGACCAGTGTCCAAAATCTGACTGGAGAAAAACCATACATGTAAGACAATTGCAGACTGGTTTCACACTCCACTTCTATGTGCGCATTCCCTTTGAGCCTCCCAGATGGAGACAAAAGTTTGTATACATTTACATACACTTATACATTTGCAAAGCAAATAAGATTCTGACCTTTGAGGAAAAAGGGGGGAAAGCATATTGAACCATGGAAATCTATAAGCCTGCACTCATTTCCCATTTGCAATGAGAATCAAAGAAAATGTGGAGAACTGGTCTCAACTAGAGTTGGGCATAGATTTTAAAAATTGCATAATTCATACAAAAAGCACTAATCTGTCCATTCATATTAATATGAATCAACACCCCTGACATATACGAATCAACGATTTTTGTTATTTTTATCTCTCAGTTATTTGGGCTATAAAACATTCCCCAAGGCACCTAGATGCACTGAAATTGCAGAGAGGCTTCTCCTGACTCTCTTTTTCAATCCCTCCAAGTTTAGTGAAGATTGGGTTTCAAGAAGCAAGTTGCTAAAGGGCGCCTTTTGGAGGGGGCATTTTGTGGATGTATTACTCAAACATTTGAATGCCTAACTTCACCAAATGTGTAGGGTTTGTAGAAGAGAGTTGAAGGAAGCTTCTCTGTGATTTTTGTGTCTCTAGGCTCCTGGGGGGCATTTTATTGGCTTTAAATTCAAAAACAAATTTACAAATTGATATGTTTGTCAAAAATGTGGGTTTTTTGTGATTCATCAAACTTGATGACTCATGAATTTCCAAAAATCACAGATCTTGTCTCAACCATGAGCTAACCATGGTCTATCTCAGTTTAGGTTGAAGGAACGATTGGTTTCTTTCCAGTTTACTTTAGCATCATTTTATTTATTTCAATGGATAAATTTCCACTTCTGCAACAGGAATGGCATCATGAACAGCATCAGACTGTCACTGATTAAAGTTTTCTCTGTTTGGCTTTGGGGTGCACATGACTCACATGCAATGTGAATCAAGTGCAGCCCAAAATTAAAGAGGAAGTCCTTAACCAGTGCCAAGCTTAGGAGAGGATGACACAATCCCTGTTGTTCAGGAGGAATCTGCTCAACAGGAATGCAGTTAATGTGATGTAATTCTGGATAAATACCATCCTCCATTTTAATAAAAAGATGAAAAGATAACATTTTTGCTTGTCTTTTTTCTATCCATATTGGCATCATTATTATAAAATTGTCTCATGCAAAATGAAAAGTTGAAAGGAAAGAGACTGAGAAACTATCAACAGTGCCAAGATCTATTTCTTGAGCAATATATCTGGAAAATTCAAAGAAAACGGGAAAGTCGTTAATCTGGGATTTTCACTCCCAGATGCCTGTCCTCTATCCCTTTAAAATCTCTTAATAATGGTTTAATTTATTAGCAAGTGCATGCAGGTTGTAGTTATATTAATTGAAAACAAAAGAAAGAAAAAGCCTACTGAGATATATTTGAATAATTGCTTGGTATTTGTCTCCCAGGTGTCTCTAAATTTTGACTACTAAGTGAATACACAGTTAGTAACTTTATCAAAAGTGGGAAACGGTATACAAGGAAATTGACTTTTTTTTTAAAAAAAATGTCTCTCAGTAAAGCAGAAGGATTTTGTTTTACTTTCCTATTGTTGGAAGATACAAGGCCTCCATAAGGATAAAGCATGGCCACTGGGGAAACAAACCATTTGGATGAGGTAAAGATGGATGGCAGTTCTTCTAGTATGAAAAGCTCCTACATTCTAAACAATTCATTTAGAGCAGCCTGCACAGCTTGTGATCCATCAAGACAAATGAAGTCTGCCAGCCACCTGTGTTGGGCCACCCACTAGGGAGGGGACTCTATAAGGTTGCTATTTTCACTAGCTGACTGAGACAAAAATAGCAGGGGAGCTTCCAGGCTCCTGGTATATAACAAGCTATCACTCAGACATCTGAAAGTAACTCTTTGGACTCTTGATTTTAGCAAAAAAATACTAATGCCTCCAGATAGCATGGGACATTGCTATGCTTGAGTCTCCAGGTGCCATGGATGTTACTATGCTGGCTTGAAGATTTTGAGTGCTCTAGCACAGAAGCTTTGGCCACCTCATGAGAAGGCAAATCGCAATGGAGAAGACGATATGCTAGGTAAACTTGAAGGGAGCGGGAAAAGAAGAAAACCAACTGACTTCCATAAAGGAAGCTGCAGTCTCCAGTTTGCAGAGCTGTTGAGGATAGGACACTTAAAAGGCCACTCATAGTGTTTCCCTAAGCTATAGGCAATGTGACAGTAGGTAACAACACCTACCACAGCCAACAAAGTATATTTTTCACTCTATCGTATGGGTGATTTGTTACAATAAATGAATGAGGTTTAAATGTGGTTTAGAAACTTGCAGAGTTGCACAGAGATGTGGAAAGATATCTGCAAAATGCAGATTGAAGCTGGGAGACAAAGGAACTTTGAATAAAAACTTGTGTTACATATTTACACAATATACATCAAGATAAGACACACAGATATATGCAGAGTAGTGGGAAACTGCTATCTCACCAAAAGCAGTCCCAAAGTAAATGGATTTCAGAGCTGCCTTTTATACACATTAGCAACATAGTTTAAACCAATCACATTAATGTTAGGTGATTATCCATGTCACCTGGACATAATCATTCTGACCTTGTCATGTGATTATTCCATACACTGTGTCTAGCAAATGACTATGCATTTTACACAGAAACCATTTTATGAATCTGTTAAATACCATGTTAATACAGACATTTTGTCAAAACTACATTACTTGACAGATTTGGTATGGTCGGTCACATATAGATATTTCATGTCAAAAGCAATCTAATGATGCTTCCAGAGTGGAAACATCAGACAACTGGGTTGTGTTGTTGCCTGGGGAAACCCACATGTGCTCATAGACATCACATTCTTCAGAGAGAGAAATCTATCAGTGAAATAATTCCCCAATATTTGTGTTTTGTTTGTTTGTATGTTTTTAAGTTAAGTTTCTTCTCATCATGAATATCAAGACATGGACAAACATCAGTAAATGCCTCAAAAATGAAGTGCGATAAAATTCTCCCCAGTTTTCATGGAGAATCAAACAGGGATGAATAGGAAACATTTGTTCCCTGAGATCCTTGCCCTCTGAAGATGCCAGCCACAGAGTCTAGCAAAACTTCAGGAAGAAAAACTTCCAGAACATGGCCAAACGGCCCGAAAAACTCACAACAAATATTGTGCAACAGGATGTTTTTCCAATGAGTTTCACCAAGGTCAGAGCCCTTTTCACCCTCCATTTTTCTTTTTTTCTCTTCTTTTTATTATATTATTATGACCAGACAGATAGATAGATAGATATTTTAAAATATTTGGAAATGAATTCAATCAGATCTACAAATTGGCTAAATGGCATTGGTTGGGAATAGAAATGGGCACCAACCACATTACGGCATTTTAGCACATGTTAGCTGATCAGGCCCAAAGTTATTGTTTGGCTGTCCCAGATCCCCCACCCTGCCTCCTCCTGTGGGCACTCACTCAGGGGCAGAGCCCTGGGCTTCCCTGCCCCACCTCCTCTTCTGAGTCTGTTTGAGATGGGCACGGAACGAACATTTTTTCGTTTCCATTGCCAT
Organism: Phrynocephalus forsythii; assembly: GCA_029282475.1. NCBI lineage: Eukaryota > Metazoa > Chordata > Lepidosauria > Squamata > Agamidae > Phrynocephalus > Phrynocephalus forsythii. The sequence goes on along the minus strand of JAPFRF010000003.1, from coordinate 30,001,533 downwards.
TTGTCGTTTCCGTTACGTATCGAAACAACAAACGAAAATTGGGACGAAAACGAAACGAACAGAACCATGAAAATTGTGGTCATTACGTTTTGTTTCCGTTAATGGCGACGTGCAATGAAATGAGCTGTTTTAAATGTTAAAAAACACCCTGGACATCCGTAAAAATGCAACGATAATTATTTATATTGTCTAATAATACCTACCAGGGGGGTTGGGGTCCTTAAAATGTTTGTTTTAGTCTTCTGCCATTGCGATGTATTTTTCTTTTCCCTTTAAAATGGATGTCGCCACCAGCCACAAAATGGAGGCAAGCCATGTGATGGGATCATGTTCAACCAATAGCATGCCCAGGTTGCAGACTGGGCAGGCAGGTCTGGCAGCCACAGAGAGCATAAAAAGCTCTGGCAGCCCCCGTCCTCCTTGCAGTCTCTGGTGGGAGTTAGGGTGGGATTTGTGTCTCTGCTGCGACTCTAGCTTCAGTCCTGCAGCCTCCCTTTGTGTGTGCATGCTGCGTACCTCTCGGTGAGTACCCACCCCTGCCCCACAGTGCAGTCACTCTGCGGCTGCCTTGCACCCTGGAAAACGCCCGCCGCTGCCTTTGCAGCCTCCCTGCTTATATAGTCTATACTGTGTCTCTGCCAGCATCCATTTTTTTAGTGTTTTCCCTCTGGTCGGGGGCGTTGGAGGATTCCTGCACACGGAAATGCTTTAAAAATTGCGCAAAAAGTGGGTAGAAACGACAAACGAAAAAACAAAAAACAGTAACAATTTTTTTCAAAAAATTCCCGACAAACGGAAACGAACCGAAACAGACCTCTCAACGACAAATGAAAAACCGAAGCACCATTTTTCTGTTTCGTGCCCATCTCTAGAGTCTGTATCTGTAGAAGGATGCAGGATAGGGAATCAAGGGCAGCCAAAAAACACCAAACTGCAAAACCATGCCAAAGTGCTGAACTACAGTTTGTGCCTATCTCTAGTTGGGATTTGTAAGAAAAATGATTTGGATTGAATCAAAGCATAATGTATTTGACCATTTCCAGAAAATCAGTTACTAAATTTTGCTACCTATAGTTTCAAGGATGAATATTTGATTCTTTCAGTTGGTTCAAGGCTGATTCTCTGAGTTGGCAACACTGGCAACGGATTAGGGGAGTTTAGTCTGTAATAGAGGCACTAAAATTACTGTATCATTCTCTAGTAACACTGTGGCATAGACTTAGAGCGAGATTAAAGTAAGAATTTACTAGTGGAATCCAGCATGATCTCATTCCATTCATACACTCTTCTAAACATTTTTCAAGCACATCCCCACCAACAACAACCTTCATTTGCTTGTTTAATGTTTAAAGAAAGAACAAATGTCTCATTTGTTTCTCCATCTTATGTATAGCAACTTTTTGCTATTTCTTTGAATAATGATAATATTTCCTTCTGGTGACCCAGACATCTCTGTCAAGCATAGCTTGAAAAACACCTTGAAGAAATTTAATTTGGACATTTGCCAGCTCGGTGTTCACCCCCCCCCCCAAATTAGGACAACTATAGAAAAGCTACCAGTTCACTGCCATGAGAACTATGTGACGTGCATATTGCCTTCAGGAAGGCATACTAACATGGCACAGGGACATACATATCATGTCTGGTTTTATTTCAAAGCCATGGAGTAAAGTATTCAGCCTATATTTGCCACAAAAATATTGTTCCAAAACAGGACATAGCTACAAACAAAACAGAAGGGGAGGGCTGATTTAAAAGGTTGATGTGCACTGTTATTTGCCAGTTTACGCACCCAGATTATGTGTAATTCTTTAAATGGGGCTAACAAATTGTACCTGTTCTATTTTCTTCCAAACTCAAGATGTTTAACCCCCAAGTGAATTCCATTCAAAATATGAAGACTTTGCAAATTTTGATAAAAAACATTATTCCATTGTGCTTAAACACAATGGAGTGCATGCATCCATAAATGGGTCCATTCATGCAATATGTACATTTTTTTCCCAAAAACATCAATGAATTGGCACATAGGAGACCCAGAGCATGGAAATGAACTTCATAGATCTGTTCATCCTTGTTCTGAATTGGACAAATTTTCTCAGTACCAGAAAGCAGCTGATTGCTATCAAACTGTCTTATGTGATCCAAGGTGCAAGCCAGAATTGTGGGTCATCTGCATTATGATAAGAATCCGGCTAGTCTGGGTTCTCCAAATAAACAGCTAGTTCTGTTCTTAAGGCCATTTCCCAACCTTATCACAGAAGCAATACATACCTAAAAGCCTCACACTTTCATTTCAGCTCAACTTGAGCATGAAATGGTGCAGTGAGTTTGGGAGAGTGGAATCAAATTTTTGGACACAGTTTAATTATCTAATGAGGTAAAATTTCCATCAATTGCATGTACATTTGTTCCTTTACAATGTGCTTAATGCGAAACCTTTTCAGGCATGCTTTTTGTGGGTATAAAGGATATAATTCACATTTCACATTCTTGAGTGCAAACATATGTTCAGAGTTCCAAGTGTGGGGGCAGATGCAATGTTGTTTGCCTCATTTGCATTTTTAATTGCTGCTGCTGAATCCAGAATTGAAAACTGTATGCACAAATGACTCTTAGATGCTCTCCACCCCCCACCCTTGGCATTCACAAAATCAGACACCTGGAAGCAAACTATGAGTGAACCATGTTTAATTACTTGCACCCCAAATAGTTATCACATCAACAGAGAAATGTATGGCATGAGTTCTTTCAAAATGTTTTTGTAACTTAAACAGAGATGACATGCAGATCCTCAGATCAGTGTCTTCTTCACCCATCCCAAAATAAAGTGGTGAAACACAGGTTTTGGTTTAAACTAGGACCACAATCCTTATTGAACTTTTAAACTGGAATCTTCCCAATTTCTGAGAGGAGAAGAGCCTGCCATAGTTCAGAATTGTGGTCTGGAGCTGTCATCCCACCTGACCTCTGCTCCAACCATAAACTGGCTAGTCCCAAGACCTGAAGTCATGGTGTCCTCAAGACACTCCTGCCCTGTTTGGTCAATGAAGGTACCACCTTCCTGGTACAATGGCAGCCCATACCCTTAACACTAGAGGTGGGATATGGTAGCACACGCTGGTGCCCCATAAACAACATCTCCATCTGCACTACCTGCTGATGTGACCTCTTTAAGGAACAGCCCAACCCAATCTGCCCAGTAACACCCATGGGTCTGCTCCAGTTTGGGACAGACAAAAAAACAACCAACAACAGTGAGCCATCTTTTCTAATTACACCAATCAGCTGAGCTGGGCCAAAAACTGCTAACCAGCCCCTGAAAGTGACCAGCTCGTCTCACACTGGATGCCCAGGGCAGGCTGGCAGGTCACTTACTTTGCAATGAGGCAGGGATTTGGGCAGGGGAGCCTTAATAGTCTCGCTGACCCTTTCCCTTAGGTAGACTTTAGGCACAATAGCATTCTATGCACACCTCTCCTCTAAATGGACAAGCCAATATCTCCTGGCCAGCTTTCTGAAACGCTGCTGGTATGAATGGAAATGCCTGCATTATACACTGGGCATATTTGAGCCAGCCACCACCTTTCTGTCTTGATGCTTGGTACCTTCTGTCTCTGTTGATGCTGAAGCAGACTTGCCTGACTAGGAATGAAGGAAACTGTAGTTCAATAACTTTTGGAGGACCTGCAATAATATACCTTTGTTCTATCTTAATCTACTTGTACTTTGCACCATTTCTCCTGGAAGGAAAGATAAATTGGGCCAATGTTTGCTTCCTTGAGTTTATTCCTGAAAGACGGAATATTATAATAGGCTTCTCATAGATAAACCACAAGGGCATGGTTCATTTTACTTCACAATATCTCACTTAGGTTTTCCATGGGAATTAGTACAGAAATTCTGCTGACAGTCATTAAATGTAGAGTAATAAAACAGTGTACATACATTTGAATCAGGTTTTGACCTTAATTATATTTAACGGTAACACATTCTGATGATTTGTGTTAATGGTATAACAAGGTCTTTGCTATTTAGAACAGATTATTATTAAGGGAATACTTGGAAAGGCAGAACATTATATTCGATGCCGTCTCCACCATATGGACAAGGCAGAGGACAGAGTTCACTATTCTGCTTCTTCTCTCATACTGTGAGGTGCTAATAAAGCAGATATTTTCATTTCTATTCAATTTGACAATGGTATGTATATAAATGATAAGCAGATGAGGACAATAAATGAACAGTTTTATGTGAAACTGATACAACACTTACTAAATTCCTATTATTCCTCCTTCCAAACTTTGAAACCAATTTAGGCACTATAGTATTCAAAAGAAATCAAAACTATATGGATAAATCATAATTTATTCACTAAATGGATGAATTATTTCATTTGCTTCATTGTGAACTCATCTCTAAAGTTTCCTTGGCAATCAGACATAATCTTTATTTGGTTTCAAGATGTCAGAGCATTCAATTAAAAGTCCAGGTTTTTACAACCTTGCATGCTGTCTGTAGTTTGCATAGCTTGGAGGGATTTTTCTGGGCTGGAGTGATTGTCTGTCCAGCACTGGCCAATCATTCTTTTCAGCTTCTGAATTAAGGAGAGTCCCACCTGTCTGCTGAGTATTCCTTTCCATCTCTTTAATGTGTTGGAATCCACGTTATATGTTTGGTGCTGATCTATTGACGTTTGTAACTAATGAAATGTTATTTGTTATTTCTCCTACAAACGTCTCGGAGTGAATTATTAAGACTTAAGTGCTAGTTAATAAGGAAGGAGTCAATTATCTGGGAGCCTCTAAGCCACTATATATCTAAGAAATGTTACCCCTTTGAATGGTTTTAGTTCTCATGAATAGTGATTCCTCTCCCCCACCCTCCAGTAACAGCAATACTGAATCTTTGCATGAACTTTTATTAAAACAACTTCCAATGGGGAAAACAGGTTCTCAACACGTCAATGGTTCATTTTACTCTTCAACAATAATCAGGTTGTCCCATGAGAGTATATTAGTATACATTCCTTCTGGGGATAAGGGAAAACCCCAAACCTCTTGCAATCGGTCGTGCGCCCCCAACACAGTGTTCCACAACATGGCTGACACACCCATTCCACCATCGGCTCCACATGTTGAGACTCCACTCCCTTGCTGATTTGTATCATTTTCCATGACTCCTTATTATCCCTGAATACAAAGACCCACTACTCCTCTCCATCGGGGTTGCACACTAATCTCTCCTTCAGATCCCCCTCCTTCTGATCCTCCTCCATTTCCTGCCAGTTGTTTTCCCTCCAATCAGCATCCGCCCACGCTACCCCTCCTTCCTCAGTCAAGAGGAAGCCTTCCACCACCCTTCCCTCTTTGACAATACACTTCACATCAATGTTATCCACATCATCTCCCTTCTCCTTCACCTCCACAGTCAGTTCCTTCATACTTGGTACAAGGTTATCCACACCAGGATTGTCTCCATGATTTGTAGGAGTAGATGGCACACTGCACAAGTCTGCTGCCAACCCCCTCCCCCAAATTATGAAGTAAAGAAAACCAAGTGATAGTGGCTTCAACATGTCAACCAAGAATATTATCTGAATTTCAAGGAATGCATACTCCTGGATTACTTTGGAAATGAGTTGGCTAACAAGGTAGTTGTTTTTTTTTTTTTTTTTTTACAAAAATTATACATCTGGATGCCTTTTTCACTTTTCCTTCCATTCCTGATGCTTTGAAGAGTGCAGTTATGTCTGAAGGCTTCTCCCAATTCCTAAAAATCTGTGGAATATTGTAGGATCCTTGGAGAACAATATTTCATCAGATAATTGCACCCAGATCACTAATGTTGCTGTATTTGACAAATGATTGGAGGTCTCATTTGTATGTCCTTTAAAATCATTTGGGAAAGGTTAAATTGATCCATATCATTTATGAGTTGATGTGAATATGTGCAGACAAGGGCCAGTTCCACCGCCAGCTTGTCTAGCACTGGGACCCCTTTGGTCTCCTGGGCGAAATAGTGTGAGACGTGCTATCGCTCAAACTTCACAAGGTGTGCGAGTGGGCTGTGCGAGAGCCTTATTAAGCATGGCCTTGCTGCCCATCTGGCCTCTTGATTCTCCCCAAACCAAGATGCCTGAAGCAGAGCAGCCGGTCTGTGACCAACCCATCAAGTACCTGCAGTTCTGATGAGTTGACAAAGAGGCAGCAAAGCCCTCGTTTTAGATCATCCTTCATCCCTAAACTAAACTTTTGACTGTGAGTTTGATCATCTTGGGATGGGAGACATGTCTATAAGAACAAACCACAATATCTCCTTTAAATTATTGCATCAAAGCAAAAAGCAAGTTGAGCTGTGTGGTCGTCATAAAACACAATTGCAAAAATAGGTTACAGGCGATACCTTCATAGGCCACTATTAAAAATAAAAAAACAAGGAACATTGCAAGCTTTCGAGTTTACATAACTCTTTTTTTCAAAGCATGTCCCGGAAGTTCAGACATGGTAAAAGGTGTGCTTTACCAGGATGTGACTCTTAGATGTTCTTAAAATCCATGGCTACAGTAGATGGTGTTGCAGCCAGGGCACAAGTCTTGTAAGAGCCTATAAAGGTATCACCTGTAACCTATTCTTTAAATTATTGCTGACATTATAAATTGAAATCTAATCATGAGGTGTTCATTTAATTATGTTGGATAAACGCTTTGACACCAAGGATTCTTCCCAGCCATGTACTCTGCCCAACAGTCAAGGTGGGCAGAAGTTAGACCTGTGCATACTGTAGCCACTCAATGAAGACATGAATCCATTTAAAATATTTTGTTATGACTGGCAGGATGTTACATGAGGTTCTTCTCTAGGTTTAGTTCTACAGTTGCCAAAGAGTCAGTCTCAATGTGCTGGTGCAGGAATCATGCACTCTGCATTCAACTTTGGGCAATGTGTTATGATTTCTGATGAAGCTGTTTAGAACATGGGAATCTATATAGCAACATAAGCCATTGTATACTTATATCAGTGTTGTCCATGTTCATTGGCAGCAGCTGCCACGAGTTTCAAGATAAACTTTCTCAGCCCTACTTAGCGATGAAAGGGATTGAATCTGACACATTGTATATATTATATTGTATATTGCATTTATTTTTCCTGAAATCTCATTGGCCTTTGATAGTATTTCCATTGTGCTACAGTGATGATGTGCATGCTTTTAACAAAACATGAAAGAAATGAGATACAAATTCTCTAAATTTAGGCCAGTATTCCACTGCTAGAGAGTAATTCCATCAAATCAATTGTTGGATATCATTCACACTTAAGTAAACACAATTGAGTTGATGGATCTACTTAAACTGGGATCAGCGATAGGATACTGGCCTGGATAGACAAATCTCTGAGATTATCACTTTCGGAATAGGCATCTGTATTCATAGAGAGCATACTTTTTTTGGCTTGGTAAAGAAGAGGAAAGATATAATTTTAGCTAAGTGTTTTTCTTACAAAATTTGCATGAGCTCCTAGAATAACTAGATGTGTTTATAGTACACAGCAGTTTAGAATAACTGGTATTTACTGGCCATAGAATTGATGGTCTATTTTGCATGGGAGGATCATCTGTAGTCATCTTCTAGCTGTGTGTATATTTAATATTTTTCCTCTAAAGGATAAACAAATCAAGTAAATACATTTGATTTTAATTCCACACAGTTTTCTACCTTCATAGAAAGGGGATTAGCAAATGGATTAATGAACAGTAAGTGTATCTGTGGTGTGACTTCACTGAAGTCAATGGAAATACTCTCGGGGCATATTCAGTCACATTAATCTTGTGATGTTTGCTGTTCTTTAACTAGCAAGGCATTGTTGTCCTGTCCAGGGTTGCTACATTCAATAATGTTTTCACTGATATTCTGAATAAACAGATGAAACTAAGAAGGCATAGCTTTCTTATCCACTGACACTTTGAAAAGAATTATAATTTAAATGCAATATTTTGGGGGCTGTTTCATGGATACCAATATATATTGAAACAAGCTGTCAGTGTGCCAGAATACATGGATATTTCAGCCTCTGCCAGTATTGTATCTTATTTCTGTTTCTCTAAAATGTTTGTTTTGATTGAGGTGTTTAAGATATTCATTTGTTATTTTTACAGTGAACCCTCATATAACAAACAGTTTGTATAACGTAAAATCTGTACAACATAAACAATTCTGGAGATAGGGGAAATTTTCTTAACAGAATCACTTATGGGCCAAATTCATACAACATAACAATGGTTGCGATTAGGAATTATTCTGTTTTCAGTGCATTCCTATGGGAAATTTGTATAAAGGAAAATTTGCTTAACAGAATTTCATTTGGAACGAATTAATTCCTTTATACAAGGTACCATTGTATTTAAAAGTGGGTTGGTGTCCTGACTGGGAAAGACTAGGTACAGAATGAGGACAGAATGAAGGTATGACTGAATACATATGAAACTGGCATGGGTCTAAATTCAGAGTAACACTATCAGTAGTGATTGAACTGTTTTTATCTCTTCCAGAGCATTTTGCATTTCTGAAAAATCTGCTACAAATGTATTTATTGTCCTCTAAAT